>OY728137.1:420442443-421642728 GCA_963277665.1 Viscum album
TCTTTACCCTTTTTATACTTGATGACATATGGAAATGATTCAATGAATTCCAATCATTTAGCATGTCTCCTATTTAGTTTATGTTGGCTCCTGAGATATTTAAGAGTCACATGATCAGAATGAATCGAAATTTTTTTGAGCCAAATATAATGCTGCCAAGTTTTTAGTACTTCAAACAATGCATACAACTCTTTATCATATGTAGCATATGTTGCGAAAACGTCGAGAGTTGCAGCGATAGAAACGACGAAAAAAACAGAAGAGTAAAAGGGAAAAAAGAACAAGGACACAAAGATTCACGTGGTTCGGGAATAATCCCTACGTCCATGGAGAGGCAGAATATCCACTATAATTTGAGAGCACAATTACAAAGTTTTTTTTCATAAGAAACTCTAGCCTGAAATGGGCTACAAATAGAGAAGACGATCCACTGTTCCCCATAGGAAGTCTGTGTTGCTACAGTGAAAGGCAACCACCCAAGTCAAAAGTGCTATAGTGACTGTTGGCTAGAAGTCCAAAAGGCTACAGTAAAGTTGACTCTGAAGTCCGCACTGCTACAGTACCCTGTCGGTGTCGGTCGGTCAGCTCTGCTACATTCTTCAGAGATGCTACAGTGGCCGAAAAATTTGGGTCGGGTGCCGCATGAGAGGAAAATAGAAAATGAGAGGAGAAATATAAAGCAAAGAAAAATATGATCTTCCAGAATTTGTCTGGGGGACATGGGGTTGAGGGTTATAGGTTCTCCTCGGAGTGCAAAAGAGTGACGGTTCAAGAACCCATCATAAGTAACTTGTCGATCGTACTGGCACAATCGACCTAATAGCAAGTGTCACGCCTTCATAGGAACAACGTCGCACATTACCTCATCCTTGTATTTACCAATGGAGAACAATACCTTCATCTGTTTGGTAACCTTCATCTCTCCAAAATCATTCAACCATTAAATTCGATATGAATATTGATGATTCAAAGTTGGAAGACCCAACTGCTCCTTCTCTCCAATGGTCATTTGTGCACTTAGAACTCTTCTAGTAACAAGAATCTCATCATCTTCTACAAATTCTCCATTATCAATTTTGGGGGATTCCTCATCTTCCTCCTCCAAGCTCTCTCAATCGGTCTCCCATTCTCCATGCTTGTTGATGATCATGGTGCGCCGATTTGGGCATCCACTAACAATGTGACCCCTTTTCCTTGACATTTGAAAAAACGAATATCCCAATTCCTTGTTTGGTTAGTCTCAAAAGTAGGTTTCTTAGGTGGAAGAATTACCTCACTTTTGTGATCAACCACCTCTTTAAGCTTTAATGATTCTTCAATCTCCTTCATCAGATTTCTCCCTGGAGAGAGGGGTAGTGGATTTCCTCATGTTTCTCCTCCTTTTGATTTGTTGCTCGACTTTTGTGGCTTGATGAATCATATCTTGTATCTCCACATGATGGTACATTTCCACTTGATCGACAATCTCTCGACCCATGTAAAAACCGTGTCATTGTTGTCTCTGGATCCTCCTCAATGTTTGCTCAAATCATGGCAATTTTAATCTCCTTGTATTAATTTTCAACACTCTTACTCGCTTAGGTGAGGTGCTGAAGTTTGTTGTGGAGATCACTATGGTAATGTGAGGGAACAAACCGCTTTCACATGACAAACTTCATGTCGTCCCAAGTGTCTCTGGGAAGTCCTCCATATCTAGCCCTCTCATTTTGCATTTGATCCCACCAAATTAAAGCATAATCAAAAAATTCAAAGGGAAGCAAGTTTTACCTTTTTCGCCTCAGAATATGCATGGCATGAAAACACCTATTCGATCTGTATTTCTCATTCTATGTATGCGTCCAGATCGCTTTTTCCTTGAAACGAAGGGACCCCCACCTTGATCCTACCAAGTAGGTCATCATAATGTGGTCTCTTTTGTCATCCTCTAGGTTGTTAGTACAACACCTTCTCCTTTGTGGGGCATTATCAAAATCATCATCAAAGTTCACTATCTCCTCCAACATGATGTGGTGACGACGTGGTGTCAGAGCGTGTCGTGGGTTATCATGGATAGTGTTAGAGTTGGTGTTCTGAGAACCAACTGTTTATACTTTGATTACATGAATGTACACTTATTATATATTGTTCATTGTTCTGCATGACTATAATATAATAATGTCCTAGAATATTTGTTGCATTAATGAGGTCATGGCAGATCCCTGCTATGATGAGAACCTTGAAATGCTATAACAATATTCTTAAATAAAGTTCTACGGTTGGATGACATACTATGATAGGACACATAGTATACAGACTGTCATGTGCGAGTATTCATAAGAAGACGAGACTATCTCTCATGGAGTTCGCACTTGGTAATCTCCAAGATGGGAGATTATGAGAATTGACCCGCCATAAGTAATTCTGCATGTCTTGGTGTCATCGGACATTGCTATCTATGAGCGTGTGTAATGGTCCTTAGACTGGAAAATTATCATTAACTCATGTCATAACTCGCGCACTTAGATTTGCTGACGAAAACCGTCACGAAAACAGTTGGTAGGAAGTAGGGTACGTTGGGTGCGTCACGAATGACATGTTGTTAATGGATAAGTCGAGGAAAGATTTGTACCTTCCATATTTATGGAAGTAGATATCTCGGGCCCTTTGATTGAAATAGAACTGTCGCCCAAATTCCATGGCCATGGTGTCACGACGAGTTTATTTCTGAAAGTCAAAGAATGACGGATCAAGCATATAGGTTTATGACACTGCCATGAAACATGCTTAATGAGATATTGAGACAAAGGGATTAAATTACACGGTAAGCATTCGTATGAGGTGACACGTCAATGCGGCATCAACTTCTTTCTCTTGGATGCCTTGACCCGTTGCTAGACAGTAATCCTGGACTTTAGGCAAGCCCGTCTAATGCCAATGAGAAAAATGCCTAGAGGGTCACACACTAAGTGTATCCAAGTATCTCAAGTAGAATAAAGATTATTCTCGTATGTGGTTTAATAATTATTCAAGGAAGCCTAAATCTTTTTAATGTTGGAGGAAGAATAAAATGAAAACAAGATATACACGTCATGTGCATTGAATGTACACGCCGGTAACCGCATAACAAGAAATTACACACCGTGTACTCCAAAATTTCTAAAGTACAGAAAAACACGTCAAAGCCCCCGACGTGTACTTTGGATAAAGGGTGAAAACAAATACACGCCGTGTAATATAGCCTACACGCTGTGTACTTTCCAGAAATGGAATTTCACCAGGTTTCCTCCAAAGTATAAAGACCCGTATAAGGAATATGGATGAGAAGAATCTCAAGGAAATTCAGAAAAGAATTTAAGATAAAGAATTAATTATAAGATCATAATTAATTAAATTCAAGTGCGACTTATCTTGAATAATAGAACGATTAAAAGAATTTGAATACTAAATATGCGTAAATGTCGTTGCATGCTATGGATGATCATGAGCTAGACCAAAGACCCTTTGTGTGTGTGTGGTTTTATTTAAATTTATTTAATTTAAATTCGTTGGTCTGTGAGTCTTCTTCCAATAAAATGTAGGGTCTGCGTGCCCATGATTTCTTTCATGTAAACCTCATGTAATGGAGGATCTCCCAAGCCAGAGGAGACGGTTCAAAATCCGAAGCTGAGGTGAAACCAACCCAAAAAGATACAAAGGTGGACAAGTGAGAGTTGCAAAACACGAACCATCGGATTCAAGGTGTTTTTCCCTAGGTCAGGGTTAGCTTATCAAAACCGCTAAATAAGCTAACCAATAGAAGCTCATGATCATGTCATCTTATTTTATTTCTGTTTGATTGCATGGTTTACTTATCATGTATGTGTTGTCGCGATCACATAGTTAATGAAATAAACAGGCATGCAAAGATGGAATAAAAGACTATGCGTAAACATTATCAGAACATGGTTAATCACTTAAGAAAGCATCACTTAATATTAACAAGCATGTGATAATGCGAAACTGCGCATAAAGGATTAAAATCCCTCAAATGCCATATTATGTTAGACCAAGCCTTCTGTTACTTGATTAAAGGCAAGACTCAATAAAACTATGTGTTTGACCAACCCTTGTTGGGACACTTACTTTTATAAATGAAGCTCTTGTGAAAGTTTCGGGTTGACTTAAACATTTTACATCAAGAGAAGCCCTTGCTAGACTTGTTGTAAAATGAAGGCAAGTGTTAGGAAATCCAAGTCAGGATTTCAGGATTGGGAAGTCCACTCAACAAATCAAGGAATTGTAAGCTCACAGTTGGCAAAGACCTGCCTACCTAAATACCTTTAAATAACTTGACCAACCCTTGTTGTGGTTATGGAAAAAGGAATATGGATCCTTGCCAATAGAATGTCAAAGCAACTAGGCATTCCAAGTTCAATGGTGGGGGTCGTTGGGACATGATAAAATAATGGGAGAATTAATAAATTCATTTATTATTTTTCATAAAATGTAATCAAAAGGTACTGATAAATCTGCTCTTTTAATTTGTAGAATCAATATGACAAACTCGTCAACCACATTTTCTCTGCGATCAATTCTGGATAAAGACAATATCCTCACTGGCAGTAACTTTCAGGAATGGATTAGGCGACTTCGGGTTATCCTACGCCATGAACGAAAGTTTTACGTGCTGGAGTCCTCACTTCCTAATTCGCCTACCCAAGGGGCGAGTGATGAAGATTTCTTGGTCTATGATCAACATTTGAGCGATGCACTCGACGTTCAATGTTTGAGGTTGTCATCAATGTCTAGTGAGCTCATGAAGTCTCATGAAGACATGGATACCTATAGTATGCTCGAGCACCTCTATGGTCTATACCAGGAGAGAGCAAGACAAGAAAGGTTTGAGATCTCCAAGGCTTTATTTCAGAGAAAGCTTGGAGAGGGTGCCCCAGCTGGGCCTCATGTAGTCAAGCTCATTGGCTATATTGAGCGCTTGGAGGTTCTAGGATTTAAACTCCCCGAAGAACTGGATACCGATCTCATTCTTGCATCACTCCCCCAGAGCTTCTCTAACTTTGTTGTAAATTTCAACATGAACAACATTGAGAAGTCTCTATCTGATCTTCTTATCCTCATTCTCTAAGTGGACAATGATATGAAGTGTGAAAAGCATTCTTTCCTTGTGGTGAATAAAAGGAAAGGGAAGGCGAAGAGCTTTAAGCCCAAAGATTCTTCAAGGCCTTCCAAGAAAAGAAAGATCAAAGGGGAGGCAAGAGAAAAGGAGGTTGTTTGTTTCGCATGTGGCAAGAAGGGCCACTGGAAGAAAAAATGCACCCATCCAAGGAAGCAAGGGGAAGCTTCAGGTGCGTTTGTTATCGAATACAATCTATCTATTTCTACCAATTGGGTATTAGATACTGCTTGTGGTGCTCACATCTGTATCCAAATATAGGAACCAAGTAGATTCAGAAAGATTGACCGAGGTGAGGTGGATCTGCGAGCAACCAACAGAGCCAGACTCGTTGTTGTAGCTGTCGGAGACTACCACCTCACATTGCCTACTGGGATGGTCTTGATATTAAAAGGATGTTATTATATACCCTATGTAACCAAAAACATTATTTTAGTATCCAGGTTAGATACTGATGGATTCATCTTCAAGTTTGGAAATGAATGTTGCTACTTTTATAAAGATAGCATTTGTTTTGGTAGGGCACATTTATATAACGACCTTTATATGTTAGACTATACAAACCAAGTAATGACAATCGATGACGAAGTTAATTCACATGACTCATACCACACCCAACTTTGGCATCACCGGCTAGGTCATGTCAATGAGAAACATTTGACAAAATTACATCAAGATGGATATTTAGATTTTTTTGAACTAAAATCACTTGGTGTATGTCATGCGTGTCTACAAGGCAAAATGACCAAAGCCCCATTTAGTGGGAAAGGTAAAAGGGCTAAAGAGCTTCTATAATTAGTTCACACAGATGTGTATGGACCATTTCCAGTTGAAGCAAGGGGTGGGTTCTTGTACTTCATAACTTTTACTGATGATTTTAGTATATATGGATATATTTACTTAATGAGGTATAAACCGGATTCTTTTGATCGATTCAAAGAATACATGTATGAAGTTGAGAACCAGCTTGGTAAGAAGATTAAGAAACTTCGCTCAGACAGAGGAGGAGAATATCTTAATCAGGACTTCATTGATTTCTTACAGGAGTTTGGGATTCTATCTCAACTCACTCCTCCTTACACGCCTCAATGGAATGGTGTAAGTGAAAGTAGGAACCGCACCCTGTTGGACATGGTGAGATCAATGATGAGTCGTGCGAGTCTTCCATTATCCTTTTCGGGATATGCATTACAAACAACAGCACACATACTAAACCAAGTACCAACTAAATCGATAAATGGTATTCCATACGAGTTATGGAGTGAACGCAAATCCATGTTATCAAATTTACATGTATGGGGTAGCAAAGCATTTGTTAAGGCCTCTTCAGGTAACAAACTTGCACCCCGAGGCACAAAGTGTACCATTATAGGATATCCCAAGGAAACAAGGGGATATTACCTATACAACCCCTCAAGTAAAAAGGTTACAGTGACAAGACACGCCATATTCCTTGAGAGGGAGCACATCACCAAAAGAGATAGTGGGAGCGAGATAGACTTCGATGAAGTTGAGGCTCAAGATACACAGGAGTTGATACAAGAACAGATTTCACAAAGCCCCGTGGAAGAACAATCTGTTCCAGAGACACAAGAACTGCGTAGGAGCACGAGAGAGGTGAGAGAACCAAAACAATATGTTTTTTTGTCAGTGAGGATTGTGACTCATTATTGGTTGACAATGATGAAGGTCCCGGGCGCAGCAGAAGCTCACGGGTGGATGTGCCCACTTGGCTTTTTGTCATTTGCAATGATCAATCCGGGATCAATACGACGATAAACGTCAGTCTCCACGTATCGAATCACAGAAATAGACAAAGAAGAAGAAAAGTCCCGGATCCATAAAGGAAGGATCATCACAGGTTGATTATAATTAATTGACAAGAAGTACCTTTTATGACATTCTTTCTTCGTTGATATTTCTGATCACGTTCCGATGTGATTCGTCGTTGCGTCGCAGAAGCCAAGTGTAGACTTCCTCTAACGGTGATCCACACGTGCACCACATATCTCTGGACGTCGCCAAAGGAATCTTCGGGTGCTAGCGTGGAGAAGCTTTTGCTTGCGTTGTCCGCCTTAGATCACCTTGATCCGATGGAGGTGGATCTCTCTCGGTCTTGAGAGCGTTCTTGGAGGACGGAGTTCTTTCGGTCTTGAGAGAATTCTCCAGAATTGTTGCACACAACGATTCTTAGGAAAAGATTTGGGGTTATAAGGATATTTATAATTGGGTTTGAGGTTGTAGAGTTAAACAATAAATAAACGCGTTACGCGTTTTATTTATTTCATTAACTCTTTTGAAAAACCCCGTGTCAAATCATTAATTTCTTGACATGCGCCCACGCTGATTATAATAAATATCATTTAATAAAACGATATTTCCTCAAAATCCCGACTGGAAAAACTACACGGCGTGTAATCATAAATACACGGCGTGTACTTGTTTTTCATTAAAAACTACACGGCATGTAATCATTAATACACTGCGTGTACTTATTTTCAAAATAAAAACTACACGGCGTGTAATCATTAATACACGGTGTGTACTTGTTTTCATTTTATTCTTCCTCCAACATTAAAACGATTTAGGCTTCCTTGAATAATTATTAAACCACGTATGGGAATAATCTTTATTCTACTTGAGATACTTGGATACACTTAGTGTGTGACCCTCTAGACCTATTTCTCGTTAGCATTAGGCGGGCTTGCTAAAGTCCAAGATTACTGTCTAGCAACGGGTCAAGGCACCCAAGATAAAGAAGTTGACGCCACATTGACGTGTCACCTCATACGAACGCTTACTGTGTAATTTAATCTCTTTGTCTCAATATCTCATCAAAAAGGTTTCATGGCAGTGTCATAAACCTATATGCTTGATCTGTCATTCTTTGACTTCTAGAAATAAACTCGTCGTGACACCATGGCCATGGAATTTGTGCGACAGTTCTATTTCAATCAAAGGGCCCGAGACATCTACTTCCATAAATATGGAAGAGACAAATCCTTCCTCGACTTATCCATTAACAACATGTCATTCGTGACACACCCAACGTACCCTACTTCTCGCCAACTCTCTTCATGACGGTTTTCGTCAGCAAATCTAAGTGCACGAGTCATGACATGAGTTAATGATAATCTTCCAGTCTAAGGATCATTACACGCGCTCGTAGATAGCAATGTCCGATGACACCAAGACATGCAGAATTGCTACTGGCGAGTCTGTTCTCATAATCTCCCATCTTGGAGATTACCAAGTGCGAACTCCATGAGAGAGAGTCTCGTCTTCTTACGAGTACTCGCACATGACGGTTTGTATACTATGTGTCATATCATAATATGTCATCCAACCGTAGAACTTTATTTAAGAATATTGTTATAGCATTTCAAGGTTCTCATCATAGTGGGGATCTGCCATGACATTATCAATGCAACAAATATTCCAGGACATTATTATATTATAGTCATGCAGAACAATGAACAATATATAATAAGTGTACATTCATGTAATCAAAGTACATAACAGTTGGTTCTTAGGACACCAACCCTTACAAACTCTCATTTGGACTAGAGCCAACTGCCTACGACTTTTAGTCCGCTAGACCTCACATGATGATCATGTTTTTGCTGAGTCAAGGCTTTAGTCAAGAGGTCTGTCACGTTGTCTTCCGTGAAAATACTGCTCACTGCAACTTCACCTCTCTGAGAAAAATCTCTCAAGAGATGATACTTCTGAAGTATGTGTTTTGTCCGCTGATGTGACCTTGGCTCTTTTGCAAGTGTCGCAGCTGCAGTATTATCACAATAGAGTGTGATAGGATCTTTACTAGAAGATCTACCAAAATCCAGACTTGGTTTTGGTACATGGAATCCATTTCAGAATTCATGGCTTCTTGCCACTTGGCAGCGTCTGTGCCTTCAACTGCTTCCTTGTAGGTAAGAGGACCATCATTGTCAACCAATAATGAGTCACCATCCTCGGTGACAAGAAAACCATATTGTTCTGGTTCTCTCACATCTCTCGTGCTCCTACGCAGTTCTTGTGTCTCTGGAACAGGTTGTTCTTCCACGGGGCTTTGTGGAATCTGTTCTTGTACCAAATCTTGTGTATCTTGAGCCTCGACTTTATCGAAGTCTATCTCACTCCCACTATCTGTTTTGGAGATGTGCTCCCTCTCAAGGAATATGGCATGTCTTGCCACTGTTACCTTTTTATCTGAGGGGTTGTATAGGTAATATCCCCTTGTTTCCTTGAGATATCCTATAAAGATACACTATGTGCCTCGGGGTGCAATCTTGTTACCTGAAGAGGCCTTAACAAATGCTTTGCTACCCCACACATGTAAATTTGATAACATGGATTTGCGTACACTCCATAATTCGTATGGAATACCATTTATCGATTTAGTTGGTACTTGGTTTAGTATGTGTGCTGCTGTTTATAATGCATATCTCCAAAAGGATAATGAAAGACTCACATGACTCATCATTGATCTCACCATGTCCAACAGGGTGCGGTTCCTCCTTTCACTTACGTCATTCCACTGAGGCGTGTAAGGAGGAGTGAGTTGAGATAGAATCTCAAACTCCCTTAAAAAATCAATGAAATCCTGATTAAGATATTCTCCTCCTCTGTCTGAGCGGAGTTTCTTAATCTTCTTACCAAGCTGGTTCTCAACTTCATTCTTGTATTCTTTGAACCGATCAAAAGAATCTGACTTATATCTCATTAAGTAAATATATCCTTATCTACTAAAATCATCAGTAAAAGTTACGAAGTACAAGAACCCACCACTTGCTTCAATTGGAAATGGTCCACATACATCTGTGTGAACTAATTCTAGAAGCTCTTTAGCCCTTTCATCTTTCTCACTAAATAGGGCTTTGGTCATTTTGCCTTGTAGACACGCATGACATACACCAAGTGATTTTAGTTCGAAAGAATCTAAATACCTATCTTGATGTAATTTTGTCAAATGTTTCTCATTGACATGACATAGCCGGTGATGTCAAAGTTGGGTATGGTATGAGTCATGTGAATTAACTTTGTCATCGATTGCCATTACTTGGTTTGTGTAGTCTAACACATAAAGGTCGTTAAATAAATGTGCTCTACCAAAACAAATGTAATCTTTATAAAAGTAGCAACATTCATTTCCAAACTTGAAGATGAATCCATCAGTATCTAATCTGGTTACTGAAATAATGTTTTTAGTAACAGAAGGCACATAATAACAACCCTTTTAACACCAAAATCATTCCAGTTGGCAATGTGAGGTGGTAGTCCCCGACAGCTACAACAAGTCTGGCTCCGTTGGCTGCTCGTAGACTACCTCCCCTCGATCAATCTTCCTGAATCTACTTGGTTCTTGTATTTGGATACATATGTGAGCACCACAAGCTGTATCTAATACCCAATTTGTAGAAACAGATAGATTGCATTCGATGACAAACGCACCTGAAGCTTCCTCTTGCTTCCTTGGCTGGGTGCAGTTTTTCTTCCAGTGGCCCTTCTTGCCACATGCGAAACAAACAGTATCATGTTCTTTTGTCTCCCCTTTAATCTTCCTTTTCTTGGAAGGCCTTGAAGAATCTTTGGGCTTTAAAGCTCTTCGTCTTCCCCTTCCTTTTATTCACCACAAGGACAGAAGGTTTTGTCATTGTCCACTTGACGAATAAGGATAAGAAGATCAGATAGAGACTTCTCAATGTTGTTCATGTTGAAATTTACAACAAAGTTAGAGAAGCTCTGGGGGAGTGATGCGAGAATGAGATCGGTACCCAGTTCTTCAGGGAGTTTAAACCCTAGAACCTCCAAGCGCTCAATGTAGCCAATGAGCTTGACTACATGAGGCCCGCCTGGGGCACCCTCTCCAAGCTTGCTCTGAAATAGAGCCTTAGAGATCTCAAACCTTTCCTGTCTTGCTCTCTCCTGGTATAGACCACGGAGGTGCTCGAGCACGCTATAGGCATCCATGTCTTCATGAGATTTCATGAGTTCACTAGACATTGATGATAGCATCAAACATTTAACGTCGAGTGAATCATTCAAATGTTGATCATAGATCAGGAAATTTTGATCACTCGCCCCTTGGGCAGGAGAATCAGGAAGTGAGGACTCCAGCACGTAAAACTTTCGTTCATGGCGTAGGATAACCCGAAGGCACCTAAACCATTCCTGAAAGTTACTGCGGGTGAGGATATTGTCTTTGTCTAGAATTGATCGCAGAGAAAATGTGGTTGACAAGCTTGTCATATTGATTCTACAAATTAAAAGAGCAGATTTATTAGTACTTTTTTATTACATTTTATGAAAAATAATAAATGAATTTATTAATTCTCCCACTATTTTATCAAGTCTCAATGGTCATCACCATTGAACCCAGAATGTCTAGTTACTTTGACATTCTAGTGGCAAGGATCCATATTCCCCTTCGCATAGCCCCAACAAGGGTTGGTCAAGCTATTTGAAGGTATTTAGGTAGCCAGGTCTTTGCCAACTATGAGCTTACAGTTCCTTGATCTGTTGAGTGGACTCCCCAATCCTGAAATCCTGACTTGGATTTCCTCAACACTTCCCTCCATTTTACAACAAGTCTAGCAAGGGTTACTCCTCTTGATGTAAAATGTTTAAGTCAACCCGAAACTTTCATAAGAGCTTCCTTTATAAAAGTAAGTGTCCCAACAAGGGTTGGTCAAACACATAGTTTTATTGAGTCTTACCCTTAATCAAGTAACGGAAGGCTTGGTCTGACTTAATATGGTATTTGAGGGATTTTATTTTTTATGCGTAGTTTTTCATTATCACGTGTTTGTTAATATTAAGTGATGCTTGCTTAAGTGATTAACCATGTTCTGATAATGTTTATGTATAGTCCGGTTTTTATTTTATTCCATCTTTGCATGCTTGTTTATTTCATTAATTATGTGAACGCGACAACACATACATAATAAATAAACCATGCAATCAGATAGAAATAAAATAAGATGGCATGATCATGAGCTTCTATTGGTTAGCTTATCTAGCGGTTTTGATAAGCTAACTCTGACTTAGGAAAAACACCTTGAACCCGATGGTTCGTGTTTTGCAGCTCTCATTTGTCCACCTTTGCATCTTCTTGGGTTGGTTTCACCTCAGCTTCGGATTTTTGAACCGTCTCCACTGGCTTGAGAGATCCACCATTACATGGGGTTTACATTAAAGAAACCATGGGCACGCAGGCCCTACATTTTATTGGAAGGCTCGCAGGCCAACGAATTTAAATTAAACAGATTTAAATGAAACCATACACACATACAAAGGGTCTTTGGTCTAGCTCATGATCATCCATAGCATGCAACGACATTTACGCATATTTAGAATTCAAATTCTTTTAATCATTCTATTTATTCAAGATAAGTCGTGCTTGAATTCAATTAATTATGATCTTATAATTAATCAATTCTTTATCTTAAATTCCTTTCTGAATTTCCTTGAGATTATTCTCATCCATATTCCTTGTACAGGTATTTGTACTTTTGGAGGAAACCTGGTGAAATTCCATTTCTGGAAAGTACGCGACGTGTATTATAGCCAACACGCCGTGTATTTTTCACCCTTTATCCAAAGTACACACCGGGGGCTTTGGCGTGTTTTCTGTACTTTGGAAATTTTGGAGTACACGGCGTGTAGATTAATCTAACACGGCGTGTACTTCCTTGTTACGCGGTTACCGGCCTGATAATCCTGTGTACGCGGAACACGGCTTTGTAGGTTCCGGGCGCAGCGGAAGCGCGTTGGTGGGATTGCCCAACTTTAATTTTAGCGTTAAACAACGTTCAATCCGAGATCTGTCACAATATAAAACGTCGGATCTTCAGAATGGAACGAAGAACAAAAAAGAAAAGAAGAGTCTCGAAACCATTGAGATAGGATCATCATATGTTGGTTATAATTAATTTAATTAATTCACAAGAATTACCTCAGTGGAATTCTTTCTTCGTCGATGTCTCCGGTCACGATCCTGTGATCCGTTGTTGCGTCGTAGAATCCAATTATAGGATTCCTCTAGCGGTGATCCACACGTGCCCCACGTATCTCTGGACGTCGTCGAAAGGATCTTCGGGTGCTAGCGCGGAAGAACCTTCGCTTGCGATGTCCGCCTTCGACCGCCTTGATCCGGTGAAGGATCTCACTCTCGTAACTTGAGGGCGTTCTTGGTGGAAAGGGAATTCTCTCTTGGCTTGAGAGTATTTCCAAATCCGTTGTGCACAACAACAATGGCTCGGGAAAAGTGTTGGGGTTGTGAGGATATTTATAATCGGGTTTGAGTTTAATAGAGTTATGACAATAAATAAACGCGTTACGCGTTTTATTTATTTCATTAACTCTTATTGAAACTCCATGTCGAATTATTAATTACTTGACATGCGCTCACGCTGATTATAATTAATATCATTTAATAAAACAATATTATATCCTCAAAATCCCGACTGGAAAACTACACGGCGTGTAATAATTAATACACGGCGTGTACTTGTTTTCCATAAAACTACACGGCGTGTATATTTAATATACACGGCGTGTACTTTTATTTTCCATTTTTCTCCACCACATTTATTAGACCTTGAGTAATGACTATTTATTTCTTAAATAAATGTAACTGCATTACTCGCTAATAAATATATTATTTCGCCCACAATATATTCTCTCGAAGAACTAGTGTCGAAATAAATGCGATCAGGCATCCTTAAATAATTATTAAACCACAGTCGGGAATAATATTTATTTAACTTGTTGAATTAATATTTAACTGAGATATAAGGACACGCTTAGTGTGTGACCCTCTAAGCCTCTTTCTCAGTGGCATTAGGCGGAGCCTGCCTAAAGTTCAAGGTTAGCGTCTAACAACACGCCAAGGCACCCATAGAGAAAGAAGTTAACGCCGCAATGACGTGTCACCTCCTACGAACGCTTACCGTGTAATATAATCTCTTTGTCTCGATATCTTTAATCAAGCGGGTTGCATGCTAGTGTCATCAACCCATGTGCTCGATTATTCTTTCTTTGACTTCCCGGAATTGAACTCGCTCATACCTTACCATGGCCATGGATTTATTTAGGCTATATCAATTCCATCAAAGGGCCTGAGATATCTACTTCCGTTATGGAAGAGAAGGGACAAATCATTTCTCGCATTATCTATTAATGCAGTATTACTCGTGACGCACCCAACGTATCCTAGCTCGCTGCGAACAGTGTGTCGTCACAGTTTTCGTCAATACATCTAAGTGCGCGAGTTGTAATACCCATTAATAATAATCTTAAAGTCTAAGGACCAATACACACGTCCGCAGATAGGAACATCCAATGACACTATGAAATGTGGATTTCATATTGGCGGGTCTCGTTCTCATAATATCCTCCTGGATATTACCAAGGACGCACACCATGAGAAGGTGCCTCAAAGTTTTATGAGTCCTCACCCCTAATGACCTGTATTATTTGTATCCCTCAAATAATATCATCCGGCCATAGAACATATATTCAAGAACAGTGTTATTGCACTTCTGGGTTCTCATCATAGAAGGGATCCGCTATGACCCTTTAATGCAACAGCTGTCCTTAGGACATTATCACATGCATTGTCACGCAGAAGAACAATCAAGATGTGATAAGGCTTTAATTAATGAATAAAGTACAAAGTAGTTGGTTCTAGACCACCAACTCCAACAGGCTTCCCCTTGTACACGGTTTCACTTGGGCCAGATCGAACTACACGGCGTGTTGATTCAACATACACGCTGTGTATTCCGGTTCCCACGAGCCGTTCATTTCTGGTCAACATGGTGTAATAAATACTTAGGTATACTCAATTCACACGGCGTGGTTTGGCGGACCAGTACCGGTTCGTTGAACCTAAGTACACGGCGTGTAGTTTTCACTACACGTTGTGTATTCTTGTGTTGTACAAACAGAAAGAGCGGCTCCTCCGGATGAGTTCCTCATTTTTAATTTAATCAAAATTAAAATTAAAAGTTTGTTTTTGTGATGTGAATTGAGAAACGAAGGAGGAAGAACAGAGTTCGTTCATTCAGTTTTATAGAACGACTTATCTTGAATTGAATCAAATATAAATGCGTAAATTATCAACGAAAATTAAATAACTATAATCAACGTTGTGACCTCCTCTGATACCACTTGAATGTCCTGGGCGCAAAGAAGCTCGTGGGTGGATGTGTCCACTTGGCTTTTTGTCATTTGCAATGATCAATCCGGGATCAATACGACGATAAACGTCAGACTCCACGGATCGAATCACAGAAATAGACAAAGAAAAAGAAAAGTCTCAGATCCATAAAGGAAGGATCATCACAGGTTGATTATAATTAATTTAATTAATTGACAAGAAGTACCTTTTATGGCGTTCTTTCTTCGTTGATATTTCTGATCACGTTCTGATGTGATTCATCGTTGCGTCGCAGAAGCCAAGTGTAAACTTCCTCTAGCGGTGATCCACACGTGCACCACGTATCTCTGAACGTCGCCAAAGGAATCTCCGGGTGCTAGCGTGGAGAAGTCTTTGCTTGCGTTGTCTGCCTTAGATCACCTTGATCCGATGGAGGTGGATCTCTCTCGGTCTTAAGAGCGTTCTTGGAGGACGGAGTTCTTTCAGTCTTGAGAGAATTCTCCAGAATTGTTGTACACAACGATTCTTAGGAAAAGATTTGGGGTTATAAGGATATTTATAATCGGGTTTGAGGTTGTAGAGTTAACAATAAATAAACGCGTTACGCGTTTTATTTATTTCATTAACTCTTTTGAAAAACCTCATGTCGAATCATTAATTCCTTGACATGCGCTCACGCTGATTATAATAAATATCATTTAATAAAACGATATTTCCTCAAAATCCCGACTGGAAAAACTACACGGTGTGTAATCATTAATACACGGCGTGTACTTGTTTTCAAAATAAAAACTACACGGCGTGTAATCATTAATACAAGGTGTATACTTGTTTTCATTTTATTCTTCCTCCAACATTAAAACGATTTAGGCTTCCTTGAATAATTATTAAACCACGTATGGGAATAATCTTTATTCTACTTGAGATACTTGGATACACTTAGTGTGTGACCCTCTAGGCCTCTTTCTCGTTGGCATTAGGCGGGTTTGCCTAAAGTCCAAGATTATTGTCTAGCAACGGGTCAGGGCACCCAAGAGAAAGAAGTTGACGCCACATTGACGTGTCACCTCATACGAACGCTTACTGTGTAATTTAATCCTTTTGTCTCAATATCTCATCAAGCAGGTTTCATGGCAGTATCATAAACTTATATGCTTGATCTGTCATTCTTTGACTTCTAGAAATAAACTCGCCGTGACACCATGGCCATGGAATTTGTGCGACAGTTCTATTTCAATCAAAGGGCCCGAGACATCCACTTCCATAAATATGGAAGGGACAAATCCTTCCTCGACTTATCTATTAACAACATGTCATTCGTGACGCACCCAACGTACCCTACTTCTCGCCAACTCTCTTCGTGACGGTTTTCGTCAGCAAATCTAAGTGCGCGAGTCATGACATGAGTTAATGATAATATTTCAGTCTAAGTACCATTACACACGCTCGTAGATAGCAATGTTCGATAACACCAAGACATGCGGAATTGCTACTGGCGGGTCTGTTCTTATAATCTCCCATCTTGGAGATTACCAAGTGCGAACTCCATGAGAGAGAGTCTCGTCTTCTTACGAGTACTCGCACATGACGGTCTGTATACTATGTGTCCTATCATAGTATGTCATCCAACCGTAGAACTTTATTTAAGAATATTGTTATAGTATTTCAAGGTTCTCATCATAGCGGGGATCTGTCATGACCTTATCAATGCAACAAATATTACAGGACATTATTATATTATAGTCATGCAGAACAATGAACAATATATAATAAGTGTACATTCATGTAATCAAAGTACAAAACAGTTGGTTCTTAGGACACCAACCCTTACAAATGATGATCCTCTTACCTACAAGGAAGCAGTTGAAGGCACAAACGTTGCCAAGTGGCAAGAAGCCATGAATTCTGAAATGGATTCCATGTACCAAAACCAAGTCTGGATTTTGGTAGATCTTTCAGTTGATGTAAAGCTTGTTGGTAATAAATGAGTATTCAAGAAGAAACTGGACATGGAGGGACAAGTCAGCACCTATAAGGCACGAGTGGTTGCAAAAGGTTTTAGACAGCATCAAGGAATTGACTATGATAAAACCTTTTCACCGGTTGCGATGTTGAAATCCATCAGAATCCTATTGGTCATTGCCGCTTACCATGACTATGAAATTTGGCAAATGGATGTCAAAACAGCATTCCTTAACGGGAACCTCAGGAATATGTCTACATGACACAACCTGGAGGGTTTGTGACTCCAAAGGATGCCAAAAAGGTATGCAAGTTGCAAAAATCCATTTATGGATTAAAGCAAGCATCAAGGTCATGGAACATTCGTTTTGATGAAGCCGTAATGGAATTTGGCTTTGTTAAGAACGAATGTGAGCCTTGTGTCTACAAAAGGTTTAGTGAAAGTGCAATTGTTTTCCTAATAGTATATGTTGATGACATATTACTAATTGGAAACGAAGTACCTGTCTTACAGTCAGTTAAGGCATGGTTGGATAAATGCTTCTCTAGAAAAGACTTGGGTGAGGCAACATATATTCTTGGGATCAAGATCCATCATGATAGATCCAAGAGAATGTTGGGCCTAGTCAAAGTACATACATTGACAAGATGCTGAAGAGATTCAGTATGGAACAGTCCAAGAGGGGATTGTTGTCAGTGTCACATGACATTCATCTTTCCAAGAAAATGTATTCTCAGACACATGAGGAAAGAAAGAAAATGGCAAGGATCCCTTACGCATCCGCGATTGGGTCAGTCATGTATGTTATGCTATGTACAAGGCTAGATGTTGCTTACGCATTAAGTGCGGTAGGCAGATATCAAGCTGATCCAGGAGACCGTCATTAGATGGCAGTCAAGACTATCCTTAAGTATCTGAGGCGTACTAAGGATATGTTCCTGGTTTATGGAGGAGATGAAGAACTAGTCATCAGAAGACATGTAGATGATAGTTTCCAGACTGATCAAGATGACATGAAGTCACAGACCGAATACATCTTCAGTTTGAATGGAGGTGCAGTGAGCTGGAAGAGCTCAAAACAAGGTGTGATCGCAGATTCTACAGCAGAGTCCGAGTATATCGCAGCTTCTAAGGCAGCTAAAGAAACAGTATGGATGCGAAGTTTCGTCCAAGAGCTGGATGTAGTACCTAGCAATAAAGATCCTATCACACTCTATTGTGATAATACTGCGGCGGTGGCAATTGCAAAAAAGTCAAGGTCACGTCAGCGGACAAAGCACATACTTCGGAAGTATCATCTCTTGAGCGATTTTTCTCAGAGAGGTGAAGTTGCAGTGAGCAGTATTTCCACGGAAGACAACGTGGCGGACCCCTTGACTAAAGCCTTGACCCAGCAGAAACATGATCATCATGTGAGGTCTAGCGGACTAAAAGTCGTAGGTAGTTGGCTCTAGTCCAAGTGGGAGTTTGTTAGAGTTGGTGTCCTGAGAACCAATTGTTTATACTTTGATTACATGAATGTACACTTATTATATATTGTTCATTGTTCTGCATGACTATAATATAATAATGTCTTGGAATATTTGTTGCATTAATGAGGTCGTGGCAGATCCTCGCTATGATGAGAACCTTGAAATGGTATAACAATATTATTAAATAAAATTCTACGGTTGGATGACATACTATGATAGGACACATAGTATACAGACCGTCATGTGAAAGTACTCGTAAGAAGACGAGACTCTCTCTCATGGAGTTCGCACTTGGTAATCTCCAAGATGGGAGATTATGAGAACAGACCCGCCAGTAGTAATTCTGCATATCATGGTGTCATCGGACATTGCTATCTACGAGCGTGTGTAATGGTCCTTAGACTGGAAGATTATCATTAACTCATGTCATGACTCACACACTTAGATTTGCTGACGAAAACCGTCACGAAGACAATTGGCGGGAAGTAGGGTACGTTGGGTGCGTCATGAATGACATGTTGTTAATGGATAAGTCGAGGAAGGATTTGTACCTTCCATATTTATGGAAGTAGATATCTCGGGCCCTTTGATTGAAATAGAACTGTCGCCCAAATTCCATGGTCATGGTGTCACGACGAGTTTATTTCTGGAAGTCAAAGAATGACGGATCAAGCATATAGGTTTATGACACTGCTATGAAACCTGCTTGATGAGATATTGAGACAAAGGGATTAAATTACACGGTAAGCGTTCGTATGAGGTGACACGTCAATGCGCCGTCAACTTCTTTCTCTTGGGTGCCTTGACCCGTTGCTAGACAGTAATCCTGGACTTTAGGCAAGCTCGTCTAATGCCAACGAGAAAGAGGCCTAGAATGTCACACATTAAGTGTATCCAAGTATCTCAAGTAGAATAAAGATTATTCATGTATGTGGTTTAATAATTATTCAAGGAAGCCTAAATCGTTTTAATGTTGGAGGAAGAATAAAATGAAAACAAGATATGCACGTTGTATACATTGAATGTACACACCGTGTAGTTTTCATTTTGGAAAGGAAATGAAAAACAAGTACACGTCGTGTATTAATGATTACACGCCGTGTAATTTTTCCAGTCATGATTTTGAAGAAATAATATTGTTTTATTAAATGATATTTATTATAATCAGCGTGGGCGCATGTCAGGGAATTAATGATTCGACATGGGGGTTTTCAATAAGAGTTAATGAAATAAATAAAACGCATAACGTGTTTATTTATTGTCATAACTTTATAACTTCAAACCCGATTATAAATATCCTCACAACCCCAACATTTTTCCCTAATCGTTGTGCACAACAATTATGGAGAATTCTCTCAAGGCCGAAATAACTCCTTCCTTCAAGAACGCTCTCAAGACCGAGACAGATCCTCCTCCATCGGATCAAGGCGGTCTGAGGCGGACAACGCAAGCAAAGGCTTCTCCACGCTAGCACCCAGAGATTCATTTGGCGATGTCCAGAGATATGTGGTGCACGTGTGGATCACCGCTAGAGGAAGTCTACACTTGGCTTCTGCAACGCAACGACGAATCACATCGGAACGTGACCAGAAATATCAATGAAGAAAGAACGCCATAAAAGGTACTTCTTGTCAATTAATTAAATTAATTATAATCAACCTGTGATGATCCTCCTTTGTGGTTCCGAGACTATTCTTCTTCTTTGTCTATTTCTGTGATTCGATCTGTGGAGTCTGGCGTTTATTGTCGTATTGATCCCGGATTGATCATTGCTTATGAAAAAAAGTCAAGTGGGCACATCCACCCACGAGCTTCCGCTGCGCCCGGGATCTTCAGATAGTCCTCGGGTTTGGTTTATTCTTTAGGTCGCCGATCCTCCCATGCAACACCTCCAACTTCCTATCAAGAAGTTTCCCAAAGTGGTTCACCAAAGCTTGCATTTGGAGTTGCGTAGCTTATGGTGCGGGAGATCTATTTCGGCTTCCTTCATCGCTAGCATAAGTGACTCACTTTCCACAATCTTTTGTCATGATAATTAATATGAACACAAACACACACAGGGAGAAACACACACAATGAAACACACACACAAAGACACACTCCCACACACACACACAAGGATACACACACACGCACGAGATGTACACACACACAAGACATACACACTCACACAAAGGGATACACACTTACACACACTCACACAAAAGATGTACACACTCACACTTACGCACACAAGATGCACACACACACAAGGATACACACTCAAACACACAAGTTGTACACACTCACACACACGAGAATGTCTTTTTGCCTATTTCTCTCCACTCGATACTCAATTCAAATCCCAAATTCTTATGAAAACTAATACCTTGTTTGGAGCGATCACGTTCCACCAATCCTTTATAAATCAATATTGCGTTGGGGGATGGTTCAACACATCCCGTTTGAGTGGTAAAGGGGTTACAAAATGGTAGAGGGTGGAAAAGAGGGTAGAAAATATGGGTAAATGGTGGAAAATGATGGATAGGTGTAATAAAGGGGTTTTGCCCGATTATGCATGATAAGAAAAATTAATAACAATATGAGCCAAAAATGATATGGAGGTGAAGTAAAATGATAGAAATAGTGATGTATGAAAATGGAAAGTGCTAACGATGTAAAGCACAAAAAAAGTAATTGTATCAATCAAATTTCCCAAAAAGATTTGTGCTTGGTGTTTTAAAGCACAAGATTATGAACGGAGAGAAAGACGATTTTTTTTAAATCTCTCATAGGATGTGCTTAGTTTTGAAAAGCACAAAATGACAAGGTGAGAGAATTTGATTTTTTTCGATACAAATCACATATAGAAAATCACACACGAAAAGAAGATGGATGAAACATTGGCTCAATGTAAAATATTTCAATCTTGCACAATGTAGGCCAATTCTAGAGGTTTTCAATGAAAAGGGTTCTTTTTTTTTGGTTTTTTTGAATGGGTAGATAATATGAAAAGATAAGAAGGGTGATGGTTAAATGTAATGTAAATAAAGGGATAGATGTCTACCGTGTCAACCAGAGCTCTGATACCAACTGATGCAAGACGCTTGGGGTGGCCCGATCTTCACGGCGTAGAGCGGCAAATGACAGATATGGTTCGGGGCTAATTGTTAGATGATGGGTATGGATAGTGGAACCAAATAGTCAACCAACGCTATAAAGAGTGTGACATACTACTTAGACAACACACTCAAGGGAGAGATGTGATGATCAATACACACAACAACGCAATTGGATTAAAGCACGAAATTGGGGGCTTTGTGATCTTGGATCACCAATCTAACTTATAGATTGACAAGGCAAGAATGCACAAGAGCAAGGGAGAAGTCAGAACAATCCTCACACAATGAAGAGAAACAAAGCACAAGCTCTATTAAAATCTTGAATGTCATACAAGCGCCATGAAAGTGGCTATTTATAGACAAGGGGTGATACATATAGCGACCCCAACCTTTTACACATATCATTACATGATTTTAAGCATCATATTATAATCCAAGGATCGTAAAGTCTAGTGTCTTGGAAGACTAGGTACATAAAACTGAAAACATGGAACTAAATAAAACATTTCTTTATTTAATCTTCATAAAGAGCTCACAACTTCCATTGTGCTCATACATCTTCATAGGATTACCTGGGGATGACATGAACAAAGGGATGAGCTAAAAAACCCAGTAAGGGAGTAAACGTAAGAATAAATCTTTAGCACATGGGTTAGAAGGCATGACATAATGATATAAAAAGGCATGGAATGTAGATAATCATGAAATATAAACATGGGATCATATAAACATAGATTCATAGTAATGCGACAGCAACATAAAACATGACTTTAGCACGAGTCAAGACTCGTTGCACATAGAGGAGCACAAGTCAAGGTTAACCACCAAGACCGTTGACATGATAGCACGAGTCAAGACTAACTGCCAAGACCATTGCACATAACATCTCGTGAGAGTAAACTTTACCCAATGCATTGGAGTGCTATCTCGACGCACCCATCATAACATGTTCATGAATATGCTTGCCACATACAGAATCATACATAATCAATCCTACATAAACATAAGGATACTCATGGACAAAAATTGGTATCATAATCATGTCATAAAGCATAATTAATAGGTGTATCATACAACTGTCCATGAAAGAAAGAAATTAGAACATACATGGACATTCATAAGGAAAAATAGACATATATCATGGTAAGTGATGTCAAACAGAAGTGATAACATGTAAAAAGAGTATTTAAGAAGTTTTAGCATTAAACATTTTAGTGCGATTTTAAGGAAAATACTAAAGAGCATTTAAAATCAAAAATGGAATAATCTTTTACATAAAACCAAAAGTGAAACAAGAATGTTTTCATAATAAAAAGACTAATTTTATAAAAACAATGGTGGCCTAAAACAGGTTATATAGTGTACTTGAAAATGGGTAAAAATTCAGAAAGTTCCATTAAATGAGTTTGTTTATCGAGAAGTATTGAGCAGGGAACCACTTAAAAACATGTAAATCCCCAAAAGAGAATGATGAATGGACCTTGATACATGAGTTTGGAGCATTTACACAACATTTATAAGATGTGCATAAAAAGAACAGATAACTTCATTTGGGTAAAAAGAAAGATAGAGCTACCCGAAGGAATAATAGAGGTTCGGGTAGAATGCCTTACCTTAAATCCGAAGGTGTTCTTCGCTTGATCTTAATGTCCTGGATAATCAAATTACATTCATTAATTAGCATGTCCAGAACCTCTTCTTCATGTAATTGATTTATTATAGCTTTATTAAGTTCATTCATGACCTTTTTTATGGGTTAAGAGGTTTAATTTCATTGTTTGGAAGCATTTGTTTCCTTGGTTTTCATGATTGGTTTACTTATATACATGTAAGGATTAACATGTAAGATGAGAATGGTTGTCAAAAATTAGAGTTATATGTTATTAGTGAACATCCAGTAGATTACATGGTTATAAAATTCATTTGGTCATTTGGAGTGAAGATGAATCATTATATAAAACTTTAATGATAATCGTTTTGGTTAATTGGCGGTTTTTGATCACATCAAACACATTTTGCTTTATAAATTAATATCATGTGTACAAAAGATTGCAAAACCTTGCATTAGACATATTACATATATTAGTCTGGTTCAACTATCAAAATGGTTTCATGACCAGAATTGAAGACGGTAATAGAAATTGAAAACTCGTCGTCCTTGAATGTGATAAATTAGCACATCTCAAATGGTGTTTTCATTTCTAGTAAAAAAAATGAGGGGAAATGAGAGATGATGATGAATTATTCCATTATCATAACAACACTACATTACATGTAAGGTACTGGAGTTATCATAACATTTGGATGAAAGGATGTGATGAAAGAAAAAGAAAGAAAAGAACTTGAAAGAAAAAGAAAGAAAAGAAAAGAGAAATTTACCTCTTGAATATATCTTCCTTAATAACCTCTTTAGGGGAGAGGATTTGGTCTTTTAAAGAGACCAAGGGCTGATGGACGTGGGGAGGAGCTTGGGAGAGATTTGAGCAGAATTTGTACTAGGCACAAGGTTTGAGATGAGTAAAGAGAAGAGGTAAAGAGGGGTGATATTTATAGTGGAGAAGAGGAGAGATTTTCCATTATTTTAATCATTAGTTTAATATTTTTGCTCAAGACTATGAATAGTCTTTATTCTTGTAACCAAAAATAGTAAAGAAAACATGTGAGTTCGAACCAATTTCCATTTACATCATCCATGACTCGAGCATGATGCATAAATTCATTTATCCAGCATTTATCGTAAATTATCATATTTTACTATTCACCAAAATTTTAAGTATTTTAGAAAAATACCAAAAATTCACCTCAACCATTTTTTGACTTGTAGAATTTAAAAATGAACTCCATTTTATGAAAATAATTTTCTAAATATGAGAAATTTAATTTTTAATTAAAATTATAATTTACTTGAAACAAGAGCGGCCCAGAAAATTCAGTTGCCCCAGTCCAGTATCAAAAATTTTGCCCTAAATACATGAGATATACAGTAAAAATATAAAATTGATGCCCTTTCTTTGTATATTTTTTTTATTTCTTGAGTGTTGCCCTAGCCCGAGGGCTCTCTGGGCTTGCCCCAGGGCCGGCCCTGACTTGAAAAATGCAAATTTTAAAATTAAAATCGTTTTTCTAACACTTTGAAAAATTAATTAAGGTCTCTTAAAATTATCTTATAATCATAATTCATAAAAATACTTATTTATGAATATATTTTATGAAAATAAATTTTCATTTAAACTATTAAATTAATCATAAAATTGTAATTAAATATTTATGACTTACCAAAAATACTAACACTGTCATATTGTCTCTTATAAGATGAATAAATTTTATTTATACTTTCATTGGTAAGGTTACTATTTAATTAGTCGATTTACTATTCATAAGAGTTATATTTCTATTCACAATGATAACATTACTATTCATAAGGGTAAGTTACTATTCACCAAAAAATAATTTTTTCCCTATCGGACTCCAAACATCTTACTGATCGCAACCGTGTATGTCAAATTTTCAAAATTCAAATCACAGAAGTAGAAAAATTATGTTTAAAGATCACATAGAATTTAGTAGTTAATTTAAGCATGATGTGACATTGTTCTGTGATTTTATGTGATTATACTATATGACATAATTATAAGAAGATAATTTCTATTGATAAAACATTGGATCGTTACAATACACTGGTCAAGGGTCTAATACCCTAAAGTCATAAAGGCTAAACCAACTTTGTTCCCTTAAATTAAAAAGATAAAGTCTACCAAAGACTGTTTGGAAAAGCACCACGCAACTTTCCGACTATAGCCCACCGGATTTGACTATGACTGTCTGGCCCACCAGATTTGACTTTGGTGTCCAAAGATGTCATTTTAAAATCCTCTATATGGGCAAGGCTTCCAAAATTCGTGCAACCACGTGGGACAAACTTTAAACATCATGTTTGGGCTTGAATAAGTGAGATAATAGGCTCATTTGCTTCATCCATGCAAGGCAAGATCCATTGGGCCTTTAATGAAGTGATATGGGCACCCATTGTACCATTCAACCACTTTAATCTCCATCGCATCATCGGGTTTTGCAAATTCAACTCCTCTCAAACAATCGATTTGGTGTCTTCGACATGGTTCTCATTAGATTAAAATGAGTCCTTTGTCACCCGAAAATTCTTCATGATATCATTGCTGCAGTTGGAGTTCCATTTTGCATGGATAAGGAAACCGAATCGACGGTTTGGTCAGTTAACTAGAATCTTAGTTGAGATTGATTTAAGTATGACTATGATTGATAAGGTTGTTTTAGCAACTGAGTATAATGATATTAATCTAAGGATTGAATATGAGAAAATTCCAACCTATTGTGTGGACTTTAATGTTATTGGACATTCAAAAGAAAATTATCACAGGAACTTGACTTGCGGAGTTTGCTCCTTACGGGGGACATATGGATCAGTAGTGTGCTAGAAAGGGTAAAGTCTCTGTGCAAGTTAACAATAGCACCGCAGGAAGGGGTTCCCGATATGGAGTGTTTCCTTAGATGTATGGGAATTGAATATTGTTTTGAGAATGCAGAAGTCTGAGGCTAGCTTAGCTGATAAGCAAGTGCAGGATGTTGTAGTTAGAGATGTAAAGCTGGAGGCAGGGACTATCCTAGCTAGTGGGAGTGATGTTGGTGAGTTGCAGGGGAAGCCTGGGCTTTTGGAAGGGGGTCAGGCATCTCACGTGAGGGGTGGAAAGGCAACTTTATTGGGCTCTCAGCAAGGTCTACTTGATTTTTAAGGGCTTGGTTCTCAAGCTCTAGCACTGCAAGTTGTATCCGATCATGTTGTTCCTCAGTTGGCTACTAGCTTGCAGGGTATGGAAGATGTTCCTTGTCCAGCAGGTCTGATTGAGTCTAGAACACAAGACTCTATTTTCAAGGGAGTTGTTTCTCCACACGATCGGTAGGGTGGACCAAAGCATGGTGGTACTGGCTCATCACCTTTATATGGGCTGGCTCAAGTTGAGAATCGAGGTGCACCTGTTTTGCAGGATCATGTATAGATGGATCAAGGAACCAATGCTGTTTTGGGAAAATCTGAGCAAGGTGATTCACTGAAGCCCAGCCAGGGGAGCTTGGGCAAGGAACATGGACTGATTCAGGGGAGGCCGGATAATTCTGCAGCTCCGGTTGAGGTTGGGGATGAGACTGGTTCACAGGAAGAGTGCGGGGCTTTCCAGGAGCTGAATGGGGCAGATTCAGTGCTGGTTGGGGGCACTATTGGTATTGTTAGCTTGGCTAAATCTGGGTCTCAGCAGGAGCTGGTCTCTGTTGGTCCGGATGGGCTTGGCCAGCCTCAGGATTTGGATACAATTATAGTGGTTGGCTCCCAGCAGCAGTGTAGTCCAGGGGAAGAGATGACGCAGAATCAGTATGATTCAACTGAAAAGGCTGGTCATCAGCATTCACAGATTCAAGAGGACTTAAATTAGATAATGCAACTCAAAGGAATCCAGGGAAGCTGGGCTGACGTGGAGGACTCTGACTCTGCACTGGCAAAGGGAAACCCTGATAAGCTTGTCCTGGGAAATGAAAATTATTTGATTGATGTTCCTATCAAGAGTGTTAACAGCGTGGTCATTCCACTTACAGGGAGGCCTTATCAAAGGGGAAAAAAATATTGATAGTGAGGGCTTTACAACCATTACTTCAAAAAGAAATCGGCACAAGGATTACTCTTGTTGTTCAAGGAATACATCTACTAGATCTTTCTCTAAAGAATCTAAAAATAAGCTAACTCCAGAGATAGAAAGAGAGATGGAAGAGTTTCTCAGGGTCATTCATTTTGGATTTTCTCAATCTTGGTGAGAGACTGAACCAGACATGGATTCCTTATATTATGATGATTGATGTTGTTGCTTTGGGTGTTGGTGTTTGTTTGGATTTTACCATTGGGCTCTGTTGTGTACCTCCCTTCCCCTTCCTCCCTTGTACTGGTGTGTGTGTTTAATAAATCTTTTGGGAACCATGGATTTTAGGTCCATGGTTCGTGCCATTCTTGATTTTGGAAATGGTAACTCCTTGGCAAGGAAACACTTTATATTCAATTACTGCAGCTTTAAAAAATAAAAAATAAAATCATAAAACTAACACACTGATCTAGTTAGCCGCTTTGGTAGGAAGAAATAATTATCCAGAAGAATCTAATCATAAAGTCCAGCAATTCTGAAAAAAGGTTGATGTTTATTTAGTCGTTGGTAAAGTTACAGCGAGATAGACAAAAATCCTTAGCAGAAAATATTTATTTGGGCACCAATCATTAAAGCAATGAGTCTGTCTCAAACAGCTAAGCCTCCGAACACATGTACACAGAAAAGCAACCCGCTTCATTCGGGAAAGGGTTCATCAAAATCAAAATCAAAACCAATACCATGCCACTCAAATAATAAGGGCACGGGACTTAGAACCACTCTTAGGCAACCGAACACAATTTGAGTGTACATGAGCATGCGAGGACAGACAACGCATCAATGTTGATATCAGTTGTGAATTTCTAATAAGACCAGGACACGATGAATGGTACGTTGAAAAAACCAAACCTGGGCACGAATGACTGGTGCCATAGAGAGGAATAAAAAAGAAAAGGCATGCTAATTTTATTTTCCCTCATGCCTGAAATGTTTCTCCAACTGCCCGACTGGAGCGCGATACCGGTGCAGCGACAATAGCGATTGTTGGATAACCTAAAATTTGCAGCGCCCTGCAGAATCTTTCATCGTAGGTGGTCGTTTGTACGGGGTCTTTGCAGTGGGGGTTTTCTAGGGCGTCTACAGTTCCA
Source organism: Viscum album (assembly GCA_963277665.1). NCBI lineage: Eukaryota > Viridiplantae > Streptophyta > Magnoliopsida > Santalales > Viscaceae > Viscum > Viscum album. Next base: position 420,471,102 of record OY728137.1, read on the forward strand.
AAAAATTGAATTTTCTGAAGGGTATTTCTATTAGAAAGTCCAACGTGAACTTCCGGTATGAATTTCAACAGGTAACTGCTGCTAATTTCCCATACTTTTCTCCACTGTGAATTCCCAAAAGGAAATCTAAGCTGTCATTTATACTTTAAATTCATACCGTGGGTTAAAAATTGTAATTATTTCAGAATAAGTGGTTTATAATTAAAAATTTAATTAAAGTGGAAATGTATTTTGTTATATAAATATTAAAATCTAAAAGACAACCAAAATAAAAATTTACAGTTGGATTTTCCATTGAGAATTTCCACTGCAAATTCTCAATGTTAATTCCCAATAAGACATCTCTTGTGCATGTCGAAATGATTCGAAGAAGAACCTTTATAAAATGTCGCTGATAATTTTCATTGCAAATTCCATTGCATATTCCTGCAATCATGTCCCATATGACATCTACTGCAAATTAGCACTATGAATTCACACTTTGGAATGATGGTTCATATTTTCAAAATATGCATAAGAAGTTATTTGTGGGTTTTAATTGATTTTCAGTGGAAAGGCCATGTTGTTTTTTGCCGACAAAATTAAAAAATGTATGTGAGTGGAAATTTACATTTGGAGTTTCCATAGCGAATATCCAGTAGAAAATTCCAATGGTAATGTCCAATTAATTTAAAAGAAAGAATGTCATCAAATACCATTTTCAAACAAATGTTATCTGACAGTTTGTGCACATAAATGGTACAGGTAACCATGAGCGGGATCAAGTTGACTGCGAATGCTCCACACGATGCAGAATACAGATATTCAATAGATTTGAATACAGTGCAAAATCCGTCTGACTGTTATGTGATGGAGTATCACAATGATGACATTACAAAGTCAAATTGCAATGCAGAATATGGCATTGATAGAGATGAAGTTCATAATTAAGAAGAAAGCACCTCATCTGATAGAATTTATAAACAAAGTAGTACATGTATACCAAACATTGGGATGAGTTTTAAATTAGAGTCTGAAGCATATTCATTTTATACTGCTTATGAAGCTATTGTTGGTTTTAGTGTACGAAAGCAATATGTTAACAAAAATAAAAAGGACAGCAGCTTAGTAACATCAACATTGTATACATGTAGCAAAACAGACTGTCAAAGATTAGACAAACGTGATGTCAATGTCAAAAGACCACGGGCCGAAACAAGGACTAATTGTCCGATACCAATGAGAGTTGTGTACATGTCCAATGAGAGTGAAAACAATTTGTTGAAGAGCATAAACACACTTTAGATTCTCCTGAAACCATGCATTTTATGAGGTCACAACAACACATCAGTGATGCACAGGGTGCCGAGTTGGATGTAGATGGCAAAGTCAGTCTGAAGCTAAATGATTCGTTTTCAGTTGCAACAGTCATTGCAGGTGGGTATGGCAGTCTTGGATATACATGAGTGGACCAACTGAATTATTTGCAGTCAAAATGACAGGGGGACTTGAATCTAGCTGATGCTGATGGTATGTTACAATACCTAGAGAATCAATCAAGGGATAACACATCATTCTTATACTCGGTACAACTTGACATGTGTGGTCAAATTAGCAATATATTTTTAGGTTGATCTCAAAATGAAGGTAGATTATGAGCATTTTGGAGACGTCGTCGTGTTTGACACCACCTTCAACACAAACAAGGAGTTTAAGCCTTTGGGAGTGTTTGTTGGTGTAAATCATCATAAGAAAATTATAATTTTCGGTACAACGTTGTTATATGATGAGACAACAGACTCATTTGGTTGGTTGTTTAGTAGATTTTTTGATTTGCATGGGGGAAGAATCAAGAGACAATTTTCACAAATCAAGATGCAACTACATCTAAAGCCATTGCTATAACCCTACCTAAGACAAGACATGACCTATGAACTTGACACTTAATGCAAAATGGCATTAAACACTTATGACCGATAATGAAACTGTTGGAAAAATTAAAGAAACACATGCATGGGTTTGTCAAGAATTCAAAATTTGAGGAAATATGGTAACAAATCCAAGTAGACGCTGGTAATAAAAATTCAACATGGTTAGAAGATATGTACAGAGTAAGGAAAAAATGAGCTAACTATTTTATGAAAACTACATTGACACTAGGAATTCGAAGCACACAATTGAGTGAGAGTTTCAACAGTGTCTTAAAGGATTACTTTAATCGTAAGCTCATTGTGTTGGAATTCTTTCAACAATTTGAGCATGTGTTAGAGAATAATCGGTATCGGGAAATGAAGGCCGAATTTTATGGAAGAGAAAAGCTCCCATGCAATCACTTTCCATATCATCTAATAATGGTTCAAGCAATCCATTTGTACACACAAAAAATATTTGATCTTTTTCAACATGAACACCAACTATGTGGTGCTTGTTTCCTAAAGTCTTTGAATGAAGCTATTTCCCCTAAAATGATTGGTGTAGGAATGAAAGGTTACTCAGATGAGTATTGAGTTGTAGTGTACCAAGAGTCACTTATGAGAATTGGTTGTACCTACATGAAATTTGAGATTTATGGATATTTGTGTTGTCATGCACTCAAAATATTGGAGAGGTTGGATGTGCAGTGCTTGCTGAAGTTTTATATCCACAAGAGATGGACAAGAAATGCACGTGACATCCAGTTGGCAGACAAAACGGTTAACGATGTCGAAGAATATTTGGTAGCAAGAAAAGCTAGATGTTACAAACAGTTGGCACGAATGACAATAAATCTTGTAACTGAATCATGTGAGTTTGAACAAGGATATCTGATTGGGCTGTCAAATCAGAACAATTATGCTAATGAATTACAAGAATATATAAATAGTTTACCCTTAAAATGCATCCAAGGGGAATCTAACATGCAACATTGACAAAATCTAAAACATCGTTCAAGAAGAAAAATAAAAGGAAAGGCAGTGACAGGTTCGAAAGTTGTCTAGATCAGCCAACAAAATGCATCAGCAGCACATGTACTATTAGAAATCAGGTGACCATAAAAGTTCTATGTGTTTGTTAGTATTTTCTTATTTTATTGAACTACTACATTTTGTGATATCGTGCATAACAAATGTTATAATGTTGTTCCATGGAAGTGCTAGAGAACAGTCAAATGCTGCTTACCATGGAGATCCTATCACACATCTCAATGTATGTAAAAATGGTACCGTAGGTTGAACATATTCACATTTAAACACTCATATACTGTGATATTTGAAATCTGCATGAGAAACTTTTATGCAAGGCATGTGCTTTATCTGTTTATAGTTATTAATAGAAAATTATTGCTACAATTAGGCTGCATCGAAGAGCAATTTTGATCCAATCAGACCACAAAATTCAGCGACCGTTGTAAATTACATTGACAACATTACTTGGAGGACCAACACGTCAAAGGAGACATTTCAGAATTCACTTGATCTACAACTTCAAATGGATATGTCATTAGAAAATCCAACTATTTTTGAAAATCGGTTTCTGTAAATACTAATTTCGGTGCCTGTAGTGGTGGCAATTTCCACCCCCTATGTACCACCCAGTGAAATGATAAAAAGAAAACTAGAAATTTCCACTGACAGTTTACAATTGGAGTTTCCACTGGAAATTTCCAATGAGAATTTCCAGTTGGAATATTTATGCACATCCAGTTTCAATTCATAGAACTAAAAGTGGAGACTACAAAGATATATTAAAATATAACACCTATAATACTATCACAACTAAAATCAAAATCATCTATATCAAAATGTTCATCTGGATAATCAATTAACCAATTTCACCCCTATGTACCACCCATAAAAGTGATGTAAACCAAACTGGAAATTTCAACCCACAAGTTACAGTGGGAGTTTCTAGTGGAAATGTCCATTGGAAATTCCCAGCTGGCGGCATAGAGTGAAAAGAAAAATAACATTATAACACCTATAATACTATCAAATATAAAATCAATATCACCCATATAAAAACATTGATCCGAATCATAAAATAACTATTTCCACCCCTTATGTACCACCCAACAAAATGATGTAAACCAAACTCGAAATTTCCACCCAGAGTTTACAGTGGGAGTTTCTACTGGAAAATTCCAATGGAAATTCCCAGTTGGAATTTATATGCATAACCAGTTTCTATTCAAAGAACTGGCCCATAATTTATAGTGGGAGTTTCCACTGAAAATATGAATGGAAATTCCTAGTTGGAATTTATATGCACAACCATTTTCCATTTAAAGAACTGACCCACAGTTTACAGTGGAAATTTACACTAGGAATTTCATTGGAAATTCCAAGTTAGAATTTATATGAACAACCAGTTTCCACTCAAATAAGTGACAACGAAAACTACAAGGAGAAATATCAGTGTAACACCCTTCATATTGTCAAAGATAAAATCAATATAAGCTATATAAAAATGGTTATACAGATCAGAAAATTACCATTTCCACCCTATGTACCACCCAAAAAATAGAGGAAAACCAAACTAGAAATTTCAATCCACAGTTTACAATGAGAGTTTCCACTGGAATGTTTCAATGGGAATTTCCAGTTAATAATTCTATATAGAACAAGTTTCCAAGTAATTCAAAGAACACAATGCAGAGTAATAAGACAAAGAACTGAGTAACACCTATCATAAAACCAATGATTGTTCATCCTGAACAAAAATTAACCATTTCCACCCCCAATCACCCACCATCAAAATCAACACAATAAGCCACATTAGTTAAGTTTATTACACAATAACCAGAATTTTGTTATGGTAAAAAACTAATTTAACAATCATCATTGCTTCTGACAGCAACCGAATACTTCCAACTTTCAACATCCATTTCCATTATTGTCCTCCCAGGATCATTTATGAAGTAATGTGTAACACCCCGAGCTTCCACGATACGCTTCTCTTTCAATAATGCAATAGCTTGCATTGTACGTAAGTTCGAGATTCTAACACACCGTGACCAATAAAAATAGCCATTATGAATAGTAATACCCAATTTTTGAAATTATATATATTTTATATTTCAAAATGGACTTCATTTTTGGATTCGGAATATCGAAATTAGCCTATGTTGAATTTTTGGTATTTTTCTGAGAACTTCCAATTTTTTATGAATAGTGAAAAATACTTAAAAACAAATTTTTAATCAAAATAATTTATAGTGATAAATTATACTATTGAGTGGTTTTAGAGTATAATTAGAATATATTTTTACCATTTTATCCAATGGTGGTCATTATAAATAATCTCACATTGAAATTGGACACAAACAATTGTCAATCTTTTGATATATATTGTTTCTTAAATACACGCTATTTGTTGTGACAACGGGAATTAATTATAAAATCAATTAATGCAACTTATATTCTTGGAATTTTGTAAAATATACATCATTTTTGAATTCGTAATATCAATTATAACTTAGGGTGAAATTTTGGCATTGTTCTGAAAAACTTCAATTTTTGATGAACAGTGAAACCACTAAGTGGTAGTTAAAAAACTGATTTTTCGTTTAAATGAAACATTACCACTTCTGTGATTTGATTTTCAAAAATACGACATACATGGTTGTCATTAGGAAGTAAAATTTGGTTCAATGGGATTAAAATAATTTTTTTGTGAATAGTAACTTTTAAGTTTAATTAATCACGATTAAAGGTAATTAGTGAAATTTAAGGTAAAAATGATATTATAAAAATATGAAAATACCTTTACACTTGTCCTAACCCTATTGTATGAGTCATGGCCGACCAAAACAATTCATGGGTCAACTTGGGGACCCCATGGAGCCACTTTGGTAGGAAAATGACATTAAAAACTTTTTATTTAATGTTAAAATAAAAATGTCACAAACATGAGTTATTTTTCTAAAACAATTTTTAAATGGGGTTATACAAGTAATATTTTTGACTATAAATATTCATTAGAATTCTAAAAAGATTTCATACATCATGATGTTTTTTTTATAATTTTTATACATTAAATAAATTAAATTATTTATGACACCATGATGATGCATCGATTACCTCATTATTTAACGATTTAAATAAAATGAAAATATAATGTAAAATATAAGACCTAAACATGTCAAAAACCTATTATATGTGTGGATTTAGAACTCTTATAACCTTATCCTCGAAATATATAATTTTGGGACCTTTTAAATCCGAAAAACATTTTATAATAAAGTAACCTTTTATAACTTTCCAAGAGTGCCCCTCCTCTCCGCTTATAAAAGGCCCCCACCTCTTCCACCTTACCCACACCTCTCAAGCCTTTGGCTCGGCCAACCCCTACCCATTTTGTCTCTACACATCCCAATATTACTCCTAGAAGCCTCACTTTTGGAAGAAGTCTTCCCAAGGAAGCCTTTGATCTCAAATCAAAAAGAGTTACCCGTTTTTAAGGTAATGTCTTCTCTTATGTTATTTTGTTTTATTTTGCTTCTCCAACACCCTAAACTCTTTTTATTAATTTCTTTTGTAACAAAAACAGTATCCTCAATATACTAGTATGTTGTTATAATAAGTATTCGAGCTACAATTATACACACCTACATCTAATGGTTAAAGAACATACTGTTTCTGTGGGTGGCGAATTACTGCCTCACAAAACGATGATTTTCAATTTTCTTTTAACACCTCTCATGGTGGACATTATGATGACACTATTTTTATATATGATATATATTATTTTTTTGTTTTCCTTATGATTCTGTATTTTTCATTTATGTTATACCTTTATGATTTCCATTATGGGTAAACACGATAATTTCATTTTAGGAAGTGCGGACTACCGCCCCCTCAAAGTGATTTGAATCGTTAATGCCATATGTGAGATGTATAAAGGATGGAGTAAATGGTATTATACATTATATTATACTGTAATTATAGTATAAATTTATATAATTATAATTTCATTCCATTAAATATGAAATAGAAATGAAAGTAGCGTTCATGCGTACGTACGGCTTACCGTCTCCATGAACGGTGCATTTCATTTCTTACCTCTAAATGTTATGTAATATTATAAATGAATGTATATACTGGATATATATGATATATATGATATTTAGATCATGAATATAATTCTAAAGATAATGTATATTCTACCACGTAAACAACTTGTAATTATAAGAAGTTTATTGTTGACTCAAGTATCAAAGATAGACAAAACGGCCGTTATTAACTTAAATGACTACATAATTTTTGTAACATTGTAATAAGTGATATAAAATATATAATGAACTTGAAAAATTTTCTTAAGAAAGTAGATATTAACTCTAGTTTATTATTCAGGAGGTTAAAGAACGGTCGAGTCAAGTCGGACACAAGGTAAGGGAACTTCTTAACCCAATTTCCATTCTTTGGGTTAATCTCCTACTTTCAAATTATGTCATGATATTATTATGTCCTATATTGTATTTGTACTTTATTTATGTGTAATTATAGTGAATACACATAATAGAGCTATTTTATTTAAAAATGATCTTTGTAAGGGAACTTCTTAACCCAATTTCTATTCTTTGGGTTAATCTCCTACTTTCAAATTATGTCATGATATTATTATGGTCTATCTTATATTTGTACTTAAATTATGTGTACCTATAGTGAATACACATAATATATCTATTTTATTTAAAAAATGATCTTTGTAAGGGACTTCGTCTCAATCTCCATTCATTGAGGCATATTTTGTTTTATACACAAATTCCTCCTATACGGTGTATAAACCCCTTTGACTTTTACGTTTATTCAAAAAGAATCTTTTTTATATGAAGTATTTTACTAAAAGACAAAAAGGAATGTTTTTCTTGTCGTACGTATGCGGCGACAACAACTTCTCCACCTCCGTGAGCACTATTTGAGTTTCGACTTCCTCTACAAGCCATAACTTTTTTTTAAAAGAAAAATAAATACCATGTTTTACTTTTCTTTTATTTTGGTATTGAAAATGGTTTTGATAAAGTTTTTATTATATCGATGTGTTGTATTGATATCTTGTGATTGAAGTGTGGAAATATTATGTTTTCTTTATGCATGTTTTATGTGATATGATTATGTTATGGTTTATGATATGTTTAAACCTGTTCATATGAGGAATGCATTGGACTTAATAAGTGACGGGTGGAGCCCGCTATAGCTCCTCGATGCATCGGTAGGTCTCATGAGACAAACTAGTGTCTTGGCACGAGGCCTTAACATAATCTTATTTGTAGTCTTGGAACGAGGCCTTGGCTACGTGGTTATGATAGTCTGACATTATGCATTCCATCATTATTTTAGTGGTTATTGATATTACACGTGATTATTCGACTAGTAGAATATCCATGTGAATAAGTAAATGGAATTATTTCATTTTATTTTTTCCATATTATGCTGAAGTTCAAGTTTAGAAGGCTTTTGTTTTAGTTATACATTGCCTTAAATGTTAATGTTTATTTATGAAAGCTTCCGCTATATTGTTATCCTTACTGATCATCTGATCTCACCCCTTTCAATGTTTTAATATTTTCCAGGATGTGAAGAAGTATTTTATGAATGACCTACAGGGATAGTCAGAAGAGGATATGAGTGTGGACTATGGAGACTTTGTTATTGTAGTTTTTCACTTTATGATGTAATGTAAGACTTATGAATGTATCTAGTGTTTCCAAGGCTACTAAACTAATCGGTATTTCGAGACTTGATCTTTTGTGATCATGCTAATGTTATGAAGTAATGCATCGACTCTGGGTAACTGGGGTCGGGGCGTTAGAGTTGGTATCAGAGGCAGTTTAGTACTAACCTTGGAAGCTAGATTTAGAAAAACTCTGATTAGAGCACATAGCCATAAGATAGACTTTGAGGATTAGTATATAAGAACTTCCTAGAATTTTGTTGTTATAGAGATTTTGTGACTTTTCCGAGCAATACATCCCTGTCTGGATACGAGCAGGTAGAGGCGGCTCTGACACAGATGTACCTAGGGGTAAAACCCGAAAACACCGCTTTGAGCTAGACTCGAACGAAAACTGGTGCACGACAACGAGCCTTGCTTCACTCTTAGTTACGACACTCCCGGGGGATATGCTTAGGATAATTCTCATTTTTTACAAACCATTATGAAGGGTTTATGAGTATATAATTCCTCAAAGAAAACATTTTTTATGATTATGGATTATATCCATAAACCGTTCAATTTACATTAAGTATTTTACAAGTTTGGAATTATTCATTGCAATTCATAAACTAACCTAGTTTATGCCATTGTATAGAAACGGCGCCTAGTAGAAGGAATGTGAACTCCATCAATACGTATGATCCAAAGAGTAAGAAGAATTATCTTTCAGGGTATTAAGCCAACATTTAGAAGGGAAATAGTCTCCCATGTGTTCTCAACATATGAAGAAATAGTATCATGTGTTAATAAGATAAGTAAAGAATTCTCTGAGTCTTATGTATTTGAAGGGATGAAAGAGAAGAAAAGGATGTAAGAGAGAATGATGGATAAATGGACGAGGGAAAAGAAGAATTTTCCAATATGTGATAACTGTGGGAAGAAACACCTTGGAACTTGCCTGAAGGGAATGAGAGTTTGTTATAAGTGTGGAGAAAAAGGACACCAAGTGCGTGACTACGAGGGTAAGAAAAAGGTTTCAAATGTAAAATGCTTCATCTACAAGGATTGGGGACACTATGCAAACCAATGTCCAAATCATCAGAGTATGCCCCAAATGATGTTCCTGGATAATAATCAAGTTATGATACTACCACATATGAGGAGGAATGATTAGAGTTCTTATGTTGTCATTAAAGAATTTTGTCATTTTAGTGTTGTATCAATGATGTATTGGTTATAATAATTATGGAGTATATAAGGATTGTACTGCAGTACTATTTCATCAAGGACTTGAGATTGTGTGGAACCAAGAAAAGCGACTCCATAGCAGGTTAAATTTTTGGAAAATATATGGTTGAGAGAAAGATAAACCATAATATGGTTCTGATACCGAGATAGTGATTTTGGAATAATACATGATTTGAATAATTTATACTGGATATTCTTAACTTCCTTGAAACTGATTAATGATTTGTATACATTTTTGGATAGAAGGAGTATATCTAGTATTCTATAAAGAATAAGGGATCATGAATGTAATCAATAAGGATTTATGGTAATTCAGGATGTTGTAGTGTTTTATAAGAATACATGACGAAGGTGTTCACATGTTGTTACGTGGAAAAAAGGATCTTCATTATGTTTACCTTCCTTATAAAATTTGGACTGTGAGTTGGACAGAAGTATTTTGGATAACTATAAAGGTTGGAATGGATTAAGTTGAACCTTGGATATTATTGTTTAAGGTTAAAACATTTTTTAATATTATTTTTGGAATATTATAATACTATATCTTTAGGAAAAAGGACAACCTGTAGGTCGGGGGATAACCCGTCGCGTCGGACAAAGCTGTAGGAATCGAACCCACAACCATAGTGCGACAGACCTTTATTACCTACCACAAGCCTACAGGAAGTCCCTAATTATTAGAAAATAGTTTTCCTAATCTAAATGGTATGTGTTAATATTTGGAACCTTATACAATTAGGATAAATAGAATATTTTTGAGTTCTATTACCTTTTGGAGTGAATGATGGGTTTGTGGTAAAAATTTATTAAAGAATGAAAGTCTACATGACAAGTAAGTATATTTCCTTATGTTATTAGTAAATCTCCTAAATAAATTCCTCAACTTTATAAAAGGTAACATAAAACAAAAACATTGCCGGTTAACTTTTCCAACTAGGGATTCAATGACCGTTTAACCAATCACAAGTTTGTGATTTTCTTGTGGTTAACTTTCTCCTAATCCTGTTTTCTACAACTCTCCATCAGACCTTGATGGTTTGTTTCTCCTCCATATCCATATTTTCAAAGAATCCTAGTATGGGCTATCTCGGGTGACCTTTGTACTTCTCTTTCTTTCTTTTAATGTTATATTTTTATTAACCTTATTTTCGATGTGGATTTTCCAAAACGGTATTTTCTATTTTCAACCTTTTATTTTCAAAGAAAAATTTCAAATTGAGAGGACACAATTTATTGAAGGAGGGGAGAATGTAACACCCCGAGCTTCCACGATACGCTTCTCTTTCAATAATGCAATAGCTTGCATTGTACGTAAGTTCAAGATTCTAACACACCAAGACCAATCAAAATAGCCATTATGAATAGTAATACCCACCTTTTGAAATTATATATATTTTATATTTCAAAATGGACTTCATTTTTGGATTCGGAATATCGAAATTAGCCTATGTTGAATTTTTGGTATTTTTCTGAGAACTTCCAATTTTTTATGAATAGTGAAAAATACTTAAAAACAACTTTTTAATAAAAATAATTTATAGTGATAAATTATAATATTGAGTGGTTTTAGAGTATAATTAGAATATATTTTTACCATTTTATCCAATGGTGGTCATTAGAATTAATTTCACATTGAAATTGGACATAAACAATTGTCAATCTTTTGATATATATTGTTTCTTAAAAACACGCTATTTGTTGTGACAACGGGAATTAATTATAAAATTAATTAATTCAACTTATATGCTTGGAATTTTGTAAAATAGACATCATTTTTGAATTCGTAATATCAATTATAACTTAGGGTGAAATTTTGGCATTGTTCTGAAAAACTTCAATTTTTGATGAATAGTGAAACCACTAAGTGGTAGTTAAAAAACTGATTTTTCGTTTAAATGAAACATTAGCACTTTTGTGATTTGATTTTCAAAAACCCGACATACATGGTTGTCATTAGGAAGTAAAATGTGGTTCAATGGGATTAAAATAATTTTTTGGTGAATAATAACTTTTAAGTTTAATTAATCACGATTAAAGGTAATTAGTGAAATTTAAGGTAAAAATGATATTATAAAAATATAAAAATACCTTTACACTTTTCCTACCCCTATTTTATGAGTCATGGACGACCAAGAAAATTCATGGGTCAACTTGGGGACCCCATGGAGCCACTTTGGTAGGAAAATGACATTAAAAACTTTTTATTTAATGTTAAAATAAAAATGTCACAAACATGAGTTGTTTTACTAAAACAATTTTTAAATGGGGTTATACAAGTCATATTTTTGACTATAAATATTCATTATAAATCTAAAAAGATTTCATACATCATGATGTTTTTTTTATAATTTTTAGACATTAAATAAATTAAATTATTTATGACACCATGATGATGCAGCGATTACCTCATTATTTAACGATTTAAATAAAATGAAAATATAATGTAAAATCTAAGACCTAAACATGTAAAAAACCTATTGGATGGGTGTATTTATAACTATTATAACCTTATCATCGAAATATATAATTTTGGGACCTTTTAAATCCGAAAAACATTTTATAATAAAGTAACCTTTTATAACTTTCCAAGAGTGCCCCTCATATCCTCTTATAAAAGGCCCCCACCTCTTCCACCTTACCCACACCTCTCAAGCCTTTGGCTCGGCCAAACTATGCCCATTTTGTCTCTCCACATCCCAATATTACTCCTATAATCCTCACTTTGGGCAGAAGTCTTCCCAAGGAATCCTTTGAGCTCAAATCAAAAAGAGTTACCCGTTTTTAAGGTAATGTCTTCTATTATGTTATTTTGTTTTATTTTGCTTCTCCAACCCCCTAAACTCTTTTTATTAATTTCTTTTGTAATAAAACCAGTATCTTCAATATACTAGGATATTTTTTATAAGAATTATTCTATCTACACTTACACACACCTACATCTAATGGTTAAAGAACATACTGTTTCTGTGGGTGGCGAATTACTGCCTCACGAAACGATGATTGTTCAATTTTCTTTTAACACCTCTCATGGTGGCCATTATGATGAAAATATTTTTATATATGATATATATTATTTTTTTCCTTATGATTCTTTATTTTTCATTTATGTTATACCTTTATGATTTCCATTATGGGTAAACGCGATAATTTCATTTTAGGAAGTGCGGACTACCGCCCCCTCAAAGTGATTTGAATCGTTAATGCCATATGTGGGATGTATAAAGGATGGAGTAAATGGTATTATACATTATATTATAATGTAATTATAGTATACCATTATATAATTATAATTTCATTCTATTAAATATGAAATATAAATGAAAGTAGCGTTCATGCGTACGTACGGCTTACCGTCTCCATGAACGGTGCATTTCATTTCTTACCTCTAAATGTTATGTAATATTATAAATGAATGTATATAATGGATATATATGATATCTAAATCATGAATATAATTCTGGAGATAATTGATATTCTACTACATAAACAACTTGTAATTATAAGAAGTTTATTGTTAACTCAAGTACTAAAGATCGACAAAACGACCGTTATTAACTTAAATGACTACATAATTTTCATAACATTGTAATAATTGATATAAAAGGGATAATGAACTTGAAAAAGGTTCTTAAGAAAGTAGAGATTAACTATAGTTTATTATTCAGGAGGTTAAAGAACGGTCGAGTCAAGTCGGACACAAGGTAAGAGAACTTCTTAACCCAATTTCCATTCTTTGGGTTAATCTCCTACTTTCAAATTATGTCATGATATTATTATGTCCTATCTCGTATTTGTACTTTATTTATGTGTACTTATAGTGAATACAGATAATAGATCTATTTTATTTAAAAATGATCTTTGTAAGGGAACTTCTTAACCCAATTTCTATTCTTTGGGTTAATCTCCTACTTTTAAATTATGTCATGATATTATTACGGTCTATCTTATATTTGTACTTACATTATGTGTACCTATAGTGAATATACATAATATATCTATTTTATTTAAAAAATGATCTTTGTAAGGGACTTCGTCTCAATCTCCATTCATTGAGGCATATTTTGTTTTATACACAAATTCCTCCTATACGGTGTATAAACCCCTTTGAATTTTACGTTTATTCAAAAGGGATATTTTTTATATGAAGAATTTTACTAAACGACAAAAAGGAATGTTTTTCTTGTCGTACGTATGCGGAGACAACGAATTCTCCGCCTCCGTGAGCACTATTTGAGTTTCGGATTCCTCTACAAGCCATAACTTTTTTTAAAAAGAAAAATAAATACCATGTTTTACTTTTATTTTATTTTGGTATTGAAAATGGTTTTGATAAAGTTTTTATTATATCAATGTGTTGTATTGATATATTGTGATTGAAGTGTGGAAATCTTATGTTTCCTTTATGCATGTTTTATGTGATATGATTATGTTATGGTTTATGATATGTTTAAACCTGTTCATATGAGGAATACATTGGACTTAATAAGTGATGGGTGGAGCCCGCTACAGCTCCTCGATGCATCGGTAGGTCGCATGAGACAAACTAGTGTCTTGGCACGAGGCCTTGACAAAATCTTATTTTTAGTCTTGGCACGAGGCCTTGACTACATGGTTATGATAGTCTGACATTATGCATTCCATCATTATGAAAGTGGTTATTGATATTGCATGTGATTATTCGACTAATAGAATATCCATGTGAATAAGTAAATGACATTATTTCATTTTATTTTTTCCATATTATGCTGAAGTTCAAGTTTAAAAGGCTTTTGTTTTAGTTATACATTGCCTTAAATGTTAATGTTTATTTATGAAAGCTTCCGCTATATTGTTATCCTTATTGAGCATCTGATCTCACCCCTTTCAATGTTTTAATATTTTCCAGGATGTGAAGAAGTATTTTATGAATGACCTATAGGGATAGTCAGAAGAGGATATGAGTGTGGACTATGGGGACTTTTTTATTGTAGTTTTTCACTTTATGATGTAATTTAAGACTTATGAATGTATCTAGTGTTTCCAATGCTACTAAACTAATCGGTCTTTCGAGACTTGATCTTTTGTGATCATGCCAATTTTACAAAGTAAAGCACCGACTCTGGGTAACTGGGGTTGGGGCGTTACATAATTCACCATAAACAAGTGCAGTTCAATAAGTTATTTTTCCATCAAATGTTATGGGACTTCAAATCCTATAGCCAAACATTCCATTACATAATAAACGATGACACCACAATCTAAAGTTGCCTCTCCCTGTTGTGGCATCTTCTCAATTGTAATGTCCCATATACGTGGCTTCACCTTCTCTACATGAACAATGATGAAAAATTCTTCCAAATATGATTTCTGTAAAAATATTCAATAATCATTCCACATGTTAATGTATAAAAAATTATATTGTACATTGTATAACATCTTACCACACTCACTGAATCTTTAAGAAATGGATCGCTTGCTCTTGTGAGTCGAATGGGTTGCATTGAGTTTAATATGTTAACGCCATTTTTTTCAAATACATGACTAACAAAGTTTAATGGATATTATCAGAGTTTATTGGGCATAATAAAAGCGTGAAGTTCCACATACTAGAAACTGCTGGTCGCTTCAAAAAGTTGTCATTTAATTTCTCATTTTTTGAATAAAGAACTCCCTATAACCCAATAACACAAGTAAATGTAATAATGTAGTCATCATTAACTTTAGACATGTTTTCAATGTGAAAAATGTAAAAATATGACCATCATTGTATCAAAAAATGAACTACAGTCTTATAGTAAAGGTGCTCAACATGAAGAAACAACTTTCTAAGTCGACAATGTTAGCCATACTGTGAAGCCGAAATCTTTCTTGAATGATTACCATATACTCATATATGAATTGTTTTGAAAAATTAAACTTAATAAAAGATAAAACAACACTGGTTAAAGAAACTAATCCAATACATATCGTACTGGAAGTGAACTTCTTGTTTAACAAATCACTAATGTTTTTCATATTGATCTGCAGTGATTTGTCAGTAGATTTCCATACCACGTTGTTATTTTCATAGAAGGTCATTTGTAATTTTAGTACAATGTAAAATATATTAAAAGAAATTACACCTATAGAAATTAAATAACATTACCTTTCCCTATCAACATCAAACAACATCTACACCAACCTTATATCATTTGATGTCACTATATTATGTTGCATCACCCACCTAGGAATTAATTGGGATAGATTGTGGGACATTGACAACCTCTTCTTCACATTCAGCTGTGGATATATATATGGAGACTGATACTTCAGTTTCCTCATCCTACTATTCACACCTCTAATTAAATATGTTTGTATCTTAGAGGTATATTAGACTGTAGTGGACTGATCAACGTGTTTTGGGTCTTCATTTCCCAAGTCTTCATTGATATGTTCCTACTCTCTTTCCTTCATATTACTTTTTTCCATCCTCTCAACTGCATGAATTTCCTTTTTGCTGCCCTAATTTGCAGCAGATAAAGTTGAAATATTTTGTATTTGAATATCTTCATTCCCAATATCCTCTAAAATAGTTTGTTTTTCCTCACTAGAAACTATTTTCACCTCTTCCTTCCCCTTAAACTTTGCTCTCAAAAGAAAATTTTGTTTATTATTAAGTTTTAATTGGGCCTCTTGTCTCTTGAACCACTTATGAAGTTTGAAATTCTCAATGTATTATCCCAGAGTATCCTCATTTGAAACAACTATCATGTGTCATCTCATACTAAAAGAAACTATTTTTTTCATCAAATACCTGCTGAACAGGTTCTCTAGCATCAGAAAGCCTTAAATACAGCCTAGGGCTCTGACTAGGGTTGTTTGGAGTCTACACTGCATAGTACAAACACAATTGCAGATCTTATAAATTATTTTAAAAGTAAAGGATTGTTCATTAACATATTCTACTAACAGTAGCTTGGTAGATTCTTGTACAACGACATCAACGTCTTGCAAACTCCATCGAACAAATAAAGGATCACCCTCTCTTTTGGATGACACATTCCTGGACTTCTAAATATAACACTACTTTAATAGTTAATAGTGTTAGGAAATACCAAACCAATATGAAAAAATTAATTGACTAAATAAAGTTGAAGACCTTACCAATAATCTGACAGCATAGCCTACAACTTTTAAAGGGGTGGTGTGATTTTTGTTCACTAATGTAAGAAACTAGTCATGAATACCATCATACCAAGAAAAACTCTTCACTTTGGAGATATTTTCAAAATAAGTAACAAAATTCCAACTGACATATAAACCAGATGTAAGGAAAAATAATGCTGCGCATGAAAAAAGGTAAAGAAAACATGCCACATCAGAGAAATATTGCTCTTCATTGGCTTCAAAAGTTTCAAGAATAACTATCCATAAGACACCCTATGTTAATAGCTAACCCACATGTGCAAACCTCCTCCTCAAAAGTGCCGAATTAGTTAGCCGTAATGTTTATCCAACTAATAATGGAAAGTCACCATCCTCAATGCCAAATATATCACAAATGTAATCAACTGTTAATTCCATTATCCTACCACATATGCTAAATGTTTTTAATTCAACATTGTATCTCTATAGTAAAAAATAAAACATCGCCATCTATTTTTTTACAACCATCAAATGGAACTCAGTTAACAACAAACACATTAAATAATTTCCAAAATGGAATCCTTCGAATAAATGTTATGTGATTCTCAGTCAACTTAGGCCTAATATCATGAAATTTTTTCCATAACCCGATCACTGAAGACCTATAGTGTCCGATAGATGATGTAAACTCTTAATCTACCATAAAAAACTAGTATCCCTAAAAAAGTAGCATCTTCAATTTAAATATTAATATAAGGAAAATAAGTGACAACAGGAAACTCACAGGGAAAATTCCAACTATCAAAAAGGCACATTACATTGAAATGGTAGACATTTACAGTGGAAATTCCCAGTGTAAATCCCACTAGAAACTCCAAATTCAATTTCACTGAAACTAGAAATTTATAGTGGGAATATCCAGTGGAAATTTCCACTAGAAATTTCCATAATAAATATTCATTGCAATGGTGGGAAATCATGGTGTACAATTTCATATCAGTCAATAAATTTTTCTGTAGTTTCAAATTATACTGGGAATTTCTAATGATAATTTCCAGCTGAAATACCCATGCCAACAGTAGGAAAACATGGTGTACAATTTCAACTCATTCTAAAAATGGATATGCAGTTGGAAATTATAAATGAATTCTATAGGAAATTTTTAGTGGGAATTTCTACTGGTAAATTCTAATGAGAATTTTCAGTGGAAATATCTATGACAACAGTAGGAAAACACGATGTAAAATTTCAAATCATTCTAAAAATGGACCCATAGTTGGAAATTATAAACGAATTCCACAAGGAATTTTCAGTGGGAATTTCTAGATGGAATTTCTACTGGGAATTTCTAGTGAAAATTTTCAGTGGAAATACCCATGCCAATAGTAGGAAAACATAGTGTACAATTTAAAATCATTCTAAAAATGGATCTACAATTGGAAAT
Source organism: Viscum album (assembly GCA_963277665.1). Lineage (NCBI taxonomy): Eukaryota > Viridiplantae > Streptophyta > Magnoliopsida > Santalales > Viscaceae > Viscum > Viscum album. The sequence goes on from OY728137.1 coordinate 420,489,511, forward strand.
TATAAATGAATTCCATAGGTAATTTCTAGTGGGAATTTCCAATGGGAATTTCTATTGGGAATTTCTAGTGGAAATACCCATGACAATAGTAGGAAAACACGATATACAATTTCAACTCATGCTAAAGATGGTTTTGCAATTGAAAATTATAATTGAATTCCATAGGGAATTTATAGTGGGAATTTCTATTGGTAATTTCTAGTGAAAATACCCATGAAAACAATAGGAAAACACGCTATAAAATTTCAACTCATTCTAAAAATGGTTATGTAGTTGGAAATTATAAATGAATTCCACAGAGAATTTCCAGTGGGAATTTCCAGTGGGAATTTCTACTGGGAATTTCAAATGAGAATTTCGAGTGGAAATACCTATGACAATAGTAGGAAAACATGGTGTAAAATTTCAAATCATTCTTAAAATGGTTTTGCAGTTGGAAATTATAAATGAATTCTACAGGGAATTTCCAATGGGAATTTATACTGGGAATTTTCGTGGAGAATTTTCAGTGGAAATTCCCATTCCAATAGTAGGAAAATACGGTGTACAATTTCAAATCATTATAAAAATGGTTTTATAGTTGAAAATTATAAATGAATTCCATAGGGAATTTCTAGTTGGAATTTCTACTAGGAATTTCCAGTGAAAATACCCATGCCAATAGTAGGAAAGCATAGTGCACAATTTCAACTCATTTTAAAAATGGTTCTACAGTTAGAAATTATAAATAAATTCCACAGGGAATTTACACTACAATTTGGAATTCCCAATCCTAGTGGGAATGTCTAATTTCAATGTCTACTGCGAATGTCCACTGCAAATTTCCACTACAAATGTCCAGTAGGAATTTCCAGTGGGAATTCAATGCTGAATGTGTACTAGAAATTGTCGGTTGAAAATTACAACTGATTGAAAAATTAATTGTTTAGTTGTTATAAGTTATAATTGAATTTCAATGAGACTTCTGAGTTGGGAATACACTGATACCTTACACTGAAAATTTCCAATGGGAATTTTCGGTGGGAATTTCCAATATGGGAATTTCCTATGGGAATTTCCAGTGTGAATCCCCATGAAAATAGTGAGAAAACATAGTGTACAGTTTTAACTCATTCTAAAAATTGTTCTATAGTTGAAACTTATAAATTAATTCCATTGGGAATTTAGACTAGAATTCAGAATTTCCAGTCCCATTGGAAATTGTCGAATGAAATTTACAACTAATTGAAAAACTAATTGTTTATTAGTTATAAATTCTAATTGAATTTAAATGAAACTTCACAGTTGGGAATACACTGCGACCTTACATTGGAAATTTCTAGTGGGAATCCCCATGGAAACAATGCAAAATCATAGAGTACAATTTCAACTCAATTCTAAAAATTGTTATGTAGTTGCAAATTATGAATGAATTCCACAGGGAATTTACACTGGAATTATGAATTGTTATTCCCATTGGGAATTTCCACTAGTAATTTCAAATGGGAATTTCCACTAGGAATTTCCACTGAGAATTTCCAATAGGAATTTCCACTGGGAATTCAACGCCGAATGAGCACTATAAATTGTCACTAGAAAATATCAGTGAATACAAATTCCCAGTAGGAATACCCATATGAAATTTCCATTGGGAATCCACAGTGGAAACTATCAAAGGAAATTTGAAAATGTATTCAACCAATAATTGGAACTGAAAATTTTCATATGACATTTAAAATTTGAATCAATTAGTAATTACAAATCATTCCTGTTGATGAAATCTAAATCACCTGAGGAAATTGGAATGCAATTTTTTAGTGAAAATACCAATTGGAAATTGACTTTGAAAATTACTACTAGAGATTACTATAGGAAACTACGCATAAGTAGTAAAAAACAACTAACAATAAAAATTCTCACTGCAAAATTACTCTGGAAATTTCAAAAAAACATTTCCAGTTTATGTAATACTCATAAAGGAAAACAATCCATTAAAAATGTATCAATTCCAACCAATTGGAAAATACCAATACAAACGGTTAGTTATTTAAAACAGTTCAAAAAAACATGATATTAATCTCTCTATTTACCTATCTTCAAAAGATATACAGACAAAAAACAACAAACAACTATATCCTAGTCACTCTGATAAATAAAAAAGAAGAAGACAAATAAAAATTACATAAAACACCTGACATCTTCCGTTGTTGTCGGTATAAATGAAGAAAGGTTCATCAAGAATTTCGTCGATGAGTTCAGCAAAAGGATGTTCGGGGGATTTGAAGAGGGGTTCGATGAGGGTTTTGACAAGGAGTACTAAAAGGATGTTGAAGGGATTAACTAACGGTTTTTCTGACAACTTCACTTAGGGTTTCACTGAGGATTTCACTGAGGCACCTCAGGTTTCACCAAGGGTTTCGCTGAGCCACCGAGGGATACAACCGACCTAATTTTTTGAGTTCTTACTGACCCCCCAATTTCAAACCCAATGACTGATCAAACTGATCGAATGACCAACACATTTATTAAACATGCGGTAGTTATCCAATGGCTAACTGAGATTCAATTTGATTGCCCAATCCGAGATAATAATTTTCAGGGGCGGGGGTGGGGTTGGGTGTGGGGTGCAAGTGCGGGGGGGGGGTGTTTTGGTGGGGTGCGATGCTGAAATGATTAAACAAAATAAATAATTATATTTAATATAAAAATATTTATTTCTAAAAAATTTCATATAATTGACACACTTTCATTTTTTTGAAATTGAAAATTTAGAATTGATATGGTTTTTAAATCATTTATCAATAATTTAATATAATATATATTTATTTCATAAAACATTATCAGATTATTAATATTATAATTCAATGTATAAACATGTATTTTTTAACAAAAAATGTTACTTGTTGGCACTAAATAATTAATAAACATATATTCAATAATTTTTAAAAATATTTATTATGATTAAGCCCGCGGGGGCTGGGTGAGTTGGTTCAAGGTGGCGGCGACCCATCGCTGAGGTTCCGGGTTCGAGTCCTCACAAAGGCAACACACCATTTTTTAGCGAACCTCTCATCCCCTCGACTCAGTGGGAACTGGCCCAAGCCCAAGGTTTGGCCACCTTGGGCCTAGCTGGGGGCGTGCGGTGCGCGGGTGGGCAGGCCAGCCCTATACCTCATTACCCATACAACACGTTTGCTGGTTCAGCGGTGGCATAGTGGTGAAGGAGAGGGGTACAACAACGCCGTTATTTGGGAGGTTCAGGGTTCGAATCCTGGGGGTCCGCTTTCGGGGTGAACCTCTCCCCCGGGATCCACTCGCCTTGCTGGGTCACCCGGTTTCTGAATGGGTGGGAAAAATGAGGCGCAACCCACCCGTGCTGACGGATTGCTTGACGAACCATCGCCGCCTGGGTTGTCACCCTCCGGGACACTCTGCCATCTCGGCTGGTAACGGCTCCTTCCCAGTTGGGGCTCTCTCCGGAGTGACCTCTTCGTGGGGAGGGGGGTTTCCTTGTGTGGAGGGTTCGAAAAGGCCACACAAGGGAATTCCATTTCTAAGCAATATATTTATTATGATTATATATTTTATTAAAACATATTTCTCTAATGATTAATTATTTTTTGGTAATAATAATTATTAATTATATATTTATTTTTTGGTAAAGAAATTGTTGGTATTAATGTGATAAAACAAAATATTTAACTGTTAGTAAAATATTTTTTGATATTGAATAATTAATATCAATAGATATATCTGATGGTAAAAAAAATGGAGATATCCAAAAACAATACTATCAAAAATTAATATCTATTGTAAATACTCATTTTTACCAACAAATATATAATTTTTCATTAACTTTATATTAGTAAAAGTTAACTATTCTTTAGTGTCATGTCTATGCTCTTAATCCCGAGGAACAACAGGTTTCTCAACATGTTGGTGCTCCCAATATAGAGGAACAACAACCTTCTACACATGTCGATGCCATGGATTTAGAGGAATAACATATTGACAATGTTGAAGCCAAGAAAATGGTATATGGTGAACAAACAATGTCTAATAAAAAATAGGAGTTTCATAGCGTGATGGTGTTAGAAAAAATTATTAAGGCGAGAAACAAAGGAATCAAATTCGAGGTTGGATGGAATGAACACGACCAACTTGTTAACCCCAACAAGACCATGTTTTAGTAGTTACATTGAGCTCACCGCTCACATGTGTGTGCCGGTTGATGTAGATTTGCGACACAATGTTGTGTTCATACATAAGTGACTGATTTGAGAAGAGATTATTGTAACACCCCAAGATTTCATAGTGTGTTATTTCTTCAAAATAATTCAATAACTTGCACTACACGCAACACCGAGTTCAATCACACCATGACTTACCAAAAAAAAAGCCATTAAAAAGAGGTTATGAATAGTATTAACTAAATTTTAAACTTTATATAATCCTTATAATTTTAGAATCCATATTATGAGTTTCCTAGACATAATGAAAGAATAGATTCATTTTCAGTATTGCACTTTTATCAACTTTTAATAGTGAAAACTTTTTAAATACAATATTTTAAACTTTTTGACTAAATGAGGACATCAAAAAAAATTTAAAATGAAACATCCCAAGCTTCCATGGTACGCTTTCCTTTGAATAATACAGTAACGCGTGTTGTACGCAACTTCGAGTTCTAACACACCACAACCAATCAAACTAGCCGTTATGAATAGTAATACCTACCTTTTAAAATTTTAGAAATTTTATCTCTCAAAATAGACTTCATTTTTGGATTCGGAGTATCGAATTTATCCTAAGGTGAAATTTTGGTACTTTTCGGATAACTTTCATATTTTGATGAATAGTGAAAATTACTAAATTTTAATTAAAAACAACTTTTTTAATCAAAATAATCAATAGTGATAAATTATGAATTTTAGTGTTTTAAAGTATATTTAGAATATATTTTTACCATTTAATATAATTTTGGTCATTGGACATAATTTTACAATTAAACCGAATATAAACAAGTGTCAATTTTTTGATAGTTATTATCTCTTAAAAACACGCTTTTTGTTTTGACAGCGGGAATTAATTTTAAATTAATTTCTGCCACTTCTGTGTTTTGAATTTAGAAAAATGGATTCCATATTTGTAATCAGGATGTTTAAATTGTGTAAATAGGTAACATTTATTTTTAAACATTTTGAATAATTACTGTGGTAAATATTTTATTTACCATGGTTAAGGGTGAATCCGGTAAATAAAGGTTAAAAAATAATATTATAATAATACTAAATTACCCTAAAACGTGTCCTAAACTTATTGGTTGATACATGTTCGACCATAGGCATCTTTGGGTCGATTTTGGTACTCCATGGAGCCACTTGTAGGTGATAGGGACACTTTATTTTAATTAAGTTAAAATGAATACAAAAATGACACAAGCATATATCTTTTAGAAAAACAATTTTTACATAGGGTTATATATGTTGGATTTTAGATTATAAACATTCATTAGAAATATAAAAATATTTACTACATAATGATATTTTATTTATAATTTTTAGACATTATATAATTTAATTTATTTGTGACACAATGATGATGAAGTAATTACTATAATAGTGAAAAATTAAAATAATTGATATTATAAATACCCAAATAAATATAATTTGAGACTTTTAATGAATTAAAATAATTTTCTAGGATAATATGACATATTAGGATTGATTTAATTAAATGTTTTTCGAAGTAATCATTCTGTTATGAGTTTCACAAAAATCAACTATTGAATAGTGTCAAAATTGACATAAAAGAGTTTTTAAAACAAATATTATATTATTAATTGATATTAAATTTCTAAAAATCTAAGGTTCGGCCAAGAGACATATATCATGATATTTTCATCATTAATAGATCACTTGGGGGTTTCTTGTATGTATATGGTAAGTTTATTAACCATATAATATAAAAATACAAAGAGACATTGTAAAAGTGAAACTAATTAACTTATAGTTAATACTTAAAGATAAGGTTAATATAAGTACCCAAACCTGTATAAATTATATTGGTTGAGTGGTTTTCGACCTATAACCACCTTAACCTTTGAATAATCAACTTTGGAGCCATTATAAACCGAATATGAATTTATTATAAACTAATATTTCTAGCTTTTCCAAAGGTACCCCTCACCCCTCTTATAAAAGGGCACTCCTCCTTCTCATTTCTTCACACCTTCAAAGCCTTTTGGTTCGGCCAAAATCTCCCTAAATACTCTCCCAACTTCCCTCACTACAACCTAGAGGCATTAGTTTGATCATAAAGCCAATTTAAGGATCCCTTTTGATCAAATCAAAAGGAAGAACTCGAAGAAGAGGTAATGATTTCACCACCCTTTTCCAAGTTCCTTTCTTCTTCCACTTCTTCTTCCTTTGTTTTTACCATTCTAAAATAATAACTCCAGTATCATATATATACTGTGATGTTATTATAAATATGGTACAACCATATTCAGTATTCTATCCACCCTTTGAATAACATGTCACCATACGTGCGTACGTACGGCTTACCGTCTCCACGTCGTGGTGTAATTGTTATTCAATATATTATTATTTGGATGGGTATAATAATGATGTGTAACTCATGTAAATAATAAATATAACATGTTAATGATTCTGTATATATGATATACCATCCATTTATATATTATTTTAATATCAAAATAATGATATTGTCGCTCGTGTGTACGTACGGACTACCGTCTCCACGAACGCGATGAGATTCATTCTCCATCGTATACATTAAAGTATAATTATCATTTTATGATTTAAAAATGATGTTTAAGGACTTGATATCATTCTTTATATGAATAAGATACAACCTATCCATAAAAAACACGGCTTATGTAACAAAACATATAAAAAAAATGAGTAAGTTAACACCCGAAACGACGATAATTCAAAGATATTATTAACAAATCAATGTTAAAAGATCATATATGATATCATATTAATATATATGATTCTTCTATAATTTAATAACAATTATTTTACCATTATACAGGAGGTTAACCTACCCCAACCCAGGAAAAGTACAAGGTAAGGGGTTTTCATCTCACTCCTTATTCCCGTGAGATTCATGCCATATTGCCACCATCACCTTTTGTGTGGTGTATGAACTGCCCATAATTATATTCTTTGTGTAATACACTCTAATTTATGTGTATTTACATATTCATTGTATGATACCTCTTTCATGGGTTGTATGTTTCATAAGTTACCAAATTGGTAAGGGTTATTTCACAATCTCTTCATTATCCGAGATTGTTTATACGTAATAATCTACTGGGATCTCTTTATCATCCACATCCATGTTTCTTAATAATGTATTTCAAAACTTTTTTACTATTTACAAGAATATGGGTTAAAGTAATTTATACCCTTATGTGTTTCGAAAGGAATCTTTCCGTCGTTTTCCAAACAAGGCACTTTTAACCTTTCCGACAAATTTAAGGTAAGAATGTTTTTTTTAATTTATACGGCGGGTGCGGCTATTTACCGCCGTTATAAAATCGTCAAAGCTTCCCTTACAAGCTTATAAGAATATTTTCAAATTGAATGTATAATTTTATAATTATGTTACTTTTAAAATGATTTAAAAAAAAGAGATATTTCTCTAAAATAGTTTTGATTTCATCTATGTCAACATCCTTTGATGGCTTTTAAGCTTATTTGAAGTTGATTTATTATGATACAAAACATCCATATTTTATTGAAGGTTTTGTGATATTTTTGACTGTGGATAAGCTATTCTTATTTCACTCATGGTTTTTTTTAAAGTATTGACATTTCATAAGTTATTTTTAATCCGAATGTTTATGTTATATTTCAACCTTTCATTCAGATGAATGTGTTAGACAAGTATGTTCCGGGTTGGGGACCGGTAAAAGTAAGCCCTCCGGTTTGGTCTCCGGTTATTAGAGGAACTCCGGTTTGGTCTCCGGTTATTAGAGGAACTTCGGGTTGGTGTCCGGTTATTAGAGGCACTCCGGGTTGGTGTCCGGTTATTAGAGGCACTCCGGGTTGGGTTCCGGTTACAGTTAGCCCCAAGGTCTTGGGACGAGGCCTTGACAAAGAAATTAAAGTTCAGCATTATGCATTCCAAAATTATGAAAGTGGTTATTGATATTGAATGTGATTATTCGATTAGTAGAATATCCATGTGAACAAGTAAATGGCATTATTTCATTTTACTTTTGCCATACTATGTTGAAGTTCAAGTTTAAAAGGATTTTGTTTTAGTAATGCATTGCGTTAAATGTTTATGCTTATTTTGAATGTTCCTCTATATTGTTATCCTTACTGGGCATTTAAGCTCACCCCTTTTCTATGTTTTATTTTTCCCAGGATGTGAAGAAGTAAGTTATGAATGACCTGCGGGGATATTATGAGGGGATAATAGTGTGGACTGTGGAGACATTATGTTGTTGTAGTAGTTTTTCATTTTATAATGTAATGTAAAACTTATGAATATATCTAGTGTTTCCAAGGCTTCTAAACCAATCGGTCTTTCGAGATTTAATCTTTCTTGTGATCATGCCAATGTTATGTAATAATGCACCGACTCTAGGTAACTAGGGCCGGGGCGTTACAGTTGGTATCAGAGGAAGTTTAGTACAAACCTTGGAAGCTAGATTTAGATAAACTCTGATTAGAGCACGTATACCTAAGATGAACTTTGAGGATTAGTATAGAATAACTTCCTAGAATTTTGGTATTATAGAGATTTTGTGAGTTTTCCGAGCAATACATCCCTGTCTGGATACGAGCAGGTAGAGGTGGCTCTGGCACAGATGTACCTAGGGGTAAAACCCGAAAACACCGCTTTGAGCTAGACTCGAACGAGAACTGGTGCATGACAACGGGCCTTGATGCACTCTTGGTTACGACACTCCCGGAGGATATGCTTAGGATAACTCTCATTTTCTTTACAAATCATTATGAAGGGTTTATGAGTATATACTCCCTCAAAGAAAATATTTTTATGATTATGGATTATATCCATAAATAGTTCAATTTATGTTAGGTGTTTTATAAGTATGGGATTATGTATTTTGATTCATAAACTGATCTAGTTTATGTCATTGTTTAGAAATGGCGCCCAGTAGAAGGAATGAGAACTCTAGCAATGCACATGATACAAAGAGAAAGAAGGATCATATATTTCATGGTCTTAAGCCAGAATTTATAAGAGAAATAGTCTCGCATGTATTATCATCATATGAAGAAATAATATCATGTGTTGATAAGATAAGTAAAGAGTTTACTGAGTCCTATGGCTTTGAAGGGAAGCAAGAGAAGAAAAGGATGAAAGAGAGAAAGATGGATAAAGGGAAGAGGGAAAAGAAGAATTTTTCCATATGTGATAACTGTGGGAAGAAACACCTTGGAACTTGTCTGAAAGGAATGGGAGTTTGTTATAAGTGTGGAGGAAAAGGGCACAAAGTACGTGACTGCAGGGGTAAGAAAATGGTTTCAAATGTACAATGCTTCATTTGCAAGGAGTTTGGACACTACGCGAACCTATTTCCCAGTCATCAAACCATGCCGCAAATGATGCTATTGGATAATAATAAAGTTATGATACTACCACAAATGAAGAGGAATTATTTGAGTTCTTATGTTGATTATGTCAATTGAGTGTTGTATCAACAATGTACTTGTTATAATAATTATGGAGTATATAAGGATTGTACTGCAGTACTATTTCATTAAGGACTTGAGATTGTTTGGAACAAAGAAAAGTGACTCAATAACAGGTTAAATTTTTGGAAAATATATGGTTGAGAGAAAGATAAACCATAATATGGTTTTGATACCGAGGTAGTGATTTTAGAATAATACATGATTGATTTGGATAAATTATATTGGATATTCTTGACTACCTTGAAGCTGATTAATGATTTGTATATTCCATCATTATTGGGGTTTAAAACATTTTTGGATTGATGAAGTATATTCGGAATTCTATATAGAATAAGGGAGCATGAATGTAATCAATCAGTATTATGGTAATTCCGGATGTTTCAGTGTTTTAAAAGAATACATGATGAAGGTATTCATATGCTATTACGGGGTAAAAAGGATCTACATTAAGTTTACCTTCCTTATAAATATTGGACTGTGAGTTTGGACAGAAGTATTTTGGATAAACTCTAGTTTGAGATTAATTTTTGATTGCCATAAAAGGACAACCCAGAGGTCGGGCGACAACCCATCGCGACCGGCAAAGCCGCGAGACTTGAACCCGCAACCGAAGGGCGACAAGGGTGTATCACCTACCACTGGCCCACGAGATGTCCTGGATTAAATAATGTAGTTTTTTTAAAAGATCTAGTAGATGAATTATAAATTCATTTATTTTGGAACCCTGTACGAATAGTATAAATAGAAATTTTTTTTACGTTCTATTATCTTTTAGAGTGAAAGATGAGTTTGTGGTAGAAATTTATTAATGGATAAAACTCTAATTATAAAGTAAGTATATCTCCTTATGATCTTAGCCAATCTCATAAATAAATTCCTCAACATTAATAAAAGGAACTTAGAACAAAAATGTTGTCCTAGATGGTACCTTAAATCATCACTAATTTATGGCTTTGGGATTGTTGGCCTTTTCATAGCCATGTTATCTACCACTCTCCATCAGATAATTGATGGTTAGATTTCTCCTATATATCCATATTTTCCTACATGGAACCCTAGTATGTGTTATTTTCAGTAATCTTCATACTTTCCACTCTTTATTTTAAATAGAGGCCTCATTAATTCATTTTTCAATGTGGGATTTCAACTAAGATATTTTGAAACGTCAAAAATGTGTTATCCCAATACCCTATGTTTTGTTGAACCGATGGTATTTCAAATCATCATAGATTGATGAGTTTAAGGACCTCAATTTTAAACTTGTTTGTGATTGATGACCTCAATCACTACCTATAAATATTTACGTTTTCCCTCCAATTATATGTCTCTAATTGCCACCAATGTTCTCCTAATCGAGATTATAATTTGGTGGTGACCCTTTCATTTCTCTTTTCCTCATATTAAGACTAAATTTTAGTAACCCAATTTCCGATGTGGGTTTTCCCACAAATATATTTTCTATTTTCAACCTTTTATTTTCGAAGAACAATTTCAAATTGCGAGGACGCAATTTATTGAAGTAGGGGAGAATGTAACACCCCAAGATTTCATAGTGTGTTATTTCTTCAAAATAATTCAATAACTTGCACTACACGCAACACCGAGTTCAATCACACCATGACTTACCAAAAAAAAAAGCCATTCAAAAGAGTTTATGAATAGTATTAACTAAATTTTAAACTTTATATAATCCTTATAATTTTAGAATCCATATTATGAGTTTCCTAGACATAATGCAAGAACAGATTCATTTTCAGTATTGCACTTTTATCAACTTTTAATAGTGAAAATTTTTTAAATACAATATTTTAAACTTTTTGACTAAATGAGGACATCAAAAAAAAATTAAAATGAAACATCCCAAGCTTCCATGGTACTCTTTCATTTGAATAATACAGTCACGTGTGTTGTATGCAACTTCGAGTTCTAACACACCACAACCAATCAAACTAGCCGTTATGAATAGTAATACCTACCTTTTAAAATTTTAGAAATTTTATCTCTCAAAATAGACTTCATTTTTGGATTCAGGTTATCGAATTTATCCTAAGGTGAAATTTTGGTACTTTTCGGATAACTTTCATATTTTGATGAATAGTGAAAATTACTAAATTTTAATTAAAAACAACTTTTTTAATCAAAATAATTAATAGTGATAAATTATGAATTTGAGTGGTTTTAAAGTATATTTAGAATATATCTTTACCATTTAATATAATGTTGGTCATTGGACATAATTTTACAATTAAACCGAACATAAACAAGTGTCAATCTTTTGATAGTTATTATCTCTTAAAAACACGCTTTTTGTTTTGACAGCGGGAATTAATTTTAAATTAAATTTCTGCCACTTATGTGTTTTTAATTTAGAAAAATGGATTCCATATTTGGAATCAGGATATTCAAATTGTGTAAATAGGTAACATTTATTTTTAAACATTTTGAATAATTACTGTGGTAAATATTTTATTTACCATGGTTAAGGGTAAATCCGGTAAATAAAGGTTAAAAAATAATATTATAATAATACTAAATCACCCTAAAACGTGTCCTAACCTTATTGGTTGATACATGTTCGACCATAGGCATCTTTGGGTCGATTTTGGGAGCCCATGGAGCCACTTGTAGGTGATAGGGACACTTTATTTTAATTAAGTTAAAATGAATACAAAAATGACACAAGCATATATCTTTTAGAAAAATTTTTTTTACATAGGGTTATATATGTTGGATTTTATATTATAAATATTAATTAGAAAGATAAAAATATTTCCTACATAATGATATTTTATTTATAATTTTTAGACATTATATAATTTAATTTATTTATGACACAATGATGATGGAGTAATTACTATAATAGTGAAAAATTAAAATAATTGATATTATAAATACCCAAATAAATATAATTTGAGACTTTTAATGAATTACATAAATTTTATAGGATAATATGAAATATTATTATTGATTTAATTAATTTTTTTTTGAAGTAATCATTCTGTTATGAGTTTCACAAAAATCAACTATTGAATAGTGTCAAAATTGACATAAAAGAGTTTTTAAAACAAATATTATATTATTAATTGATATTAAATTCTTAAAAATATAAGGTTCGGCCAAGAGACATATATCATAATATTTTCAACATTAATGGACCACTTGGGGGTCTCTTGGATGTATACGGTAAGTTTATTAACCATATAATATAAAAATACAAAGAGACATTGTAAAAGTGAAACTAATTAACTTAGAGTTAATACTTAAAGATAAGGTTAATATAAGTACCCAAACCTATCTAAATTCTATTTGTTGAGTTTTTTTCTACCTATAACCACCTTAAACTTTTAATAATCAACTTTGGAGCCATTATAAACCGAATATAAATTTATTATAAACTAATATTTCTATCTTTTCCAAAGGTACCCCTCACCCCTCTTATAAAAGGGCACTCCTCCTTCTCATTTCTTCACACCTTCAAAGCCTTTTGGTTCAGCCAAAATCTGCCCAAATACTCTCCCAAATTCCCTCAATACAACCTAGAGGCATTAGTTTGATCAGAAAGCCAACCTAAGGAGCCCTTTTGATCAAATCAAAAGGAAGAACTCGAAGAAGAGGTAATGATTTCACCACCCTTTTCCAAGTTCCTTTCTTCTTCCACTTCTTCTTCCTTTGTTTTTACCATTCTAAAATAATAACTCCAGTATCATATATATACTGTGATGTTATTATAAATATGGTATAACCATATTCAGTATTCTATCCACCCTTTGAATAACATGTCACCATACGTGCATACGTACGGCTTACCGTCTCCACGTCGTGGTGTAATTGTTATTCAATATATTATTATTTGGATGAGTATAATAATGATGTGTAACTCATGTAAATAATAAATATAACATGTTAATGATTCTGTATATATGATATACCATCCATTTATATATTATTTTAATATCAAAAGAATGATATTGTCGCTCGTGTGTACGTACGGACTACCGTCTCCACGAACGCGATGAGATTCATTCTCCATCGTATCCATTAAAGTATAATTATCATTTTATGATTTAAAAATTATGTTTAAGGAATTGATATAATTCTTGATATGAATAAGATACAACCTATCCATAACAAACACGGCTTATGTAACAAAACATATAAAAGAAAACGAGTAAGTTAACACCCGAAACGACGATAATTCAAAGATATTATTAACAAATCAATGTTAAAAGATCATATATGATATCATATTAATATATATGATTCTTGTATAATTTAATAACAATTAATTCACCATTATACAGGAGGTTAACCTACCCCAACCCAGGAAAAGTACAAGGTAAGGGGTTTTCATCTCACTTCTTATTCCCGTGAGATTCATGCCATATTGCCACCATCACCTTTTGTATGGTGTATGAACTGCCCATAATCATATTCTTTGTTTAATACACTCTAATTTATGTTTATTTACATATTAATTGTATGATACCTCTTTCATGGGTTGTATGTTTCATAATTTACCAAATTGGTAAGGGTTATTTCACAATCTCTTCATTATCCGAGGTTGTTTATACGTAATAATCTACTGGGATCTCTTTATCATCCACATCCATGTTTCTTAATAATGTATTTCAAAACGTTTTTACTATTTACAAGAATATGGGTTAAAGTCATTTATACCCTTATGTGTTTCGAAAGGAATCTTTCCGTCGTTTTCCAAACAAGGCACTTTTAACCTTTCCGACAAATTTAAGGTAAGAATGTTTTTTTTAATTTATACGGTAGGTGTGGCTATTTACCACCATTATAAAATCATCAAAGCTTCCCTTACAAGCTTATAAGAATATTTTAAAATTGAACGTATAATTTTATAATTATGTTACTTTTAAAATGATTTAAAAAAAAGAGATATTTCTCTAAAATAGTTTTGATTTCATCTATGTCAACATCCTTTGATGGCTTTTAAGCTTATTTGAAGTTGATTTATTATGATATAAAAAATCCATATTTTATTGAAGGTTTTGTGATATTTTTGACTGTGGACAAGCTATTCTTATGTCACTCATGGTTTTTTTTAAATTATTGACATTTCATAAGTTATTTTTAATCCGAATGTTTATGTTATATTTCAACCTTTCATTCAGATGAATGTGTTAGACAAGTATGTTCCGGGTTGGGGACCGGTAAAAGTAAGCCCTCCGGTTTGGTCTCCGGTTATTAGAGGAACTCCAGTTTGGTCTCCGGTTATTAGAGGAACTCTGGGTTGGTGTCCGGTTATTAGAGGCACTCCGGGTTGGTGTCCGGTTATTAGAGGCACTCCGGGTTGGGTTCCGGTTACAGTTAACCCCAAGGTCTTGGGACGAGGCCTTGACAAAGAAATTAAAGTTCAGCATTATGCATTCCAACATTATGAAAGTGGTTATTGATATTTCATGTGATTATTTGATTAGTAGAATATCCATGTGAACAAGTAAATGACATTATTTCATTTTACTTTTGCCATACTATGTTGAAGGTCAAGTTTAAAAGGCTTTTGTTTTAGTAATGCATTGCCTTAAATGTTTATGCTTATTTTGAATGTTCCGCTATATTGTTATCCTTACTAGTCATTTGAGCTCACCCCTTTTCTATGTTTTATTTTTCCCAAGATGTGAAGAAGTAAGTTATGAATGACCTGTAGGGATATTATGAGGGGATAATAGTGTGGACTGTGGAGACATTATGTTGTTGTAGTAGTTTTTCATTTTATGATGTAATGTAAAACTTATGAATATATCTAGTGTTTCCAAGGCTACTAAACCAATCGGTCTTTCGAGATTTGATCTTTCTTGTGATCATTCCAATGTTATGTAATAATGCACCGAATCTGGGTAACTAGGTCCGGGGCGTTACAATTATGGTAACATTATGATATACATTATTTATTTTACTAAAAAACAAAACAATGAAATGTCAAATTACTCTTTATTGTCCCTTACATAGTGAATTTATAGTAGATGATTCTCGGATGAAATTTTTATTAATTCTCACTAAAAAGGCTCACATAGGCTTTCACACAGTTCTTATAAAGTTTCATCTCAACAATGTTGAGGAAAAAATAAACCCCCAACCACCAAAAATGTATGCACACCTGGTAAAGAAACAGACATGAGATGTGTTTATTGGTCATCATGAGGAGACATCATTTCAGGTACATTGTGACTGGTAATACATTTCTTGATAATACATGTATTAATCACTTTAATTAAGAATTGATAATTTATGAAACAACAACTCCGTGTTGAAAATAAACAATGGAAATCAAAACCAACATACCTTTACCATAAAGAAATGATGGGGTACACTTAACTTGGAAAAAATGGTATATATTTTAAATCTACTATAACAATTTTATGTGACATGAAACAACAACATAATTATGTTCCTCTGTTTATATACAAATTGATGAATCTAAATCCAAACCAAATTCCATCCCACATCATGTGTTATGGAAGGAGGCACGTGTAAATAAATAATGAATACTAATAGATAAAAACATAAAAAAGTGTAGGAATCATTTGTAAGTATGACATAATAAAAATTTGTTTTGCTTTAAATCAGTATTACATAATAATGATTACTTATTTTTCTATATTTTTTATCTGACTTAGACACAAGAATCATCATCAGCTGTACCCGATGAAAAACTACTATTAGTGGATTTGAAGTTTCCAAAATAGTATGGACATGTAAAAGGTACATGCTTTGGGGTTCCACTCCAAACATATTTTGAGAAAATAAATTAATAGGGGTATAAAGATAAGAAAATTGAAGAGTTGTAGGTGAGACTATATGATCTTGAATAAAAATTTAATTGGTAGTTAGAGTTGTTCAAAAATATTAGAGGAAAGAATCAAAGAGAATAAAAAACACAAAAACAAACACTATGTGAAGATCCCCCACCCCCACCAGCTTTGAGGAAAGCCATTCCCCTCAAAGAGCTGTCTTAGAATATGTAATCAATATTTTCATAATTGTTTCGGTGAAATGTAAATCAGACATACACTAATACCTTTCATGTACTGATATTCTACTGGGTGAAAATTAATTTGATTTATATCTATCAACACCCACCCATCACTTTTTTTTCAATGGATACCATGTACAATATCCAAGGAGATATTCTACACAACACACAACTTCCAATAGGTTATGTAAGAGTGGTGATTAATGTAGCTCATGAGTCGAGCACTGAACTGCCCGTTCCACTTGATAATGTAAATATTCACATGGTAGAGCAAGATATTGGAACATTATTAGCATGAATATTGGATCTTATAAAATAACACACCGACAATAAGGAATTCATTTACAATTTATTTCTCATGCAAAACCTTTAACAATTAATGAAAAAGGTCTGAACAAATGAATGTTATTATAGGCAGACAAAAGGAAGGGGTGAAATGAAAGATAAAATGAAAATGATCTAAAAGATCAAACAACCAATAAAAAATATCTTTATAAAGTACCTTTACCCTTGCCATTTAACTTTTTCATTTACTAACATTAATGGTTCATGCAGATACAATGTTAGAAAATGATGCTACAACCACAATTGATTGTGAAGAATAGATGTAAAGAGAGGACATTACAAACTATATTGGTCTTGAGAATGTAAATGAAATCCTCATGCATGAATGGCTAGGAGTCTCAGTTGTAAATGTATACATATAGTGTGTTTTCATGATTTTTTTGTCCAATAGCTGATCTGCTAAATTAATTATGACTGAATACTATTCATATATTTTTATAGGTGTATATATGAATACTATTTGAAAGAAAAACCATGTGAATAGAAATTTGGACTTAGTAGTCATCACATAACTTCTACATAAGAATCCAAATTGTAATCAAATAAAGTTTAAGTAATAAAGGAAAAACTGACCATAATTTTTGGAAGCAAAATTAAAGATGACAGACACTTCTTAATACCCAAAATGGAGGGTAAAACTCTATAATTTAATCATATCAAATATATTTTTATTCATTTCATTACTTTTCCCTTTTTGTTTTTTAGACAACATTGGTTACTCATTACAGTCAAATTGGATAATCTAGAGATCTATTTTCTATATTCAATGAATGGACACTCAAAAATCCGACCACACATAATGACCTTTATCAATTTGCAATACACTGCATGCAACATTTTACAACTAAAAATCAAGTTATATATTTTATATTATGTTTTAATGATTTTTTTATGATAGTAAAATGTTTAAATATAATCAAAATCATGGCATGAGGACATTATATGAACACAAGGATCCTATCGGATTCTATAAATGGATAAGTATTAGGGAATATATAATAAGATTTCAATATAAAAACATATATCAAAACAAATTACTTATTTTTATCAATGTTTCTGAAGTTTTCAAAACAAATCAATGTAAAATATTATGGTTACTATGTTTTCAAATTAATGGAAGATATCATATGTCATCAACAAACTAGCATCCCCAAAGTGGTATTTTTGAAGATAATTACAATTTCAATTAAAATATTTATTAATCATTTGTTTATTCATATTATTCCAGTACTACCATGACTATTGACAGTATTCATATTCACAAAAGTAAATATATTTTTTTAGAAATGAATGGGTTGCATACCTGGTGCCAGAATGTATACAGACTTCATAAAAATGTGATTTCATACTACTTATTTAGTTGTTTTTATCATCATTTCATCTACTTTTTAGTTAATTTCCTCATCATTTTTATTTTATACTTTAGGAAAATTATCCATAATCTATTTGTGACATGTAGGAATCAACCAAACCTCAATCCGATACAAGATGTGTTTGGTATGACTCAAAGTGTGTGTTTTCAGTTTGAAATTGACATTTTAGTTGAAAACACATGTCACATACTCAAAATCGAGTAAACACTTTCTGATTGTTTTTATACTTTATAACAACAATACATAAGTCATTTTTTATGTGTAGTAATTAGTCGCACCTTAATCAGATACATTGTGTTCCCAATATGACTCAAAGTGTCTCTTATCAGTTTAAAATTGACAATTTGGTTCAAAATACATGTCACTCACTAAAAATCAAGAAAAATCACTCATATTGTCTTAATAATTTTGGAAAATTATTCATAAGTCATTTGTGATGCTAGGAATCAGTCTTACATTTAACTGACACATGATGTGATCGATGTGACTCAAAGTGCGTGTTTTTAATTTAAAATGACAATTTAGTAAAAAAGATAGGTGACATACTCAAAACTAAGAAAACACATTTAGATTATTTTTTATACTTAAGAAAAATGATCCATAAGTAATTTTTGAAATATAGGAATCATGCCCCCCTCAATCTGACGCACGGTGTGACTGGTATGACCCCAAGTCCGTGTTTTCAGTTTAAAATTACATTTTAGTAAAAACCACACGTGACATACTCAAAACTAAGAAAGCACATTCAAATTGTTTTTATACTTAAAAAAATGATCTATAAGTCATTTTTGATGAGTAAGAATAATCCTCACCTCAATCTTACACATAGTGTGACCAGTATGACTCTAAGTGTGTATTTTTATTTAAAATTGACATTTTAGTAAAAAAGACAAGTGACATACTCAAAACTAAGAAAATGCATAAGTATTATTTTGATACTTTATTAAAATAATCCATAATTCATTTTTGATGTGTAAAAATCATCCACACCTCAATTAGATACACTATGGTCCCTATATGACTCAAAGTGTCCGTTATCAGCTTAAAATTATCAATTTAGTTCAAAACATGTGCCACTCACTAAAAACTAAGAAAACACACTCTAATTGTCTTGATAATTTAGAAAAATGATTTATAAGTAATTTTTGATGTGTAAGAATCAGTATCACATCAAACCAACATACGATGTGACCGGTATGACTCAAAGTGCATGTTTTCAGTTTAAAATGAAATTTTAGTAAAATACACAAGTGACATACTCAAAACCAAGAAAACACATTCATATTATTTTGATACTTTAGGAAAATGATTCAGAATTCATTTGTGATGTGTTGGAATCAACCACACCTCAATACGATGCACGGTGTGACCGGTATGACTCCAAGTTTGTCTTTTTTATTTAAAATTGAAATTTTAATAAAAAATACAAGTGACATACTCAAAATGAAAAAAGCACATTCATATTATTTTTATACTTTAGTAAAATGATCCATAAGTAATTTTTTATGTGTAGGAATCAACCACACCTCAATCTGATACACGGTGTGCTCGGTATGACTCAAAGTGTCTGTAATTAGTTTAAAATTGACATTTTAGTTAAAAACATGTGTCACTCACTGAAAACCAAGAAAACATGCTCAAATTTATTGATAATTTAAAAAAATGATTCATAAATCATTTTTTATGTGTATGAATCAATTTCACATCAAACCAACACACTATGAGACCAGTATGACTCAAAGTGTGCGTTTTGAGTTTAAAATGACATTTTAATAAAAAACACAAGTGACACACTCAAAATAAAGAAAATACATTCAGATTATTTTGATACTTTAGGATAATGATTCATAAGTCATTTGTGACATGTAGAAATTATCCTCACCTCAATCCGATGCATGGTGTGATCAGTATGACTCAAAGTGTGTCTTTTTATTTAAAATTGACATTTTAGTAAAAAAGACAAGTGGCATACTTAAAATGAATAAAAAAAATTTAGATTATTCTAATACAATAGTACAATTATCTATAAGTCATTTGTGATGTGTAGGAATTAGTTTCACCTCAATCCGATGCACGATGTGTCTGGTATGAATCAAAGTGCGTTTTTTAGTATAAAATTGACATTTTAGTTGAAAACACATGTCACAAACTCAAAACCGAGCAAACACTCACTCAAAATTATTTTTTTATTATCAAAAAACACTTTTAAGGGTAAAGTGATAACCTACATAGTCAAAACATATCAATCACTAAAAGAAATAATAGAATTATTGAAGGATAGTTTAAGCCAGTTTGAATCATTCTCCCTAAACAATTTCCATGTAATAGAAGTTGTCTGTGTACCCGGATCATCCATTAGGAGGTCTTCAAAAAGATACACCAAATAATCCCATGCTTTCATATATTTGTATTTATTGATCTTCCTCACATTTTTGATGTGTTGGAATTAGTCACACCACAATCCAATAATGTGTGTGTGTGTGTGGGGGGGTGATATGATTTGAGTTGATTGCGGTAATGTGGTGGTGAGAGGCATGGGGGATTTGTGTGTGGGGGGGGGGGTTGTGAGGGGTGTGGGTGTGGGTGGGGGGTGTTTCAGTGGGGAATGGTGTTGAGATTATTAAATGAAATATATAATTATATATAATAAAAAATATTTATTTCTAAAAAATTACATATAATTGATACACTTTTATTTTTTTTGAAATTGAAAATTTATAATAGATAAAGTTTTTAAATCATTTATCAATAATTTATATTATATAAATTTATTTCACAAAACATTATTAAATTATTAATATTATAATTCAATGTATTAACATGTATTTTTTAACAAAAAAATTACTTGTTAACACTAAATAATTAATAAATATATATTCAATAATTGGTAAAAAGATTTATTATGATTGTATATTTTATTACAACATATTTATCCAATGATTAATTATTTTTTGGTAATAATAATTATTAATATTATATTTATTTTTTGGTAAAGAAATTGTTTATATTAATATGATAAAACAATAGATTTAAATGTTAGTAAAATATTTGTTGACATTGAATAATTAATATCAATGAATATATCTAATGGTAAAAAAATGTTAGTATCCAAAAAAATACTATAAAAACATAATATCTATTGGAACTACTCATTTTTACCAATAAATATATAATTTTTCATTAAATTTATTTCGATAAAAGTCAATTATTTTGTAGTGACATACCGATGCTTCCAATCCCAAGGAACAAAAAGTTTCTCAACATATTGGTGCTCCCAATATAGAGGAACAACAACCTTTTGCACATACCAATGCTATAAATCCATAGGAATAACATATTGACAATGTTGAAGCTGAGGAAATGGTAGACGGTGAACAACTGGTGTCCCATAAGAAGTAGGAGTCTCGTAGCGTGATGGTGTTAGAAATATTAAGGTGAGAAACAAGAGAACAATGAAAAAATACAATGAAATGTTGTTTCCACACTTAAGACACTAACTTGAGAAGATATTAGGGTAACATTATAATATAATTTCTTTATTTTACTAAAAAAACAATGAAATGTTGAATTAATCTTCATTATCCCATACAGGGTGCATTTATAGTAGATGACTCCTGAATGAAATTTGTATTAATGATCACTAAAATGCTCAAAGATTATTTTGCACAATTATTATGAAGTTTCATCTCAAATATGTTTAAAGGAAAATAAACTCACACCCACCACAAATGTATTCACACCTTATAAAGGAATAAGCATGAGATGAATTTATTAGTAATTGTGAGGAGACATCATTTTAGGTACATTGTACTGGCAATACATTGCTTGACAGTACATGTATTAATCACTTTGATTAAGAATTGTTAATTTATGAAACAAAAAATGAGTGTTGAAAATAAGAAATATGAAAAAAAAAACTAACACTCTTACTATAAATTAAGGATGAGTTACCCTTCACTTGAAAAAATGGCACATATTTTAAATTTAGTATAATACTTTTATGTGAAATGGAACAAAAATATAATTATGTTCCTCTATTTATATGCAGATTGATAAATCTAAATCCAAATCCACTTACATCCCACATCACATGCTATTGAAGGAGGCACATGTAAATAAAGAAGGGATACTAATAGATGGAAACACAAAAAGTGTGGGAAACATGTGTAAGTATGACATAATAATTTTTTTTTTGATTTAAATCAATATTACATAATAATGATTAATTATTTTCTAATATTTTTTATTTGACATCGACACCATAATCATCATCAATTTTACCTGATTAAAAACTACTATCAGTGACCTTGAAGTGGCCAAAACAATATGGACACATTAGAGGTGTGGGTTTTGGGGTGTCACCCTGAACATATTCTGAGAAAAGAAATAAATAAGGGATAAAGATAAGAAAATGGATGAGTTGAAATCATGATTAGTTTCTCTTGAATAAAAATTTAATTGGAAGTTGGAGTTGTTCAAAAATTGTATGGGAAGGAATCAAAGAGAAGAAAAAATACAAGAACAAACATTACATTAAGATCCCCCCACCCCCACCGGCTTTGAATAAAACTATTCCCCTTAAAGAGATTTCTTATAAGAGGTAAGAAATACTATCATAATTGTTTTTGTAAAATTTAAATCAGGTAGACACTGATACCTTTCCTGTACTAATATTCTATAGGGTGAAAATGATTGTGATTTATATATATCAACACCTACCCATCGCTTTATTGTGAGGGGTACCATGTATAATATCCAAGGAGATATTATACAAAACATACAACTTCCAATAGGTTATGTAAGAGTGGTGATTAATATAGTTCAAGAGTCGAGTGATGAGCTACCTATTCCACTTGATGATGCAAATATTCACACAATCGATCAAAATATTGAAAAATTCATAGAATGTCCATTAGATCTTGTAAAAAATCATGTCAACATGGAGTAATTCATTTCCAATTTATTTTTCAACCAATGAATGTTATTATAGACAGATAAAGGGAAGGGGTGAAACAAAATGTTGAATCAAAATGTTCTAAAATATCAACCAACCAATTGAAAAGATCTTTATAAAGTACCTTTACCATGTGCATTCAACTTCTGCATTTACTAACATTAATGGTTCATGCAGATACAATGTTAGAAAATGGTGCTATGATGAAAATTGATTATGAAGAACAAATGTATGGAGAGACCATTAAAAACTATATGGTTCTTGATAATTTAAATGAAATCCTAAAGCATTAATGTCGAGGAGTCTCATTTATAAATGTATATATGAGGTGCGTTTTCATGCTTTTTTTCTAATAGTTGGTCTGCTATGTTAATTATGACTGAATTCTATTCATATTTTTTGCAGGAATATATATGAATACTATTTGAAGGGAAAACCATGTTTATAGAAATTTGGATTCATTAGTCCTCACATCACTTCTACACAAGAATTCAAATTGTAACCAAAGAAAATTGAAGTAATAGAGGAAAAACTGGCCACAATGTTTGAAAGAAAACTTACATACGATAGACTATTCTTAATACCCACGATGGAGGGGTAAAACTCTATAATTTCATCATATCAAATATATTTTCATTCATTTCATTTATTATTCCATTTTTAAATAGTATTGGTTACTCATTGAAGCCAATTTGGATACTCTAAAGATTTATTTTCAAGATTCAATGCATGGATACACAAAAAATTGACCACACATAATGACATTTATAAATTTTTAATACGTTGCATGCAACGTTTTATAATTAAACTTAAAGTTATATATTTTATATTATGTTTTAATGAAAATTATGTTATGATAGGGTAGTGTTTAAATATCACTCACGACATGGGGACAATCCATGAATACAAAGAGCCTATCGAATTCTACAAGTGGATAAGTATTAGGGAATATATAATAAGATTTTACTATCAAAACATATATAAAAAATTACTTATTTTTCTCAATGTTTCTAAAGTTTATGAAACAAACCAAATGGAAAATATTATAGCTATTATGTTTGAAAATTTATGAAATATATCATATGTCATCAACAAACTAGAATCTCTTAAGAGGTATTTTTGAAAATAATTATAATTTCATTTAAAATATTTATTAATCCTTTGTTTATTTATATTTATACATCACAACCATGACTGTTTATAGTCCTCATATTCACAAGAGGTTATAGATTTTTTTTATAAATTAATGGGATGTATACCCGGTGTGAGAATGTATATAGATATAATGAAAAGGTGACTGCCTACTACTTATTTAGTTGATTTTCTTATCCTTTTATCTACTATTTTACTTAATTTCATTATATTTTTTATCTGATACTTAAGAAAAATTATCCATAAGTCATCCGTGACATGTATAATTCAACCAAACTTCAATATGATACACAATGTTCCCAGTATGACTTAAAGTGCATGTTTTTAGTTTGAAAATGACATTTTAGTTGAAAACACAAATCACATACTCAAAACTAATTAAACACATTCTAATTGTTTTGATACTTAAGAACAATGATCGACAAGTCATTTGTGGAATTCAAGAATCAAATTCACCTCAATCCTATACATGGTGTTCTCGATATGACTCAAAGTGTCCATTATCAGTTTAAAATTGAAAATTTAGTTCAAAATGCGTGTCACTCACTGAAAACTGAGAAAAAAACTTGGATTATCTTGATAATTTAGGAAAATGATTCATAAGTCATTTGTGATCTGTAGGAATCTGTCTCATGTCAAACTAACACATGATGTGACCGATATGCCTCAATGTGAGTGTTTTCAGTTTAAAATGGAATTTTAGTAAAAAAGACATGTGACATACTCAAAACTAAGAAAAAACTTTAAGATTGTTTTTATAGTTTAAAACAATGATCCATAAGTTATTTGTGACATGTAGGAATCAGTCACACCTTAATATGATGAATGGTGTGACCGGTATGACTCAAAGTGTGTGTTTTCAGTTTAAAATGATATTTTCGTAAAAACCACAAGTGACATACTCAAAAATAAGAAAACACATTCATATTATTTTTATACTTTATAAAAACAATCCATAAGTAATTTGTGATGTGTATGAATCATCCACACCTCAATCCTACGCACGATGTGACCAATATGACTCTAAGTGTATCTTTTTATTTAAAATTGACATTTTAGTAAAAAAGATAAGTGGCATAACCAAAATTGATAAAAAACATATGGATTGTTTTTATACATTATTAAAACGATCCAAAAGTTATTTTTGATGTGTAGGAATCATCCACACCTCAATTTGATACACGATGTTCCCTGTATGACTCAAAGTGTCCGTTATGAGTTTAAAATTAACAATTTAGTTCAAAACATGCACCACTCACTAAAAACTAAGAAAAAACACTCTAATTGTCTTTATAATTTAAGAAAATGATTTATAATTAATTTTTTATGTGTAGGATTTAGTCTCACATCAAACTGACACACGATGTGAGCGGTATGATTCAAAGTGCATGTTTTCAGTTTAAAATGACATTTTAATAAAAAACACAAGTGACATACTCAAAGCCAAGAAAAAACATTAAAATTGTTTTGATACTTTAGGAAAATGATTCATAAGTCGTTTTTGAAATGTAATAATTAAACACACCTCAATCTAATTCATGGTGTGATTGATATGACTTTAAGTGTGTCTTTTTTTTAAATTGACATTTTAATAAAAAAGTCAAATGACATCCTCTAAATAAATAAAACACATTCATATTATTTTGATACTTTAGGAAAATTATCCATAAGTCATTTTTTATGTGTAGGAATCAAATGTACCTCAATCTGATACATGGTGTGCCCGGTATGACTCAAAGTGTCTGTTATTAGTTTAAAATCGACATTTTAGTTCAAAACTTGTGTCACTCATTGAAAACCAAGAAAACATGATCATACTGTCTTGATAATTTAGGAAAATGAATCATAATTCATTTGTGATGTGTAGGAATTAGTCACACATCAAAATGACACATGATGCGACCGATATAACTCAAACTGTGTTTTTTCAGTTTAAAATGACATTTTAGTAAAAAACACAAGTGACATACTCAAAACCAAGAAAATTAATTCATATTGTTTTGATACTTTAGTATAACAATCCATAATTCATTTGTGACATGTAGGAATTATTATAACCTCAATCCGATGCACAATGTGATCTGTATGACTCCAAGTGTGTCTTTTTATTTAAAATTGGCATTTTAGTAAAAAAGAAAAGTGACATACTCAAAATGAAGAAAACACATTAAAATTGTTTTGATACATTAGAAAAATGATCCATAATTCATTTGTGATATGTAGGAATCATCTTCACCTCAATCTGACACACTATGTGTCTCGTATGACTCAAAGTGTGTTTTTTTAGTTTAAAATTGATATTTTAGTTGATAACATATATCACAAACTCAAAACTAATTAAATACATTTGTATTATTTCAATAATTTATAAAAATTATCCATAAGTAATTTTTTATGTGTTGGAATCAACTACACATCATTCCAATACATGGTGTGCCCGATATGACTCAAAGTGTCCGTTATGAGTTTAAAATTGATAATTTAGTTCAAAATCCGTGTCACTCACTAAAAATAAAGAAACCATGATTAGATTGTCTTGATAATTTTGGAAAATGATTCATAAGTCATTTTTTATGTGTAGGAATCATTATCAGATCAAACTGACACATGGTGTGACTGGTATGACTCAAAGTGTGTGTTTTCAGCTTAAAATGAAATTTTAGTAAAAAACACAGATGACATACTCAAAACTGATAAAACAAATTTGGATTATTTTGGTACTTTAGTAAAATTGTCCATAATTAATTTTTGATGTGTAGAAATCATCCGCACCTCAATCCAACACACTATGTGACCAGTATGACTTCAAGTGTGTCTTTTTATTTAAAATTAACATTTTAGTAAAAAGGACAAGTGACATACTCAAAACTGATCAAACACATTCTAATTGTTTTGATAGTTTAGGAAAATTATCCATAAGTCATTTTGATGGGTTGGGATCAACCTCAACTCATTCATACATACGGTGTGACCGATATGACTCAAAGTGTCTGTTATCAGTATAAAATTGACATTTTAGTTTAAAACACATGTCACTCACTAAAAAACTGAGTAAATAAACTCATATTGTCTTTATAATTTATTAATACTATCCATAAGTCATTTGGAACATGTAGGAATTAGTTTCACCTCAAACATACACACCATATCACCAGTATGATTCAAAGTGCATGTTTTTAGTTTAAAATGAAATTTTAGTAAAAAAGAAAAGTGGCATACTCAAAACCATGAAAAAACATTCATATTGTTTTTATACTTTTTTACAATGTTCCATAAGTCATTTGTGACGTGTAGGAATCAAACAAACCTTAATCTGACACATGGTGTGACCAGTAAGACACAAAGTGTCTATTATCAGTTTAAAATTGACATTTTATTAATGTATTATTTCATATTTATGTTTATTTTTTTTAATATTAATAACATAAGAATTATTTTATTATACTGGTGGAATCTTTTTCTTGATTTGGGGTGGTTTGTTCGACAACTAATACCATGATCGAGCTTTTTGAGAGGGGGTCGGATGCCAAAGAAAATGAAACCATTGATGTTTTTGAATGTTTTTGATAAATTGTATTTGTTAATGTAATTGTAGAAAATAATTTTTTAAATTTCTATAATATATTGTCTTTTTTGTATTTGTGATGTAATTTTTATTTCAATTAAATTATCAATTTTCCATATCCTGTATTTGTTACTGCCGTATGTATATAGTGCTTGTATTTGTTAGTGTAGTGTGATGTAATTTTAACAGCACACCACAATAACATGGCGTTTATTAGTGATAAACTAGCACTGATAAAGGCCCACATTTATCACCAATTTTTTTAGCACTGATAAAGTTCCTCCTTTATCACTGCTATTCTAGCACTAATAAAAGGGGCCCCCTTTTAACCATATTTGATGGATTTTTCTAGCAATGTTAAAATCTTTTTCTCTAGTAGTTTTTTTGAATAGAGAAATTCAAAGCCACACTCAATTATCTACACTCAGATAATGATCATATTATGATCATGGAGATTCAAAGTCATTTCTTAGTTGGGTAAGGAAGAGCGCAAATGACCGCACGATGCATCCAATTGACTCATGACCTACACTCCATTTACCACCCTTCTATACAGCTAGGGTGGAAAATGGGTTTGGAGTGCGAGGTGTGGTCGTGGGGTCAATTCCCCAGACTGGGTGTGCGCATTGTAACAAAAAAACAATAAAAAACAATAATATATTATTAATATAAGAATTTTACTTTTAAAAAATTCACCTAATATAGCGCCCAATTGATATGTTGGTCTTATTCAGGAGTACCCTAAATCCTGGATGCATAAATTATGTGAATTAAATTTATTTTTTTACTACATGAGTGTTGGCGGGACTCTATAATTTCTGTAGTGTTTTTTTGACATGCAATTTTTTTTGGATTAAACAAATTTCAAAACTATTATTATTGATAAATTTTATTATTTGTTTAATTCATTACTATAATATTTTTTGTTAATATAAGCATCTTAATTTTACAAAAATCATGCCATTTAATATGGTGATTTATTGACACTAATGCTAAAAAATAAAAAAATATAGCATAGAAGGGTAAGCAATAATATATATATATATATAATAAGAATCATCAAAATTAGAAAACATGACCAAAAATTTAAAATTGTATGGAAATATAAAATTAGGAAACATCAGTAAATCTAAGATATTGTCTAGCCTTTATATGTCATTCGAGAGTGACATTGGTGTGCTAATAGTATTCCTTTATAGGAAATAGAGTTTTGTGGTGCAGATGTGAAAAAATTAAATTGTCATAAAATGTGGGCAAGCCTCCTTCTAGTGGCAGAATAGGAAGGTACTCACTACGATGATCAGGGAGTCCATGAATATTTTCTAAACAATCATTATTGGAAAGGGGTGTGTTTTATCTAGATGATGATAGGGGGGATAACCTAAAGAGATTGATTTTAATATGGATGCAACAACTGGAATCCCCTCCCATAACAGTGGTCGCCATGGTGGAGGAGCCCAATCATTGCGGAGATCTCCATTTCCCGAACACTACTTCCCATAAAAGGTCCAAGATATCATTTTCATATAGGCTACCCCTGATGTAAGAACCTGATTTTTCACTAGTGTATGGATCCTATAAATTTCAGTCTAATTATTTATTTTGAACCTAATTTGGATGCCTAATGAGTTAGAGAATGTCTTAGGGGTGTCTGGGGATTGTTCGGAGCCTGGAACCCATATTTTTGGGAAAACTAGACCTACTGAATGGTTAGAGTAAACTATGTGGGTAGGGCACACAGTTAGATCTAACTGTGTGGATGGTCTGCATTTTCAGGTAGATCCTTTCCAAACAGTTGGTACATGGTTTTCCTAACCATGTGGCCTAACCATGTGGTACAACCTCTTCTCCAGGTACCCATGCATGGTTGGATCACGGTTTTTCAAACCGTGTGAACAAACCGCGCACATGCTAAATTTTGGGTAATTTTACATTTTTACCCTTAATGATCTAATTAACCTAAGCTTCTTCCCTAATACAATTTCTAGCAGGCAGAACCTCTATTTCTCCCCATTTGGATCATTTTGAAGGCCTAACCTGGGAATCAAGAGATATCCTTCATCCAAGATCTGTTTGAGCTTCCATTCTTCATGTTGAATGTGCAATGGTAGGTACTTGAGTCCATTTGAGCAGCTCTTCGTCTCTCTTTCTCTCGGCCTAGTTATCAAGGTGTGAGCATTTTTACCTTTTTCTCAGATCTACTCTGTTCCAAGTTGAGTTAGAGGAAAATAATGGATGAGTAGAGTTGTACAAGCCTAAGGTGGGTGGTTTACAACTCATCCCTCAAGTTTGTTGATTTTGGAATTGTTGTATGGGGCCTTCCAATTTCATCAGGTGCCGTTTATTGAATTTATATGCCATTATTATAATCATTATAACCATATAGTTATGATTTTTAAAAATATGTGATTATTTTTTTGTAGTTATGTCCACAACTCCCAACACCCCATGTAGGGTGTTATGCCATAATTGGGTTTTTAGTGTTTTGACACTTTTGATCCATCATTTTGATGTGCTCAATCTTGAGCACAATAATGGTAAGACTTAGTACATTAAATTCCTATATAATCATGTAATGGTGAATGTAAAGTACCATGTAACTTCCAATTGACCCGCTTAAGGTAAGTGCCTACATGAAATTAATTGATTTAAGTGATATTATGGAAAGCATACTTATATATATGACTTAGCCTCATAAAATGTAAATGAATGTTTGTTTTCATGTTCGCAGCACACCTTTCCATGTTCATGGAAGGTAGTGGAGTGAACCTTATTAATTGAACTCGACTTACATAGTTAAATTAAATGGTTTCATGTTACTTGGCCTTGTCAAACTAATGAAAGGCAAGGCTTGAACCTAATGATCTTGATAAAAGGCATAATTATAATATGGATTTATTATGATAAATGAACTAAATGTAAGGTGAATATTTATGAACATGGAACTTGACATTTTTATAGTAAGGATTGACTCATGTTAGCTCTTGGATTCCAAAAGGAATGCCTTGGGTACTCGAGGACATCATTCCGATTCAAGGATGTCGGTTGCCTTAGGTGACACCTACCTGAGAACCCAATCCTTGTCTACCTATGGATTCCTGGCATGACACCATTGGATCCATTAATTATTATTATAGGATTCCTTGGATACACTCTTTGGATTCATCATTGACAAGTAGGTTCCATGGTTATAGCCTATCAGGCCTAGTCATTTCTTAGCCACATTTTACCTTAGAATAATTCCTTGGATTCAATAGGTGTCTTATTGTGGTAATGCCTTGGATGATGATCCTTGGATTACACTCTTACCCCTTAGCTAGAATCA
This sequence comes from Viscum album, assembly GCA_963277665.1. Lineage (NCBI taxonomy): Eukaryota > Viridiplantae > Streptophyta > Magnoliopsida > Santalales > Viscaceae > Viscum > Viscum album. Next base: position 420,520,908 of record OY728137.1, read on the forward strand.
GATACTACTAAGTTATAAGCCCCTGATTTCTAGGTTTCCTTGGTGATTACCATGGAACAACTTCATATTAATTATCAATTATGGTTACCTTATTACATCTAGGAACCTTCACTATTTTATACTATCATGAGGTGATGAAAGTGTTGGATATACCTTAAATGAACTATTAATATAAATTGGTGATTACTTAATCAATGAATTGATTACACATTCAGACACCAGCTGAGGGCTGAAGCAGGTACTCGGGTATGTAGTTACATTATACTGATTTTATTATTATATGCATGCTTGTACACTATTATATTTCCATTACATGGACCAGATGTTATAGACACCATTTTTGTTGGCCCACTAAGATTTATCTCACACCCTCTCCAGGTGTTGTTTAGTATCTGAGGTATATCACATGGTTGCAGGTATTGATAAAGGGAAGCATATGACTTCAAATACTTGATTTCTTGTTGTGTTAGTATGGATATGGTAGCAGATGACTAGGCTAGAGCTCGAGATGCTTGGGATAGTTTATATATTTCCTTACTACATTGGGTTTGAATGTATTTTCTACTACTTTGTATCCATGTTTTACATCTTTCTAGTTACATGACATATCATCATCAATTTTTTTATGATTGTATCAGTTATTCCAGTTATTTCAGTTATTATTATCCTTGTCTCTTTCCGCTGTACATTTTGTTTACTTATATTGCTTCAATTATTTACCTATATTTATAATTATCCATTGTGAAACACTCTGGTAATTAGGGCATAGTATACCCACAAACACACCCTAGGCCCTCACTGATATTCGATAGCCTCTGGTGTTATGGGAGATGCATTTGAGTCCATGTGGCTCACTTGGCTTAGGGTACCTTCTAAGTGGAATCTGAGTCTGGGACACCACAAAGTGGTATCAGAGAATTTCTTTTCTTACTTTACTATTTAGAGACAATAGTCAAGAGATTAGGAACACTTGAAACTTGTTTATAATCCATGATTGGGAGTCGCAAACCCATGTTCATGGTAAAATCTGAGTTGCCTAAAATATAATTGTTGTTTTAATTTTTCCTATTACAGTTGATATCCTTTCACCATGGGGTGACACACATGTTGTGTAGTGTTATTGATTATTATTCTGATTGATAATTTCACTTCATCCTTATCCCAATGATATGGGGGTAAGGATCATTGTTACATGAATCATTATAGGCACCTAGAATTAGCATGTCATGCATATTTTCATGACATATAGGTGCATTTCACTACTTTGATTGCTTATTATGCCTATGATTTTTGAGTGAGACTTGCCTTGTATATATGATTGTGCTAATTTGGGGCTGTGATTGAGTGATTTCTTATTTCAATTCATGAGGTGTTATGGGCCCTCATGGGTTGGAATAAGTAATTTACCAAATCAAGCATTTTATTAGAAATTCAAATGGGCGTTAATCTCAGTGATAAGGAGTATGGGTCCTGATTCAATGGGATGGAAATATCATTTTAAATGAAATTTGATACAATTTATAAGCAAATTAAAACATAAAAGTGAATGGTTTCACGTCCTTATCCCACCTTGTCATGTTTATGAAAGGTAAAGGAGTGAACCTAGTAATTAAATGTTAAAATAAATGAAATGGTTTCTAGTAAATGATGTGGAAAGTTACTATTGACCCTTCATCTACTAGAACCCATGAATTAATATATGAGAACTTACTGATATATGGTCATATAATTGGGAAGTTAGGGTTGTATGCCTTGGGTAGAGAGCTTCCTTACGGTCAGCTTCCGCTAGTGATGCTATCTATATGATTCTAAGTTTTTCCTGAGGCATGTACTTGGAATTTTTAGATCAATGCTACCATGAATTCCTCAATTCGTATTCCAAGAAGGTGGTGACAACCATGCTCTAGACATGGTGGACCCTGAGCCGCTAGTCATACTTCTAGGAGTGCCACTGGAGGCACCGCCTGTTGTACCTGATCAGGGAACTGATTCCCAAGTTTGTGATAGTTTACTATATATGATGTGGTCCATGCATGGTTCTACACGAGATAAACCTATGATGGATGATCTGACTCATGAGTTCTAGCTGTAACATCTTCCCACCTTCTCATGGGATGGTGGTCTGTAGGCTGATGAGTCTTAGCTAGAGGCCATACTGTCAATCTTTGAGCATCTGGAGACACCTCCAGAGCAGAGGGTCAAAATTTCTACTTACATACTATGTGATTTGGCCAAGCACTGGTGGGATGTGATTACCCAAGATAGTAATCATCAGGGAATATTATGGGTTGATTTATAAACTAGCTTCTATGATCAGTTATTTCCTTAGATGCTAAGAGCTAACAGATCCAAAAAGTTCATGCACTCAAGCAGGGTTCTATGTTAGTTATGAAGTATTCAGTGTGTTTCATGGAGTTGCATCATTTTTCACCGCTTCTAGATGGTGATGAGATTTCACATGATAGTAATTTTGGGGATAGTCTCTAGTATTCCATACGTACTTAGGTGAAATTTTTTCACCTACCTACTTTCTCTAAAATAGTAAATCATACTCTTATCATTGAGCACAACCTGAGGAATGGTGATGGTAGCAGGCATAGAGGACCAATGCCGTGTTAGGCCAGTAGTTCTTCCAATGGAAAAAAATGATCCCTTGAGGTTTATAGTTAGGTAATTGGAAACTAGGGTACCCATGTAGGTAGCTCTATAGTATGCCATCAATGCAGATGACCAGGGAATCTAAAGCCTCAGTGTGATAGAGACCCACTGGAGTGTTGGGATTGCGGATGTATGGGGCATCTTTATCATTTCTATCAGACATTTCCATAATCTTCTAGTGGAAGAGGATACACACCCACTCCACATTCCAGGGAAGGTTCTCTTACACCAAATTAGGAAGGGAGTTGAAGTAGCAGCGATAAGACTAACTGAGGAGGAGGACGTGGACATGGTAGCCAGAACCCAGATCACTAGTAGTTCTGCTTGAGTAGTTTTTATTGTGGTAGTCCAGCTATTGCATAGGGTCGTGGATTAGTCCAGATGTATGATTTATAGCCGATACTCGAGGATCAAACTACAGGACCATATATAGTATGAGGTACTATTCTAGTAGCTTATACTATCGTTTCTACTTTATTTGATACAGGTGATTCACACTTGTTTATCTCTTTATCTATCGTGGAAAGCCTTGGGCTAGAAATACAATGTTACTATAGTGTCATGACCCTGGATACACCATTAGGGGTATGAACAGAGGTAATATTCTAGTGTAGGGACTATCCCCTTAAGGTAGGCAGTTACCCTTTCTTATGGGACCTCTTTGTTCTTGAGATGACGGTCTTCAATTTCATTCTTGGGATGGATTGGTTAGTTCCCTACCATACCTTTATAGACTGCTATCATTAAAGGGTATCATTCACATCCCTAGAGTGAAACGATTATCTACATAAGGGTGAGTGAGATATCCAGGCTAGCAGAGATAGACTAGAATGCCCGAATTTCTAATCTCTTCATAGAAGATCAAGGTTTAGGCCAGGATGAATTACCCTCAGAAGTAGATCATTTCAGGGACGTTTTTTTGATTAATTTTTTGTCTTACCTCCTGAGAGATAGGTAGATTTTAAGATTGAGCTTGTTCTAGGATAATATACAGTTTCCATTACTCCCTATAGGATAGAACCTACTAAGCTCGAGGAGTTCAAGTAATAGTTATAGGATCTAGAGGCTAAAGGTTTCATACGACTCGACACTTCCTCTTGGATTTCTCCCATGATTTTCACCAAGAAGGAGGATAGGATCCTTTATTTTTGCATGGATTATATACAGTTTAACCAAATTATGGTCAAGAAATAGTTTCCACTGCCTTGTATAAATGATCTCTTCAACTAGCTCTAAGGAGCTAGGGTCTTCTCTAAGATTGACCTGAGATCAGGTTATCACCAGGTGTGAGTCAGGCCATCAGACATACCTCACACAACATTTCATATTAGGTATAGTCTGTATGAGTACATAGTTATTCCATTAGGTCTTACAAACATGTCTACCATTTTCATGGATCTGATGAATAGGGTGTTCCATCCCTATTTGGATTCTTTTATCATAGTCTTTGTGGATGACATCTTCGTGTATTCTCACACTCATAGAGACCATTCCAAGCACCTTGATATCACTTTGAGTACACAGAGAGAGCATCATATTTATACTAATCTTTCTAAGTGAAACTTTTGGATCGATGAATTTCACTTATTGGGTCATATTATCTCATAATAGGGAGTGTCCATTGATCCAAATAAGGTTAGAGCTGTGGTTTACTGGGAGAAACCCAAGAAAGTGTTTGATATAGGAAGTTTCTTGGGGATAACTAAATATTATAGGAATTTAATACATTAATTCTCATTCCTTACTTCACCTCTCACCATCCTTACAAAGAAGGGTGTTAAGTTCCTATGGTCAAAAGTGTGTGAGAAATCCTTTTAGGAGTTGAAAGGGAGGCTTCTCTTGGCAGCTATTCTGATTATTCCAGATCCTAGAAATGGTTATACCTTATTATGTGATGCATCAGGCATCAACCTAGGATTAGTGCTAATGCAGGAGGATAGAGTCGTCATGTATGGATCTTAACATTTGAGTCCTCATGAGATAAATTACCCGACACATGACCTTGAGCTAGAAATAGTTGTCCATGCATTATGTTTCTAGAGACACTATTTGTTGGGTTAATGCTTTGTGGTGTACACAGACCACAAGAGACTCAGATATATCTTTTCATAACATGAATTGAATCTCAGAAAGTGGATATGGGTCAAATATCTTCATTCCTTTGATTTTGAAATTGCCTATACGTCTGGAAAGGTAAACGTACTCACTGATGCATTGAGTCCAAAAACTCAGGCACAAGTTATCCAGGAATACGGTGATGAATGAAAGTTAATAGACCTATTTTATGAGCTGAATTTGGAGTTTCATGATAGACACAAGCAATCTTACCTCTCATCCTCAATAGTTACCTCTTACCTCCTTGAGAAGATAAAGAGAATATAATTTTCAGATCCTAAAGGCTTGGTTATCTGTGAGAGTATATTAGGAGTGGACCCACCTCCAAATTGGTCTATGGATATAAACGACATCCTGTGTATTCATGGGTGTGTCTAGGTTCCTATAGATATAAGAGATGAGTTCATGCAAGAGTCCCATGATTCTTATTGGGATGTTCATCTATGCATCTCCAAAATGTATTGAGATATGCAACACTAGTATTGGTGGACTGGGATAAAACGTCAAATAGTAAGCTTTATCACTAGGTGTTCCACCAATCAGTAGGTGAAAACAGAGCATCAAAGACTTGCAGGCATTACAACCGCTTCCAGTCCAGGAATGGAAATGGGAAGATGTTTCCATGGACTTTTTAGTTGGGTTACTTAGGTTTTCTAGAGGTAGAGAAGCTATATGGGTTGTCATTGAAAAACTTATGAAATTGGATCACTTCATTCCTATTTGGGAGACTTTATCAGTTGATTATATAGGAAGAATGTATGTTCGTGAGATCATAAAAATACACAATGTCCCTTGTACTATCATTTCTAATAGGGACACTCATTTCACATCAAGGTTCTGGCAGGGTTTTCAGAAATATATGGGAACATAGGTACTTCTAAGAACAACTTTTCACCCTCAGATTGATGGGTAGTTGGAACAGACAATACAGGTTCTAGATGACATGATCTGATCATATGTTCTTGATTTCAATGGTTCATGGGAGGAGCATATCCCTCTCATCAAGTTCTCCTATAATAACAGCTTTCAGGCGATGATTCAAATGGCTCCTTTTGAGGCCTTATATGGTAGGTTGTGCCATTCACCCCCTTGCTAGATAGTGGTAGGTGAGGTAGCCCTACTAGGTCCTCATATTATACAAGAGACTTCAGAGAAAGTTTAGCTGATCAGGAAGCATATAACTACTACTCATTATAGATAGAAATATTATGCCGATCACCATCGACGACCTCTAGAGTTCAAGGTCGGGGATCATATTTTCCTTCAGGTATCACCCAGGCTAGTAAATAAATAATTATGGAAGCAAGGGAAGATATCAGCTCATTACATAGGTTCATTTGAGATTATAGAGAGAGTAGGGTCAGTATCCTATCATATGTTACTACCTTAGAGGTACTATTCCATGCACGACATCTTTCATGTTTTACATCTTCACCAATATCATGTCGACCCGCATCATACCTTTGATCTTGAGAAAGTTGAGTTAGATGTAGATACTACATTTGAGGAGTATCCAATACGTATTATTGAATAGAGCATAAAGGATATCCAAGGATGGTCTGTCCCTATAGTATAGGAGCTATGGCAGCATGACTACGTACAAGATGAGACTTGGGAGTGGGAGGCCAACATACATGCCTAGTGGATAGAGTTGTTCTTAGACAATGTTTCCCCAACCTTAGAAGGTGAACTTGGGGACGAGTTCCTTTAAGGGGGGAAGACTGTAAGAACCCTGTTTTTTACTCAAGTATGGATCCTTTTAAATTTTAGTCTAATTATTTATTTTGGACCTAATTTGGATGCCAAATGAGTTAGAAAAGGTCTCAGGGGTGTGAGGGACTTGTTCAGAGCCTGAAACCCATATTTTTGGAAAAAATGGCTCTATTTCATGGTTAGAATAAACCATACGGGTGTGGCGCATAGTTAGATATAACCGTGTGAATGGTTTTTATTTTTGGATAGATCCATTCCACATGTTTGGTGCATGGTTTTCCTAACCATGCGGCCTAATCATGTGGTACACACTATTTTCTAGGTACCCATGCATGGTTGGAACACAGTTTTGCAAACTGTGTGAATAAACCATGCACATACTATTTTTTGGGTAATTTTTCATTTCTACCCTTAAGGATCTAATTAACCTAACCTTCTTCCCTAATACGATTTATAGTGGAAAAAACCTCCATTTCTCCCCATTTGGATATTTTTGAAGGCCTAACCTGGGAATCAAGAGATCTCCTTCATCTGGGATCTGTTTGAGCTTTCGTTCATCCCGTTGGATGCACAACAGTAATTACTTGAGTTTGTTTGAGCCATTCTTCATCTCTCTTTCTCTCAACCTAGTTATCAAGGTGTTATCATTTTAAAATTTTTCTCAGATATACTCTATTCCATGCTAAGTTAGAGTCTAATACTGGATGAGGATAGTTGTGTAAGCCTAAGGTGGGTGGTGTATAACTCATCCCTCAAGTTCGTTGATTTTGAAATTGTCATGTGGGGCCCTCCGATTTCATCAGGTGCCATTTATTGAATTTATATGTGATTATTATAATAATTAGAACCATATGGTTATGATCTTTTCAAATATGTGATTAGTTTTTGGTAGTTATGTCCACAACTCCCAATGCCCCATGTAGGGTGTTATGCCATAATTGGGTTTTTAGTGTTTTGAAACTTTTGAGCCATTTTTTGGGTGTGCTCAAGATTGGAAACACTAATTGTAAGCCTCCATATATTAAATTATTATATAATCATGTAATGGTGAATAGAAAGTACCATATCACTTCCAATGGACCTGCATAAGGTAAGTGCCTAAATGTAATTAATTGATTTAAGTGATATTATGACAAGCATACTTAAGTATATGACTTGGCCTTATAAAACGTAAATGACTGTTTGGTTTCACGTCCATATCAAACCTTTACATGTTCATGGAAGGTATAATAACGAACCTTATTAATTGAACTTGAATTACATAGTTAAATTAAATGGTTAAATGCTACTTGGACTTGTTAAACTAATTAAAGGCAAGGCTCAAACCTAATGATCTTGATAAAATGTATAGTTATAATATGGAATTATTATACTAAATAAATTAAATTTAAGGTGTCTCTTTATGCACATGGACCTTGAAAATTTTATAAGAAGTTTTGACTTGTGTTAGCTCTTGGATTCCCAAGGGAATGCCTTGGGTACTCGAGGATGTCATTCCAATTCAAGGATGTCGGTTGCCTTGGGTGAGACATACTCAGGAACCTAATCCTTTTCTACCTATGGATGATTGGTAAGACACCATATTATCCATTCATTATTATTATAGGATGCCCTGGATACACTCCTTGGATCCATCATTGACAAGTAGGTTCCATGGTTACATCCCATCGGGCCTAGTTATTGCTTAGCCCCATTTTACCTTAGATGAACTCCTTGGAATCAGTAGGCATATTATTGTGGTAATGACTTGGAAAATGATCCTTGGATTACAATATCAACCCTTATATATACTCATATACTATTGAGTTATCATCCCCTAAGGTCTAGGTTTCCTTGGTGATTACCATGGAACCACTTCATATTATGAGGTGATGTCAGTGATGACTTTGCCTCATGTGATCTATTAATATAAATTGGTGATTAATTAATTAATGAAATGATTACACATTCAGACACCAGCCAAGGGATGAAGTAGGTACTCGGGTATATAGTTACATTATACTACTTTACTTAATATATGTATGCATGCACACTATTATATTTCCATTACGCAGTCCGAATGTTATAGACACTGTTGGTGGTGGACCATTGAGATTTATCTCACACCCTATCCGAGCTCCATTTGGTACTCAAAGAAGATCACATGGTTGCAGGTATTGATAAAGGGAAGCATACAACTTCGAACAATTGATTGCTTATTGTGTTAGTATGGAGCTGGTAGAAGATGACCAGGCTGGAGCTCAGGATGCTTGGGATAGTTTATATATTTCCTTGATACATTGGGTTTTAATGTATTACCTGATACTTTTTATCCATGTTTTCCATCTTTCTAGTGACATGAAATATCATCATTAGTTGTTGTATGATTGTATCAGTTATTCCAGTTATTTCAGTTATTATTATTCTTGTCTCTTTCCGCTGTGCATTCTGTTTACTTACATTGATTTCGATATTTACATCTATTTATAATTATCTACTATGCTACACTCTGGTAATGAGGGAATAATATCCTCACAGATACACCCTAGGATCTCACTGCTATTCACTATCCTCTGGCATTCGAGGAGATGCACTTGAGGCCATGTACCCCACTGGGCTTGGGGCACCTCCTAAGTGGCATCCAAGTCTGGGATGCCACACCCAATGCCACCCATGCCTGATGACCCCAGGAACTAAATCAAGAGCCATGATGGTGCATCTTCATAGGCTATTTTGGTGATCTAGAAGAAGCTATCAAAGGTGGAAGTGAGTGTAGGACATGGGAAGCTGTCGATGCCGGTGAAACAGTTGACATATCTAGACTTCCTCACCCACCAGAAGGCATGCTTACAATGCCTCTGAGACAGAAGGGGGAACCCCAACGATGTCATGATGCCACTGGTACAGCTTATAGGGCACCATGTAATGATGGTTAAGCTAAAATGGTGGGACATGGAGAAGGGGCTTGGGAAGGAGATATTGAAATCTTCCTGCATCCTTTGGTCCTACCGGATCTCCATCATCATCACCAACATCCTAGAAATCAGGCACCTCATATAGGTCTAGGCCTTCCACCTGTAATCCACCCTCCACTTCGTCATCACCCGCCTCCTTCCATAGGATGCCGCCGACATTGGCTCCCCCCCACTTTGTCTGGATGGATTCATGGAATAGTTTTTATAAAGGGGAGTGTCTAAAGAATCAATCTTTTGTGTTTACTTCGATAGGTTTAGTGGAAAAATAAAAAACTTCCCGCATTTATAATAAATATATATAAATATGTAGATATTTTTTAAAATGAAAATAGTCCATGTGAGTGTGAGCTATGTCAGGTTTAACAAAGAAGAAATCCCATGAAATTTTTAATGAATTTTTTATCTATAAAAATATTATTTTTTAAGAAGATTAGTAAAATTGTAATAAAATTTCAATGTTATTTTTAATGGTTTTAAATGAAATAATAAATTTCTATATTTGAAAAATAATTGTAAATTTTTACGACCTTAAAAAATAATTTCATTTTTATTTACAATAAATAAAAATAATTAAATAATTTTAAAACTAATTTCATTATAAAATGATACTTTTTTTATAACATTAAAAAAATAATATATATTTTTCAAAAAAAATACAAATTATTATTTTTTTGAAATGTTTAAAATTTTAAAAATTATAACATAAACTATTTTTTATTTTCCGAATCCCAAAAATGTTATTTTTTGTAAGTATAAAAAAACAGCATCAATGAAATTATTGAGTGCTTCTCAAAATTATCACTAGACCAAAATACCATTTAGTATCTATTTTCCTCTGACCTTGATGTGTGTAAAAATCACCAGATGTTTATATCTCACACCATCACTAGATGATCTTGTGATTTAGGGAATTGGAGATGATAATGCATGGACTAAGATCCACATCATCTCCAATTTTTCTAAATAACTATAATAACCAGTAGAGTAGGGATGATATCACATCCACAAAAAACCCCAATTATTGGAGTGAAAGGACTTAAAAAATAGGATTTTCATATTTTTTTTGAAAAATTCGATTATACCCTTATCCAGCGTTGTGTGTTAAACTTAGAAAATAGTAAAACTTGATTTTAATGAGTTTAAAAAATTGAAAAACTTGAAAAAAATAATAAATTTTGTGTCCATATAGTAAATATCTTATAGATTTATAGTTAAATAATATTTTTTGTTTAAATTTCTTTTAAATCCTTAAAAACCATAATTCAACCCCCCTCACCCGATTCCCTTGGCCCATCCCCCCTCTCCCCCACCCCCCTGCTCCCTGATGATAACCACCCCTCCCTCACCTTTGATACCCATGACCCTAACCCCCTACTCTCCACTGACATCTGATAATGATCATCCCTCCTCCCCTCCGATCCCCATGACCCTCACCCCCTTGCTCCCCGAAAATGACTATTCCTCCCCTCTCCAATCCCCGTGACCCCAACCCCCCTGCTCCCTGGAGACGACCCCATAGTGCCCCCTTGCTCCTCAACGATGACCCCTCTTCCCCTATTCCTGGTGATTATGACCCCTGATAGAGGAAACAACCCTAACCACCTTCTACCCATGAACCATCCTCCTCCTACCTCTATCTCAACTTGACCCCCTACCCAAGTCCATTTGTGAGTCGAACTTTGCTGGCCTCATCTCCCCAACCTCCATATTTTCTATTTCCCTCTCTCCTCAAATTAGTGAACTTATTCCATGACACCTGACCATATTATTGTGAGGGGGTAATATTTATTCATTTATTTTGTTTTAGTTTTTCATGTTGTATTGAATCATTATTATGTTTATTTTGTTTTATGATGAATCAAGACCCTACCCTGGTCAATTATGAAGTTGGGTGATGTTTAATTTTGATTGTACTTATTTAATTAAACATTTACATCTTTATATCTGAATGTATAGGGATAAGAGTGTGAATACAATACCCATGGATAAAAGTTGGATCATTTGACCTTGAAACAAACCTCAGTATGCCAAGGGTTTGGAATAATTTTTAGATTATGCAATTATAAACCGATTAGTGGATTGTAGAATAAAATGTCTATGTCCTGATTATAAATTCAAGCGATGGTTGAATAGAAACAAAGTATATGAGCATTTTATATTGAAACTATTTTATGCACTATATGTATGTTGGATTTGGAACAATGAATCAAATGTTATTTAAATTCAAAACAATGAAAATCCAATCAAATAAACACAAAGTGACCTTACAGAGGACAATTAATTTCAAAATTTGATAAATGAGATATTTGGATTTACAGGATACAATACCCAAGATTTTAATAAATCAATAGAACCTTCAGTTGATCCAGAGAATGTCAATCTTGGTTAGAACTTCAGTGACAATTTTTTTTATGAATTGGTTGAATATGGACAATAATAATTGTATGAAGGGTGTTCTGAGTATTTGAAGTTGTCTTTTATACCTAAGTTGTATCCTATCAAGTGTCTCTTTGGAATTTATAACAATTAAATTTCCATGATTTTAGAGTTTCTTCATGACAAATTTAGTGAATCTAAGATCCCTGCATCATTCTATGAGATAAAGAAAATCATCAAAAAAATTTCACTTGATTATACAAAGATACATGCATGCCCTAATGGTTTCATGATTTACTGGGGAGAAGAGTTTGATAAAGAAGAATGTATAAGATTTCATACAAGTATATGGAAGTCAATGAACAATAATGAGAGTATAAATCAATGCAACCCTATGAATAAATAGAATAATAATACTCTTACAATGGTATTGTGTTACTTTACACTAAAACCATGCTTGCAAAGATTATTTATGTTATCTAAGACTGCATATGACATGAAGCGACATACTCAAGATAGTAACAATGATGAATTGATGATACATCCAAAAGATTCAACATGAAATAATGTGTTCGATTCATTATATCCAGATTTTTCTTTGAATCCTAAGAATTCATGTTTGGGATTGGATTCTGATGGTTTTAACCCTTTTGTTACTTTTTTTACTAATTATAGTATTTTTCTAGTTTTTTTATCCCCTATAATCTACCTCCTTGGATGTGTATGAAGAAGTCTTCTTTCATTATTTCTATAATTATTCCTAGAAAGAAAATTCCTGGAAATGACATTGATATTTTACTTCAACCTCTAATCAAATAATTATGAGAATTATGTGATGATGGTGTGAAAATATATGAATATTTAATGAGAAAACTATTCAAAATGCATGCTGCTTTAATGTTGACAATAAGTGAATTTCCTGGACTAGGAAAATTATATAGTTGGAGCACTCATACAGGTTTGGAATGCCCATTTTTCAATTTTGATTTTGAATCTCAATGATTACCTCATAGTATAAAATGGTATTTTATGTGTCATTTTCAATTTATTGACTCTTCTCATAAATTCAGGCTTATAAAGACACGATCCAATGGAGATATTGAATTGAGAAATCCACTGAATTTATTATTTGGTTCATAAATCTTGGGATAATTAATGAATGTCATTGTATTACTTAGAAAATGTAATTAGTTTAAAGAAGGTGGGAAAAGGTTACGAGGTACAATATCCATAGCAGCTAGAACACAAAAGTATAAGGAAATGAGAATATTTTTCAAAATCCCTTATTGGGAGTTTAATTTGATACATCATAATCTTGACATAATGTATATTGAGGAGAGTATCTATAACAATGTAATTCTTACATTTCTTAATGAGAAGGGTAAATTAAAATATCACCTTAATGCTTTTAAGGATTTGGAATCAATGAATATAAAGATTTTTTTTTGTGGGGAAATGAGAATGAAAAGTATAATTTGGCTATTTTTACAATGAAAAATTACGAGAAAGACGTATTCCTTTGAACTTTAAAGAATGTAAAAGTTCCATATGGATATTCAAGTAACATTTCAAGGTACATAGACTTAAAACATTTAAAGATACATGGATTGAAAAGGAAAAAAATCATAGATTCTAATAGAGAAGTTGTTTTCATTGTCATTGTGTAATATGTTACCTGAAAAAGTAACTGTAGTTCTAGATGAGTTATGTACCTTTTTCAAAGAGATTTTTCGAAAAAATATAAATCCAACCAAGATTGATAAACTTCAAGAATTTTTTTAACACTTTTTCATTTGGAGATATTATTTCCCCTTAATTATTCATAGTTATGATTCATTTGACTATTCATTTGGTTGAAAAATCTAAACTTGGTGGACTGATACACTATCAATGGATGTATCTATAACATCCTGAACCTGATTCCACTGAACGGTTCCCTGAACTAGTGGGTCAGATGGCTTTAAGAATATATCCTTGAACACTATATGCCGTCGACTAGAAGCTAGGGCCTAGGGTGTGTCTGTGGGGAGACTATACCCTCATGTAAGAGTGTAACACAAAATGATAATAATAACAGTTAAATAGCAGAAGTAGTAAATCATCTAAATAGAAGACAATAACCAAGAAAAGTATATATATAAATAATTCTAGAAGTAATATCATATACAATTATGATCATGTCATGTGTTTACAAAACAACCAAAACAGGTATACATGCATAGTACAATACATGTATCAAAATACCAAAAAATACTATCTTCAGATAGCATCATGAGCCTCTACTAGGTCCCATCCTCCCTTAATCCTAAGAATGGCACAAAGTCAAGCATTGAACTCTGGGCACTTTCCCCAATCCCTACCTCCATCTAAATAGTTTGTTTGGGTACCCAACGGTGGCCCGAATAGGGTGTGAGATACAATCCCAGTAGGTCACCACCCAAGGTGTCTATAACAAGTTATGGCTGTGAAATATAAGATAAAGTAGAGTGAAAGGTATATAACAGCTATGATAGTAATACAAGTAAAATTCCCATGGCTATAAGTGATACTATCAAGAAAAAAAAGTCTTCCAATAAACAAGTGTTAAGCTCATATAAAAAGGTGGCAGTAAAATAAAGGAAGTAAATACCATGACTATTAAATATACACAATATCACATCACCCATGACCGCACTATATAACTAGTATCTCATGTCAAACATGACTGGGAAGTATAACTAGAAGTGTCACATTTACTAAGAATGAGCCGTATAATCAATCATGTCACATTTAACATGGCTGTACCATATAATCAGAGGTTTCATACCCCGAAAGGCTAGATCCAAGGTATAGAGAACCAATGCATCCTTGTCAAGTCCCAGGATCATCTCCATGGAAAATCGGTTAGTCTTGAATTAGGGTATAAGGAGGATGTCAACAGACCATGTCCATCATGATCCCAAACAAACCGGATCCAAAGGGTAGCAAGGCCCAAGGAATCTCACAAAATTAAGACCCAAGTAGAAATCTCATCCAAGGTGTCCACCACCGTTATCAAGATCCAAGGATTAACATCCAAGGAATCAAATGAAGTTAGGATCCAAGGTATACCCACCATGGAATCCACTACCATATCAATTCATCTCATTCAAAAATTCACAATACATGAGTTTACCCACTCAAATAACAATTCACATTCAATTAAATTTCCATGAGTTCACCCACTCATATAAAAAATTTTACATCATTATTGACATGGAAAGGAAGCATAAAATCTCCTAATCAATCAATTCAATTCAATTAATTTATAACTAGGCTTTCTCTAACTAGTAAATCTCAAATACACACCCCTTGGGTGTTATAAAAAAGTGAAATCTCAAAGTCACACCCCATGGGTGACCTTGGTTGGGGAAATAACCTCTAAAAAGTCTCAAGGAACAAGTGGGAATCCCTAACAGGTTCCATTACATTCAATTTAATCATTTAGATCATTTTTGGTTCCATTCTAGAAAGTACAATAGGTGGAACAACTACAACTAGCTCTATAATTCATCAAACCACTTGGGAAAAGTATAGACCACCTATTATAGGTCAGTAATAGAGTGATCTCCCAATATCAACTCTTGATTCGACTCAGATCAAGAGAAAAACGAAGAATGAAAAAAACCTAAAAATAAGTCATATTAGCTTGCACCCTAATAGCATAGCTGATACCAAATAAAACAAATAATGACCCATAAGGAGTGGAGTACTCATTGGTGTAAATCCAACGAGACTTAAGACACTCGATTATGAGTTCGGATCAAAGAATAGGAGAAAAGTATATCAATTTAGCTTCAAGGGAGCTCCAACAGGTGTGATGCCATATACAGGTGAAGAATGAATTTGGTTTTAGGTTTTAAAACATTTTAAGAGAAATTTTTTCATTTTACCACAAAATAATGGGCCAAACGGTTTGGCCTCATGGTTGCCTAAATCGTGCACCAACCGTGCACCTTCTACTATGTTAAGGGGTCACCTACATGGTCACTATGCACAGTTTGACTAACCATGCACAAACCATGAATTTTGAATCTAATAAAAATTATAGGTGCCTCACATGGGCATGATCCTCCATTTTCATGGATTCCTCAAATCATTCAGGCTCTTCATACCCACTACCAAGGTCTTACATGGTTAAAAAAACCATGTAGCCTATCCTAAACGGTTACTACTAACCATGCAGCCTGCCTATTTTTCCCAAAATATTGGGTTCCGGGCTCTAAACAAGGCCTAGATACTCCCAATACACTAATAACCTCAAAAGGTATTCACATTAATCCATAAACAATCACCTAAACCAAAATTAGAGAGATATTTATCGTAAAAAAACTTAGGATCTTACAATCTTACCCTCCTTAAATAAATTCATCCCTAAATTTCCCTCTCAAGGGTGGTCAAGAATCCCTTGAGAAGAAATTTGACCACCAATCATGTAAGTTAGCTTCCCCATCCCAAGTCTCATCTTGTAAAAGACCGTGCTTCCATAGCCCCATACTATAGTAACTGACCATCCTCAGAGAACCTTCGTTCTCCTTTCAACAATATGAATAGAATGATCCTCAAAGGAAACATCAACCTATAACTCCACCTCATCCAGCTACAGAGTATGAGATGGGTTTGATTGATAATGGTGCTGCTTAGATACATGGAAGACATTGTGTATGACCTAATACCTATGAGATAACTGCAACCGATAGGCTATCGGTTCAACTCTCTCTAGAATCTCGAATGGCCCGACATATCGTGGTGAAAACTTACCTTGTCTCCTGATCCATCTATGTCCCTAACTCGGTGAGATACATTAAAAGAATTTATCCCCAACCTCAAAATCTAGAGGTCTTTTGCGGTGATCAATGTATGATTTCGGTCAAGACTATGCAGTATCCATCCACTTCTTTAATTAATTAGACCCACTCAGAAGTATCCTGCATGAGACTTGGTTCTAGTAAAGCTACCTCACCTACCTCTAACTAGAATAGGGGAGATCAAAATGGACTACCGTACAAAGACACATAAGGTTTCATCTATATAGTCTCTTTATAGATATTATTGTAGGAGAATTCAACTAGGGGTATATGCCTCTCCCAAGAGCCCCCAAAATCTAGGATTCATGCTCACAACATGTCCTCAAGCACCTTCATCATACACTCTAACTAGCCATTAGTTTGAGGGTGGTATGCTATGCTCAGAAACACCTGTTTACCCAGTTCCCTCTGCAAAATATCCCATTAACAAGATGTAAACTAGGCATCCCTATCTGAAATGATAGTACAAGGTACACCATGAATTCATACTATATCACAAATATATAAGCTACCAAAATCATCCACACTAAAGGTCTCCTTGATCAGTAGAAAATGAGAAAACTTCGTGATCTTGTCAATAAAAACCCAAACTGCATTGCTGCCATGAGGATAACTAAGAAAAGTGGTCATAAAATCCATCGCAACATCATCCTATTTCCACTTAGGAATGGGTAACTAATATAAAAAATTGATTAGTCAATGATGTTATACCTTCACCCACTGACAGGTGGAACACCTCGTGACAAAACTAGCTACCTCTATTTTCATATTTGACCACCAATACTATCAACATAAATCACGATACATCTTGGTGATGCTAGGATGCACTACCAAAACTGAGGTATGAAACTCCCACATTATCTCCTCATGTATGTCCACTAGAACCCAAATGTAACCATGGATACATAGGATCTCATCCTCACCTATGGTCCAGGAGGTGGGTCCTCACCTACCTCACTCCCCCCGTAGGACTAGGCCCATAGAATCTAAAAGCTGTCTCATTATCACTCTATCCAGAAGAGTAGAGTTCATATCCAAAGAAGAAATAAATTTCTTCCCTTGAATGTCCCACACCTACAAGTACATTTTAGAGAACAAATCCATAAGCTACCACTCACTACTGGACTCATAAACTTCCCATATCTGATTCCTCTTGCTCAATGAATCATCCACTACATTACCTTTTCTAAGAATATAGGCAAGATCAAATTTGAAATACTTTTGGTACTTAATCCACCTTCATTTCATCATATTCAGATCACATTGTGTAAATATATAATTGAGGATTTTTTTATCCATGTACACCACAAAATTCTCTCCCAGTAAATAATGTTTCCAACAGTTCAAAGCATGAACAATTGAAACTAACTCAAGATTGTGTGTTGGGTAATTACTCTCATGTGTCCTCAACTACTGAGACCTATATGACATGACTCTATCCCCCTACATCAGAACTGCTCTAGGATTGATACTTGATGCATTATAATACACAGTCTAAATTCTTATATGATTTGATAGAATCAAAACTGGTGCTGAAGTCAATCTCCCTTTTATCTCCTAAAAGGCTCTATCATAGGTATCTGACCATACAAACTTCACACCCTTCTTAGTCAAGCCCATAAGTAGTGATTATAGTTTTGATAAGTCCTGTATGAAACACCTTTAATATCCAACTAGCCCCAATAAACTTAATATATCAAATACTTTCTTGGTATGTTCCTCAGAAACTACATATCTCACCTTTTCTGGGTCAACTGATACTCATGTCTCTGAGATAATATGACCTAGTAAGTGAATCTTATCCATCCAGTAGTGACAATTTTTGATGTTAACATATAACTGATGCTCTATCAGTGTATCCAAAAAGACCTCAAGACATTTTTCATGGTCATTTAGATTATGAGAATACACCAAGATATAATCCACTAAAAAAAAAGAATCTAGATAAGTATGGAAAACTTGGTTCATCAACGCCATGAAAACTGCTAGTGCGTTCGTGAGACCAAAAATAACAACCAGATACTCATATAAACCATACTTTCTAGGAAATGATATACAAGGTATGTCTGCAGGTCAAACACTCACCTGATGGTATCTAAATTTAAAATCAATTTCTAAGAACACTCGAGATCCTTGGAGATGATTAAATAGGTTATCTATCTATAGAAAGGGATATCAGTTCTTAATCACTAGCTGGTTCAACTTCTGATAATCTATGAATATCCTTATGTCACTTTCTGCCTTTTTCACAAAAGGACCAGAGAACCCCATAGATAAGTATTGTGTTATATAAACCCCTTTGTCTCCAAGTCCTTTATATGCCTCTTGAGTTCTTTCAACTCCATAATAGCCATCCTATAAGAAGAAATGGATACCGGTGTATTTCCTAGAACTAGCTCGATGGATAACTCCACCTCTCTCTCAGGATGTAAACCATTAAATTCATTCGATAAAATTTCCCTCAAATGATAAAACAATAGAGGAAAGTCCACCTGATTCTCTCCCTGATCATCCAAATACATACTAGCAATCTGGGATGTCATTTTTCCCAGCCCACGATGCTGTAATCCAGCTCGGATTTCCTAGACATCCCATTCACCCTTATAAATACAAACTATGCCCTATGGTGATGTGAAATTCACCCTTTGGTGATAGAAATCAATGTAGTCTTGATAATTCACTAGCCATTCCATCCCGAGTATGATTTCAAACCTGGTCATCTCAAGGAAAAAAAGATTCTAGATGAAGTGACACCCACCAATATCAAAGGGGAACTCCCTATACTGATATACATCCTCTGTTTTAATCCCCAATAGAGTGTTAATCACCATAATATCCTCTAAAAACTGAACAAAAATCCCATGGATTCCCACCACTGATACATATATGAAACTATGTGATGCACCTATATCAAAGTGAGAAGATACATGAGTATAGTCTAATAAGATCGTACCTCTCAACATAGATGGTTCAATGCCCTACTCCTTGGGGGTAGGCTATATAGAATAGATCTAGCCTAAATCATGACCATGGACACAACCTCACTACTCGGAGCATGCCCGCTCTGCTGTCTCAGTATAACCGATTTCTGCATAACTCAACAACAACCACCACCACCTTGACCCAAATGACCGATACTGCTCTAGATTCTAGCCTAATGTAAAGCTGTGAAACCCACTCCCAGACCTAGTGTTAGAGCTGACCCCCTACTACTCACTGTTGGAGGGAAGGTCCTGTAAAAACGGTGCACATGGTCCATCCTGCCACAAACTCAACACTTGAATCATCCATAATCACACTAATTTCTCTTGTGTACCCATATTCTATACTAATGATAGAAAATTTCACTACCAGCACTAGCGAACTGGTTGGTACTCATCTCACAGGAAGCCTAAAAACAATACTTCCTGTCGCTGGAAGCTGATCCATTGGGCCGAGAGACTACACTACTCTGATCTCATACCCCATCTTCCCTTAGGTTCTTCTATATAATTAGGGCCTGATTAACTATCTCAACAATCATCTTAAACCTAAATAAGTTTACATGAGATCAAACAGATAGTCATAGACCTTCCTAAAAGAATCTCACCCTCAATAGATCATCGACAAAGTATGTCGGTGAAAAACACTACATCTTTTTAAAACATGTCGAATACTCCATAACTACCATATCGCCCTTCTCAAAATGCATGAACTCACTAGACCACTCTTATCTCAGATTATTAGGGTAAAATTAGTCATAAAACTTGGTTTTGAAATCATCTCAAACCATACCTTACAACTTTTCAGATTGGTTCAAAATATCCCACCAATGCTTTGCTACTCCCTGAAGCATGTAAATCGAGAGCTTAAATCTCCTATTAGGAGGTGTCTCTAGATACTCAAAGATTGATAGAGTATTCTCAAGACAGATCTCAGTATCTTGTGGACTGTTATCCCCTAAAAATGTGGAAGGATACTGCTGATAGAACACACACATCGACTCAACCATAGACAAGGAAAGCTACAATGCTCCCTGAACAATCTTCATAAAGCGTAAAACCCCTTATAGAACTGTGAATCAGCACCTGTGTCTAGTAAAGCCACTGGTTATTCAATTATAACTATAGATGGATCCACTAGTATTCCATGGATCACCACATCCAGGGCATGTTTGTTGCCACCCTCCTAGAATATGGCTAGAGGTTATGGTGGTGGCATGTCTCTACAATGCCAAAAACATGCCCCAGAAAGATTATATATCAAAGGTTCACAAATAAAAATGTATTATAAGTCAAAAACTTCCTATAAAAAGGTCGTACCATATAGCCTACTCATAAATACAAGACTGGTAAAAAGAAATAACCTTAAACTTCACTAGATACACTGCTTACTACCCACTCAAAAGTTGAGTCTAGGTCAAGTTTTCTATTCAACAAGTTCAATTTTCCATTTTATTATCATATTCATTTCACATTTCATTTTAAATGGTTGAACCAAATGGGGAACCACTGCCAATCCATAAGGGACCATACTCACCATGAACCAAAATATGGCATCCACCTAATCCACACTATAACACATTCCTATCTATGTAACTCATGGTCCATGACTCAACATGCCACAATTGGTTGCTTAGGATTCCCACTGTAACCCAACCAGTAAAATACTACTTAGGTTAAAAAATATACTCTAAGTACCAACCATGTTTTCCAATTCCCTGTATAGAATATCTATCAAAACAGCAGGTATATCAAATATGGTACATATCAAAACATCATGAAAAAAAGCAGTGCATCCTATATGGAATGCCATAATGCATGACATGTGATTTAAATAAAGTGAATAAAATTATGCATGAGATTACATGCCCTAATATAATTATGTTGCAACAAAATAGAACCCTAAATCATATCAATGATAACATCACAACTCAAGTGCATCACCCAATAGTGGAATCAAATCAACAATAATATGAAAAATCCATAAAATAACAATTTCCATTCGAGAAAGTTTGGATTTTCCCAATACATGGGTTAACTACTCTAAGGCACAAATCATTAACAAATTTCAATTCCTTCCTAAACCCCATATATTTTCTTAAAATAGTAAATCCATAAAAAGAATCACTCTGACACTAATTTGTAATGTCTTGACATGGATGCCACTGAATGGTTCCCTAATCCGGTGGGTCACATGGCCTCAAGCACATATCTGCAAATTCTATAGGCTTCTGACTAGCAGCTTGGGTCTAGGGTGTGTCCTTGAGGAGACTATGCCTTCATGTTAGAGTGTAACACAACAAATTAATAGTAACAATCAAATAGAAGAAGTAGTAAATCATCCCAAAAAAGATAATAATAAAGATAGTTATATATATCAATAATCCTATAAGTAATCTCATATAAAATGATGATCATGTCACGTGTCTACAAAATAGCCAAAATAGGTATATAGAAATGGTACAATACATGCATCAAAATACCAAAAAGACTAAAAATTACTATCTCCAGATAGAATCATGAGCCTCATCCTAGTCCCATGCTCCCCTACTCCTAAGCATGGCACAAAGTCAAGCATCTAACTATAGGAACTTTCCCTGATCCCTACCTACATCCAAATAGTCTGTTCGGGTACCCAACAGTGGACCAAATAGGGTGTGACATACAATCCCAATAGGTCACCACCTAAGGTTTCTATAAAAAATCCTTGATGTGAAATATAATCTAAAGTAGAGTGAAAGATATATAAAATATATGATAGTAATACAAGTAAAATTCCCATGGAAAAAGTAATATCTGTAAGTGATATTGTCAAGCCAAACAAGGCCTCCTACAAAACAAGTATCAAGATCCTATAACAAGGCAGTAGTAAAACAAATGAAGTAAACACCACAACTATACCATATGCACAATATCACATATCCCACGTCCATTTTGTATAACCTGCATCTCATGTCAATCATGGATGAGCCGTATAATTAGAAGTTTGACATTTACCATGTCCGAGCTGTATAATCAAGCATGTCACATTTACCACGGTTGTGCTATATAATTAGAAGTGTCAAACCCCGCAAGGCCAGATCCATGGTATAGATAACCAAGGAATCCTCACCAAGTCTTAGGAGCATCTCTATGGAAACTCAGTGAGGCTTGAATTGGGGTCCAAGGAGCATGTCAACATACCTTGTCCACTACGAGCCCAAACAAACCATATCTAAGGGGTAACAAGTCCCGGAGAATCCCATAGAATCAATACCCAAGGAGAAATATCATCCAAGGAATCCACTACCACTATCAAGATCCAAGGAGTAACATCCAAGGCATTCGATGGATTTAGGATCCATGGTATACCCACCAAGGCATCCAATACCATCTCAATTCATCTCATTAAACAATTCACAATACATGAGTTTACCCACTCATATAATAATTCACATTCAATTATATTTCCATGAGTTTATCCACTCATATAATAATTCAAAATCAATCAATTAAACAATTTAACATCATGCTTCACATAGAAATGAGTAAGAACATATCCCATCAATTCAATTCAATTCATTTATAACTAGGATTCCTCTAACTAGGAAATCTCAAATACACACCCCATGGGTGGTATAAAAAAGTTCAATCTCAAAGGAACACCCCATGGGTGACCTTGGTTGGGGAAATAACCTCCAAAAAGTCTAAAGTAACTAGTGGGAATCTCTAATAGGTTCCATTATGTTCAATTTAATCATTCAATTCATTTTTGGGGCCATTATAGAAAGTTTAGCGGGAAACACAACGAAAACTATCTCTATAAAGTATCAAACCACTTAGAAAAAATATAGAACACCCACCATAGGTTAATAGTAGTGTGACCATCCATTATCATCCCTTGATTCGACTCATATCAGTAGAAAAATGAAGAACAGATGAAGAACCAAGAAATAAGCCATATTATCTTGCACCCTAATAGTGAAACTGATATCAAGTCAAACAAATAACGACATTAAAGTAATGAAGTACTCATCAGTGTGAATCCAACGAGAGCAATGATGCTCGATTCTGAGTTCAGACGAAAGAATGAGAGAAAAGGATATCAATTTTCCTTCAAGGGAGCTCCAACGAGTGTGCTACTATCCATGGGTGAAGAATGGACTAGGTTTTAGGTTTTAAAATATTTTAAATAAAAATTGGTCATTTTGTCTCAAAATACTAGGTCGCATGGTTTGGACACATTGTTGGCCAAACTGTGTTCCAACCATGTGCCCTCTATTGTGTTAAGGGGGGCACTCACACAATCACTACACACAGTTTGACTAACAGTGCACAAACCATGCATTTTTCCCGTGTTAAAAATTGCAGGTGCCCTACACGGGCGCGCACCTCAATCGACATGGTTTCCTAAAACCATGTAGGCTCCTCATGTCCTCTACCCAGGTCTCCCAGATTTAAACATACCGTGTGGAATGTCTTGTACAATTACTACTAACTGTATGACCAACCTATTTTTCCAAAAAAGCTGGGTTTCAGGCTCCGAGCAAGCCCCAAAAACCCTCAACACACCCTTAAACTAAAAGGGTATTCACATTAGGACATAAACAAGAACTTAAACCAAAATGAAATAGATCTATACCTCAAGAAAAACCTGAGATCTCATAGCATACAATTGAGAGGTAAGTTGATATTATTTTTATTTTCATTGGTGAATTAAATTTTATAAAATCATCGTGTATTTTTTTAATATGTTTCTTATATTTTTTCATTAGGTACTTAGGTCATTTAAAATCATATGTGAGGAATAAATCTCAACCAAAAGGATTTATTGATGAATGTTACATAGATGAAGATCACCTGACCTTTTATTCTAGGAATTTGGATGGTATTGAAACTAGATTCAATCACGTTGGATGGGTTGATGACATATCCACTAATTCTTATTCTGAAAACTAGTCATTGGTATTTCTAACTGTTTGATGAACAATTGGAAAGGGGTGAAATTTTACACTTAATGAATTAGAGTTTCTACAATAACATAGATATGTACTACTTAATAGTCTTATTGAATATCTATTTATTAAATAATTTAAATTGAAAACAAAGCGGAGATAAAGGGGTATATATCGAAATGATATGGAATTAAAAAAATATATTAATAAGGTGATTGTTGAATCATTCTCCCATCATGTAAGTATATACCCATATTCATATTATCAACATGTAGTTATTTTTTCTATGTTAAAAGTAACACTGTATATATTATTTTCTAGAAAATGAATATGGAGAATCGAGCTGAAATATCAAATTATTTGAAGTTTTTGGCTCGAGGTCCTCTAAGACAGGCCAAGAGATTCGATTTCTAAAATATTCATGGATTTAGGTTTCGTACAATTTATCATGAATAAGACTTGAAAACTCAAAATAGTAGTGTATTTATCCTTGCAGATGTGGTATACTATGGAAATTAGATTGATATAATCTAATTAACTATCATGTTTAATTTTCAGTTGTCTTATTTAAATGTAAGAATGACAAAATTGATAGGGGTATAATGAAAGATTAATTAAATTTTAATTCTATCAATTAATCTCAATTGATACATATCGGTGAGCATGCAGATCATGATCCTTTTATATTAGATTTATAAGAGAAGATGGTTTATTATGTGGATGATGAAATACATGAAGATTAGAGTGTTTTTGTACACTTAAAGAAGAAAGACTTATATGATATAGGTGATAAAGATAAATTGGTACTTTTTGATAGAGCGCCTCATCAACTAGAAAAAATTGAATAGTTTTTTCCCTAATAATATTAAAAAAATAGAAATTGAAAGAGAGGGTGGAAATGAAGTCCTCATCATAGTGGATGTTGATAACAAGGAATACAATGAAGATGAAGATAATTGAATATATAAATTGGTAATGAAACTATATTAAATTTTCTAATTTATAAGTGTTTCACACATATACACATTGTTCTATTTTTTTATTTTTTTGTAAAAATAATTTACTTTTTCATTTTTTTATACATTTAATATATTTTGAACCATTTGAATTAAAATAATTCTTAGAATAAAAAATCATCTAGATCCTAGCCATTCAACATCTTAGAGAACACCACTACTACCATAAGATTTAGTGGATCCAAGTGATTCCTCTATACCAGAGACTTCTAGAGAGCTAGTAGCTTCCCCTAATATTGTTGGTATCCTACCATCTGATTCACCTCTGGTGATGGAGTAGTTGGTCACCCATCTATCTAGGGGATATTGGAGAGTTACCATTACTGGTACGTATGTCATTGTACAAAAAACTATATATTTTATTAATTGTTTAATGAGTTTGTAAAAAATATAAAGATAACAACAAAAGAGATATGAATATGAATATGATATATGTATGAGACCTAAAATACTTTAATATTATCATTCCATTTGGTGAGTTTGGGGTGCCTATAAGCGATGCTGTCAGAATATATGGATAGATTCTTGGCCAACTTGCTTATGAGATGGTGAGTTTTCTTGTTAATTATAAATATTGGAGGCATATTCCCATAGCTTGTAAAAATTAAGTATTTTATAACTAAGTAAAGGTAATAATAATTTAATATTCATTGATAAATAATTTAAAATACATGAGTAAAATTATTAATACACTTAAAGTGTTATGTTTTTCTAGATGTTTTTTTTTCATTTTGATGCCCTTGACTCTGTTTCACACCCATGGACTCTGAATTTGGGAAATAAATATATATATTTTAAATAGATATTATGGTATGAATTTAATGACATGTCTATGAGCTCATGAAAAATGTATGAGAAAGTGGTTGAAGGCATTTCTCGTGAGAAGTGGAAGACATTTTTCGATCTTAACAAAGATGCATCTCATGTGGTAATTGCATATTTTATAGTATCTTAATAACATAAACACAATAAAATTATATTATTTATTAATTCTAATATTTTTTCTAGGAATTATCTAAAAAAACACTGTGAATCATGAGATACAATTCATTTCTCATATCACTGAGACTCAGAGTTGTTTGAGAAAAAAAAACAATCTTGGTTGTATATTATCCAATATTATTTATATTATTTTATTATAAGTCAATGTTTTTTTAACTTTTTTATATTTTTTATAAAAGATAATGAATTAGGTCACTCTGTTGTCTAGACAGAGATGTGGCTTAATGCTCATAGAAAACCCGATGGTAACTTTGTGAATGAACCCACCAGAGACGTTGGAGTAAGTAATTTTCATTATTATTTAATGTTATTTCTTTACTCTAAAAAATATTAATGATAAATAAATTATAACAAAAAACACGCTTTAAACCCAATTAAATTAGGTCAACTATATAGACCAAATAATACCAACTAGCTCTATAGACATTTTTTGATCCATCTAGCCAACCCTATTTAATTGGGTTTAAGGCGTGTTTATTGATATAATTTATTTTTCATTATTATTATTTATAATAATGAAATAATTTTGAATTTTATAATATTATGAAGTTCATATAATTTAAAAATTCATTGTTAAAATTGTTGTATTAATAAATTAAAATCCAAGAAGCATCAGATGTGAATCCTTTGCAATCATCATTGGTATCCCAGAACAATGCAGTTGCAACCAATTTAGGGAAAGAGCATCCTGGGCGTGTATGGATGATGAGTTCTGGGCCTACTCTATCAAATTTCTTTGGAAGAGAATCATTATCATTTACTACTACACCTAGTGTGAGTTTGAGTAGTACCACTGATCAGAAAGCACATTGAGAAATTGAAATATTGAAAGAAAAAGTATAAGAACACGAATCTTATAGGAAAACATAAGATAAATGGAGGTTAACAATGAAAAATGCTTTAGTGCCTGAATTCTAGAGGATGACAAGCATGATCCCCATGGAAATTTCTAGCCTTATAGCTCATCCTAATGAGGTAAATTTGAAACTTTATAAATCATTCACACATTTGAAAAGAATACATACAACTGCCATGAATAAAACTAAAATGACACTTTTATATTAAACACACACACTTTGAGTCATACTAACCACATCACATGTCATATTGATGTGGGATCTATTACTACACATGAAAAATTAATTATAGATCATTTTTTAAAGTTTGAAAACAATCCAAGCTCATTTTCTCAGTTTTTGATATCTGAAAGGTGTTTTAAAGTAAAATGATACTTATATTGAAAACACTCACTTCAAGTCATACCACCCACTTCGTGTGTCTGATTGACTTAAAATCGATTCCTACACATCATAAATGACTTATGGACTATTTTTTTAAAGTTTGAAAATAATCTAAGCTCGTTTTCTCATATTTGACAATGTGATATTTATTTTAATAAAAAATGACACTTTTATATTGAAAACATGCACTTCGATTCATACCAATGAAATAATGTGTCAGATTTATATTATTTCAATTTCTATAGGTGAAAAATGAATTATGTATTGTTTTCCAAATTTTTTAAAACAATATAAGCTCATTTTCTTGGATTTGGCTTTGTGATTGGTGTTTTAAAGTAAAAATGACACTTTTATATTAAAAACACATACTTTGATTCATACCACACACTTTGTGTGTTCTATGACCATGAAATTATAGGAAAATTACCGTAGATTTATTTTTGAAATATAGAAACCAATGGTACATTAGTCTGAGTTACATTTTTCCTGGGATGCCCATAAATGTGTTTTTTGTGTTTTAAAACACTAAAACATGCATGTAATGTTAAGAAACATAGAAAACGACATCATATTGATGTGATATCATGATAAAAATGCTGTTTATTTATTTTTGATATATAAAATGATACATCACATCCATTCGACATGTGGTGTTCTTGGAATGAATAAACAAACAGTTTTTAAAGATACCAAAATATTTGAAAATGTGTGTTAGGGGCTAAAAAATAGAAAATTGAATTTTTATGGATATTAAATAAAATTAAAACAACCATTTATTTATTTTTGAAATATAGGAACAAAAAACATGTCGATCTGAGTTATGTTTTTCCTAGGATTCCCATAAAATTATTTTTAGTTTTTTAAACATTAAAATGTGTGTGTAATGGTCAAAACCCTAGAAAAGACCTCATATTGTCATGAAATCATGGTAAAACTATTTTTGAATTATTTTTTACATTTATTTTTAGAAAACACGTCCATATGATGTGTGGTGTGCTCTGAATGACTCAATAAATAGTTTATATAGATACTAAAGTCTTTAAAAACACGTGTTAGGGGGTCAAAACTAGGAAAAAGACAAATAATGACTATGAAATCATAGCACAACAACTTTATATTTATTTTTGAAATGTAGGAACTTATTAAACATAATTCCAAGTTATGGTTTCCCCAGGATGCCCATAAACACATTTTTAGTGTTTTAAAACACTAAAACATGTGTGTTACGATCAAAACCATAGTAAACGACCTCAGATTGACGTGAAATCATGTAAAAAATTCCGTTTAATTATTTGTGACATATACGTGTAGACAACATGTTCTTCCAATGTGAGGTATGTTCGGAATGACTCAATTAACGATTTTTAAAGATATCAAAGTCTTCAAAAACATGTGTCAGGGGTTAAAATCCGGAAAATGGAATCAGATGGCTATGAAATCATAGTATAATGATTGTAGATTAATTTATAAAATTTAGTAACCTAAGAAACATTATTATAAGTTACAATTTTCTAGGTATGTCTTTAAATGCATTTTTAGTGTTTTAAAACACTAAAATGTGCATGTAATGGTCAAAACCCTAGAAAATGACCATATATTGACGTGAAATCATAGTACAACCCATATTGAATTATTTGTGATGTGTATACATATAAAAACATCCATAATAAGTGTGGTGTGCTCATAATTACTCAATAAATAGTTTTTGAAGATACCAAAGTCTTTAAAAACATGTGTTAGAGGATCAAAACTAGGACAACTACATCAAATGGATATGAAATCATAGGAAAATGACCATAGATCTATTTTTGAAATGTAAGAACCAATGAGATGTCATCCCAAGTTATGGTTTGTCTTGGACACTTATAAATGAATTTTCAGTGTTTTAAAACACTAAAATGTGTATGTAACGGTCAAAAAACTAGAAAATAACCTCATATTGATGTAAAACTTTGAATCAATAAAATAATTCTCTCATTATTTTCAATCCAGATAAGATGATAAAAAATAACCCTGAGATATCAAGGTTGTTGCAATGGCTCAACTGATTTCAAGAAATGGACAACTGAAAAACAGCGAGCCCTAACAACCCAAAAACAAATTGAAACCAAAAAGGAAATTCAACCATGTAAACACGTTCCATTTATATGAGATCCAAATAGCCTAAATCTATAGAAAACACATAGGAAAATTCCACACACTCAAATTGGATGTATGGGAATGCATATATAGCCGAATAACCCACATAAGTGATTTTTTCTATTGGATTCACATAAGAAAAACGATGTAGTCGTACTAGTATATAGTTGAACTAGTCATGTATCCAAAGGGGACATGTAAAAGATTTATCCAATGTATACATATATGTTGCGTAGATGATATACACATAGGAAAATTGAACCACATATGGGAAATCCACTATGAAAGGGAAAATGAGAATAAAAAAATAAATAAAGGTAGGAAATAAAAAACAAAGTGAAATAAAGTGAAATTAGACACACATAAATATAAAAAAAACTAATGAACGAATTAATTTCATTTTGAAATTAATCATGCTAAAAAACAACATAAATTAGTTTAATTAAATGTATTTTTTTGAGTTTATGAGGGTTGTGGGGAATCTTGAATTTATAGATTATTTTTTAACATGTAATAATTTTTTAAACATGGCGATTCAAATCCACACTCAGGTCTCTCCACACTCAAACAAAAATCATATTATGAACATGGTGATTCAAATTCATTTCCTAGTTGTGGAAGGACAAGCATAACTAACCACGCGGTGCATCCAATTTACTCATGACCTAAAATCCACCCCCCACACGGCTGGGGTGGAAAAGTGGGTTTGGGATGTGAGGTGTGGTCACGGGGTTGAGTCCCTGGACCAGGTGTGTGCATTGTAACAAAAAAACCAAACAAAGAAAACTGCAATATATTATTAATATATGCATTTTAATTTTTAAAAAATAACCTAATGTAGCTCCCAATTGATATGTTGGTATTATTTAAAAGAATCCTGAATCATGGATGCATACATTTGGTTAGTTAAATGTATTTTTTTAATAGATGAGTTTTGGGGGGACTCTAGAATTTCTATAGTGTTTTTTTGACATGTGATAATATTTTTAGATTCAATAAATTTTAAAATTATTATTATTGATAAATTTTATTATTATTTTTAATTAATTACTACAATTTTTATTGTTAATATAATCATTTTACTTTTAAAAAATCACATAATTTAATATAGTGATTAATATTCACTAATGATAAAAAATAACAATTTATAGAATAACAGGTTAAGCAATAATATATATACAAAATAAGCATCATAAAAATTAGAAAACATTACTAACAATTTAAAATTGTATGGAAGTATAAAATTAGGAAACAATGGTAAATATTAGATTTTGTCCAGTCATTATATGCCATCTAAGAGTGATTATGGTGCACTAAAAAGTTTCCTCTATAGGTGATGGAGTTTTTTGGTTCAGGTATGAAAAAACTGAATCATCATAAAATGTGGGAAAACCTCCTTCTGGTGGATAAACAAGAAGGCACTCAATATGATGATCAAGGAATCTATAGATATTTTTCAAACAATATTTCTTGGAAAATGGTTGTCTTTTATCTTGATGATGAAAGAGGAGGTAACCCTAAGAGATCGATTTTGTTATGGATGTAGTGCCTGGAACCCCCTTCCATGATGACGGTCGCCATGGTGGGGGATCCTAGTCATGATTGAAATCTTCATTTCCTAATCACTACTTCCCATAAAAGGCCCAAGATATATTTTTCATACAGACCCCCCCTCACGCCACCCATTCCTGATGAATTGAGGAACTACATCAAGAGCCATGGCGGTGCATCATCAGAGGCTATGCTAGTGATCCAGAAGAAGCTGTCAAAGACAGACGTGACTATGGGATAGAGGCGGCCATCGATGCCAGTGAAATAGCTAATGTCACCAGAAATACTCACTCACTAGGAGGAACACCTAATATGCCTTTGGGATGGCAGGGGGAACCCCAACGACATTAGGGTGCCATTGGTGCAGCTTCCAGGGCCCCACATGATGATGGTGAAGCTGAAGTGGTGGGACATGGTGAAGGGGCATGGTAATGAGATGGTGAACTATTCCTACATCTTCTACTATAACTATAACTTCATCATCATCACCAATGAATTAGAATTTTACCACCTCATCTAGGTCTGGGCCTTCCACCTAAAATCCATCCTCCACCTCTCCATCATCCACCTCTTTCCATAGGATTCCACTAGCGATGTGATGCATCATGGAATCCCCCCACTTTATCTGGATGGATTCATGGAACCATTTTTAGAAAGGGTAGTGTTTACAAAATCAATATTTTGTGTTTCCTTCAATATATTTAGTGGGAAAATAATTTTTTTATCACATTTATAATAAATATATATAAATATTCATATATTTTTTAAACAAAAATAGCCGACATGAGTGAACTATGTCAATATTAATAGAGAATCAAGCTATTGATATTGATAATTTACTGTTATAAATGAAAAATTATAATTTTAAAAATATTTTTGATCATTTGGAGATGTTGAGAGAATAATATTCATTCCAATGGTCATATATTATCTACAATAATAAATCAAACTTGTATACTAATTTATGATTTTTTATACTCATTTCAACATTAAAAATGAAAAGTTATCCTTAAAAACTATTTTCAAATAGTTTTCATCCTAAAGTATACATTTAACTTTTGATTAATTCCTACAATTCATAAATGACATGTAGTGAATTCCCATAAAAAATCAACCTCAGTAGTTTTTTTTATCAATTTATGTTCCTTCCATTGTTAAAAATAAATCAACTTTATTAGTTGATTTATAATTAGTTCTCTATTATTATTTGTCATGCATTTAGTGATGTGTTAATAACATTATCACATACATTTTTTTCTATGTGAATGATATCAAGAAAATGTCATACGTGCACATAATTCTATTACAACATTTAAAATAAAATAGATATATCTTCCCAACCCGTTTTCATATTATTTTTCAAAAAAGGATTATAAAAAATAATGAAAATATCATTTTCTTTCTAGGACCTTTGATCACCTATCTATACATGGGTCATACTTCGCTGGCCTCATCTCCCTGACCTCCATATTTCCTATTTCCCTCTCTCTTTAGCTCAGTGAACTTATTCCATGACATTCAACTCTATTATTATGAGGGGTGATATTTATTCATTTATGCTGTTTATGTTTTTTCAAGTAGGATTGTATCATTTTTATGTTTAATTTGTGTTATGTAAAATCAAGACTCTACCCTTGTCAATGATGAAGTTGGGTGATGTTTAATTTTTATTATACTTGTTTTATTAAACATTTATATCTTTATATTTGAATGTATAGGGATAAGAGTGACAATTAAATACCTATAGATAAAATTTGGATTAATTTAAACACACCTAAGTATTCTAAGGGTTTGGAATAATTTTTAGATTATGCAATTGAAAAATGATCAGTGGATGGTAAAATAAAATATTATTTTCCTGATTGTAAATTCATGTGATGGTTGAATATAAAATAAGTATATGATCATTTGATATTGAAATAGTTTTTCACTCTATATGTATGTTGGATTTTTCATGGTGAATCAAATGTCATGGAAAGTCAAAATAATAAAAATCCTGTCAACAAAACACAAAGTGACATGCCAAAGGAGAATTCAATTAAAATTTTGATAAATGACACATTTTGATTTTCATGATAGAATTTCAATGATTTTAATAGATAAACATAACCTTCAGTCGATCCTCCTGAGAAAGTTAATCTTGCTCAGAACTTCAATGCAAAAAAATGAGTTTTATGAATTAGTTGAAGATTGAAAAAAAGAACTGTATGAAGTGTGTGCCAAGTATTTAAAGTTATATTTTATACTTAATTTATATCATATCAAGTGTCTCTATGGAATTACTGAAAAATAAATTACCATGATTTTATATTTGCTTCATGATGCATTTAGTGAAGCTATGATCTCTGCATCATTCTATGATATGAAGAAAATCATCAACAAACTTGGACTTGATTATACAAAGATACATGCATGCCCTAATTATTTCATAATTTACTAGGGAGAAGAGTCTGATAAATAAGAATTCATAATATTTTATAAAATAAGATAGAAGTCAATATAAAAAATGAGAGTAAAAATCAATACAACCCCAGGAAAAAATAGAAGAAGAAAACTCCTACAAAGGTATTGTATTACTTTCCTCTGAAACCACACTTGAAAAGATAATTCATGTTGTCTAAGACTACATATGACATGAAGTGGAATGATTAGGATAGTAATAATGATGGATTAATGATACATCCAAAAGATTCAACATCATGGAATGTGTTTGATTCACTATATACAAAATTTTGTTCAGATACTATTAATGTACATTTGGGATTGGCCTTTGATGGTTTTAACCCTTTTGGAACTTTAATAAATAATTATAGAATTTGTCCAGTTATTTTGATAACCTACAATCTACCTCCATAGATGTGTATTAAGAATAATTATTTAATTATTTAGATGATTATTCCTAGAAAGAAAATTATTGGAAATGACATTGATGTATACCTTCAACCTCTAATCAAATAATTGTGAGTATTATGGGATGATGGCATGGAAACATATAATACTTCAATGAGAAAACTATTCAAATGCATGCCACTTTAATGTAGACAATTAGTGAATTTTCTAGACTAAGAAACCTATCTAGTTGGAACACTCATATATTTTTTGGTTTGTCTAGTTTTTAATTTTGATTTTGAACCTTAAAAATTACCTCATAGTAGAAAATGGTGTTTTATGTGTCATCATTGATTTCTTGATGCTTCTCATAAACTCAGGTTTAACAATACACAATTAAATAAAGATATTTAATTGAGAAATCCATCAAATTTATTATCTGGATAAAAAATATTGGGACAATTAGTTAATGAAATTTTAGAATTTGGAAAATGTAATCAATTTTAAGAAGGTGGGAAAAGGGTATGAGGTACAATATTTGGAGCAGATGGAACACAAAAATGGAATAAAATGAGTATATTTTTCAACCTCCCTTATTGGGAGTTTAATTTGATACGTCATAATCATGATGTAATGAATATTGAGAAGAATGCATGTGACAATATAAGTTTGACATTCCTCAATGATCAGGGTAAATCAAAGGATCACCTTAATGCTTGTAAGGATTTGGAATCAATGAATATAATACCTGGTTTTTGAGAAAAAGAGAATGTAAAGTATCCTTAAACTATTTTTACAATGAAAAATCATAAAAAAGATGTATTCTTTAAAACTTTAAAGAATTTAAAAGTTTCATATGGATATTAAAGTAAAATTTCAAGGTGTGTTGACTTAAAACATTGAAAGTTACATGGATTGAAATGTCATGACTCACATATTCAGATAGAGTAGTTGTTTCTTTTGGCATTATGTAATATGTTACCTAAAAAAGTAACTACAGTTCTAGTTGAGTTTTGTACCCTTTTCAAAGATTTTTTTATAAAACCTCTAAATCTTACCGAGCTTGATAATCTTCAAGAAAAAATTGTTTTGAAATTTTTTCATTTGGTGATGTTAGTCCCCCATTTATTCTTCATAGTCATGAGTCACTTGACTATTCATTTTATTGAATAAGATAAACTTGGTGGACTGGTACACTATCGATGGATGTATCCATTTGAGAGGTACAATGATATTAATTTAATTTTAATCGGTGAATGAAATTTTATAAAATTATTTCATAAATTTTAAAATATGTTTCTTATTTTTTTTATCAGGAACATAACTCATTTAAAATCATATGTGTGGAATAATTCTCAACTAGAAGGCTCTATTGCTAAAGGTTACATAGATAAAGAGTTCTTGGACTTTTTTTCTAGGTATTTTGATAGAATTGATACTATATTCAATCATGTTGGATGTATTGAAGACATACCCACTAATCCTCATCATGAAAACTAGTAATCGAGATTTCTAACTAATGTACGACCAATAAGAAAGGGTTCAAATTTTATACTGAATGAATTGGAGTTGATACTTGTGCATAGATATATTATAATTAATAGTCTTATTGAATATACATTAATAAAATAATTGAAATTTAAAACAAATAGGTGACTAAGGGGTCGAGCTCGAATTGAGTTGGAATTAATAAAAGCTATTAATAAGGATATTGTCAAATAGTTTACCCTTTGTGTAAGTATATACTTATATTCATATTATTGACATGTAGTTATTTTTTATATATTAAAAGTAACACCTTATATTTTATTTTCTAAATAATTAATGTTGATAATCAATATGAAATATCACATGATTTGAAGTTTTTGGCTCAAGGACCTCTAAGGAAGGATAATAGATTTGATGCATACAATATTCATGGCTTTAGGTTTTATATAATTTATCATCAAGAATACTTGAAAACTCAAAATAGTTGTGTATTTAAACTTACAGACATGGGATACTATGGAAAGTTGATTGATAAAAACAAATTAAACTATCATAGTCAATTTTAGTTGTATTATTCAAATGCAAGTAGGACAACATTGATAGGGATATAATGAAAGATTCATTACATTTTACTTCTATCAACTTCTATCGCTTGCTTCATACCGGTGACCATGCAGAGCACGATCCATTTATCCTGTATTCACAAGTAAATATGGTTTATTATGTGGATGGAGAAATACATGAAGGTTTAAGTGTTATTGTATACTTAAATTAGAGAGACTTGTATGATGCAGTCACTGAAGATCAATTGGTATTTTGTGGCAATGAACCTCATCAACCACAAAACATTGAACAGTTTTTTCCTAACAATATTGGAACAACAATACTTGCAAGAGAGGGTGAAAATAAATTACTCTTCACAATGGATATTGATAAAAATGAAGATGATGAAGATGAATATAATTAAATTTATAAATTAGTAATGAAACAATATTAAATTTTATCATTTATAAGTTTTTCATACATATATACATTGTTCTATTTTCCCTTTTTTGTAAAAAAAATTTACTTATACATTTTTTAAAATACTTAATATATTATAAACCATTTGAATCACAAGAATGATGAGAATATTTTTTTTTGAGATCCTAGCCGATCAAAATCTTAGAGCACACCACCACTACTATTAGATTCGGTGGATCTGAGTGATCTCTCTTTAACATAGACTTCTAGTGAGCTAGCAGTTTCCCCTAATGTTGTTGGTATCCCACCATCTGATGCACCTCCGATGATGGAGTAGTTGGTCACCCCACCATCTAGTGGATATTGGTGAGTTTCTACTACCGGTATGTATTTCATTGTAAAAAAACTTTATATTTTATTAATTGTTTAATGAATTTGTCATACATATAAAGATAACAATAGAAAAGATATAAATATGAATATAGAAGATGTATGGTACCTGAAAGACTTCATGATTATCATTCCATTTTATGTGTTTGGGGAGCCTACTAGTGATGCTAACAAAATCTATAGAAATATTCTTGGGCTACTTTCTTGTGAGACGATGAGTTTTCCCATTAATTATAAATATTAGAGTCATATTACCACAACTTGGAAAAATTATGTCTTTGATAACTAAGTAAAGGTAATATTAATTTAATATTCATTGATAATTAATTTAAAATAAATAAGAAAAAATTATTAATATACTTATAAAGTGTCATGTTTTTTTTCTTGATGTTTTTTCATTTTGATGACACTGACTCCATTTCACACCCATGGAATATAAAAAATTAGGGCTAGAAATGGAGATATTTTAAATGGATATTATGGAATGAATTTAATGAAATATCTCTAATTTCACAAAAAATTTATGTGAAAGTGAATGAAGACATTTATCATGAGAAGTTGAATATGTTTGTTGATATTAACAGAGATTCATATCATGAGGTAATTTCATATTTTACAGTATCTTAATAACACAATCAAAATAAAATTATAATTTTTATTAATTTTGATATTTTTTTTAGAAATTATCTAAAAAATACTAGGAACTGTGAGAAACACACCATTCCTCATATCACCAGGTCTCATTTTTTTTCAAGAAAAAGAACAATCTTGGTTATATTTTATCCACTATTATTTATATTATTTTATTATAAGTTAATGTTTTTTATAACTTATATATATATATATATTTATAAGGTATAATGAATTAGGTCACATTGTTGGATAGGAAGTGACGTGGCTTAAATTTACTAGGAAAATTGATGGCAGTTTTGTGAATGAACCCATTAGAGATGTTGGAGTAAGCACTTTTCATTATTATTTAATTTTATTTCATTAATATTAAAAAATATAAATGAAGAATAAATTATAACAACAAAAACACCTTAAACCAAATTAAATGGGGCCTGATACATGGATCAAATAGTTCCAATTATCTCTAACGTTGCCATTTGATTCATCTAGCTGACCCCATTTAATTGGGTTTAAGGAGTGTTTGTTGATATAATTTATTTTTCATCATTATATTTTATATTAATCAAATAAAATTAAATAGAAATGATTTTTTTGAATTAGATAATATTATAAAGTTTAGATAATTTAAAAAATCATTGTTAATATTACTATGTTAATATGTTAAAATTCAAGAATCTCAGGATGCAAACCCTTCACAGTCATCATCTTGCAATCATTTTAGGGAAGAAGCATCCCAGTCATGTATGAGGGATGGATTATGGGACTAATCCATTATCTATATTTGGTAGATAATCATTATCATTTATTTCTACACCCATTATAGTTTTTAGAAGTGACGTTGATCGAGAAGAACAAATAGAAATTGCAATGTTGAAAGAAAAAGTACAATAATAAGACACTTATAGGCAAAAACGTGATCAGTGGCAGTCGAAAATGGAAAATGATTTAGTGTATGTATTTTAGAGGATGAAAAAACAATCCATATGGAAATTTATAGACTTATATCTCATCCTATTGAGGTAAAGTGCAAAATCCATAAATCATTCAAACATTTGAAAATAATACATACAACTTCCATGAATAAAACTAAAATGAAACTTTTATATTGAAAACATGCACTTTGATTCATACCGGCCACACTGTGTGTTAGATTGACATTCAGTATATTACTAAACATCAAAAATGAATTATGGATCATTTTATTAATGTATAAAAACAATACAATCTCATTTTATCAGTTTTAGATATGTGACATGCATTTTAAAGTAAAATGACACTTATATTGAAAACACTCACTTTGAGTCATACCTCCTACTTAGTGTGTCTGATTGACATGAAATCAATTCCTAAATATCAAAAATAAATTATGGATCAATTTACTAAATTTTAAAAACATTTTGATCTCATTTTCATGGATTTGAAAACATGACATATGTTTTAAACTAAAATGACACTTTTATATTAAAAACATACACTTCAAGTCATACCGACCACATTGTCTATCAGATTGATGTGTCATCAATTCCTACATATCAAAAAATGAATTATATATAATTTTCACAATGTTTTAAAGTAACCCAATCTCATTTTCTTAGATTTGTCTATGTGATAGAAATTTTAAAGTAAAACTGACACTATTATATTGAAAATACGCACTTCGAGTAATACCACTAACTTCACGTGTCCAATTATCATGAAATCAAAGGAAAATAGACATAGATTGGTTTTTGAAATATAGAAACTGATGAAACATAATTTAGAGTTAAAGTTTTATTGAGATAACCATAAATGTTTTTTAGTGTTTAAAAACACCAAAACACGCGCGTAACAGTAAAAACTATAAAAAAAACTCAAATTGATGTGAAATCATGGGAAAACTATGTTTGAATTATTTTTTATGTGTACAAAGATACAACACGTCCATCCAACATGAGATGTGCTCAAAGTTAATTAATAAACATTTTTTAAAGAAACCAAATTCTTTTAAAATGAGTTTCAGGGGGTCAAAAATAGACAAAAAACATCTTATGGATATCAAATAAGATAAAAATTACCATAGTTTGATTTTTGAAATATATGAATTGAAAGAACATCATTCTGAGTTACGACTTGTTCAAGATGCTAGTAAACGTGTTTTTAGTGTTTTAAAATACTATATTGTGTGTGTAATGGTAAAAACTATAGAAAATGATCTCATATTGATGAAAAATTATGGGAAAACCACCATTTAATTATTTATGATACATACTCATAGAAAACATGTCCATACAATGTGTGGTGTGATCAGAATGACTCAACAAGCTGTTTTCAAAGATACCGAAGTCTTTAAAAACACGTGCTAGAGGTAAAAAAATGAAAACAACATCTGATGTCTATGAAATCATATGAAAATGACTATAGATTTATTTTTTAAATGTACGAACCAATGACATGTCATTCTGAGTTACAGTTTTTTCTAGGATGCTCGTAAACACGTTTTCCGTGTTTCAAAACACTAAAACGTGCATATAATGGTCAAAAGCATAGAAAACAACCTAATATTGATGTGAAATCATGGGAAACCCATGGTTTAATTATTTTTGATGCATAAAAGTATAAAAAAGAACCATCTGACATGAGGTGTGCTCCGAATGACTCAATAAATAGTTTTTAAAGATACTAAAGTCTTTAAAAATATGTATCAGGGGGTTAAAACTATACAAATGACATTAGATGGCCATGAAATAAGAGAAAAATGACTGTATATTTATTTTTAAATTGTAATAACCAAGGACACATCATTTTGAGTTACTATTTTCTTGTGATTCCCATAAAAGAGTTTTTAGTGGTTTAAAACACCAAAACATGTGTCTAACGGTAAAAACCATATAAAAAATCCTTAGATTGATTTCAAATTATGGGAAAACCACTGTTGAATTATTTATAATATGTATGTGTAGAAAAAACACCCATCCGATATGCATTATGTAACACCCCAACAATTTATAAATAGATTTAATATAGAATACATGAAACACTAAGTCTCTACAAAACACCACTTTGTTATAACCTAGCCAAGTAAATATAATTTTCCACCTCTTTGATTTGAATTTTGAAAAACTGACATACACATTTGCATTCAGTAAGATATTTAGAGTATGATAAGATAAACATAATTTTTAGTGAATAGTAACATACCCTTATGAATAGTAATACGAATAGTAATATAACTATCACACCCCAACCTATATAATTAATTAATTTTATTATTTCCTTTTTTTTAATTTTTTTTTTCGAGGTTCAGGTTGAATCCCGAACTAGATTTTTGAGTTTCGTCAAAAAGTGCGCGTTTTTGAGTTGACGTCGTTGGGCGCACAGGTGGAGTGCGTTTTGGAAACCCCGCGCGGCTTCACCCAGGCATCAGTACGATCCGCCTATCTTCAGAAAATTAAAATGAGAAACATTTGTAATTTATTGTGTTATCTTGAATTTTTATTGTTGTTAATGATTTTATTATTATTATTAAAGTAAACTGAGTATTTTTATTATTTATATTTTTATCGGTATGATTATTAATTTTCTTATTAGTATTTTTATTAACAAGGAATTATTATTATTATTATTATTATTATTATTATTATTATATCATTATTATAATTATTATGTTTTTTAAAACTATTACTAATTTTATCATCATATTATTATTATAATTATTACTGGTAAACCTTATAACGGCTATGAATGCCAATAATTATTTTTATCAAGTGTGTTGCTAGTTTTTATTATTATCATTGTTATATTATTATTATTATTACCATTGTTATAACTATTATTAATATTATTAGGTTTTAGTATTTTTTTATTTCATTTTAATTTATTTATCCTTTTTTAGAGTTTTCTCTCTTCTCCTTCTCCCTTTCTCTCTTCTCACGTGGGCTCTCCCCCTCCCCTGTCTGTTCGGCGGTTCCTTCCTCGATCAAATCTGTAGTGCGCCTCCACCCAGCCCCATCTCCCCTTCTCGTCTTCCGGCTGCCACCTCCGTCTCCTACCCGTACCCTCTGGAGACTCTCCAACCGACACACTCCTCTTCCACCCAGTTTATCCTCCTCCCTCCCAGCGCGATGACCCTCCTGTTCACCGGTGCCACCCCCCTCGGCCTCCCTATTTGGAGACCCCCTCTTGTTCACTGCCACCACCCCCTTGGCCTCTTTGTTCGGAGACCCACTCCCTCCCAGCACAGGGACACCGCTTCTTTATTCCCCAAGCCAGCACACCCCTTTGCCTGACCTAATATCTGGAGCTGCCCTGCACCCATACGACACCCATGTTTCTATCCATTCAGTATATATATTATAGACAGAGAATCTGAATTGGTTTCATGGGGGGTTCTCTGAGTCCAGGTCTCCAGTTGATCAGGAGGTGTCCATGAACCCTAGACCTATTCGGCTGTTTCTACGCCATCATGTTATCTCAATGATCGAAGTGCTACTGCTATGGTTGAAGGATGTTGCTGGTATAAGTTCTTCAACTGGTGCATATCGAGACAGATTTGTGGGTTGTATGAAGCCAGGTTGCTGCTATTGGTTTGAAGATACAACTACTGATTTTGATCCTCATTTGAGACTGATTCGCCCATGTCCTTACTAGTTTCAGACACCTTCCATACATTTTCTACCAAAGACTTAAGTTGAAGATTTCCATTATGCAAATAAGGTCACATTCCAGAGTTGTGGCATGTTACTTCAAGGCCTATTTTGATATGAAGATCAGGGTTTGAACTTGAACATTTTCCATCTGGTGATAGAATTGGATGAGTCTGCTATCTGTGTTCTTTTCTCGATGGAACCATAAATTGAATATCATGCTGGATCACTATGGTGTTGATACAATAGTACTGATGTTCACTACTAATTTGGTCTGGGTTTGGATGCAGATTAGGTGTTTGGTTCATTTTCAGCTTTCTCGTGTGATATAGTTGGAGTATGGTGGTTCAGAGCAATGTTTTTAGTTATTTTTGCGATGTTTAATTATTGATTTTTTTTCCAGTTTTTATGTGTTTTAGATTGTTTTACTTTTTTTGCACCGCATTGGAGAGGTAATTCCATGATACTACGGTTGTCAGCTTGCGCGTTATTGTGCGCTTGTGCGAGGCGTGTCACGTCGTCGTGTTTGACCTGTGAGTCGAGGTAGTTCCCCCACTACACTTTCTTTTAAATTTATAATTTATTAATTGATTGATATTTCATTAATTTTTGTTAAATTTGAAATAATATTAAGTAATTATTTTTAGAATAATGATTTTCTATAAATGAGACTATTTATTTTTTTACATCCCACTGAAATTATTTTGTTGATGAATTGTCGCACAATAGTGAAAAATTCCTGTTTGGCCTTTATGGAATTTAAAGTGTGGTTCTGGTTTGATGATAAATGTTTTCTAATTACGTGTGAGCAAATGTTTTGGTTTTTCATGAGAAATGATGTTTTTATTTAAAGTTGGTTAAGGCCCTTTTGACACTTTAATAAAAAAATAAATTATTTTGAAAACCCTCTTTGGAGTGACTTGGGGGTGACCTTACTGTGCACATTGATTTTATGGGTTTCTATGCATGATGTTAGTGCATTGTAATTGGTTTCTTGTTTGAAATTATGACTCACCCCCTTTTTATTACACGTGTTGACATGGGAACCTGACATAGTAAGTGAATCTTCTAAGAATGATTGTTGCAATAGTTTAGAATATGCACTGGCTAGTGGCCCTAAGTACGAACTTTGCTGTGTTAGGGGATTTAGCCCCTCAGTTAGGCCAGGTAGGGTAATACCAAGCGTTAGGGCATTATGATGTCATCGATAATAGGAATGTCTTCAGGATGAGTCACACGTATAGTACGTTCTGGATTGTTCATGAGCTCCTAGGCTCGATCCATGTTTTCCTTAGTATTAATTTGGATGTGGCAGATTATTAAGAGGCCTAGTTTGGTTACTGGTCCCCATTTTCTACTTTCCCATTGCCCTTATTGTGTGTTGTGTGTGGTTTTCCTCTTGAATAACAACTAAAATTTTATATTTTAAAATTGTTCGCGATTTTTAAAAAAAATGTAATTCACCTTTTTTCCTTGAACCATTAAACTTGTATTTAAATTAAAAAGGGAAATGGATTGTTATTTGTTTTAAAATTTAAAGTGTGTGTGGAAACACATATTTTATATAATTTAGTTCAAACCTAGAATTAGAAATTTTTTTATTTAAAGGTAGTTCTTTAGGAATAGTTTGTTGGGAACGCCTATTGAGTTTTAATACTCATGCCTATAGTGTTTTCCTGTTTTTAGTTTCTGTTGTAGGTTTGACTCAAGTTTCCTCACCAGGGGTGAGAGTTGGTGGTGGATTGGTGAGAAACTCTTGGGGTCACGAGGAGTTTTGGTCATGGTCGAGTTATTATGTTTTGTTTTCCTTTATTTATCTTCGTGTCATTTATTGTTTTACGTTGTTCTATTTTCTTCCAGCTGCCTTATTTATTTTCATTGAGATAAATCGTTCCCACTTTCTCTATATTGATTCCTTAGTGCTTGTTGCCAGCCGAGGAGGATCAGGA
The DNA here is from genome assembly GCA_963277665.1 of Viscum album. NCBI lineage: Eukaryota > Viridiplantae > Streptophyta > Magnoliopsida > Santalales > Viscaceae > Viscum > Viscum album. Next base: position 420,565,288 of record OY728137.1, read on the forward strand.
ATGCCTCTCGGGCCTTGCCGCGGATTGGATCGGGTGACCGGTTCAGGGCCGACTCGGGTTGGTCATGACAAAATGGTATCAGAGCAGGTCAGCTCTTGAGAGAACCTTGTTTTTCAGAGCACCCATCATTATTTGGGGTTTTTCATGGTAGAGGGAGTAGATATGGCATCCCACCTTTTTATTACATAATTTTTCATTACTTCTTAAAAACAGAGGATCTTTTAAAGTTCAATGTCTTGGAAATCAGGAACATAAAACATGAAAACAACATAAAAAATTATTCTAATCAACTTGTAAGGCTTCATCATAAGTTCATTCTAATTATAATTACTACATCTCATAACCTGGAGACATACATCAAAGGAAAGGGTGAGCTGAAGGACCAGTAAGGGTAAACAAGGGAATCCGTTTACTTGTGATATCAATACAAACTTGATAAAAACGTAAAGACAAGAGAAATAAAAGAATAGACATATAATAATGAGAAGAACTTGAAACATAACTTGAATATGTGGCTAAAATATTTCATTTATATATTCATGAACATATCACCAAGGTCCATCCCCTAGGTGTCATAAAAATTACCAAGGTTATTCACCAAGGTATCGTGAAACTTGTCATATCTAGAGATTAATTCTTTACCCAATGCATTGAAACTCTATTATGGAGAACCCTTAATATGTCTTTATTTTCATTTGATCCATATATATCATAATCAAACATTTCCTAAATAACCCAAATAGAATCAAAGAAATGGGTTTCATGTCAAAATCGTGACGTTTAAAAATTACTTAAAAATAAGATCGTTATGTCATTTACAACCCATGGAAAGGGAGTGAGGGTTAGATGTATGTAAATTACAGAATAAAATATATCAATTTTGTGTATCTATGAACACCCATAGAAACTAAATAGGTCTGGGTATTCACATATACAAAACAAGAGAATTTCTTGAGAGAAAGTGAGAGAAATTTTGAGATGAAATTTCTGCAGCATAACGACTATATAACTTGGTTTAAGAAAACATTAAAAAGAGAGGGTAAAAGGGTCACCCACTAATAAATAACTCATTATAAAGTAGGGGTACAAAATAAAAATAAATAATATCATTGTATGGATATTTTAAGGAAATACCATATGAAAATGAAACCCGAAGGAAAAGAGAAGATGTGATTTCTTTTACAAAAATTTTGGCAGCCTAACGACGTCACTTAAAAATTCAGAAAATCAATTGTTGAAGGTGGAAAGGGTATCTCATCATTTTTACATGAAATGGACAGTAGTAAATATATAGAAAAAAATCAACCACATAATAAAATAAAACTATAAGATATAACATAAAGGAAGTCATGGCTTAAAAGGGGAGGGTGAAAGTTTCCCTTACCTTGAAGAGTAACTTCGAAAGCTTGAAGGTTGGGACCTTGGGAGGCTTAAGGGAAACTTGTGAGGACTCCTTGGGAGGTAAAGTGACAAAAAATTCATTGGGGAGGATTTTTTAATGAAATTAATTAGGTAATGGCTTGGTATTTATAGGAGAAGTGAGAGAACAAATCATTAATTTCCAAGGGACGCCTTATCGGTGGTATTGGAAAAACCATGGGCTTTCCCATGGTATTTTCCCATGGTATTGGCCACTTGGGAAACCTCATAGATTATATTACTATTAATAAGTCTTCCAGAATGATTACATAATTATTACATCCTTAATGATTTCATTAAACACCCAAAACTCAGAACTGCATTTTCATTATTCACCGAAAATTCAACTATTTCAGAAAAATCCAAAAAATTCACCTTAAACTAATATAGATTCTCTGAATTCAAAAATGAACTCCATTTTATGAAAATAATTTTCTAAATATTTTTAATTTAATTAAAAAATAAACACTATTCACCCAAAAAAACTAATACTTAACTAATAATTTCTGAAATAGTTATTTACTTATTTTATTGAATCACATTACCTAATCAAGGTGCCTAAATTATAATAATACTTTCTTAAGTGAGATTACTATTCCATTTGGTCACATTATTATTCATAAGCATAAAATTACTATTCATAATTTATTATTCACCAAAAATTAAGTTGATCTTATTAGACTCTAAATTTCTTACTGAACACAACTGTAGAAGACCATTTTTTGAAAATAATTACACATTATTAATTATTTAAGGTTTACAGAAATATTTTAAAATATCATTTTTTTCCAAAAAAAATTCATCAATAACATACATCCTATATTTATCCAGACATTTGAAATTCACAAACTTTACCATAAGAAGAAATAAAATTTTTATTTATATCAAAGGATTACACAAAGAAGCTAAGGTCTCGTTACATATCCCCTTATAACACCAACATAGGACCTAAGTGTAAGGTGTGATAAGGTGATATAATCTTGGGGCAGATCGGCCAACATTGCTCGAGTGGTGACCTCTATCAGCTTGAACTTCTCCTGTAGACGATTCTATTCAAGCTTCACATGATGTAGTTCGGCTTGGGCTTGGTCCAGAGAAAAGCCCAATGGTGCTACCTCCAACCTAAGTTCCGTCAAATAGGATTCGAATGACTTGAGTCTATTGGATGTGGCCATCAAATCTTCTTTCTTTATTAATTAACCAAGATCACTTGTATTTATAAACAAAAATTGTAACGTTAAGAGTTTAGCTTCAACGGTCATATTGACCAATGGTCATATAACAGTCGAAACCCAATAGTATCATTTAATTATACTCACTTCATTAATTAAATAATATAGTTTTGTTGAGTATAAAATAAAATAACACACAAATTTAGGAAAAAAATATTAATAAAAAGTTCAGGTCGTTACATTCTTCTCCCCATAATAAATTTCGTCCCCGAAATTTTAACTTGTACCCTCTGAAGAGAAAAGGTGTGTGTACTTCTACCTCATAGACTCCTCTGGTCCCCACGTGTCTTCTTCACATTTGTGGTTCCTCCACAACACCTTGAGAAGGTGGGTAGTCTTGTTGCGTAGAACCTTGTCTCTATAATCCAAGATTTCCACTGGATGCTCCTCATAAGAGAGGTCATGTTCCAGTTGTACCCAATTTTGGTTTAGTACATGTGAAGGGTTAAGTATGTACTTCCTCAAGAGGGATAGGTGGAAGACATCATGAACTTGTGCTAGATTTGGAGGAAGTGCAAGCCAATAGGCCACTGCTACTACGCGATCAAGGATTTCATAGGGGACAATGTACCTAGGGCTGAGCTTCCCTTTCTTCCCAAACCTCATGTCTCTCTTCCAAGGTGAAATTCAAAGAAAGACCTTATCACCAACATCAAACTCCAAGTCCCTTCAATGGTTGTCAGCATAGCTCTTTTTCTAACTCTGAGTAGCCTTAATGTGTTGCTGGATGGCATGGACTTTTTCTGTCATCTCTTGCACAAGATCAGGCCCAAGAAGCTTTCACTCACCAACTTCATCCCAACAAGTAGGAGTTCTACATCGCTTCCCATATAGATCTTCATAGGGTTCCATTTAAATGCTCGAGTGGAAGCTATTATTGTAAGAGAACTAAACTAAAGGGAGATGTTGATCTCATCCTCCTTTAAATTCCATTGAGCATGTTCTCAGCATTTCCTCGAGTGTTTGAATAGTCCTTTCAGTTTGGCCATCAGTTTGGGGGTGATAGGCCATACTGAAATTAAATTCAGTGCTCAGAGCATGTTGAAGACTTCTCCAGAATTTTGATGCGAACCTTGGATCATGATCAGATATGATAGAAAGTGGAACTTCATGCAGCCTTTCCACTTCCTTCATTTAAATCCTGGCAAGTTGATCAAGAGAGAAATCTTCCCGAATAAAGATAAAATGGGCACTCTTGGTGAGACGGTCCACAATAACCCATATCGCATTATTTCATTTGGAAGTTCTCGGAAGACCAGTGATGAAGTCCATAGTGATATTGTACTACTTCCATGCTGGTATGGGTAGTGGTTTCAATACCCCTTTAGGAAGTTGTCTATCTGCCTTCACTTGTTGACATACTAGGAACCTTGAAGTGTAGTCATCAATCTCCCATTTCATATTATCCCACCAATAATGATCATGAAGGTCCCTATACATTTTTGTACTTCCAGGATGTATATAGAAAGTAGAGATATGATCTTCATCCATCAACTCCTTATTTATTCCCAAAATAGATAGAACACATAGTCTTATATGAAATTTTAGTACACATTCTTGATCAATATTGAACTTAGGAAACTTCCCATCCTTTACAACCTCAAACTTCTTCTGTAACAAAGGATATTATTTCTGAGATTTCTTGATCTTCTCTAGTAATGACCATTGAGAAATCATTTGGGTTTGGGTTGATGATGTCCCTTCCCTTATAATTCCCATGTCTAACTTTACTAGGTCATTGATCAATGGATCTCTTTTAATCCTCATCATGGAAATAACAAGTGGGTCTTTCCTGCTTAATGCATCAGCGACATTGTTTTCTCTTCCGGGATGATAATGAATTGAATAATCATAGTCTTTAAGAAGCTCCAACCATCTCCTTTGTCTTATGTTTAATTCCTTTTTTGTGAAAATATACTTAAAACTTTGATGGTCTGTGTATATATCACATTTCTCCCCATAAAGATAGTGCCTCCATATCTTCAGAGAAAAAATGACTGCAACCAGCTCCAAATTATGCGTAGGATATTTCTTCTCACGAGTCTTCGACTATTGAGATGAATAAGCAATGACCTTTTCATTTTTCATGAGGACACACGCAATACCTTTCAGAGATGCATCGCTAAAAATAAAGAACCCATCTCCACTTGAGGGAAGAGTTAACACGGGTGAAGTAACCAATCTCTTCTTCAGCTCTTAGGAACTTTCCTCACACTCCTTTGTCCAGATGAGCTTGACCCCTTTTCAGGTTAACTTGGTTAATGGATTAGAAAGTCATGAAATTTTTTTCACAAAACTCCTATAATATCCTTCTAATCCAAGGAAACTTCAAATCTCAGTTATTTTTGTAGGCTGAGGCCACTCCTTTACAACTTTTGTCTTTTTAGTGTCAACTGTGATTCCTTCATTGGTTATAATGTTCCCTAAGAAAGCAACTTGTTGTAACCAAAATTCACATTTCCTGAACTTCCCAAAATTCCTCTCCTTCTATAGAGTTTTCAAAATATCCCTTAGATGATCCTCATGCTCCTTGCGACTTTTGAAATATATCATAATATCATCAATAAAAACTACCAAAAAGTTATCAAGGTAGTCCTTAAAGACTCTATTCATCAAATCCATAAAAATAGAAGGTGCATTAGTTAGTCCTAAGGGCATAAAAACAAACTCATAATGCTCATATCTTGATCAAAAGACATTTTTTGGAATATCTTCTTTCTTCACCCTCAATTGATGATAACCAGATCAAAGATCAACCATAGAGAAGAATTGAGCCCCACAAAACTGGTCAAATAAGTCATCAATTCTTAGAAGAGGGTATTTGTTCTTCACTATGATCGCATTCAATTCTCTATAATCAATTCACAGCCACATTGATCCATCCTTCTTCTTCACAAAGATAATTGGTGCTCCCCAAGGAGACACACTCGGTTGGATAAACCCTTTCTACGAAAGATCTTGGAGTTGTTTCTTTAATTCCTCTAGCTCTAAATTTTCCATCCTATAGAGGGTCTTTGATATCGAATGAGATCCAAGTATGATTTCAATGGATAACAATACCTCTCTTTCTAGGGGAGGTCTGGGTAACTCCTCAGGAAATAAATCAATGTATTCCTGGATGATGGGGACATTTTCCATCCTTAAAATCTCACCTCCTTCTTCTTCTCCACCGATCAACTCCAAAAAGAAGGATATAGGAGGTTCTTATAAACAAATATCAGGCTGAGATACCTCTCCTTGGAAGATAACTGTGGGTTTTCCATTCAAGACTACTAAGATTTTCTTTCTTCTGCATTTGATCTCAGTATTATACTTTGAGAACCAGTCCATCCCTAGTATAATGTCGAATTCTAGCATGGGAATGAATACTAGATTTATGATAATATTGTGATCACTAAAGTATATACTATAGTTTCTAAACACTGATGATGCTTGGATAATCCCACCAGGAGTCTTGACTGATAACTCTACTTTTATCAAATCGGGGGTTGATTCTAAATTATTTGCAAACTTGGAGGAAATAAAGGAATGCATAGAACCAGAATCAGACAAAGTACTTTCTAGATTTGTGAGGAAAACAAGAGTACCTGCTACCACATCATTCAGAGCTTCAACTTCAGCTGTCGTGATAGAAAAAGAATGGCCTTGCTCCCTTAGTATTTGATGAGGCTGATGGGGGTTCCCCTTTACTGCCCTCAGATTTGGACAGTGATCGGCAAAGTGCCCAAGTTGTCCACACTTAAAAAACTGGACATCAGGTAGGGCTTGCACCATCTTCCCCTTGTCGTTTGTGTTAGGAATTTGAGGTTTCACCTCACTATGACAATTCCTTGCAATATGGCCATCTCTTCCACACTTGTATCATTTACCACTCCCGATCAGGCAGTTCCCCAAATGCTTCTTCCCACATTTATTACATGTGGGATGTTGCACTTTCTTGCCTCCTCTTCCCTGATCAAAGGTCCTCCCTAAGCTGGGCTCTATTGATCTCTTCTTTTCATTTGATTTATGAGACCACTGCGTCTCACCAAACTCTAGCTCTACTTTCATTGCACTCCGCACAATCTCCTCATAGATATCATGGTCTCGGTTGGATAGATTCTTCCGTAGATGAGGTCTCAGTCCACCGAAGAATCTATCAACCTTCCCATTTGGATCCATGACAAAGATAGAGGTGTAAAGTGAAAGCCTTGTGAAGTTTATCTTGTAGCTTCCCACAGATTCATTCTCCTTCTGCTTCATCTCAAGAAACTTCTTCTCCATTATTGTTCTCACGGAACAAGAAAAATACTTACTAAAAAAGATCCATATGAACTCTTCACACTCCATAGCATCAACTTCCACTCTTTTCCTCGTGTTTTTAATCATTTTCCACCACTAATAAGCTTCTCCTTCTAAGCGATAGACAGCCAGGGTGACCTTCTCTTGCTCTGAACAGTGAAGTACATACAAGGTCTTCTCGATGGAGCTGATCCACTACTCAGCAATCAATGGGTCAGTCGATCCACTGAAGGTTGGTGGTTATTGACGCATAAAGGACTCAATAGAATTTTGTTTCATTCACAATGATATCAGTATCTCTTCTTGATTTAAGTTATTTCCCATAACTTGAGTTAGTTGGTTCATCATTCGCATGAATGTTTCTATTTCGGCTTCCATCAGAGGGCCATCAATGCATGGTCCGTTGAGGTCACCATTTACACGGTTCCTCCTATTGCCTTCCATTTTCTAAAATAATAAAACCTTAGTGAGAAACTTATTTCATTTACGAATATTTTAACTATAGAGGATTTTATGTCTTAAAACTTCTTGCTTAAACAATTACATTTCTCTATAATTCTTTCATAATGATTCATAAAAAGCTTGCGATTAACCGAACATATCCACCGGGAGTGTCATAACCAAGAGTGAAGTAAGGCCTGTTGTCATGCACCAGTTCCCATTCAAGTCGAGCTCAAAGCGGTGTTTTCGGGTTTTACCCCTATGTACATCTGTGACAGAGCTGCCTCTACCTGCTCATATCCAGACAAGGATGTATTTGTATGATAAATCACTTAATCAACTCACCAAAATACCATATAGTTTTCCTATATTTAAAATTTTCTATAGGGTTCTTACTAAAGTTTTCATATCCTAATTTCCATAAATAACTAAACTATCCTTTGATACCAACTATGGCATCCCGCCTTTTTATTACATAACTTTTCATTACATCTTACAAATAGAGGATCTTTTAAAGTCTAGTGTCTTGGAAATTAGAAACATAAAACATGAAAACAACATAAAACATTATTCTAATCCACTTTTAAGGCTTCATCATAAGTTCATCCTAAGTACAATTACTGCATATCATAACCTAGAGACATACATCAAAGGAAAGGGTGAGCTGAAGGCTCAGTAAGGGTAAACAAGGGAATCAATTTACTTGTGATATCAATACGAACTTGATAAAAACATAAAGACAAGAGAAATGAATGAATAGACATATCATAATGACAAGAACTTGAAACATAACTTGAATATGTGTCTATAACATTTCATTTAGACATTCATGAACATATCACCAAGGTCCATCCCCAAGGTGTCATAAAAATTACCAAGGTTATTCACCAAGGTATCGTGAAACTTGTCATCTATAGAGATTAATTCTTTACCCAATGCATTGGAGAACTATCAGGGAGAACCCTTAATATGTATTTATTTTCATGTGAGACACATATATTATAATCAAACATTTCATAAATAACCCAAATAGAATCAAAGAAATGGGTTTCATGTCAAAATCGTGACGTTTAAAAAGTACTTAAAAATAAGATCGTTATGTCATTTATAACCCATGGAAAGAGAGTGAGGGTTACATGTATGTCAAGTACAGAATAAAATATATCAATTTTTTGTATCTATGAACACACATAGAAACGAAATAGGTCTGGGTATTCACATATATAAAACAAGATAATTTCTTGAGAGAAAGTGAGAGAAATTTTGAGATGAAATTTCTACAGCATAACGGCTATATAACTTGGTTTTAAAAAACATTGTAAAGAGAGGGGACAAGGGTCACCCACTAATAAATAACTCATTATACAGTAGGGGTAAACAATAAAAATAAATAATATCATTTTATGGACATTTGAAGGAAATACCATATGAAAATGAAACCCGAAGGAAAAGAGAAGATTCAATTTCTTTTATAAAAATTTCAGCATCCCAACAACGTCACTTAAAAATTAAGAAAATCAATTGATGAGAGAGGAAAGGGTATCTCATCATTTGGAAATAAAATGTAAAGTAGTAAATATATAGAAGAAAAATTACCCACATAATAAAATGGAACTATAAGATATAACATAAAGGAAGTCATGACTTAAAATAGGAGGGTGAAAGTTTCCCTTACCTTGAAGAGTAACTTTGAAATCTTGAATTTCGGGACCTTGGGAAGATTGAGGGAACCTTGGGAGGACTCATTGGGAGGTAAAGAGACCAGAACTTCGTTGGGGAGGATTTCGTAATGAAATTAATGAGAGAATGGTTTGGTATTTATAGGAGAAGTGAGGGAACAAATCATTAATTTCCAAGGGACATCTCATCGGTGGTATTGGAAAAACCATGGGATTTCCCATGGTATTTTCCCATGGTATTGGCCACTTGGTACACCTCATAGATTATATTACTATTAATAAGTCTACCAGAATTATTACATAATTATTACATCCTTAATGATGTCGTTAAACACCCGAAACTCAAAACTGTATTTTCACTATTCACCGAAAATTCAACTGTTTCAGAAAAATCCAAAAAATTCATCTTAACCTAATATCTATTCTATGAATTCAAAAATGAAATTCATTCTATGAAAATAATTTTCTAAATATTTTTAATTTAATTTTAAAATAAAAACACTATTCACCCAAAAAAAACTAATACTTAACTAATAATTTATGAAACAGTTATTTACTTATTTTATTGAATCACATTACCTAATCAATGTGACTAAATTATAATAATACTTTCTTAAGTGAGATTACTATTCCATTTGGTCACATTACTATCCATAAGCGTAAAATTACTATTCATAATTTACTATTCACCAAAAATTAAGTTGATCTTATTAGACTCTAAATTTATTACTGAACACAACTGTAGAAGACCATTTTTTAAAAATAATTACACATTATTAATTATTTAAGGTTTACATAAATATTTTAAAATATCCTTTTTTTTCAAAAAAAAATCATCAATAATATACATCCTATATTTATCCGGACATTTGAAATTCACAAACTTTACCATAAGAAGAAATAACAATTTTATTTATATAAAATTATTACACAAAGCAGCTAAGGTCTTGTTACATAGCCCCTTATAACACCAACATAGGACCTAAGTGTAAGTTATGCAAAGGTGATAGAATCTTGGGGCGGCTTGGCCAACATTGCCCGAGTGGTGACCTCTATCAATTTGAACTTCTCCCGTAGGCGATTCCGTTGAAGCTTCACATGATGAAGTTCAGCTCGGGCTTGGTCCAGAGCAAAGCCCAGTGGTGCTACCTCCTTCCCAAGTTCCTTCAGATGGGCTTCAAACGGTCCGAGTCTACTGGATGAGGCCATCAGATCTTCTTTCTGTATTAATTAACCAAGATCACTTGTATTTATAAACAAAAAATGTAACATTAAGAGTTTAGCTTCCAATGGTCATATTGACCAATGGTCATATAACAGTCAAAACCCAACAGTATCATTTAATTATACTCACTTTATTAATTAAATAATATAGTTTTGTTGTGTATAAAATAATATAACACACAAATTTAGGAAACAAATTTTAATAAAAAGTTCGGGACGTTACAGTAGAATTTTTGGGAATTAAGGTGTAGAAATGAGAAGGATATCATGAACCCTTTATCATTTTGAACCTTGAGTTACCATGGGATGTTTGAGTTTTTCGATGTCCATTGATTCTTATGGTTTGTTCGGTATTGGGAAATGAAATGGGAGCCAGGAAAGTAACCTCCATGAGCTCGCATGGTCTGGAAAGCCATGTGGAGCCAGGGACATTACCCTAGAGTACTCCTTGTGATGGTGGCGTGACTGGAGTATGGCCGCCAACCATATGTCTCAGTCACCCATAAACACTAGTTTCCCTTGGTGAATTGTTTGGGTCTTCTTTAATTATAAAAACTGTTTGTAAAGTTTTATTTTGGAGGCTGTGAAAATTTGAATTTAAAATGGCTATGACCATGTTTTGATTAAGTTCTTTGTTTCCTTGTTCCTTAGTGTTCTCCCCCACGACAGTTTGATGAATACCCAAGGTTCATCTTCGGGTGGTACGCCCTTAGAAAATCCTCCAGTTGATCAACCTATAGACTATGTTCAAGAATTCTGGAAGTTGAACCCTCCCCTGTTTTATGGTCAAACAGATCCACTTGAGGCAGAGGAGTGGTTGCGGAATATTGAGAGGAACTTTAGTTTCATTGGGTTGCTTAAGTCATTGAAGGTGAAGTTGGATACCTTTATGCTTGAAGGTCCAACCTGGAAATGGTGGGAGTCCGTGTCTCGAAGCAAGCCTTGAGAAGATCTCACATGGGAGTTCTTCAAGTCTTCGTTTATCTAAAAATATTTCTCTGAGTTGAAGAAGCTGAGGAAGAGGATGGATTTGGGTTGTGTTCAATAGGGTGTCGAATCAGTACTAGAATTCTATCAACACTTCTTAGACCTAGTTCCGTATGACCAATGGTTTGCTGCAAATGATCCCAGGAAGGCTCGACAATTTGAGTCTGGACTCCGACCTAAACTGCAGTCGAAAGTGGCAGAGCTCAACAAAACCACCTTCTCCGATGTTGTGGGGCAAGCCTTTCTAGCCGAAGTTGAGTTATCATGAGGAAATGAGGTGGATAATCCTCCCCAGGCCTTGGGAAGCAGTGCTGAGGATGGAAATAGTAAGAATGAGAAGCGACCTGATGCTGGTGGCTCTAATAGAGGAATCAAGAGGCCTTCAGACCTTTAGTCACCTTCTTTACAGCACAATTCCATGATCTGTCACTAGTGTGGTAGGCAGGGTCACAGGAGGCCGACGTGCCCGAGTTCTCCGAGACCTAGCCACACCTGTGGACGTCTGGATCACTTACAGTGATTCTGACGAGGTGTTTCCAAGAAGCGTGCTGAACCCAGATCTGGCTCATCAAAGGTCACCTAAGCCTGTCAACAGGAGTAGTACAATGTTTGGGATCAGTTTAGGGTTTTCTCTTTGTTATGTTCCTTGGATTTAGTCATCGTCTCTTGTGGCGTTCTGTGGTGTTTCTTTTCCTTCAGTTGTAATAATGGTTTTGATGAACCTATTTGAAACCCTTATTTTGAATGGAAGTGTTTTTGGTAAAATTATGGTTTGTGTGTTATGTTTGGGAATTTTTGAAGCCTGACTACAAGGAAGAAGATGCTTCAATCATCGGTTCTCCAACCATAGGTCGCGGAGTGAAGCTGATGCATATTCAGAAGAACCCCAACGATGAAAAAGGGCCTTGGTTTAATCCTTATCCTTAGTGTGGCATGGTTTGTGTTCTTCCGTGGGTGCAACATTGTTGATATAGTGATGAAGGTAGTTTTTATGCTCTATCAGTTCACCCTTCCCTTCTTCCCCCCACATGGTAGGGGTTTTTGGTCCATGTGGAAAGTTTTCAAGTTCGGTTAATCTCATTATTTCTTATGGTGGGGAGACCCAAAGTGGGTCTCATAGAGTTACGCCTGAAGTAATTTAGTGTTAGCCCAATATTTATGGTGGGGAGTCTGTTCGGGCCTCCCCGTGTAAGTATCATAGTTTCTTTTCATGTATCGCTTGGTGGTGGGTTGTCTAGTGCGGAACCACCTAATCCTAAATTCTTCCTCTTAAGTAGACGCTGGGATTGGAGTACAACCAATGGTTTTGTTGGACTATGATTATGGGAATAAGTGTCAGAGATGGTTTAAGTTCATTCCTTCCTTGGTTGAAATGGATGGTTTGGGTTCTGCTTGGTGGCAGTAAAGGTGATTATGTTTTAAGGATGAGTTTTGTGTCATGGGATTTTGATGTCTGTTTGAATCGATCAAATTAATGCGCTTAAACTTTTGGAGGTGGGTGGCACTTAAGAAGTTTTATCTTTGGGTCTTGATCTTATTGTGGATTTTCGAGGGTGGAAAGAGTTATGGTGGGGAGAATTTTCACACCCCAACCTATCTAATTATTATTTTTTATTATTTCCTTTGGTTTTTAAAATTTTTGTCGAGGTTAGGGTTGAATCCCAAACGATATTTCTGAGTTTCGTAAAAAAGTGCGTGTTTTTGAGCTGACGTCGTTGGGCGCACGAGCGGAGCGCGTTTTGGAAACCCCGCGCGGCTTTTCTTAGACATCAGCACGATCTTCTTGTCTTCGAAAAATTAAAATGAGAAAATTTTGTAATTATTGTGTTATTTATAATGTTTATTGTTGTTAATGATTTTATTATTATTATTAAAGTGAACTGAGTATTTTTATTATTTATATTTTTATCAGTTTGATTATTAATGTTCTTGTTAGTATTATTATTAATAAGAAATTATTATTATTATTATTATTATTATTATTATCATTATATCATTATTATAATTATTATGTTTGTTAAAACTATTACTATTTTTATCATCATATTATTATTATAATTATTACGTGTAAACCTTATAATGGTTATGAATGCCAATAATTATTTTTATAAAGAGTGTTGCTAGTTATTATTATTATTATCATTGTTATATTATTATTATTATTACTATTGTTATAACTATTATTATTATTAGGTTTTAGTATTTTTTTATTTCATTTTAATTTATTTATCTTTTTTAGGGTTTTATATCTTCTTCTTATCCCTTTCTATCCTCTCACGCGGGCTCTCCCCTCCCCTGGCTATTTGGTGGCTCCTTCCTCAATCAACTCTGCAGTGTGCCTCCACCCATCCCTAGCTCCCCTTCTCATCATCTGGCCACCTCATTCGTCTCCTACCCGCACCCTCTAGTGACCCTCCAGCCGACACATTCCTCTTCCACCTGGTTCCACCTCTTCCCTCCCAGCATGACGACCCTCCTATTCACCGACGCCACCCCCTCGGCCTCCTTATTCAAAGACCCCCTACCTCATGACGTAGAGACACCTCTCCATTCTTCCCCAAGATTGTGCACCCCCTTTGCTCGACCCAATCTCCGGCGCTGCCCTTCACCCAGCCGACACCCATGTTTCTGTCAATTCGATATAGATATTATAGATAGAGAATCTGAACTAGTTTCATGGGTGGTTCTCCAAGTCCAAGTCGCGGGTTGACCGAGAGGTGTCCATGAACCCTAGACCTATTTGACTACTACTGCGCCATCATGTTCTCTTAATGATCAAAGTTCTACTACTATGGATGAAGGCTGTTGCTGGTCTGAGTTCTTCAACTGGTGTATATCAAGATAGATTTGTGGGTTGTATGAAGCCGTGTTGCTGCTGTTGGTTCGAAGATACAACTACTGATTTGATCCTCATTCAAGATCGAGTAACCTATGTCCTTACTGGTTTTAGACTTAAATACCATCCCTACATTTTCTACCAAAGAATTAAGTTAAATATTTCCATTATTCAAAGAAGGTCACATTATGGAGTTGTGGAACGTTACTTCAAGGCCTATTTAGATCTGAAGATCAGGGCCCGAACCTGAAATTTTTCCATCTGGTGATGGAACTGGATGAGTCTGCTATCTGATTTCTTTTCTCAATGGTGCCAGAAATTGAAGATGATGCTGGTTCACTGTGGTGTTGATATTGTAGTACTGATGTTCACTGCTAATTTAGTATGGGTTTGGGTACAGATTAGGTGTTTGGTTCAATTTCATCTTTCCCATGTGATATAGGTGGAGTATGGTGGTTCAGAGCTATGTTTTTAATTATTTTTGCGATGTTTAATTGTTGAATTATATTTTGTCGGTGTTTATATGTTTTATATTGTTTTACTTTTGTTTCAGCGCATTGGTGAGGTAATTCCGCGATACTATGGTCGTCTGCTTGTGTGTGCTTGTGTGCCTGTGCGAGGCATTTCACATCATCATGTTCGAGCTATGAGTCGAGGTAGGTCCCCCATGACACTCGTTTTTTAAATTTATAATTTATTAATTGCTTTATATTTCATTAATTTTTATCAAATGTAAAATAATATTATGTAATTATTTTTAGAATAATGATTTTATTTAAATGAGACTTTTTTTTTATGTATCCAACTGAAATTATTTTGTTGAAGAATTTTCACATAATAGTGAAAAATGCCCGTTTGGCCTTTGAACATAATTCATGGATTTTAAAGTGTGGTTCTGGTTTGATGATAAATGTTTTCTACTGATGCGTGAGAAAGTGTTTTGGTTTTTCTTGAGAAATGATGTTTTTATTTAAATTTGGTTAAGGCCCGTTTGGCACTTTAATAAAAAATAAATTATTTTGAAAACCCTCTTTGGAGTGTCTCGGGGGCGACCTTGCTTTGTACGTCGATTTTATGGGTTGCTGAGCGTGATGTTTGTGAATTAGAATTAGTTTCTTGTTTGACATTGTTGACTCACCCCATTTTTATTAAATGTGTTGACATGGAAACCTAGCATAGTAAGTGAATCTTCTGATAATGATTGCTACACTAGTTTAGAATACACACTGGCTAGTGGACCATAGTACAAACTTTACTCTACTAAAGGATTGTGCCTCTCGGTTAGGCCAGGTAGGGAAATACCAAGTGTTAGGGCGTTGTGACATCATCAAGAGTAGGCATGACTTCAGGATGAGTCACACATATAGTACATTCTCGATTGTTCGTGAACTCCTAGGTTCGACTCATGTTTTCCTTAGTACATATTTGGATCTGGTAGACGATTAAGAGGCCTAGTTTGGTTGTTGGTACCCATTTTCTACTTTCCCATTTCCCTTATTGTGTGTTGTGCGTGGTTTTCCTCTTGAATAAAAACTAAACTTTTCAATTTTAAATTGTTCAGGAAAAAGTTTTAAAATGCAATGCACCTTTTTCCTTCAACCATTAAACTTGTCTTTAAATTAAAAAGGGCAATGAAATGTTATTTGTTTTAGAAATGAAAGTGTGTGTGGAAACACATATTTTATATAATTTAGTTCAAATTTGGAATTAGTAAATTGTTTATTTAAAGGTAGTTCTTTGGATATAGTTTGTTGGGAACACCTACTGAGTTTTAATACTCACGCCTATAGTGTTTTTCTGTTTTTAGTTTTTGTTGCAGGTTCGACTCAAGTTTGCTTTCCGGGGGAAAGAGTTGGAGGTGGATTAGTGAGAAACTCTCAGGGTCACAAGGATTTTTGGTTGTGGTCAGGTTAGTGTATGTTTTTGTCCTTTATTTCTCTTCATATCATTTATTGTTTTATGTTTTTCTATTTTCTTCCTACTGCCTTATTTATTTTCATTTTGAAAAATTGTTCCCACTTTCTATCTATTGATGCCTTGGCGCTTGTCACCTGCCTGGGAGGATCAGAAACACCTCTTGGGCCTTTCTGTTGATCGGATTGTGTGACCATTTTAGGGTTGAATCGGGTTGGTTCGTGATAATAACCCTTATGAATAGTAAATAATTATATTATTTTATTTTCTTAAGGTAATAAGATAATGACATCTTAATTAATTTTTCAATGTGATATAAAACTAATTATACCTTTAATTTTTTTATTTTTTGAATTAACTATTATTTTATTTAAAAATTAAATTCATAATATTTATAAAATTATTTTTTAAAAAATAGAGTTCATTTTTGAATTCTACACGTCAAAAAATGGTAAGGGTGAATATTTGGGATTTTTCTAAAATTCTTGAATTTTTGATGAATAGTGAAATACAGTAAAATACCATATATAAAAATTATCAGTTAAATAAACTATTTATGACATAATAGGTGATTTAAGAGCACTTGGTTTGAACTCACATGCACTTATTACTATTAGGGGTCACATGAAACAACACTATTGGTTGTCTTGGGGGAAATAATAAAATAATGAATAAAATATTCAAAATTTAATCCTCTCACAGTGACGATGATCCTTCACTTTCCTCGACACATGAGTCCTCTTCCTCTATGTCTCCCTCCCCAGCTTTCGGTATTGGCATTGTTCACATTTCCTATGCTCTATCCACCTAACTCGTCACGCACGACCCTATTTTGGTCTGGTGCGACGAAGCTTTCTGGTGGTGTGGGAATGTATTGGAGATGGTGGTCAGTGTCATCACATACTTGTTTTTTCGGGTTTTGGGCATCACGTTTCTCCTCTGGTCCGACTTTTTTCGTTTCCTTCTGCTTCTATTACTACTTTACCCACCGCGTTTGACCCCATCTCCGGTCAGATGTGATGGCGATTCGGTAGTTTGGGATCATGTCGGGGGAAGCTTGCATGGCCGCTCTCTTCCTACATCTCAGCATTTGTTCGACCTTCTCTGCTCTCCTCTTATCTCTTTCTATCCCTCCAACTATGTGTAACTCCATCCTATTTAGTCATGGTGGAGAGCACGGTGGTTTGGGCTTGTGGTGGCAACAACGGTTGGTTCCAACTTCGTCATCTTCCCTTCCTTTTGTTTGGAGATTTTGGTTTGGTTTGCAGATGGGTTTCTATATTTCTTCTTGTAGCAGCGGTAGTGGTGAATTTCAGAAACTGGTTCAATGACAGTGGCTGAATTGTTTTGTCATGGTGCTGTTGCAACAGTGAAGATCAGTTTTGTGGTGGCGTGCTTTCGATTAAGTTGGTTTATTTTTTTTATCTCTCCTATTCTTGATGATCCGGTGAAAATGGATCATGGTGTCTCAACCTCCATGCCAACTGGATAAAGAAGATTGCTGCAACTATGTTTGTTCTCCTTGTTTTGGTGTTTTTTTATTTCAGTTTTCAGTTTTGTTTGGCTATTTTGTGGTTGAGATCCTAACTTTGGATGTGGGGGATGAGGCTTCGGTGTTCGTCCCAATTGTTGTTCGTCATGGATCTGGTTTTCTGGAAGTTTGATGTTTACAGAAGTGACGGAGTATGTATTGGGGATAATGACAGTCGAGGCAGATGTGGGTCATGTCGGCACTGGGCTCAAGTAACTTGTCACAATTTTCAACTACCAGCTCATTCAGATTTTGAAATTTGAAATTTGAAATTTGAATAGTTTTTCTATTTGTGTTCTGAATCTGTGGTGTTTTGGAAGGAAGTTTGTGATTTTTTTGGTCTTTTATTTGGTATGTATGGTTCCCACTTAATATAAAGTGTTTTTACTTGAAAATAAAAAAAATGAATTTGGAGGAAGGAGGTTATTACAAAAGGTAAATCATCTTTCTTTTTCATTTAGTTTCATTTCAATTTATCTTATTTTCTTATTCTCTCCTAACCTCCTTAGTAAAAATGACCATGATTACTCCAGTATCATATATATACTGGAATTATATAATTTTAATGGAAGAAACATCATCATTATTCTTAATCTCCCTCTTTTATTTTATAAACGAAATCATCATCCGTGAGTTTCTATTTTACAACCTTCGTGGACGACGAAGTTTCGTTATTCAGATTCTCCTTCATTACTAGTCATGAAACCATTTTTATAGTTTAAACAGAATATAATATATGTATTATAACCTATTTAATATCCATTAACTAGTATATGTGCATAATATTAAATCATAAGACCAAACTAGTTTCTAATAATCAAATACCGCTAAAATAATTGAAGTGGTTGTCATTAATATTTCATCTAATGATTCATCCTCATTCCATGTATCCAAATAATAGAAATGAACATTAAAAATTATTTATGTTCATAAATGATATTTAATTTCAATTCTATATATTTACATCCATTCCACATGAACTCCATTACATAAAAACAAGTGAACCAATTATGAAAATTAAGAAAACGAGCACTCCGAAACGATGGAATTCAATTTTACAACTAATCAATAAGGACATAATGGACTTAATAAAATCATGTTAAACTAAATAAATGTCTAATAGGTTCTTAATTAAGTTATTAATAAGTCTAACTTTATATTCCATGACCTTAATTTCAAGAGCGGAACACATTCAGACTTAAGGTAAGGGTTTTTCTACCCGAACCTCCATTTTTATTCGGGTTACTTTTATTGTCTAATTACCCAAATTAAATTATTATTTAATATTATTTAATCCTCATAAATTATGTATGAGTGTTCTATATATGTTTACTAACCATAATACTTCTTTATTTTACGAGGAGTTACACGTTTTAAAAGGAACTTTCAAAATTATTTCCGAAATACAAGCCTGATTCAAGGGAATTTTTCAAATTCTTACCTATTTTCATGGTCACTCTATAATATTTTTTTTGAAACCATTATCTTTATAAAATCACTCATTTTATTATGAAAATAATATCTTACTTAACTTATGGTTTTATACAAATATTTTTCCAAAATAACTCTTCTTTTCAAGTAAAAGAGTATTTATCTCAAGAATTACTCAAAGATTTTATATGAGTATCTTCAACTATTTCAACACTCTTGTTGATTATTATGTATTATTGGGATTAATATTTCATGGAATCATCTACCATCTTTAATTTAATGGTTTATGATTATTTTGGCTGTGGATATGCTATCTTAAACCCATTCACTAATTTACTCCGAATGGTTAGTGTTTATGCCTAATATTCAGGGAAATTTATTTACATTTCATATATTAAGTTTTAATATGAATGTATATGTTGTTTATGTTTGTAACCATTAATATGAGGAATTAATTTGACATAGTAAGTTTTGGTTGGGTACATCTATATCCCCTGGTGCATAAGTAGGTCTCATGAGACAAACTATGGTCTTGACACAAGGTCTTGGCAAAATGATTATTTATGGTCTTGGTACTAGTCCTTGACTGTATGGTTATGATGCCCCGCATTATGCATTACCTCATTGTGAAAATAGTATTTATGGTCCATGTGGTTATTCGACTAGTATAATACCCATGGTTATGTTTTATTATGGAATTATTTACTCAGCTCATATTCCATCCATAAATTGTTCTAGTTTATTATTTGTAAAGGCATGTGTTTTCAATTATTCACCATGACTAATGTTTATGTTATATTACGCTGTATTTCTTACTCTTACTAAGCATTTGATATCACCCCTTTCTTATGTTTAATTTTCTTAGGACATGAAGAATTTTATTATGAATGACATGCTGAAATAACCTAGGAGTTATGGATGCGGTCGAAGAAATTTCTATGTTGTTTTTCATTTCAAGTTGTAATGTTGAACTTATGTATGTATCTTGTTTCCAATGATACTAAAATACTCAGTAATTCGGGATGCATATTACTTGTTTATATTCTAATGTAATCAAATAAGGCACCAGCTCTGGGAAACTAGGGTTGAGTCCTTACAATTGGTATCAAAGGAAGTTCAGTAGAGAACTTGAAAACTAGATTTAGAAAATGTATATTAGGGAACAAATCCATAAGATAGTCTTTGAGGATAATCATACAAGGAAATAATGGTATTTTAGTAAGGAATATATTATGTGGATATTTCTAGAAAAAACATCCCTGTCTGGATACTACAAGTGGACATGGTTCTGAAACAGATGCACCTAGGAGTGAAAACTCCGACAAGGAGTTTCAGTCTTGACATGGGGTATCCTGGTACATGACAACGAGCCTTACTACGCAGCTAGTTTGACACTCCCAGGGGATATGCTTAGGATAATTCACATTTTATTTACAAATAATTAGGAAGGATTTATTCCCCCAAAGTAACCAAAGTATATGGTTATAGAATTTATGATGTATAAATTTATGTTATGTGTTATACCATGTTTAGAGATATATAGAGTTCATAATTTTATGAGCTAATATATAATATGGAATTGATTAGAAATGGATCCTAGAAGAAGGAATTAAAACTTCACCAATTCATGAGATGTAAAGATTAATAAGGATCATATATCTGATGTTTTAAGCTATCATTTCAAGAGAAAATTGTCTCCAATGTTTCCTCATCATATGAGGAAATAGTATCTTATGTTGACAAGGTATGTAAAGACTTATATGAGTCATATGGATTTAAAGGGAAGCAAAAGAAGAAGAGGATAGCATGGAAAAACATTGATAAAGGGAAGAAGGGAAAGATTTATTTTCCCACATGTGATAATTTTGGAAGGAAACACCTTGGTATATGCTTGAGAGGAAAAGGAGTTTAATTCAAGTGTGGAGAAAAAGGCCACTATGCTCATAATTGAAAGACAAGGAAATAATTTACCTATATTCAATGCTTCAACTGCAAGGAGATGAGACACTATGAGAATCAATGTCCCAAGCGTCAAAGGAATATACCCCAAATAATGATTTTGTATAATGATCAAGTTATGATGCTACTATAGATGAATTAAAATGATTAATATTCCTATTAAATAATCATGTCATTTTAATATTTTTTCAGTAATGTACTGGCTATAAGAATTATGAGATATATAAGGATTGTACTACTGTACTATTTCATTAAGGATTTGAGGTCGTATGATGAATGGTATAAAGGAAAATTTATTCCGTAGAAAGTTATTTTTTTTGAAAAAAAACATGATTGGGGGAAAGAAAACCCTTAATATATTTTTGATGTTGAGATAATGATGAAAAAACGATTGATTTGGATAAGTACTGACTACCTTGGAACTAATTATTTTATTGTCAAGAAGTGGTCTATGCTATCATCGATGGAGTTTACAACACTTTTGGATTTAAGTAATATATCCAATAACATGTATCTTACTTAAATAATACCGAATAAAGTGTGATTTCAATATGGTTTTTATGATAATTCAAGTTATTACCATATTTCAAGAGGATACATGATGAAGTTATTCACATTTTTGGAATATGAAATTTAGAGTTGATTCATGTTAATTAAGGGTTAATGATAAGTTCATAATGGAAATTTAGATACCTTAATTATAATGTGTTGAATTATTATATTTTAGAATTTTTAACCATTTATAAAATGGTTTAAGTTGATCATTGTATGTGGTTTTAGATTTTAATGTCACTCCATGATGGTTTGATTATTCTTCCATGACCATGTTGTCCAATTATAATGCATTGTTTTGTAGTGACCAATTCATTTCCATTTCCTCTTATTAATAGGATATTTTAACCATATTCTTGATGTGGGTTTCCCATAAGGTAATTTTCAAGTATCAACCACTAACTTTTGAAGTTCAATTTCAAATTTTTCTGAAGAAATTTTTGTAAGGAGGGGATAATGTAACACCCAAAAAATTTACAAATAGATTTAATATAGAATTCATGAAACACTGAGTCTCTAAAAAACACCATTTTGTTATAATATATCCAAGTAAACATAATTTTTCCACCTCGGTGATTTGAATTTAAAAAAACTGACATACACGATTACGTTCAGTAAGACATTTAAAGTCTAATAAGACAAACATAATTTTTGGTGAATAGTAGTATACCCTTATGAATAGTAATATAACCCTTTTGAATAGTAAATAATGATATTATTTTATTTTCTTAAGGTAATAAGATAATGAGATCTTAATTAATTTTTCAATGTGATATAAAACTAATTATACCTTTAAAATTGTTATTTTTTGAATTAATTATGATTTTATTTAAAAATTAAATTA
This sequence comes from Viscum album, assembly GCA_963277665.1. Taxonomy (NCBI): domain Eukaryota; kingdom Viridiplantae; phylum Streptophyta; class Magnoliopsida; order Santalales; family Viscaceae; genus Viscum; species Viscum album. The sequence goes on from OY728137.1 coordinate 420,587,618, forward strand.
ATAATATTTAGAAAATTATTTTTTGAAAAATGAAGTTCATTTTTTAATTATACACATCAAAAAATGGTTAGGGTGAATTTTTGGGATTTTTTTTGAAATTATTGAATTTTTAATGAATATTGAAATACGATAAAATACCGTATATACAAATTATCAGTTAAATACACTATTTATGACATCATAGGTTATGTAAGGACACTTGGTTAGAACTCACATGCACTTATTACTATTATGGGTCACATGAAACAACACTATTGGTTGTCTTGGGGGAAATAATAAAACAATGAATAAAATATTCAAAATTTACTCCTCTCCTCCACTATACCCCCCACTTCCTCTTCTATTCAATCCTATAAGACTTGAATATACAAAAATTTATGCCCAATTAACCTTACTTAGTCACTCTCCAAATCCAAGAATCTCTTGTTCTTTCCAAAATACCAAAACCCCTTCCCTTAAGGAGGTTCTCAAGGAGGTTATTACAAAAGGTAAATCATCTTTCTTTTTCATTTAGTTTCATTTCAATTTATCTTATATTATTATTCTATCCTAACATCCTCTATAAAAATGAACATGATTACTCCAGTATCATCTATATACTGGAATTATATCATGTTAATGGAAGAACCATCATCAATATTCTCAATCTCTCTCTTTTATTTTATAAACGAAATCATCGTCTGTGAGGTTCCAATTTACAACCTCTGTAGACGATGAAGTTTTGTTCTTAAATTTATCCTTAATTAATGGTCATGAAACCAATTTTATGGTTGAAATAGAATATAATATATGTATTATAACCTATTTAATATTCATGAACCAGTATATGTACATAATATTAAATCATAAGACCAAACTAGTTCCTAATAATCAAATACCGCTAAAATAATCGAAGTGGTTGTCATTAATATTTCATCTAATGATTAATACTAATTACATGTATAAAAATGATATAAATTACCATTAACACTTCTGGATGTTCATAAATGATATTTAATTTCAATTCTGGATATTTAAATCCATTCCACATGAACTCCATTACATAAAAACAAGTGAACCGATTATGAAAATCAAGAAAATGAGTACTCTGAAACGACAGAATTAAATCTTATAACTAATCAATAAGGACATAATGGACTTAATAAAATAATTATAAACTAAATAAATGTCTAATAGGTTCTTAATTAAGTTATTAATAAGTCTGATTTCATATTCCATGACCTTAAGTTCAAGAGCGGAACACATTCAGACTTAAGGTAAGGGTTTTTCTACCCGAACCTCCATTTTCATTCGGGTTACTTTTATTATCTAATTACCCCAATGAAATTTTTATGTACTATTATTTAATCCTCATAAATTCTGTTTGAGTGTTATATATATTTTACCAACCATAATCCTTCTTTATTTTACGGGGATTTACTTGTTTTAAAAGGAACTTTCAAAATTATTTCCGAAATACAAGCCCGATTCAAGAGAATTTCTCAAATTCTTACCTATTTTCAAGGGCACTATATAATATATTTTTGGAAACCATTATCTTTATAAAATCACTCATTTTATTATAAAAATACTATATTACTTCACTTCTGGTTTTATACAATTTTTTCCAAAATAACTATTCTTTTCAAAGTAAAAGAGTATTTATATCAAGAGTTACTCGAAGATTTTATAAGAGTATCTTCATCTATTTCAGCACTCTTATTGATTATTATATATTATTGGGATTAATATTTCATGTAATCATCTACCATATTTAATTTAATGGTTTATGAATATTTTTACTGTGTATGTGATATCTTAAAACCATTCACTAATTTACTCCAAATGGTTAGTGTTTATGCCTAATGTTTGGGGAAAGTTATTTACATTTAATATATTAAGCTTTAATATGAATGTATATGTTTTTTATGTTTGTACCCATTCATATGAGGAATGAATTAGACATATTAAGTGTCAGGTGGTTCCCTCTATATCCCCTCGGTGCATCAGTAGGTCTCATGAGACAAACTATGGTCTTGGCACAAGACCTTGGAAAAATGATTATTTATGGTCTTGGAACGAGGCCTTGATGGTATGGTTATGATGTCTCACATTATGAATTCACTCATTATGAAAATATTATTGATGGTTCTTATTGTTATTCGACTAGTAGAATACCCATGATTATGTTTTATTATAACATTATTTACTTATCTTATATTCCTTCCATAAAGTGTTCAAGTTTATTATTTATAAAGGCATGTGTTTTCACTTATTCACCATGCCTAATGTTTATGTTATCTTCTGCTGTATTGCTTACTCTTATTGAGCATTTGATCTCACCCCTTTCTTATGTTTCATTTTCTTAGGAAATGAAGAGTTTTATTATGAATGACATGCTGAAATAACCTAGGAGTTGTGGATGTGGCCAAATAAATTTCTATGTTGTTTTTTGTTTCATGTTATAATGTTAAAATTATGTATGTATCTTTTTTCCATTAATACTAAATTTCTCAGTCCTTTGTGATGAATATTACTTGTTTATATTCCAATGTAATCAAATAAGGTGCTGACTCTAGGAAAATGGGGTTAGGTCCTTACACATTATACTTAGAATGACTCAATAAGCAGTTTTTAGAGTTATGAAAGTCTTTAAAAACGTGTGTATTAGAGTCAAAACTAAAAAAACAATGTCAAGTGGATGTTAAATTATAAGAAAATAATTGTAGATTGATTTTTGAAATTTAAGAATTGAATACATGTCATTTTGAGTTATGGTTTTCCTTGTACGCCTGTAAACGTGTTTTTAGAGTTTTAAAACACTAAAACATGCATGTAATAGTCAAAACCATAGAAAACAACCTCATATTGACATCAAATCATGGGAAAACCACTGTTAAATTATTTATGATTTTTATGCAATGACAACACATCCATCTGATGTTAAGTGTTCTTGGAACGAATTATTAAGTAGTTTTTAAAGATACCAAAGTCTTTAAAAACATGTGTCAGGGGGTCAAAACTATGTAAATGACATCGCATGGCCATGAAATTAGAATAAAATAAACATAGATTTTTTTTGAAATGCAGGAACTGATGACACATCATTTTGAGTTACGATTTTTTCAGGATGCCCATAAACATGTTTTTAGTGTTTTAAAACACTAAAACGTTCGTGTAATGGTAAAAACCATAGAAAGTATCCTTAGATTGTTGTAAAATTATAGAAAAAACACTGTTGAATTATTTTTGATGTGTAAATGTAGACAAAACATCCATCTGACATGAAGTGTGCTTAGAATAACTCAATAAGAAATTTTTAAATGTATTAATGTCTTTAAAAACACGTGTCAAGAGGTCAAAACTATGAAAACAATGTCAGATGGCTATGAAATCTGAGGATAATGACCATTAATTGATTTTTTAAATATAGGAAATAAATAAATTTCATTTTTATTTACGGGTTTCTTGGGATTCATTTAAACACTTTTTTAGTGTTTTAAAACATTAAAACATGTCTGTAATGATTAATTTTTTTAAACTCTCATCCCACCAGCTTACACTGCGTTCCCTAGTACTATGAGTATATGCCAGTGAAATAGCAGGCATCACCAAACTTCCTCACCCACTAGGAGGAATTCATCCTACACCCATGGGATGGAAAGGGGAACCCCAAAGACATCAAGGTGTCACTGGTGAAACTACCAGGGACCTGCGTGACAACAATGAAGCTGAAGTAGTGGGACATGGAGATGGGGTGGGTGAAGGAGATGGTGAACTCTTAATATGTCCTCTACTCTAACTGGAACTCCATCATCATCACCAACATCTAGGATTCTAGGCACCTCATCTTGGTCTGGGACTTCTGCCTATAATCTTGCCTCCACTTTATGATCATCCATGTCTTCCCATAGGATGCCTTCGATGATGCGATGTATAATGGACTCCCCCCACTTCATCTGGATGAATTCATGGAACATTTTTTAGAAAGTATATTATTTACATAATCAATATTTTTTGTTTCCTTTGATATATTTAGTGGAAAAATAAAAATATTTTCACATTTATAATAATGATATATACACATACAAATATTTTTTAAAACACAAACAGTCGACGCGAGCCTACTCTATGTTAGTTTTAATAGAGAAAAAATCCCTTGATATTGATAATTTAACATTATAAATGAAAAATTATAAATTTAAAAATATTTTTTATCATTTGGAGATGTTGATATAATCAGATTCATTCCAACGGGAACAAGTTATATTCAATAATAAATTGAACTTTTACACTAATTTATGATCATTTTTATACTCATTTCAACATTAAAAATGAAAAGTGTTCTTAAAAACTATTTTCAGATAGTTTTAATCCTCAAGAATACATTTAACTTGTGATTCATCCCGAAAAGTCATAAATGACATGAAGTGAATTCCCATAAAAATTCTTCCTCATTAGTTGTTTTTTTTATCATTTTACTTAACTTCCATTGTTAGAAATAAATCAAATTCATTAGTTTTTATGCTCATTTCACTCTTGTTTTTTTGGATTCATTTAAAAATGTGTCAATAACACTATCACATACATTATTTTATATGTAAATGATATTAATAAAATGTATGACATGGACAAAATTCTGGTATAGTATTTTAAAAAAATAGACATCTTTTCCCAACCCGTTTCATATGATATTTCAGAAGAGTTTTATAAAAAATAATGAAATATACTTTACTTTATAGAACCATTTATCACCTATTAATGGATATGGTGTTGTATCTTATTCTTTATTTCTGTGGAATGATGTCATCGATGATCGATATTTACATCATTAGGGTAAAAATTTGTGATGTCATAAAACCATTATATTTAAGGAATGTTTCAACCTAAATAAGTATATACCTTATTCATAAATGGGACACCCCAACATTCCTTTAATTATATATCCTTAAAATTTTACATAAGCAGGAAAGTCATATATTGTACCGTACAACATGGATCTCAATGTGAACTTTTTCTTCTATGACCATCATACAATGAAACACCTATATCCCACATAAAATTCAAATTCCAGATTAATGGATTAAAATAATTTTCAATATCATAATCGTTTTTTTGGTGTATATATAAGAAAAGTCAACATAATGTATTTTTTTTCATGTATAACCATGATGGAAAGTTATAATTTACCAATATAAATGGTTATGTACTATGAGTACTACATTATACACTAAAAGGATACATTCCATCTATATATAGCATAAGATAGAAGTTTATCAACTTGTTTCCAAATTCAAGATACTCGTGATCAATTTTCTTCCATTGAGAAGAGTTTTCTGGGTGGCATAGTTTCCCATCTTGAATTATTGTATATGTGTGTCACATCAATTATCTTGAGGTCTCTTCACACCCATAAAGCCATCTAAATCTTTGAATGATAGGAAAGTATAAAAAACATTCTAAGGGAATGATTCATTTGTCCTTTAACATGTTGTGCCATGCTTAGGGAAATTTTTAAGCAATTTATGGTCCTTGTGAAATAATATACAATCATTTAGACTGACATGTATTCTTTAAGTGATCATACCCATTGACCATAACCTTTATTTAGAGTCATATGTTCAACAAGGAAGCTTATTTTCCTCCAGTGGAATATAATTTAGGAGACCAAGTAGTTATGTAAAGCTGGTGTCACTCCATTTTCTTCCATTTTTCAAATTATATAGCTTTAGTATGGCTGACAATGTTATATATTTAGTACAAAAGGTACATAATGGTGTCTTTTAAAAACTCTTTAACATATAAAACAACCTTTAAAAATCATGAAGGTCATTTTTAATTTCCATTTTCATTTTCTCAATATGATCTCCATTATTGTTTATACATGTAATCAGATCAGATTATCCATATATTATAGTGTTATCCCAAACATTATCTACATTCAATTATTTCCCGTGTTTAGTCCAAAATTTATAACTTCGATCTATTCTGTGAGAGATCACATGTTCTTCCAACTCATGTAGAAAAATTATTCTTGAATAAAAATAACATAAACATGGAAAAATAATTTGAGATGGGTCATATGCATGCTCCATTGCAAAATTGATGAACTCTATAACTTCATCCTCATACTCTGTTATCATACGATTGAAATCCATCCATTATCAATTCATATCCATCCTATGTACTTATGAAATATTCATATTTTAAAATCCATAAATAAACAAATATGCATAAAGTATGCATATAATTTGTATATATATTGATAGGTAAACAAATTATCATAATTTGAGTGTGAATATATAATTATGTATATGTGTTTGTGTAAAAAAATTTGTGTGTAAATATATATAGCCTATGTTTTATAATACATTTTAAGATATCATAGTTTTATTTCACTAAAGTGTATCATGGTATGCGTGTTTAAAGTTAAATTTGGTTTCAAAGAATTAGGAGGTTAGATTTCCCGAAGAAAAGTTATATTGTGTTGAAAATTAATTGAAGAAATTTCAGTTTAAGTTAAAGAATTTTGTCAAAGAAGTTTGAGAATCTTTAAAATAAGAGTAGAAAGTTATTTATACTTCTAAAAAATTTGATTATTTTCATAATAAGAAACCCATACTCACTTTGGAAACTCACAGAAAAAATGAAATCAAAATTTATAATGATAAAAAAGGATAGAAAGTTATAGTGTTATTGAGAAAAGGTGATACACCCATTGTTACATTAAATGTTTGTGCTTAAAATCATATCAAAAATAGTGTATGGAAGGAAAATAAGGCTAGGAATAAATCCAAATGGAAAGTACCTATGAATGAAATATTAGTAAATTATAAAATTGTTGATGAAATAAAAGTAGAGGCTTCAACCAAAGAAAAATCACTTTCTAGATTTTGTTGAACAAATTTTCTAATCAATGAGAAGATTTAGATTTGAAGGGTGATATTGATCTTGTAGTGTGAATAGTCACACAAAATACATTTTTGGTAAAATATTTATTTATTTAAATCAAAGAGAATCCACGATTTGAGGGGCATACATTCTAAAAACACAATAGTAAAACTATTTCAGAATCCCAAAGTGAATATAAATGTTCAAAATAACTTTTATATTTTCAAAGAAACTTATGGTTGTTGTGGTTGATGTTGTAAAATAATAATTAAAAAGTGAAAAACCATGGATCTTGGACAATAGTTGCTTAACACACATTGAAAAAATATTATTGAAAAAATAAATGGTTTTTCTCATTATATAATGATATATTCATATACATATACACAGACAGACACATTACATACATACACATAGACACATACACATGTATAGACACACACACACACATGCATATACATGCATATACAGATATATAAAAGCGCACGCACACACATATACACATACACATACACACAATTACATACACATCCATACACACACATACACATACATATGCATATATACACATAATACATAAACATACACATACATACACATATACACAAATACATAGATACTCGTACACACACACACAAACACATACATCTATACACATACATCCACAAACATACAGATACAAACACACACACAGACACAGACACATACACATAAACATACACATACACATACACATACACATACACATACACATACACATACACATACACATACACATACACATACACATACACAGACACAAACACATACACATACACATACACATACACATACACAGACACATACACATTCACATACACATACACATACACATACACATACACATACACATACACATACACATACACATACACATACACATACACATACACATACACATACACATACACACACACACACACACACACACACACACATACACACACATACACATACACAGACACATACACAGACACATACACATACACATACACACACACAAACACATAAATCTATACACATACATCCACAAACATACAGATACAAACACACACACATATATAGACACATACACATAAACATAAACATACACATACACATACACATACACATACACATACACATACACATACACATACACATACACACACACACACACACACACACACACACACACACACACACACACACACACACACACACACACACACACACACACACAGACACATACACATACACATACACATACACATACACATACCCATACACATACACATACACGTACACCTACACGTACACGTACACGTACACGTACACGTACACGTACACGTACACGTACACGTACACGTACACGTACACATACACGTACACGTACACGTACACCTACACATACACATACACATACACATACACAAACACAAACACATACACATACACATACACATACACATACACATACACATACACATACACATACACATACACATACACATACACATACACATACACATACACATACACATACACATACACATACACATACACATACACATACACATACACATACACATACACATACACATACACATACACATACACATACACATACACATACACATACACATACACATACACATACACATACACATACACATACACATACACATACACATACACATACACATACACATACACATACACATACACATACACATACACATACACATACACATACACATACACATACACATACACATACACATACACATACACATACACATACACATACACATACACATACACATACACATACACATACACATACACATACACATACACATACACATACACATACACATACACATACACATACACATACACATACACATACACATACACATACACATACACATACACATACACATACACATACACATACACATACACATACACATACACATACACATACACATACACATACACATACACATACACATACACATACACATACACATACACATACACATACACATACACATACACATACACATACACATACACATACACATACACATACACATACACATACACATACACATACACATACACATACATTCATACATGTAAACACACACACATATATTGTTTGGTTTTGGTTTATTTTTCATATATGTCTTTGTGGTAGGATTCTATTTATTAGGTGCATTTTTTTGTTTTGTTGTCTAATCTTATGTGAGATAAAGTCTAATTTGATGTGGTTTTTAGGGTCATTCTAATATAGCCTCTATGTTTAATCACATGTAATATTTGTCACACATTATAGGGGTATCCAAAACCAACCTAACCTGATCAACCCAACCCAACCTTGCTGGATTGGGATTGGTTAAGTTGGGTTGAGTCGGGATCGGGTTGGGTCAAGTCACGAGTTGAAAAAATGATGACCCAACCTGACCCAACCAACACAAAAATCCCTAATTTACTTCCATTTTATTGGTTTATCCATGTGATGATTTATTTATTGATTTTTTAAAGAAAAATGTTTTAAAATTATGAATTAATGTTAATAGTTATTGTTGGTATGTTTGTATTTAGAAGATTTTAAATATTATAATTTTTTTGGTTTAATTTAATCAATAGTTTTATAGTTTTTTGTCATTATTTCATATATTTTTTCTTTACCTAACATGATAGACTCAAATTAACCCAGCCCTACCCACCTTGGGTTGGGTCAGGTTAGGTCATTACAAAAAAATGTCTATGACCTGACCCAACCTAACCCCACCATTTTTATTAGGTAAGGTAATTTTTTCCCAAAATCAACCCAACCCGACCCATAGAAACCACTAAAACATTATGTGGATTATTTCATGGTTGATTTATTATAAAATTGATGGGGTATCAGTCAAGTTCACCTTTTACATCGCTTGTGTAAGTCACTCATATATAGAATGTTAGCGAGGGTGTTTAATCTTCTATAGCAGGGGGTATTTTAACAAAGCGGGGGGGATATTAATCTGATGTAGTCGGATAATGAAAATATAATTCTCATGTGGTGAGTTTGGTTTACCTCACGTAGTGCTTGTGACTCCTCCTGTTGTAGATCCTCTAAGTTAATTCTTATTCCACATGATGATCCAATTGTTCTAATTTTTTTACAATGACCATTTATTCGATGTGATTTTGACCAAAAATGTTTCCCTACATCAATTTATTCTATTTAGGTGTGATGATAACCTCACCTATTTGAACTACCTGAGGCATGTCTCTTTGAGTGTTTTCAATTTTTATGATCTTTGGTTTTTTTCATATGAGAGTGAAAATAGATAGATTTTTTTAGAGATAAGGAATTTTCTTGGAAAATCCCCTTGTTGATTCATCATTCTTGTACCATTGGAGAGATAAATTCATGTGAGATATAAGGGAAATGGAAAGAGTGATATTGGAATTGGTGGACTAGAACCAACTACTTTGTACTTTTAATTACCTGTATTTTTAAAAACATGAATATTAAAAAATATCCTATCACATGATGATTCTTATTAAACATAAAATTAATGTGAAAATGATATTAGAGTATTTTTTTCCTTGAAATAATAGTTCACCTCTATGATGATTACCTTGAAGTTCTATGATAATATTCTTAAGTTAAAGTACTGTGGCTTGGATAACATTATCTAGAAGGATACAAATGATGTTTAACTATTAGGTGTTGGGGGATCATAAGACATTGATACTTATTATTAAGAAGTTAGGACTTGGTAATATCTAAGAGAGGAGTTTATGAGTTCAAACCAACCAATATGAATTCCATATGTGTTAGGTATCATTGTGAGACATCACCATGACACTTTTTTATTTAATATTGAATAATAAATGGATAATTTGAATGTTTTTGTAGATTTGGTATTTTTTACAGGCCTACCGCTTTATTTGTAGAAGTTTATACCAAGATGGATGTTTTGGGTGACCTATAGTTTCAAAATCCAGCAGGTCACACTGTAACTTGGAAAGGCCATGCTGTGATTGGACCCTAGAAGAATGGTTGTAATTTTTTATGGATTTTAGGATACCACTTCACACTACGAAATAGGGTGTTATTCTATGAAGGAATTATTGATAGGTGTTTACATAATGAAGAGGTAAGGTTTAATTGTAAAGTTACCTCGGTAGTGATCTACTAGTTTTTTGCCTCTTCAGGGGTGGAATGTTGTGATACAATCAAAGAGGTCATTCCATGAAACGTTTGTTCCCAGTTTTCATTTTTTTATTTTTCAGTTCTACCCCCATTTTATTTTAAAAGGGTTTATACATCTTTTCTTACCTCACTCTCATTACCGAACTTGAGGAGATACCTTAGAATCCCCTCTTTCATCTTCCTTTGTTTTTAACTCTTCCTCTCTCAATTTCAAGCATTTCATTAAGGTGAATCCCCCATTTCTTATTATAATCTCCTTATATCTTCCTTTATTTTAGGTTTTACTTTCTTTTGTGATCCAAAACACATATGGAGAATGAATTTATGGTGTGTGATGGGTTTAATCATGATGATTTGGTTGTTTATGTAATGAACTATCCCAAATCAACTAAACAAGCCACCCAAGATGGATCGACACATAGTGAGGGGTAACAAGAAAACACACGTCTCATGTATAACTAAAGAACAAAAAAAGTAAAAATAAGAATAAATGAGTTCATATCCATGATACATAAAATATCAAGAAAAATAGGTTAAACCAGAAAGATAAAACATGACAAAACTAAACAAGTCTCCTTGGGATCATTTTCCACCTCCGAACCGCCCTGCTATGAAGTTGATGAAGATAAGAGAAACTAGAATGATATGAAATACCTTTACCATTACCTGAGTCCTAAAAAACCACATCTAAAACCTTCTAAAGTAAAAAGTAGGGTGTGATCACAAATCCCAGAAGGATTTAACCAAATAATCTATATAAAGTATAATATCAAGAGTGTGTTAGATCTAGCTTAAAAAAATCAATATTATAAAACATTTTCATAAAGTAAAACAATTTTGTAAAACATACTTTGGTTTTCATAAAAAATCCTCTCATATTCACATAAAAAGGAATAAGAAAAGTACACGTGAGATAGTATTAAAGCATAATCAAAACAAACCATGGATACACTATAAGATAAACATGTGAGAAAATAACCATGAAATATACCATCATGTGAAAACCAAGAATAAATGAAAAATAACACCATTTGGGATACAACCTATGGGTATACGTGCTAGAAAATAAATGAAATCCATAATCTAGGAATCAAGTGGATCCAACTAATAAAACCTCTAGTGGCATTACACACACTAAAGTGAAATGTCTATTTCTCAACATACCTGAGGTCACCCAATGTAATAAGTTTTTCAAAAACAAATTGAAAACCATGTTAATAGATTAATGAAAATTTTCATTGAAAATTATAATATCTTTTGTGCTTTAAAACCCATTTTACAATCAAAATCACCATTCATGCATTTCATTAAACACATGGCATGCACACAACTATTTTCAAATTAAAACCCTTTAAAACATGATTATATTTCTATGAAACCATAAAGATTATAAATAAATTAATTTAATTTATTAAACAAAATAAATTTACAAGAAATTAAATAAATTCATGTGTTAAAACCTTTGTATACAGACACTTACCTCAATAATAGAGGGTAAACTAGTCGCCTTCAAAAAAAGAGACCATGAAAGAGTATATCGGGTCCTAACGATCCTAGATACATAATAAACAACATAAAATATCTATCAAACATCATAGATTTGATATCAATATCCCAATTGGGTTCTAATGAGATAAGAGGAGCAAAGATCTAGAAAGGATCTAAGAAAGGAAGAGGAAGCTACACCAAAAATTGAACATACCTTAAGAGATCCACCAAGAACAATGGTAGATCATCAAGAACCCAAAGGAAGAAGCCTATAGAGTAATGAGGAAGGTTATGTTACACCAAATGAGGATTCAGAGGAGATTAGGCATAAAAATGATCAAGGGAAAAGGGTAAATTCCAACTTTTTAACAATTTAGAGGGGGTTCATGGTTAGGCTGCATAATTAGACAAACCGTGCACTGACCATGTATGAATGCTCTCTCAAGCTACATGGTTTCCTGAGACAATCCATGTAGTTTGGGAAAACCATTCTCAGAACATGTTAAACCCCTATAACCCCCATAAAATCACCCAAAACTTTCACAGTTCACTTGGCACATCACACGGTTTCAAACTATGCAAAACACCACTAGAATCTCACAAAGGAAAAATACATAGTTACGAATGGTTATTACTAACCATGCACTAACCATTTTCCTAGACTATATTCTCCAAAAATAAAAGTTTCCAACCCCTATTACTCAAAAACCTCAAAAAATATTCTAAAGACAAACCAAGCTCAATATAAAGCATACTTTTGACTCAGAGGGTGTTACAATTCTCCCCACTATGAAAGATTTATGTCACTAGAAAATTATCAAGATTATAGAATCAAAAAAAGAGAAGGAAAATTATAACTCATTAATGATTCCCTCTCCCACTTATCATAGATATCCTATCAGCACTACCACCATACATAGAATAGGGAAATTGTTTTACCTCAAAGTACCTTATCTTGGCGATCCATAATCTGAACCATTTTCTCAACCACAGTAGCATAGAGATCAAGATAAAAATCCTCCAATTAAATCACATTGGAACAATATAGTTAATACCTCATCAGGCAGTAAACATGAAAAAATAACAAATCTATGTCAAATGAGATGAAAATTCCAACCGATATTACACATTTCTAATTTTTCCAAGGAGCTCAAAGGTCCCAACAAACCTCAATGCCAACTTACCCTACTTACCCAACTAATGGTGCCCCATGTGAGGTGAAACTTGAAGAAAAACCCAATAAAAAAACTCAAGCACTAGAAGTAGATGATGTTGGTCTACATAAGATTTATGAAGACTCTATGTTATGTCCAATCTCTTTCAAATCAACTACACATTTTCTGTCATATCTTGAGTAAGGATTGGTCTAACCAAGGGCCATTCTCCCAAATCTTCCTAGAAAAAGGGAGATCTACATGGACGCTCATACAATTATTTTAAGGGATCCATCTTAATTGAATCCTAATAACTACTATTATGGAAAAATTTGACTAGAGGAATATTCTTTTCCCAGGAACCATCAAAATCAATCACACATGCTCAGAGCATATCCTTAAGAACCTGGATATCTCTCTACTTATGTGTATGATATTCCATGTTCAATTTCAACTAGTAACTAATAAACTCCTTCAAAAAATTAAAAAATATGGATGTAAACTGTGATTCCCTGTAAAAAACAATCATAAAGGGAAACCCATGAAGCCTCAAAACCTATCAAACATACAAGTGTATGAGTTTCTCCACTTATGTCATCTTCTTGATAAAGAGGAAATGAGACAATTTGATAATTTAATCTATGATCAACCAAATCACATCCTTATCAATAGGATTATGCGGTAAAAAAGTGATTAATTCCATGAAAATATCATCCCACTTCCATACCATAATGGGTAAAGGTTGCATCAAACTAATAGGTTTCTGGTGTTCCACCTTAATTCTATGAAAATTAAGGCACTGTGAAAAAAATTATTCAATCAACCATCTCATCCTTGGACACCAATACTAATTTATCAAATCACTATACATCTTGGTAGTACTAGGGTGAACGAAAAAATAATAATGGTTTCAACTTTCCATAAAATACTACCTTAGAGAAATTGAAATGAACAACCTTATATGGAAACACAAGGAACCACTAGGAGGTTGAGACCACTTACTCAAGGTCTTTCCACCATTAAGGATTTCACTAAAGTTTTGGTACTTGGTGTTAGGTACCTGCTTGAGCCAAACCCACTCATAAAATGAAAATTTATCATTTATTGAAGCCAAGAACACATTACAACCAACCTCATACACTCCCAAGATCATATTAGAAAAACAAATCATCAAATAACACTCCTCCAATGACACCTTCACTGCTTAACTTGGAAATTTCCTACTCAACGCATCGAAGACCACATTCCCTTTACTAGGAGTATAATAAATATCAAAATCAAATGTATAAAAATACTTAACCTAGTGTATCTATAAAAAGTTTAGATCCATATGAATAAAAATATACTTTAGGATTTTATGATCAAAATATAAAGTAAAATTATACCTAAAGAGATAGTGACACCACATTTTGAGTGCATTAATAGCCCTTGATAACTCAAGATAATGGGTAGGGTAGTTCTTATCATGAGGTACTAAATACTGATAGAAATAGAACACTACCTATTTCTCTTTCATCAAGACACATCCCAAACCCATTATAGAAGAATCATAGAATAAATCATAACCCAAACTCAATTTAAAAAGAATCAAAAAATAGAGCTGAAGGAAACTTCACCATTAGTTCCTCAAAAGATATTTAATATTTTTCATTCCACTAAAACTTTATACCCTCATGGGTTAAAGCTATTATTAGAGACACAATCTTGGATAAGTCCTAAACACAACACATGTAATAACCAACTAAAGCCAATAATCTATGGATATCAAACACATTTTTGGGTTTCTCCCAGGAAATTACCACTCGTATCTTTTTAGGATCCACTGAGATAATTATATTAGATATAGAATACCCTAAAAACTTCACTTATTGGATCCAAAACTCACATTTTGAATTCTTACCATACAATAAATGTTCTCTCAATGTTTTAAGGATGGTATCCAAATGATCCATTTGTTCTTCCTCTAACATGGAGTACATCGAAATATCATTCACAAACATAACCACAAAAGTGTCCAAAAACCAATGAAATATATTGTTTATCAATGGAATAAATAATATATGAGTGTTATTGATACCAAATGGCATAACCATAAAATTGAAATGCCCATATATGCTACAAAATTCAGTCTTAGGTATATCATCCTCTCAAACACTCAAATGGTGGTACCCTGAATGAAGATCAGTCTTTGAAAAGAAATGAGCCCCTATGAGTTGATAAAATTGACCATCAATATTGGGAAAGGGATATTTGTTCATAATAGTAACCTGATTTAGATTTTGATAATCCATGAAAAGTATGAAGCTCCCACATTCCTTCTTAGAAAAGAGGACATTTAAATCCCAAAGTGACACACTAGGAGAAATATTTCCCTTAGCCTCATGGTCTGCAAGATAGAATTTAATTTCCACCAAATCTAAAAGTTCTATATGATAGGATTGAATAGAAATGGGAATTTTACAAGGAATCATTTCAATAGTAAACTCAACCTCTTTATATCTTGGTAAACTAGAAAAATCACCCCGAAAGACCTCAGGGTAATCACAAACCACTATATAAAGTGGGATTCCCAATTGAGGGTCAATGGTATCCTGGAACATCTTTGAAAACTATCATGAGATTATCCCATCATAAGGAACAAAAGGCCCCAAATTTCTTGATCTAGAGTCCCACTCACCTTAAAAAACATGAGTGACCTCATTGAGTGATAAAAAATGAACTTGACAAAGATAATAGTCAATCTATTCCTTAAGACTGATCATTTAATCCATACTAATAATCAGTTTAAATATATCTATATAGAGAACTAAGAAGTACCACACCAATTTAAAGTCAACTATCACCACCTGACATGAGGGACATTTGAAACCTTGTTCATTCATATTTCCCAAAGGCAAGGAAAGATATAACAATAATGGTATAAGATCTAAACATAAGACCAACACATAAACTAACTTTGATGATATAAAAAAATGAGCAGAACCTATATCAAATAAATATAGTACCAAAGAGGATAAGATGAACAACTTACCTGTAATAGTAGTCAACCCTGTTTCAGATTCATCAGGTGTATACTCTTCTACATAAATTCATCCAATCTCAGATCCTCCTTGATCTTTTTTAGCCACACAAACATCCCCTTTGTCTTGAGGATAAGATTCAATACACTTGGACTCATTAGTAAGAACTGACTAACCCTTGGTGAGAGTGGATCCAACCTTACTTCCTTGGGATATACTTCCACAAAAATACCTTAGATTTCCTAATTTCCTACAATGATGATAAGTTCGGGGTGCTTCCATATAGTTAGGTTTGGTATGACCAGGACTTCTAAATTGATTGCAAAAAACCTTATAATATCCCGATGAATCCCCTAAAACTGATCCTAAATAATATAGGATAGCTTCATGCTTCTATTTCTATCCAGAAGATACAACTTGGCTAATATCCCCACCAACTGAAGCTCCACCCAACCCTGTTTTTCTAGAAATGTATACCTTTTACATATCCACTTTAGTGATTATCTCTACAAAGGTAAGAAGGAACATGAGAATTAGCATCAATCAAATATTGGACCTTATACCCATATAAAACCTCTAATACTTAAGGTACTCATTGGTAATAAGATCTGGTTCCAAGTTAACCAACTTAGAAAAACGAGTGGGTTAATCTATAAGAATACACCCACCTTGCTCTAAGGTTAGAAATTCCTAGGTCTTCTTCAAATGAAACATATTTGGATAAAAATACTGATTAATTATTTTATTGAAATAAGCCTAGGTAATATCTTTATGAAACTTATCTTGAACAATAGAGTCCCACCATATCCTTCCTAGTCCCTCAAGCATGTAAGTGGAAAACCCAACTTAGAGTCCTCAGGAGATTTTAGAAATTTGAAGATCCTCTCAATCCCCTCAATACACTCCTTAGATTCATAGGGTCCTATTTCACCATGGAATATGGGTGGAATATTCTTGGTAAATCTGATCCATGATCCACCATCCATCTTGGTTTCCCAACACCCGCTTGACCTAGGGTTTGAATTGCGTGGATAATAGCTTCTACCGAAGAAGGGTCCACTAGAAGATTTTCTTGTGGAACTTATATCACATATTCCTCTCTTAGATTTATAAGAGATTTCCTAAGAGGCATTTTCTAATGAACACAAGAAAAAAATCAATTTAATAGAAATTCCAAAATCATAAGAGCAACTTCTAGAATCCATATCAATGTCTTTAAACAATGATAATTTAAAGAAGATACAAATTCTCAAAAAAGACAACACCATAGTAAGGAATAATTTCATTTAAATAAATCCTCACCCAATTTATTCAAATAAGTTAAAACACAAAGTCTCAAGGATGGAAAAAATCCTTGATCACCCTTGGTAACTCTGGTTCAGGCATGAAAGTAATATGAGCAGGCACCCTCCTGCACTCACTATATAAATTCCAATAGTCCTAAATACTTACAACAAAACACATAGAATGAAACATAGGTAGTGTCATAAAACTTCAGGGTGGTAATTCCATTTGATACCATTTTTTAATGAACCAACCCAGGTCAACTAGACAAGTCACCTGATATAGCCCACCACATGGTGAGGCATACCAATGAAACACAAGTCTCATGTATAACTGAAGAAAAACCAGAGTAAAAAGTATAAGAAATGAGTATATATCCATGATGCATACAACATCAGTCCAAACATTCTAAACTAGAAATACAAAACAAGATAATACTAAACAAGTCTTCATGTGACCATCTGTCACCACCAAACCATCCTGTTATAAAGGTGATGATAATAAGAGAAATCAACATACTACACACAATATCTTTACCTTTACCTAAGTCTTGTAAAGAAAAAATCTATAACCACCCAAAGGGAAAATTAGGGTGCGATATCGAATCCCTATGATATTTCACCAAATAATTTATACAATTTATAATATCAAGAGTGTGTTCTCTCTAGATTAAAAAAATAAATTTTATAAATTATTTTCATAAAATAAAACCAAATTGTAAACATCCTTTTGTTTTCATAAAAAAACCTTTCATATTCACATAATAATGAATATGAAGAGTATATATGATATAGTATGAAAGAATAATCAAAACAAACCATGGATACACTATAAGATAAACATATTATAAAATAACCATGGAATGTACCATCATGTAAAAACCAAGAATAAATGAAAAATCAAACCATTTGGGATTTAAACTATGGGTATATATTCTAAAAATGAAAGTAAATTAAAATATAATTATCAAGTGGATTAAGAAAATAAAACCTCTAGTGGAATTACACACACTTAAGTGACACAAAACCTCTAGTGGCATTACACACACTAAAGTGACAAGTCTATTTCTCGACACAGTTGAGGTCACCCAATGTGATAATTTTTTCAAAAACGATTTTAAAACCATGTTCAAAGTTTAATAAAAAATTTCATAGAAAATACTAACTACTTTCATGCTTAAAAACCTATTTTAAAATCAAAACTACCATTCAAGCATTTCATTGAACACTTGGTGTGCACAATTTTTTTAAAGTAAAACCCCTTTAAAAAATGATTCTATTCCAATAAAACCTGAATGATTATAAATAAATCAGTTTCATTGAATAAACCAAAGTTATTTTCAAGAAAATAAAGTAATTCATGTGTTATAACCTTTGTATAGAGACTCATACCTCAAGAATGGAGGGTAAACTAGTCGACTTTGAAAACAGAGATTGAGAAAGAGTAGATTGAGTCCCCATGATCCTAGATCCATAAGAAACAACATAAAACCTATGTCAAACCAAATATATCCAACATACATAGTCTAATTTGGTTCCAATGAGATAATAGGAGAAGAGATATAGTAAAGGAATACGAAAGGAAGAGGAAACCACAAAAAAACTAAACAAACCTTGAGAGATCCATAAATAATGAAGGTAGATCATCAAGAATCCAAAGGGATAATCCTATAGAGGATTGGAGAAGGTTTATGTCAAGAAAAATGAGTATTAAGAAGATATAAGACATAATAATGATCAAGGGAAAATGGTATGTTCTAACTTTTTAATGGTTCAGAGGGGGCGCATGGTTTGGCTGCATTGTTAGAAAAACCATGCACCAACCATTCTTAGATATTGTATCAATCCACATGGATTCATAGTGAAGTATGAATAGTTTGGTAAAATCATGCTCAAACCATGTGATACCCCTAAACAACCCTTAGAAAATCACCCAAACCCACACAGTTCACCTAGAATGTTGCACGATTTAACTAACCTTGAAAAATGCCACTGGAACCTTATAGAGGAAAACCACATGGTTACCGTATGGTTAACACTAACCATGAACCAAATTTGTGCCTAGCCTGGATTCTCCAAAAATATATTTTTCCAACCCCCATTCCTATAAAATATCTAGAAAAACTCCTAATACAAACCATGCTCAATTTTAAGTATACCTGTGAATTAGAGGGTGTCACAGTTTAGGAAATGTGGAGTTTGTTCCCTTGTTATCTTATTATTACTCCATTGAAGGCTAGTGGTTTCCATTTTAATAAGGTAAGTTTTTTTTATGAAATTACATTATTTAACATGTCATGAAATTCTTGTGTGTTTATAAATGTTTTCTTACAAAATTATATGTATATGTTATACCTTTATTGATGTTATAAGATGTTTTAAAGGGTTTATATACCTAGCATAAAGAGATTCCAACCGTTTTTTAGATTATTTATATTTTATAATGTATTCAAAGTGTTTATATAAGTTCCTTTTATGTTTATTTAAAATTAATTTAAAGGAACAATGTTTCTTGAAACCAGTTTTGGGTTTCCATGAAAAATATGGTTCTTATACATAAATGTGTCTGTAAAAAGGGGCATGGTTGGCCCTCATTAAATGATTTTAAGACTTAAGAGTTATAGTGTTTATTAAAATTTGTTTCAAAGGTATTGTTTCTTTCTAAATAATTTATAAATAGTGTTTTATGGATGGGTTTATAGTGGATGAAAAATGACTTAGAATTCAGAGTTATTTTTTCAAAGGCCCATTTTGAAATTCATAAAATGTTTTTATCAAAATGAGGGATACTTTCATTTGAGTGACTTTCATTGTGATGAATTGTGTATAATTTTTCCCTTATGGTATATATTTTATTATTATGTGATGATTTTATTATTTTAAAAAGGTTTGTTTCTCGAGAGGGTGTTGAAGGTGAGATGATATTTCTTTAAAGTGTTTTATTATTGATTTATGTGATTATCTCATTGATTTATTATTTTCTCATCCTAACTTGAGTATATCATGGGAACCCTAGGAATATAAGTAGAAGGTATGGATGTGTGTTACAATAGCTAGTATGTGCTAACTAGATAGTTCCCTAGAAAAGTTTCACCATCCTAAGGTTTGTATAGAACTCAGTGGAACTGTAAGGGAATATGAATGGGATGTTATATATGATTTTAGGGGACTATTGATTGAAGAACTAAGTCCAATATACTCAATGTTAGAGTCTATTGAGTTTCCTATGGTTCTTAGTTTTTATTTAATATTATTTAGGGGATTCTCAATATTTTCCTTTTATTACATAAATATTTATTTGGTTATCTAGAATCATTTATTTTGTTTTTATTTATTTTCATTATGTTCCATTAATATACTAGAACCTACTTTATTTATACTCAATTTCAGTTATGTTTTTGAAAAAATTCAAAAAAAATTTAAAAATGATTTGGAAGTGTGGTTTTTAAAGGAAAATAAATATAGATTTTATAAATGGGATTTGAGAAATAATTTTATAAAAAGATATAAAGGATTTGGATTTATTTTTAATGAATTTAAGGAGTCTTTTTTCCATGGTTTAAAAGTGTTTCTTATAAAAAAATAATTTAACCCCAGATTTATATAAGAGTGGTGAATGTTTAATAAAAGTCACATTGGATTTTTTACTTGTTTATTTATACTAGTGAGTGAAAAATATATTTTATAAGATATTTTCAAACCATAATTTATAAAATGTTTTATGAAAGTAATTTTATAAACTCTATGGTGTAATTCTACTGGACATGATTGGATCACATCGTACATATACATTGATGTGTGTGTGTAGTTATTGTGCATTCTTTCTAGTTCCCAAGTTTGATATATAGTTTTTAAAGTTCAAATTAGTATGTTTATGGATGTGTTAGGTTATGGTGAGTGACCATGGGTCACATGGAGGTGCTGGTATTCACTTTGGTTCAGTTTTTTTAGATGTTGATGCATCGGGTAACTCATCCAATTGTATTTTACTCTTGGTATTTCTTATTTATGATTATAAGATGAATTTATTATATTTTTATTTAGAGGTGAGGTTTAGTTGTATAATTGGTTATGTTTTGTAAATAATAATATTCATATTTCATTGGTTATATTTCATTGGATGATTATTTTTTATATTCCATGTTTAGAACTACTTTTATTTAAAAATATTTATTTCTTATGCATGGAGGTCCAATGTATGGACACCCATAATAGATTATTGGTAAGTTTTAGCTATGTTTTTTGGTTATTAAATGGTTAAATCATTCCCACTTTTGTATATTTTGATACTGTAGTGCCTTTCACCTGCCCATGGAGATCAAGAACATGCTTTCGGCCTTAAAAAAATATTGGGTGGCATGTCAGGATGACCTAGGCCAGTTCATTAAAAAATAGTATCAAAGAAACCACTTATTATTTTGGTGTGTCTTGGTAGTATAGAGACTATAATTTCAAGGTCTTAAGAGCTAGGTCATGAGTAGGTTCTTTATCACCACCTCTCATGACATAAATTGAGTTACCATGAGTAGTTGGGGATTGATCCTGAGATTAAATTTATTTTTAGATTATTTGATGGTATTTTGACCCCCATTGGGTTATATCCGATACTTTTGGGTTCATTTTAATCTTTAGGTGAAAGTAAAAGGTAAATAAAGTTTCATGATTACCTTGCATGGTTTATATATTTGTGTGGAGCCTATCCACATAGCCTAGAAAACTTATCAGAGGCTACTGCATGACTATCTCATAGTTATCTAAACCATGCATCCATAACATACACTAATTTATAACCCTTTTAGATTTTTTTGGACCTATTTTTATTCCAAAATGTTCCTAATGCGATTTACACTTTTTGGGGATGAATTAAATATGGTATTAATGAGGGTTTGATGACGTTGAAGCATATTTTTTTATGAACAATTTCATGTTTTTTGTTTATGCTTGATGTTTCAAAATATAATTTTTTATGAAAAGGGATGTTTCATGAAATGTTTTTATTTTGAAACTAGTTTTTATGTTTTATTTGAAAAGTTTATTTCATGAATTATTTTTCCTAAAAACATGATTTTTTAGTTTAGTGGTAAAATTATTTTTCTTCGATATGGTGTTTTCCAAAGTTATTAATTTAGTAATAGAACTTAAAAGATGTTTCAAAATGAAAGTGAATTTCAAGAAATGTTTTGATTTTATGAATAAATAGATATAATATTTTTGAATAAAGATGAAATTTTATCATGTTTTAGTGGGTTTCTTATTTCATGAAAAATATTTATGGTTTAAAAATACTATATGAGTGTTTTGAAACTCTATAGTAAGGAAGATCAAATTTTAACTTTCAAAAATGTTATGAAATGAATATTCATGAAATTTATAAATAAATTTTAATGTATTCAAAACATGTTTGTTTTATAAAATGAGTTTCCAAATTCTATATCCAATATTAGTGATTATAAAGAAATTATTTTTCTAGTGTGATCTACTTTTATGGGATGGAGATTTTGATTTCAATCCCTTGGTTAGATGGTGTTTTTTTTTGATTTGGGGAGCATAAATGAGTTGGATTGATGTTTCTTATGATTTATAGTTTGACTCATAAAAAGGTCTCAATGGATCTTAGAGAGTCTATCTTGTTGGACTCCTCATGTATTCATCATGTTTTAATGATAAAAAATCTCAATCATAATTGCACGTCTTGTTAATGATCTCAAATATCAATAATAATTACACATCATGTTTTAATGATATCAAATCTTATTACTGTTAATTACCCTCTTTGTTATTCACAAATCTTATTACTGCTAATTACTCTCATTATTATTTACAAATCTTATGCATGATCACAAATCTCACTTATTGTATCAAACCTATGTATTTATCTTATAATGGTTAATCTTAATTCATTTTATGGATATTACTTTTTAAGTTTAAATACAGATATTTGTCTAAGTATTAATACACCGTGAAGTCTGACACAGTAAGACAGATTGTGTGAAAGACACCGTGAAGGAGAAACTGTGACTCAAACACCGTGAAGCCTAAGTCTCAGACACCGTGACCAGTGAGACACCGTGACCTCAACACACTGTGGCCATAAGCCTGACACCATGAAGGACACACTGGGAGCAAGACACCGTGAGCCAAATACCGTGAAAGTCATACTGTAAAGGACACACCGTGAGTCAGACACCATCAGTCAGACACCGTGATATGGAGACACCGTTAAGGAGACACAGTGAAGGACATACCATGAAGGAGACACCGGTTCAAGAATACACCATTTACATAATCATTGTGACACCATTTATTAACCTTTTTGTCGATATTATTTAAATAATACTAATGGTCATATTTGATGTTTTTAATGCAATTAATGTTATTTAATGATAGTTTTTGGTCTGTTATAAAACCATACCTAGTACCTATGGAAAGGAAATCATTCCTACTACCGGAGCTTATGGAATATAAAGAAGACTGATCTACAGTAGAACTAGAGAGAGACACAAGGAGCACAAGATAAAAAGCAGAACATATATGCAACAAGAAACCCGAGTGCATTGTACTGAACCAGAAGAAAAATCCAGAGCACGATGAAGAGATTGCAAGATCTTTCAAAGAACTCCCATACATGCAATCTGACACTACTAGAGGAACTGGAATCAAGAGAACATTCTCACTCGTGCAGAACACAAGCTGAACCACGACACTCTATTTTTCCACACAAAACAAGAGAAGGACTCAGAAGCATTTATGATGAATCCAATGAGTATAGAGATGCATTGACAATCACTAAGAGATTTCTAAACTTTCATATACTTACTCTTAGTGATTCATTATTTACTTTTGAGAAGTGTGTTTATCCTGTTTATTTTACACACACACTATCTCCTGAGCTAAGCTGGAGGATTCTTAAATCATCATTAAAACTCTATAACTCCCTTTTTTCCCACTTTGGATAGTGGTAGAGGTCAAGTAGGACCTGGACATCCTATGACCTGTTGTTTGTTTCCCACGTAGAACTGTGGTAGAGGTCTTTGTACCTGGACAGTGTGTTCACTGTTGTTTACCCCGATCCAGGGTGTGGATCAATTTTATATAAATTGTTGGAGAGGACTAAGTCTCGTCTTGAGACTAAACCTCTTGGTTATATCTGCTGTGCATTTTAGTTTAATTCATAAGTATACTACATATATCTTTTATATTCCGCTGCTAACTACTTTGAAATATAAAACTATTTTAAAGTTACTTTGATAGTTAATCTAGCAAGTGTTTGTAACTATTGTAAATCAGTAGATTAGTTTCAAAAGCTATTTTAATCTTCTGATTAAATTAACTGAGACCTAATCACTCTTTGAGAACCTAATTTAACTTTTACAGTTTTACAAATTCACTACAGTTTAACTTGTTTTATAAATTGGGGGACTTTAAGAGAAATATTTTTAACAGAAATTTTAATTGGAACTCAATTCATCTCCCTCTTGAGTATCCACTCTGACCAACATTTGGTATCAAAGGATTGTTTTTGTTAAATTATTTCAAAATACTATATTTTTCAACTGTGATTTTAGTTTCATCTTTAAAGATCTTAAATTTCTGTTAGTTATAAATTTTATCTCTTTAAATTTATTTTCTAAAATCTAGTTTTGGATAATAGACTAGAAGGTGCTGCTACTAACAAGACACCTTTATTTAATGGTACAAACTATGCCCAGTGGAAACTTAAGATGAAAATTCATTTGGAAAGTTTGGGTTTTGATATCTGGACTACTATAGAGTCTCAATATAAAATTACAGAAACTCAAAGAACAAATTGGGATGAACCTACAAAAACTACTTACAATAATAATTGTAAAGCTATGAATGCTTTATACTGTGCTTTAGGAGATGAGGAATTTAACAGAATATCTGCTTGCAAAACTGCCTATGAAATTTGGGATACTTTGGGAGTTTCTCATGAAGTAACAACCAATGTTAAAGAAATGAGATTAAATACTTATACTATTAAATATGATAATTTTAAAATGAAGACTGATGAACCTATTTATGATATGTACCTCAGGTTTAATGAGATTGTCAACACTATGAGATCACTTGGAAAGGCTGTTCCAGCAAAGGAACAAATCATGAGAATCTTGAGATGTCTACCAGACCGATGGAGGGGCACTTTTATTTCAATCAGAGAATCATGTGACATTGGAGATTTTCCTGTCAAAGAACTAATTGGTAAGCTTATGATGTATGAGGAAGAACTCAAAGTGAATAAGGAGGAAGATGATGAACCAAAGAGGAATTCAGTGGCATTCAAGTCTACTACTTCAAAGAGCAAAGACAAGGAGAAAATACATGTACCTACTGAAATCTCAACAAGTGAAAGTTCATATTCTGAATCTGATGCTGAAATGGCTCAAATAGCCAGAAGGTTTAAGAAATTCTCTAGGAAGAAGAAGTTCTTCAGAAAATCAAATTACAAAGGTAAGTATGATCAAAAAGTTAATTGGAAGAAGGACCAGAAGAAAGCTAATAAGGAAGATGGTATAGTCTACTATGAGTGCAAAAGAAAAGGTCACATAAAAGTAGACTATCCAAAACTGAAGTTTAAGAAGAAACATGACTACAAGGACAGTAAGTACAAGAAAGATATAAAAGCTACTTGGAGTGCTTCAGAAGATAGCACAAGTGAATCCAAAATTTATGATTCTGAAAAGAATCATGCCAACATATGTTTCATGACCAACACATCGGAGGTAACCTTAAATACTCCTGTTTTAAATTCTTATTATTCTGGAGATGATGCAGAATCTGATTCTGATTCTGAAGACATGACTAAGGCTGAATTATCTGAATAATGTAACATGATGGAAGAAACCTGTAATGAACTTAAGGAAAAATATAAGTCATTAAAGAAACAACATGCTCTTACTACCAATGTTAACTCTTACCTTGATATAGAAAAAGAAAATAATGCTCAACTATTAAAGGAAAATACAGAACTGAAAATGTCTAATGAGAAACTTAGAAAGGACTTAGAAAAGTTCAAAAAATGGAAAGGATACTCTAACTCAAATTCTAAGAAATCAAGTGGAACCAAAATACACTACTGGAATAGGATACCAACATGGAAAAAGACAGTTTAATAAAACTAGATTTATTCCTAAATCTGGACAAAATTCTGCTAGTTCTAGTTCTGAAAATTCACATGCTTCAACTAGTTACTCACATAGTTATAGATCAAATAGAGTTTATCTTTCAAAATATGTTGAATATATTGATTATATGAGACCCATAAGAAAAATTTGGGTACCTAAAACTTTACTTGATAACCTGTTTAGACCCAAGAGAATCTGGGTACCAAAATCATTCTCTATTTAAAACTGTTTTGTAGGAAACCTGTTTGAAGAGTTCCCATAAGAAGACATGGTATTTGGACAGCGGATGTTCAAGGCATATGTCTGGGGATTATTCATGCTTCTAGAGTTTAATCAAGGTTGATGGAGGCTATGTCACCTTTGGTGATAATTCTAAAGGAAAGATCATCAGCCTAGGCCAAATTGGTAACACTGATTTAGTTTTAATTTCTAAAGTTATATTTGTTGACGGACTAAAATATAATCTGTTAAGTATTTCTCAATTATGTGATGATGTCTTTAATGTTAAGTTTGAAAATGATTCTTGCAATGTTTTTAATTATAAAAATGTTTTAGTATTTTATGCTTTGAGAAATGAAAATGTTTATGCTGTTGATTTAAATTCCTTAGCTAAAAAAAATGTTACTTGCCTAAATGATTTTCATAAAGAATCTTGGCTATAGAACATAAGATTAGGACACTGAAATATATATTCACTTAGAAAACTGACTAGGAAGAACTTGGTTAGAGACCTACCCAAACTTGATTTTCTAAATGAAAAGGTTTGTAATCCCTGTAAAAAGGGAAAGCAACACAAAATCTCTTTCAAACTAAAGAAATAAGTGTCAACTTCTCAACCTCTCGAGTTGGTTCACATGGACTTGTTTGGATCTTCTAGAGTTTCTAGCTTAAATGGGAAGCACTATGTCTATGTTATAGTAGATGACTTTTCTAGATATACTTGGTTATATTTCTTAGCTCACAAAAGTGAATCTTGTTCTTATTTTGTTAAATACTCCAAGTCTATAGAAAAACTTAGTGGACTTAAGATTAAAACCCTGAGAAGTGATCATGGCCGTGAGTTTGAAAATAAAGAGTTTGAATCTTATTTCTCACAAAATGGCTATAGTTACAACTTTTCTGCCCTTAGGACACCTCAACAGAATGGTGTAGTAGAAAGAAGAAATGGAACCCTTCAAGAAATAGAAAAAAACACGCTTAATGAGTATGACCTGCCTATTTATTTTTGGGATGAAGCTGTAAATACAATGTGTTATATCATCAATAGAGTCTTAGTCAGACCTATTCTCAAAAATACCCCTTATGAACTATGGGATAATAGAAAACATAAATTTATCTACTTTAGAGTCTTTGGTTGTAAAGTATTTATTCTAAACACAAAGGATAATCTGGAAAAGTTTGCCTCTAAGAGTGATGAAGGAATATTTTTAGGATATTCTATAACTAGAAAAGCCTATAGAGTTTTTAATAAAAGAACCAAGTGTGTGGAAGAATCTGTTCACATCAAGTTTGATGAAACCGATCCACATGAACCTAAGACTTATCTTGAAAATCTTGAAGAAGATTTGTCTGTTCTGAACCTTAATGATAAAACCAATGAACCTGCTGTAAAGACAACCAATTCTGGACATATTCCAGAATCTTCTTCTAATGAACCCGAACCTAGAGAAGAACCTGAAATTTCTAGTCCTACCTTTACTAGATCAACTAGGATTCTAAATAATCATACTTTAGATGCTGTTGTCGGAAATCTGGATAGAGGGACACGGACTAGAGCTTCTCTTAGAAATCAGGTTGAACATCAAGCCTTCTTGTCACAGCTTGAACCTAAAAACATTGATGATTCTATTAATGATGAATTTTGTGTAATTTCTATGCAAGAAGAACTAAATCAGTTTGAAATAAATAATGTTTGGAAAATAGTAGAAATACCTAAGGACACTTTCACCATAGGCACTAAATGGGTGTTCAGAAATAAAGTAGATGAAGTTTGAAATATAGTTAGAAACAAGGCTAGATTAGTTGCACAAGGCTATAGTCAAGAAGAAGGAATTGACTATGAGGAGAATTTTTCTCCAGTAGCCAGACTAGAAGCCATTAGAATTCTACTTGCTTATACTGCACATCTAAATTTTAAACTATACCAAATGGATGTCAAGAGTGCATTCTTAAATGGGTATATAGATGAGGATGTTTTTGTTGAACAACCACCTGGATTTACAAACCCTCATTTTACAAATCATGTTTTTAAATTATCAAAATATTTATATGGTTTAAAGCAAGCTCCAAGAGCTTGGTATGTCAGATTAAGTAATTTTCTAATTTCTAAAGGTTTTACAAAAGGAATAACTGATCCTACTCTTTTTATAAAATGAATTTATAAAGATGTTTTAGTTGTACAAATTTATGTAGATAATATTATTTTTTGATCTTCAAAAAATTCATTATGTACTGATTTTTCTAAAATGATGCAAAACAAATTTGAAATGAGCTTAATGGGTGAATTAAAATTCTTTCTTGGATTTCAAATATTTCAAAATAATGATGGAATTATTTTAACTCAAAGTAAATGTACTAGAGATATTTTAAAATGTTTTGGATTGGATAGCAAAAAAAATAGTGACACTCCCATGAGTACCACCTGTAAGTTGGATCTTGATGAAGAAGGAAAATCTGTTGATCAAACCACTTATAGAGGAATGATTGGAAGTATACTCTACTTGACTACTATTCATCCTGATATTATGTTTAGTGTGTGTATGTGTGCTCATTTTCAAGAAAAACCTAAGGAGTCACATTTAAATGCTATAAAGATAATTTTCAAATACCTCAAGCATACTCCCAATTTAGGATTGTTCTATCAAAAGGACAATCATTTGAACTAGTGAGTTATTCTGATGCTGATTTTGCTGGATGTAAGTTAGATAGAAAAAGAACCTCTGGAACATGTCACTTTTTAGGCAAGTCACTAGTATCATGGTGTAGTAAGAAACAAAATTCTGTTGCATTGTCTACTGCAGAAGCTGAATACATAGCTGCTGGCAGTTGTTGTGCACAAATTTTGTGGATGAAACACACTTTACTAGACTACGAATATCAATTCAGACATGTCCCAATAAATTGTGACAACACAAGTGCTATTAACATTTCAAAGAATCATGTTTCACATTATAGGATAAATCATATTGATGTAAGACATCACTTTTTGAGGGATCATTATCAAAAATGTGATATCACTTTGGAATTCATTGGTACTGATTATCAACTTGCTGATATATTCACTAAACCATTAAATTCTGAGAGATAAGACTACATCATACATGATCTTGGTATGATTAACCATAAATAAAAATCTTATAGATCTTACTATTTACTATTTTACTATATTTTACTTTACGGTTTCGTGTTCACTGTTTCTCAGTTACTACTTCATGTTTACGGTCTCACAGTTAACACCTTGTGTTCACGGTCTGTCACATAACTGTCTCACCGTGACAGAATAATTCACTCACTGTCTCACCATGACTGCACAAAATGGTCACTGTCTCACCTTGACGACCACCAACTATCTCACCTTGACGACTATTTTTCATCACACCGTAACACCTACTCACGGTCTCACTGTGAAGATTATTTATGCATTTATTTTAATTCGTATCACGGTAATTTTTATTTCACCACTGTTTACTTTCCCGCGTTTTTGTTTTTATGACATTTGACATTCCCAAATGATAAAACAAAAGGGTTTTCATTCGATTTCTCACCCGAACTCTCTCCTAAACCTTCTCAATCCTGCAAACCTTCTCTCCTCTCTCGCCTGAACCTTTAGTGAATCCCAAGGATGAAGCGTCCATCTTCACCCTCATCTGAGAAGCACCACTCTAAGAAACAGAAGAGGGCACCGGAAATTTCACCCAAAGGACCTCTAAATATGAACTTAGTAAGCTGTACTGTAGTTCCTAAAAAGGAGATCTGCCCTGAGTGGCTGCTGAATAGAAAGTATTTGGTCCTGAAAATCTTAAGAGAAAAAAGATGGCTCAAATGGTTCTCTAGACAAGATAGACCGATTTATTCGAGATTGGTATCTCAATTTTACCAGTATGTAAAGTTTTCCTTTGATGCTGGATAAAGATGTATGGTAACAAGATGGGTCAATGGAAAAAATTGTTCATTCTCTTCAAGGATATGGGCTGCATGTCTGAGGATTCCACATGAAGGGATTTGTGATGATTACCAGAGAGTCCCTCCTCCAACAACTGACTTATTTGATCTGGAAAATGCACTAGAGATCCTGACTGGAAATGGCACCAAGCGAAGGGCCATAGCAGCTGAATTGGATGGGAAGACAAGAATGCTATTCAAATTTGTTCATAATTTGATTAGTTCAAGAAAAGGAGATTTTTCTGTGATGAAGTATCAGGATGTGTTCCTAATTCACCTGTTGAAGAATGGTCATAAGATCAATCTTTTCAAATATTTCATTAACCATATACGTGAGCTGATTAAAGTAACTTCCAAATCCGCCTCTTTGTTTTACTCAAGGATGATTTCGGCCATGTTAGTTTCCAAAGGAGTGGTTGGACCAAATGGAGAAAAGCTAGAGGATTTTGATTTCTGTTTATCCAAGCCTATCATCAGAAGGATGAAGATTAATTGGAACCCCTGGAAGAAGTAGTGGGTTGAGGATAATGATCAAATTTATAAGAAGTTTAATCCTTTTGATTATCCAAGAAGGCCTAAGAACATTACTGATCCTGGTTTGGAACCAGATGAAGTGGATGAGTACCCAAAAGAAGAAGAAGAAGAGGCTAAAATACCTCAAGAGGAAGCAGCTCCTACTGAGAAAGAAAGGACTGCTGTCCCTGCTGATGTTCCTGCTGAAATACCTTCTAGAGAGGAAGTTGCTGTTGTTTTTAGAGAAGAAGAAGATCCTGCATCTAGAGATGATATTGATCAGGAAATTCAATCTGAGGCTGCAAGAGATTTGATTATCCCTGTTTTAGAGCAGCAAGCCATGGAAGAGTCTGGTGGTGCAGAATACCTCACTGTCATGGAAGAAGCTGATCTAGGAGAAATACCTATTAGGGAAAATGTTAATCAAGAGGATCTCCCTGTTGAAAAAGAAGAAAGTCTAGAAGCACAACCAGTGGAACAGTCAGTTCCTGAGTACATACCCTCTTCCGAAGAGAGGATGGAAATTGCCTTTCAGATGGAAAGGCAAGAATTTTCTGAATAGATTAGAGCTGATCCTGAGCATCAAGAATCTGAAATGGAAGCACACTTTGAGGGGGAGGAACCTCAAAATCTTGAGATTTATGAAGCTGGATCTGATGAAACCTCTCAACCAACTGTCACATATTCTTTGTACACTCGGTATGAATTTCCAAGTTTTTATGATGTAAATGGATCAAAGCAAGTGACTGCAACTGGTTTAGATCTCTCTTCTCTATTTCAATTGAAGTCAGTAGCTCAACCTGAACCAGAACCAGAACCTCAACCTCAACACCAACCTCAAACTGAATCTGAATCTGAAATTGAAACTGACTCAGAAACGCAACCAGACCCTGAATCCTTACATGATCAGCAATCTTTTGTAACTAAGGATGATTTGAAAGTCTTTGGAGAGACTATCTTGGATGGTGTTGAGAAGATTATATCCACTCAACCTCATCCTGTGACTCAATTAAGTCAAGAAGATGCCTAAATTATGTTGGAAAATATTATTTTGCATATCCTACCCAGGATGATCTGAGAAATACAAGAAGTTAGAGTTAAAAACAAATTTCTTAGTGCTGATGTTGCAAATTTGAAAGGCTTGGTTGAAAACCTCCAGCATGAATTGTCTTCAAGATCAGAGCCTGCTCCTGTTGTTCCTGCTCCTGCACTTGTTGCTACATCTACTGAACCAGATGTTTCCAACATTTATAGAGAGATTGTATCTCAAGTTCATCCTTATCTGTTATATTTTTATGAGAATATTGGAGCAAGACACACAAAGATGCTGCAACGCATAAGAGAGCTTGTAGAAAAACTGAATAAGATCACAGATGAGTACACTGGCTGTCTGTAAAAGGTTTTGAAATAGCTCAATATTCTAACCGAAGATGTCAAGGCTTCTACTCCCTCTGGTCAGACCTCCACACCTTCTCTGGATGATTCTTTTCTTAGGTCCATAATCAAGGAAGAAATTCAAAATGCTTTCAGTGGTTTAGATCTGTCTCCTCTTTCTGAAGTTATGAAGAACAGTGATAGAGCACTTGATCTTGTTTAGATCCATTCTAAGATTGCCAATGATGCTCAACAGGAGATCACCAAGAAGATATAATTTTATCTCACCCGGATTTTCTCCAAAAGGGACATGAAAAATCACTTTAAGTATCTTGTGGAGAACCTGAAAATCCCTCCAGTGACTCAAGCTTTTAAATCTCAAGTTTAGAAGCTTACAGAGTTCACCAGATTGTTAGAAAAATTCATGGAGAATAAGGATGATTTTGAAAAGGCTGTGCAATATGGTGGAGAAATCATTACTGATTTCATAAATCTTTTGAAGCCATATCTTCATGTGCAGAGTAATGTTATCGTTGCTCCAGCTGCTGCACCCCTTAGACATGGTCTACCTGCCCTAGCCTCAACTACCATGTCAGTCAGACAAGCCCTTTCTCAGATCCGGCCAGTCATTCTTGACCAACCACAGACTATATCTTCTACTACTCCTTCTTTGGATCCATATATTTTTGAAGGTCTACCTTTACCATCTTTTTCTACCACATCTATTCCTTCTTCTACATCAGCACCAGCTCCTGCTGCTGATAAAGGAAAGGAAAAAGACAATCCCTGAACAGTCCAGTGACTACTCTCTTTTTGATGGGATGTCTTTCCTTTTTTGTATCAGGTAATCTGGACGTTTTTTAATGACAAATGCATTGTTTCACTCCCTTATATCTGTTTAAACTTTTTGATAATCCCAAAAGGGGGAGAAAAAGTGAAAGTATTATAATGTGATATGTCATTTATACTTTGCCTATATATGATTTGTGATCATCAAAAAGGGGGATATTGTTGGACTCCTAATGTATTCATCATGTTTTAATGATCACAAATCTAAATCATAATTGTACATCTTGTTAATGATCTCAAATATCAATAATAATTACACATCATGTTTTAATGATAGAAAATATTATTACTGTTAATTACTCTCTTTATTATTCACAAATATTATTAATGCTAATTACTCTCATTATTATTTACAAATCTTATGTATGATCACAAATCTCACTTATTGTATCAAACCTCTATATTTATCTTATAATGGTTAAGCTTAATTCATTTTATGCATATTACTGTTTAAGTTTAAATACAGATATTTGTCTAAGTATTAAGACACCGTGAAGTCTGACACAATAAGACAGACTGTGTGCAAGACACCGTGAAGGAGAAACCATGACTCAAACACTGTGAAGCCTCAGACACCGTGACCAGTGATACACAGTGACCTCAACACACCGTGACAGTAAGCCTGAAACTGTGAAGGACACACCGTGAGCCAAATACCGTGAAAGTCATACCGTAAAGGACACACCGTGAGTCAGACACCGTGACTCAGACACCGTGACATGGATACACCGTGAAGGAGACACACTGAAATACATACCGTGAAGGATACACCAGTTCAAGAAGACACCATTTACATAATCAATGTGAAACCATTTCTTAACCATTTTGTCAATATTATTTAAATAATACTAACGATTATATTTGATGTTTTTAATGAAGTTAATGTTATTTAATGATAGTTTTTGTTCTGTCATGAAACCATACCTCGTACCTATGTAAAGGAAATCATTCCTACTACCGGAGCTTATGGAATATAAAGAAGACTGAGCTGCAGTAGAACTAGAGAGAGACACAAGGCGCACAAGCTAAAAAGAAGAACATATAGGTGACAAGAAACCTGAGTGCACTGTACTGAACCAGAAGAACAATCCTGAGCACGAGGAAGATATTCCAAGATCTTTTAAAGAACTCCCATATATGAAATCCGACACTACTGGAGTAACTAGAATCAAGAGAACATTCTCACCCATGCAGAACACAAGCTGAACCACGACAATATGTTTTTCCACACAAAACCAGAGAAGGACTCAGAAGCATTTCTGCTGAATTCAACGAGTCCAGAGCTACATTTCCAATCACTAAGAGCTTTATAAACTTTCATATACTTACTCTTAGTGATTCATTATTTACTTTCAAGAAGTGTGTGTATCCTATTTATTTTACACACACACTGTCACCTGATATAAGCTGGAGGATTCTTAAATCCTCTTTAAAACTCTATAACTCCCTTGTTTCCCACTGTGGATAGTGATAGAGGTCAAGTAGGATCTGGATAGCCTGTGAACTGTTGTTTGTTTCCCACGTAGAACTGTGGTATTGGTCTTTGTACCTAGACAGTGTGTTCACTGTCGTTTACCCCGATCCAGGGTGTGGATCAATTTTATATAAATTGTTGGATAGGACTAAGTCTTGGCTTGAGACTGAACCTCTTGGTTATATCTGCTGTGCATTTTAGTTTAATTCATAAGTATACCACATATATCTTTTATATTTTTCTGCTAACTACTTTGAAATATAAAACTATTTTAAAGTTACTTTGATAGTTAATCTAGTAAGTGTTTGTAACTATTTTAAATCAGTAGATTAGTTTCAAAAGACAATTTAATCTTCTGATTAAATTAACTGAGACCTAATCACTCTTTGAGAACCTAATTTAACTTTTACAGTTTTACAAATTCACTACAGTTTAACTTGTTTTATAAATTGGGGGACTTTAATAGAAATATTTTTAACAGAAATTTTAATTGGAACACAATTCAACCCCCTCTTGAGTATCCACTCCAACCAACATATCTCTTGTTATGATCCTTAGGGTGATTTTCCTCATATTTATGTGAAACTCTTCCAATTTTTGACTCTTCTCAAACTCTTAATATAGTGGAAATTCCAAAAATTTCTACGTGTTCTTGGATTTCTTGAGTCATCACTCGTTAATTTCTCTAGTGATAAAAGTTTGTGTAAGGTGATAGAGTGGATATATAGAATTAACAGAGACCCTAATTATATAGAAACCCCATGGTATTAATTTTAAAAATTGAATGAGTTTAAAAGTCTTCATCATTGTGAGTGAATGGTGAAGGACAATGTTGAAAATTTGTAAAATTTAGTGTTATTTCTTCCTAATACAGCTGCCTATGAATATTTGAGAGATAATTTATCGAGATATGTGTTTTTATAAACCCTAAACCAACTATTTTGAATTAAACCTAGTAGAATGTTAGTAAGTTATTGAGAGAGATTCTCAGATGCAGTTGATACCAATGAGGTCTTTCTTTGAGATTTATTCTTGATGTGTTTATAGTGGTTGGAACTTTTGAGGTAATCTTAGATTGATGTGTTATTTAGGTTATTCCCTTCATCCTTATTTGGTTATGCCTCTTGATATTTTTATTTAATTTGATCCATGTTATGAGACTTTTCCTTTTAATTAATTTATCAATGTGAGGCCTTGGGTGTATGCTTGGGTAATGGGGAAGAGTGCTATACCAATATAGATTATGATTTGGATGCTACCTGACTTGATATTATTATCTATTTTGGTCTCTATATGGTTAACTCAATATGAGTTTTCTATGATCTAGGTACCAAGTTATCTATACTTTTAGCTTTATGACCTAAGGCTAGAGCCTATGGTGCTCTATGTTGAGGCATGTTTTGAGATTTAGGTATATATCCCATTATGGTTTTGTATGATGACAATGGATTTTTGGACCTTATATATTGGTCTTTTGGGTATCCTTTGGGTGTTTATTCCTTCATGGAATGTTGAAAATTATTTTGGATGGATTCTTATGGTTGATATAGAATTATTTTTTATATTAATCTATTTTAAGGAAATGTGTTTATGATGATACCCTTTTCACAGGAGTGTTTATTTATTATATCACCACTTTATATGAATTATAAAGTGCAGGGAGACCTATTAAAGATCACAAATATATTTTATCTTTGTGTCTTTTGATAATGGTTTGGATTATAATTGAATATTTTTAATGATTATTGAGTCCCGATTCAATTGATTTTGAGGATTTGTGTTTTTTTTCCAGTGCTCTTTTTGCATTGGTCATATTGAGTTTTAACCCAACACTGTAACCTCTTATGTTGGAAATTTATGTTTTTTCCCTTGTATTATAATTTTAAACATGAATTTATAGGGGTAGAAAGTGTCATGGTTATGAGAATTGGGTCACCCTCACGTCACTTTTAAATATGATATTATATAATTTTGGGATAATTTGAATTTCTAGGAGTTTTAGTGTTTTTACCAGGTATATAGACCTGTCTATAAAATGTTTATCTATGACATA
Organism: Viscum album; assembly: GCA_963277665.1. Taxonomy (NCBI): domain Eukaryota; kingdom Viridiplantae; phylum Streptophyta; class Magnoliopsida; order Santalales; family Viscaceae; genus Viscum; species Viscum album. Next base: position 420,625,234 of record OY728137.1, read on the forward strand.
GGTGATTCATTAAATGATTGTTATTTTGGGTAATCTATAGTCTTAAACTATAGTGGGTCACACCGCGACCTAGAAAAGTCAAGCGACAACATTCCCTTGGAAGAATGGAAAGTATTTTTCCTAGTTTTAGGGATAAAAATTCACATTGCAATGAAGGGTTTCACTATATAAAGTCTTAATAATGGGGTTTCCATTCCATGTTATGGGAAGGTAATTTCATAACATGACCTGGGTATTAAGGCTGAAGTTCTGTGCTTCTTCGGGGGAGGCATGTCACAGTGTAATGGGGGAGGTCACACCATGAAATAACTATACCCAGTTTTAATTTTTTGATTTTCCAATTCTTCAGCCATTCAATTTAAGGGGGTTGTCCCTATTTAGTTTCCTCTCTCATATGAATGAACCATAGGAGATACCCTATAATATCCTCTTTCATACCAATTGGTATCTAACTTTTACTCCCTTAATATCAAGTGATTCTTCAAGGTAAAACCATTATTTATTCTTTCCCTATTTTTTTCTTTATTCTATGAACCACAATGACTATAGGGGAAATAATTTAGGGTTTGGGATGGGTCATTTGTTGTTTAGGGCATGAAAAGGTCATTCCCTTAAAAAAATGTGCCTCTAACATCGAAGGAGAGTGGTTTATGCCTAAATAAGGTAGGGTTTTTATGAAATTATATCATTAACATGTCATGAAAATCTTGTGTGTTTCTAAAAGTTTTCAAATAACATTTCACATATATATAACACCATTAAATATTTTATTAAATGTTACCAAGGGTTTCTATAGTTGTAATAATGGTATTTAAATGTGTTTCTAGATTTGGTTTCTAATTCATTTTTCTAATTTTTTCTAGGTGTTTGTATAAATTCCTTAGAGTCTTGTTTAAAATGAATTTAAAGGAAAAGTGATGTTTGGAAGTAGTTTTTGGTTTTCAATAAAAATATGTCCTTATACATAAATGCGTTCTAAAAAATAGGGTGTGTTTTTCCCTTATTAAATCATTTTAAGACTCTATATTTCTTATGTTCATTTAAGGTGGTTTTAAAGGAAGTGTTGTTTTCTAAATGACTTATAAATGTTGTTTTATGGATAGGTTTTCATAGGGAAATAAAATGAATTGGAATTACATGTTAGGTTTTCAAAATCCCATTTGGCACATTAAAAAATACCTTTATCAAAATGTGAGATTCACTACAAGAAAACCGCCGTGAAACGCATTTTCGGGCTGCCATTTCGTGGCAGTTTTAAGAACCGCCGCGAAAAAACCGCCGCTAAATGACAAAAAAAAATTATTTATTTTTTAATTTTTTTAATTTTTTTTAATTTTATTCGAGGATTAGCGGCGGTTTCGGTAAAACCGCCACGAAATGAAATGAAAAAAATAAAAAAATGCGAGAAACCCCAAAATCACTAAAACGACCATAACTTTTGATCCGAGCGTCCGTTGAAGCACCACGACTAGTCAAATCGAAGCTCATGAAGAGATCTAGAGGCACATATAATCAAAACTGTGAGAAGGTCTAAGGTGTGGAAGATATTAGAGTTATAAAAAAGTTGAAAAAAGTTCTCCAACTTCAAACGACCATAACTTTCGCTCCGGGTGTCCGTTTAGGCTCTACCACATATCAAATCGAAGCTAGCGAAGAGAGCTACGCACCAGTTTGACAGAAGCTTCCTCCACCTGCCAGATCATAGCTCGTTCCATGAGCTTCAGTTTGACTGGTCGCGGCGCCCACATGCACTCCTAGATCATATGTTATGGCCTTTTTAGTGGGTATCAGGTTTGTTATGTTGTTCAATGCCTCGTTTCTAGCACCCGTTCTCCGCCAGCTTTTTTTAAATGGTCATAACTTCCGATCCGTCTGTCCATTCAGACTCTTTCACCTTTCAGATTAAAGAGCGTTTCAGGATCTTTGATTTGACAGGATCTAAAACGGACTCTCGGATCATAAGTTATCTCCTTTAATGTGAGTCCAATGTTTTTGTCTCTTTATGACCGTTTTGACGGGTTTTAACGGTAGCTCCATTTATTACTATTTATTTGGGTTTCCATGACTTGTTATCTTTATCAATGGTTTTTATGGGTTATTATGATGATTATGTTGAATTATTAAGGAGTTTTCCAAAGTTGTCACGAGTTTTCATGCGTTCTCATTTTTTCTAATGCTTAATTTTTCATATGCTTCTCCATCCTTTTTCATGCGTTTTCATGATTTTTCATCCCTTATCACGTCTTTTCATACTTTTTCATGTGTTTCCTTTATTATTTATTATTTATTATTTATAATATACTTTAATTTATTTATTATCTATTATTTGTAACTGGTTATTTATTATTTATTATTTATTATTTATATTTATTTATTAGTTATTAGTTATTAGTTATTATTTATTATTTATTATTTATTATTTAATATTTAATATTTAATATTTAATATTTAATATTTAATATTTATATTTATTTTTTATTTTTTTATTTATTATTTATTATTTATTATTTATATTTATTTATTATTTATATTTATATATTATTTATATATTATTTATTATTTATATTTATTTATTATATATTATTTATATTTATTTATTATTTATTATTTATTTATTATTTATTATTTATTATTTATATTTATTTATTATTTATATTTATTTATTATTTATATTTATTTATTATTTATTATTTATATTTATTTATTATTTATTATTTATATTTATTTATTATTTATTATTTATATTTATTTATTATTATTTTATTTATTATTTATTTATTATTTATTATTTATTATTTATTATTTATATTTATTTATTATTTATTTATTATTTATTTATATTTATTTATTATTTATTATTTATTATTTATATTTATTTATTATTTATTAGATATATTTATTTATTATTTATTTATTATTTATATTTATTTATTATATATATTTATTTATTATATATATTTATTTATTATTTATTATTTATTTATTTTTTATTTTTTATATTTATTTATTATTTATATTTATTTATCATTTTTTATTTATATTTATTTATTATTTATTATTTATATTTATTTATTATTTATATTTATTATATATTATTTGTATTTATTTATTATTTATTATTTATTATTTATTATTTATATTTATTTTTTATTTATATTTATTTATTATTTATTATTTATATTTATTATTTATTATTTATATTTATTATTTATTATTTATATTTATTTATTATTTATTATTTATATTTATTTATTATTTATTATTTATTATTTATTATTTATATTTATTTATTATTTATTATTTTCTATTTATTTATTATTTATTATTTATTATTTATTATTTATTATTTATTTATATTTATTTATTAGTTATTATTTATTATTTATTATTTATTATTTATTATTTATTATTTATATTTATTTATTATTTATTATTTATTATTTATATTTATTTATTATTTATTTATTATTTATTATTTATATTTATTTATTATTTACATTTATTTATTATTTATATTTATTATTTATTATTTATATTTATTTATTATTTATATTTATTTATTATTTATATTTATTTATTATTTATTATTTATTATTTATTATTTATATTTATTTATTATTTATATTTATTATTTATTATTTATATTTATTTATTAATTATTATTTATATTTATTTATTATTTATTATTTATTATATATTATTTATATTTATATTTATTTATTATTTATTATTTATTATCAATATTTATTTATTATTTAATATTTAATATTTATATTTATTTATTATTTATTATTTATTATTAATATTTATTTATTATTTATTATTTATTATTTATATTTATTTATTATTTATTATTTATTATTTTCTATTTATTATTTATTATTTATATTTATTTATTATTTATTATTTATTATTTATTATTTATTATTTATTATTTATATTTATTTATATTTATTTATTATTTATTATTTTCTATTTATTATTTATTATTTATATTTATTTATTATTTATTAGTTATTATTTATTAGTTATTATTTATTATTTATTATTTATTATTTATTATTTATATTTATTTATATTTATTATTTATTATTTATATTTATTTACTATTTATATTTATTTATTATTTGTTATTTATTAGTTTTTATTTATTATTTATATTTATTTATTATTTATTATTTATTATTTATTATTTATTATTTGTTATTTATTATTTATTATTTATTATTTATATTTATTATTCCTTATTTATTATATATTATTTATTATATATTATATATTATTATTGAGTTTATATATATTATTTATGTATTATTTGTTTTTTCAATTAATATATATAAGTATATTAAATTCTGTTTATTAACCACATGACGAGCTTGCTGGAGTGGTAAAGTCTTTGGAAAATATGCAAGAGGTTAGGGGTTCAAATCTCACCAAACGCAGAATTTCTTTATATTGCATGGGTATGCATGTGCATGTGCATGTGCATGGGATGTGCATGCATGGATAAATAAAGTAAATAAAATAATACAAAATAAATAAATAAATAAAATATATACGAAATAAAATAAATAAATAAATAAAATAAATACGAAAAAAATATAAATAATAAATACGAAATTAAATAAATAAATAAAATAAATAAATAAATAAATAAAATAAATACGAAATAAAATAAATACGAAATAAAATAAATACGAAATAAAATAAATACGAAATAAAATAAATAAAATAAATAAAATAAATAAATACGAAAAATAAATAAATAAATAAATAAATATGAAAAATAAATAAATAAATAAATATGAAAAATAAATAAATAAATAAAAATAAATAAATAAATAAATAAATAAATATATATAAATATATATATAAATAAATATATAAAATTAAAAATAACAAAAATAAAAAAAATAAAAAAAATAAAAAAAAAATAAAAAAACCGTCGCTAAAAAACCGCCGCGAAACATTCTGCGACAGTTTTGAAAACCGCCGCGAAATAGTTTCCCAACGCACGATTTAGCGGCGGTTTTTCAAAATCGCCGCCAATCGATTTAGTGGCGGTTTAAACCGCCGCAAAACGAAAAAAAACCCGTTGCTAAATGCCTTTTTTGCCGTAGTGATTCCTTTATTTTATCATCTTATGCTGTGATGTATTGTATATACTTCTTTCCTTATGAGATGAATTATATTCTCATGTGATGATTTGATGATTATAAAAAGGGGACATTTCATGATAGGTTTTTTGATGTTAGATGAGGTTTATTGGAAGTATTTTATTATTGATTTATGTTAATATATCATGGATTTATTGTTTACTCCCCTCTACTTGAGTATAACATGGGAACCCTGGGTAGCTAAGTATAAGGTTTGGATATGTGTTACTCTAACTTAGTGAGTGATTAATAGCTAGTTAGCTAGGAAGATTTCTCCTTCCTAGGTATTTGAATTGCAATCTGTCGAACCAAAAGATAAGTTGAATAGGATGTTTTGGATACACAAAGGGGCCTAATTATAACTCCTAGGCCCATATACCACTCTGAAGCAACCCAAGCTTGTGGTATACTTGAACTCAAGAGTGCCTCCTCATAAACCATAGGCTACTAACTAGTGATGAGGGCCTACTTCATATATTAGGGAGACTATTACCTAGAATCAAAGTCAGCAACAATAGAAAAATAACAAAAAATTACAACACTTAGTCAAAGTACACATAAATAAACAAACACAATGCTATAATAAATTCCATGTGGAAGTCATATAGTCGTACATCGCTGATCAACCACTAGGATGATCACATAAACAAAATAAACCAAAAATAAAACACACACACACACACACACACACACAAACACACAAACACCCCTACTATACCTAGGCCTCAACACACCCTATCTCCAAATACCCATTGATATTCTCTAGTTTGATCCACTGCACATCCAGTGATCAACCTAAAAGTATACATAAGGTCTATAAGTGTACCATAGTGCCTGTGCTGGGTGTGAGAAATATATCTCAGTAGGTTCACACCATATTAACCTAGTATACACCTTCATATATGTGTATGGATGAGGAAATTAAACATGCCACACATACATATAGTTGTCATGTTCTAAACAGGCCACCATGAAACCATGAACATCAGGTCACTATGTTCTAACTAGGAAACCACGACACTCGATCATAATTTCTTTAATGCCATGCCAGAATCTACCTCGTGTCTCCACCACAAGTATACACGTCGATTCATTGTGTGATTACCAAGATACCATGATTCCCAACTATACCAACTTTGGTGCCATGCTGGAATCCCATCATTGCCTCATTTCATGCCATTGTACTTGGTATGTATCCCATACACAAAGACTCAAGGTAGGTGTCATCCACAACCACAACCCACTACCTAAAGGAAAATGGCATAGTCACATATCTAAATCATGACCCACAACCTTATCACTCATGGTAGGGTCCATCTTCCATGGATCATATCATACCATGACCCATCCCTCTCACCCGAGGTGGTCCATAACCTAAGCCTACTCAAGGAAAAGTCCATTATCTTGACCCAAGACTTCCCACTCAAGTAAAGGTTAATCATAAGGATCCCTTTATACCACCGTGTTCATTTTCTATCATGAACACATGAAAACACACTCAATGAAAAACACATGGGTATCAGAGTCCATCATAAAGCTTCCTATATGACTCTAGGGTGATAGTATCCTGATACCTAGCCTCTCATCTTGAAGAACCTCTCACCTCACTCATCAAGGAACCCATTGGGTCCTCTAGACCCATCGTGACATCTACCCATTAACTAAACCTCACATTAATCACCCATCATTGAAAACATAACCTGTTGGACCCTCTAACCTATACCTTGAGTCCCGATCCAACCTCATTACTCCTAGCCTCACTACTCAGGGACCTTACCAATCTATATTGCTCTAAATCCCTTGTAAAATCAATGTTAAGTCTTGAAAAATTCCCAAAACTTTCACCTATGTCCTATCTCACTTATCTTAAGGGAGATTTATCATCCTATCACCTATAATAAAATCATCTCTAAAACACCCTGCCTAGTCCTAGAGGGATCATACCACTCTCAATTCCCATCAATCCTCAAAACACCCTTAGGAGGGTGTCACTCACTAGGCGTGAGACATATGACCATATCACCCTTCATCAATTGGACTAATACTCTAGATCCTGCCTGAATAGCCCTAAGGAAACAAACCTTTTCTACCCACATAACATATCACATCCTGAGACCACCCAAGGTATATCATCAACTCAGCTGACACCCTTACCCCCTTGGAGACATAGTTGCTGGGCGATCCCAATTACCGAAGTGCTAAACAACACACATATTAAGCACATGAGGCCTAAAACAATACTATCTCTATATATAACCCTCTCCCAGTCTTTATCCACTTTAACTAGTCTCATAAAAAATGTGTGATGGAAATAAATTATTATTAAGAAAGTATATGAAATTTTACTAAAGGGATTGACTACCTCCATCAAGGAGTTACCACCCACACCAAGATTCACTAAGCCTCGTCCAATGTTGTCTATGCATCATCTGAGTTTGAATCAACTATTGAGATCTGCGAACCTCTCAAAAACCCAGGTTCTTGTCCTCCAGGGGCCTCCTATATCCACGTCACATAAAATATCCATCGTTCTAGATGATTTCCGCTATGATCCAATTGAAATTATTGTGAAACCATAGCCAAAATTGAATCAAAATCAATTTTTTGTAATGAGAAGCTAGAAAAAAGGAAGAAATAGAGGGAATACCTTGTAATCTATATAGGAATGAAAAAAATAATCCCCTCTCAAGGGTAATTGAATGAGGAATGTGGGAGGGTAGGATTAGCTGAAAATTTCCTCTCCCAAGTTCCCTCTCCCCTAAATGATGAGGCACACTTACATAGAAAATATAGAATTTCCCTTGACCAAGAACACACACCCATGTTCCATTAATGGCATGAACAGGAGTGGTCATAATGTGAATTACATTTTATTAACACTTTAAATTCGTGAATAGAGGTTGAAAACATGAATATATTGAGGCATAGGACTCCTCACTCATTCGAAGCTCATTTATAGCATGACCTTTGATCCATGACATGAAAATCTACTTTAAAGTCCCCGATCAGTTATATAAAGGTCACCTTCAAGGAATGGATACCCTATTCATTTCATGAATACCCTATGTAAGGGTACTTCTGCATTGATGAAATCCTTTACAATATAACACTTAAGAGTCATGTCATGAACTATGACAACAGCTGAAATTTCGTCTGCTGTCCACCCCAAACCTTCTTTGAATTTCACTTGAGCACCTGAACAACCAATTGAGACTCATTCTATGCCTAAAACCATTATTTAAAAATGTATTAAAACTCAAAATCTTGACACAAGTCCCAATTATTGAAATGGAACCTACTCTAGATAAAAACACTCAAACTTCCTACAAAGTGTAATGACCCTGAAGTTCACAGGTCATTATAAACTCCCCACCATAACGCTTGTCATCCCCAAAAGTCATGGTAATTATCCAATCATCAAATCTAACCTACCGTGCTTATCAGTTCACCGAGGACTCATCACCTTCCATATCCAAACACCAAACACACTTCCACTATGCAAGTCCAAATACTAAAGGACACTATTCACCAAGGGTGGAGCCACTTGATCACTATCAACACTAACATAAAGAAAAATCTCACCACACCCATATTATCTGACATAGTAAAATGTTGTAGAATAATTCATCCAAAATATTATAGTTCTCTCCACAATAAGACTCTTCCCACAATGACTGATTTTGATCCATAATGATCCCCACCAGAGGAATGGAATTACTAAAAATACACTTCTATTGGTCCACCTTCCCACCAAACATGTTCCGAACAACACTCCTGATGTAGTTTCTACCTAACCATATCTAATTTTATGACAAAACACTATTTATTCCTCCTATAGATGAATTTTGTTGAAAATAATTGGTTTTATCCATTAACGTTTCACCACACCACCTGACCATGATGACTTAGATTTCAGATGCATCATAAGATCATCCCAACACCCACATTAAAGTATAAACCTGAATCATAGTGTAACTCTATTATTAGATCACCAAACACCTATAGTAGCTGCCATGCTCTCACCCTGAGCACTGGTGCACCTCTGATTTGAATCACTCTCATATCACACCAATTTTATCCTGATCCTGATGCCAACACTCTAACTCAATCCAATATTACATCTAAATTTCAAACATCTTATTTAACAACTAACTAGATCATATTAGATAATAGCTACATTATCATCTGGGCATCACCTCAACCATACACTGACCTGTCTCACCGCACCCATGACCTATCCAACATTAGGGTCACCTGCTTTTGACTGATACAATGCTCCATTCTATAGGAGTGTCACTATCTTTACTCCATTGAACTAAACACTGATCTCTATGGTCTACACTATGTCAATTACCAAATGTAATAACTGGACATGACTTACCCACTCCCACCCGAGTGCCAATATAAAACACCAACCACAACCCATTATTGGATCATTAGGAACATCATCCTTAATGTTTCCAAAATTAAACACAAACATGGGTTACAACCTCCAATAGTCGATGGTGTACTCCCTAATATATGGAATCCATTACACCACTACTCAGTTACTGACCTAAATAAGTCCCACCACTAAACATGTACCACTCTTCTTGATCCATTCCCAAAATTCCCTAACAACACCCTTGTCCAGGGACCTAAATATCAATCCACCATTCCCATATGCATCACATAACCACACTACCACCACTACATCACTCAATTCTATCCCCAACTTGAACAGTTGTCAATGGATCCACACATGTCTTGTTCACTGATCCACAAATCAACTGGGAACTATGCATACCCAATGAACACCTACCCTTAGACACTAAGAAATTTCCCCAAAATTTCCCATAAATGTTAACTCTCCTCCTTAAGAATATTGATCCACCAAGAACCCTATCAAAGGCCCTCACCAGTGATCCTACTTGATCTCACCCAAACCCAATAGGCTTACACTCTAGTATAACCCAATCACATAGCTTGAATCATGACCCCATGAGTCACATCCCATCTATCACAGGCTTATGAACCTAAACCACCGACCATTCTCCCCACATATGTCAAGCTCATCCAATAGATTAAATAATCTCACTCATTAAAAGGCTAACCACACGATCACCCGCTACACATGTATCATTTCAAAACCATGATAATTTTACCCAATCTCCCACCACACCACCAAAAGTATATCAAAAATATATAGGGATATATATCCATCCAATACTTCCCTCTCAAACCATACTCAATACCAAAAAAAGGCATCTCACATGTCTTTCCCCAACTACTCAGTTTGGTTAAGTAGAATGATACCAAGAAACTATATAGAAAACACCATATAAGTTGTTGTTAACACTTTATGTAACTAAAAACACATCCTCAATGAAATACATGACCATATTTTTTCAATAATTAAGAATTATATGACCTCATCAAGTCATTACTTGGGCATTAAATACTTGCATCGACCTACTAAGGGTCTCCATATGTCCCTTTCACAAAGGGATCATAAAACCATCACCAGAGAATGTACAACACTAGGATCAACATGAACTACCATTATATAAAATAATATGGTTCATTTGAGTTAAATTACATAAAAAAATTAAAATGGAAAATTTCATATTAGTTTCTATTTATAATTTTAAACAAACCCATGTTTTCCATGAAATAAATAACACACAAATATGCATATTTCATATGATTCCTATGTTAGGAGACCCTTCTTGTCATAATGGTATTAATTAATTAATTAATTAAATTAATCTTAATCCATTTTAAGTTCCCATGAGTTCCAGGTTGAATTTTAAAAAATTTCAAGGGAGAAGGTTTTGTGCACGGTTTGCGCACGGTTAGGAGTAACCGTGTGCTGACTATGTGTAAGGGTTTTCCATTGGTAAAATGTAATTTAGTAAAGTTAGATCATGGTTTTTATAATTATGCATCACATAGGGGGAAACTATGGGGGGTGGGTTTTTGTCTAGGCATAGGATAGCGCATAGTTAGTGCACGGTTAGACAAACTGTGTGGCCTAACTATGTGATTTGCCTAGTTTTTTTCCTCCCTTCCTTATTAGTTTTCCATTATCCCTTTTCACTGGTGTCATGTGATCATAACCCTCCTCCACTCCATGCCACATGTGACTCCCCACATTTCATCCACCTATACTCTCACTAATTCCAATATATTTCTTTTTGATTCTTGTTTAACTCCTCTAGGTAAGATCTCCACTTCCCTCCTCCTTTAATTTAGATCATTTTTCTCTTCACCTTATCTCCCCATATGCTCTTCCAAACCCTAGGTCAAGGGTTAACCTAGTTTTTTGTATTTATTCCACTAGCTATGCGATGGGCCTCTTGGATTGGGTTTGTTCATGTTTCAGTATCCACCACTGAAGTGGAAGCATTTTAGACCATTTCGGTTCACCCTCCATCGATTTGAGGTAGGTGTTACTATGAAATTATTTCATTTTGGAATTAAAATATGATTGTGATTTATAAATCCCATTTTTGTGAAATTATTTGTTATATGTTATTACCTTTTGGTGATTTAAAACCATTTCATTGTGTTTCAAGCTTTGAATAAATGGTTTATCATTGAAATTCCATATTTTTTATGTTTGAAATGAAATGATTTGATAAGTTAAGATTTTTTTGAAATGAAATGTGTCTTTTTTAAATGGTTTTCATGTTGTGCTTTGGGTTTTGACCTAGTTTTGGTTTTCAATGGGTGAAAATGATGTTTTAAAAGGGAATTTTGATTTTTCAGTGAGGTGTTGACTTCAAATTATTTTATAAAGGGGGTTATTTTATGGATTTAAAATGGTGATTTGAAATATGTGTGTGTGGATTACCCCTTGTCATTTTTTTTGTTTTCATCTTGAAAATGGTTTTATGGAATTGGTTAACCTTTTGGCCTTATTTTGGTTTTAAAAGGGTAGGACCCTTGTTGAAGGGTAGATTTGAAATATTTTAAATTGAATGGGTGATTTTTATTTATCCTCTTAAAATGATTAAAGTGGTGTTTTATGAATTTTGTGATAGAAAATAGGGACTTTGGAAGTATTTTTGATTTCAAAGAAGAGGTCCTATGTTAAGGGTATACTTGAAATGGTTTTAAATGATGTGTGTTATTTCCATCATTTTTAAAGAAATTCCTAAGTGGAAATTTGTGAAATATGAAAGGGATTGGAGTCCTAAGCTATGTTTTATTGTTATAGTCTTGATTAGAACTTTGGTTTTAAATGATTTATGTGTTAAACACCCCTTGATTTCCCATTTTCTTTGTTTTCCCCTTGTGTAGGTTATCTATTCTTGTTCTCCCCTCGAGTGGGAATTTCCTTGTTTATTCTTTGGGTATATTTTGTATATGTTATATATTAATTGTCTAGGTGTTATGGGTGAGGGTATATTTGGTTATGAATTTTGTGTTAGACTTGAATTGTGTGTTCTACGACTCACTTTCCTTTGGTAATGGGAGAATCAGGTACTAAGTAGGAGATCTAGACTGTTCCTCTAGTTGGTTTACATGACACTAGTTTCCCTCCAGTCATACTAGGAACATGGTCTATGAGGGTGTTAGTCATCACAATGATGCTTTTGTGGGATAGTTGGATGAAAATGTTTTGGACTTCAGTGTATATCGGTATCTGGTTCACGAGCGGTATAATCATATATGGTTATATGTTTCACATGTTAGGAATCTTTGGGTAGAGCTAATGAAACATTAGATTTCATGAGTATTATTGATTTAGGAGAGTTTGATCTAGTGCTTGTTGTATCATTTCCATTTCTTTCATTATTATGTAATTTTTATTTTTTATGTTGTTATATGCCTTGTGATATGGGTGGTGATTTATTTTTTGGGAATTATCCATGCATGTATTGGGTCGTTTCCTTTAAAAATATTTGTTCAAATATTTTGTAAAAATAGTTTTGAATTTAAATACTCTTGTGTGAGTGCTTTAAATTTGATTTCAAAATGGGTTTTAATTCAAACATGGTGTTGGTAGTGAAATGTTTTAAAGTGACTATTTTCATTAAAATAAAACAAATGGAAGATTTTTTTTCAAATAAATGGAAACGAATGTGTGTTTGGGTTTGAAATGGATATGGAAGGTGGGAATTTCTTTGATAATGGATTTTGGTTTAAAATAGGGCTCATGCCAATGGAAGTGTTTTCAAATCACTGTTTTCAATTTTGAAAAAATAATGAAATGTTTTGAAAGGTGATAGTGGAATTTTTTTATTTTTTATATTCATGCATAAATAGTTTACTTTATAGTTTTTTTTCAATCTAATGTAGATTAATTTTCTTATGAAACATATTTCATAGTTTTGATGGGTCTTGGTGGCCTACCAAGTTATTTTGTGATCACACCTATTTTATCATCTTAGTTATAGGTTCTTGCTTCTTCTTCAGACTTCTATTAAGAGCATTGATTTTTTGGGGTTAGTTTTATTTTATTTCATTCATCTATTTTTCCTATTCTATGATTTATTAAGACCTACATTTACTTTCTTAGAATCTCTGACAAGTTTCCCTTTATATGATTTACTTTATCTATTTAGTATTTTATTACTTTCTTTGGTTAGAGGTGTAGATATATTCTGGTGGCCAAAGATAGGATTTTCTATTAAAATATTTTCCTTTCAGGATTGGGAGGCTGGGGTGGTGTGGGAGGTTTTTAGTGCTTGATTACTATTTGGATGCTTTCCTAGTTTTGATATTAGGTTTCTGTTTGTTTACTTTCCTCTTGTGTGGATATCCGATATAAGAATGGGTCATTCTAGAATTTTATTTACTTTTTGATACTTATTTAATTAGAATTTATTGTGTGAAATTATTCCCAATTAGTTCTTCCATGATGCCTAGGAACTTATATTAGCCTGTGGGGATCGAGAAAACCCTTTGGACATGTAGTAGGATGGTTCGGGTGTCCATCAAAGGGATGAAACATGATGCTTTGTTACAAATTGGTATCATAGGTTCAGGTTCTTCTTCTTTATAGGATCCCGATCCTTTAGAACACAAGTTTTTTATTTGAAGTTTTATGGAAATATTGAGTTAAATTTTTTTGAGAATCGAGAGTTAGGTGTGGGGATAGTGTCATGAGGTCTTTCTCACCCCGATCCTTGAGTTTCCATGAGAATTTGGGTTTTTTATATTGATTTTGGTTTATCATAAGATGGTGTTGTTGGATAATGGTATGAGGCCTATAGTAGTGATGTTTTGGTCCTCATCGGTATGGATTGAGTTTCCTTAGAGATCATAAGTGATGTTTTGGGATAGTGATGAAGAAGGAATTCATGACTTTTATTTGGTTAATAAGGTCTGATAAACCATGTGATAACCAAATTCTTGAATTTAGATACTCTTTATGGACCAAAACCTAATTTACATGTGGACGTAAACCATGTTTCCAAGCTAGGAATGGTTTCAAATTCCATTTTTCCATTTATTCTACTTGAATCTTGGATTTCCTTAGGTGTGAGGGAAATAGGATAGGGGTCATGGTTGGTCTTGTGATATGTTGGCATCTTTTGATTTATTTTGAGGCTTGTGTTGTGCCTTTGTTGTGCAGTTTGTGTGCATATGATATGAAATTAAGTTTTGTGTGAGTCAAAAATGGTCTTCACAAGGATTATTTTGGTTATAAAGCAAGGTGTTAGGGCTTGTTTGTAAAATGGGGATGATTTCATTAAATATTTTGAAACAATTTTTTTTGAAAAATTGATTTATTTATGTGTAGTTTGTTTTCCAATCATGAACATGGTGTTTTAAATGATGTTTTTCCTTTTTTAAGGGAAGAAAATGTATCAAAATTGGATTTTTAAACATGGTATGTGTATTTACAGTGGTAATAGATTTGAAAACTATTTAAAATGGATGGTGTTTGATTTATTTTGAAAACCAAAATAATGTTTTGGTTTTAAAAAAAGTGTTGTTTATTTTGAAATCAGTTTTGGAAACATTAAATAAAATTATCTGATACAAGTGAGGGTTTGGGGTTTGAATTTTTAAAATGGTCTCCATTTATGTTTAAAAGAAATAAATCCCAATTTTAATAGTGACTTTATTTTAAAAATGTGATTTTGAAAAAAAACCTTGCATATTTTGGAAAATCTTGTGTTTTTGTCCCTTTTGTGTTTTTGGACATCTTGGTGAAATTTTTGGTTCATTACTATTTAAGGGTATATGTCTCATGTTGTTTGATGTGACCCCCTAAAAGGTCTAGTATGAGAGTAGAGTGTTCAACTTATGGGTTTCTCCTCGTTTTTTAACAATTCCCATGCTCTAAATAGAGTGAAATTTATTGTTTCCTTTTTGGAGTGACATGTTATGGTTTTATATAAGTAAGTGATTCTTTAATATCCCCTTGGATATTTTTGGGTCAAATTTTCTAGAACCATGAGCTTCTATTTCATGGTTAGATTATAAAGGATCAGGTTTTCCTAGAATCTCTTTTGTAAGATCAAGATGATAATGCTTCCTTGGTTATTTTTATAGACGTTTGAGGTTTGGTGGATGACATACTATTTGGGGTCTTCTTTGGTTTCTAGTTGTGGTTGGTACTCCTTCTTGGGAATTTTTTCATGCCACATCACTTGATGATGTTGGTTTTTGTTTCCTTTTTGTGGTGCAAATTATGGGTAGCTCAACACTTATTTCTCTGGACATGGGTGGGACCTAGGGTGAAATATTATACTTTAGGTGTAGCTTTGTATATGGGTGTGATATGGATTCCACCAGGTTGTGATTTACATCATAATGAACATGATATGATATTCTATGGAGTAGTATCTAAACACCCTAATATTCCAATTGTGACCCTTAGGTTAAAGTCATGTCTTTCCATATCGAGGCATGTTTTCTGTTGTTTAGCTCATTGTTCAGACACCTTGGTTTTGGGTGGTACAGTTGTTTTGGTCCTTCAAGATGTTTGAGGTTCATACCTTATTTGTTGGTGTAGGAAAACATGGGCATGTAAGATAAAATCTAATGCTCAAGGAATGATAGATAGTGATAGAGAACATGTTTTTTAGAAATTTAGCAATCACAAAACTGTATATCTATCATAAATTGAAAGTCCATTGATTTCTCAGTATGAAAAGTAATCATATATTTTTTAATACTTTTTATATATTTGAGGAATTATTTACTACCTAGACTAAGACCATAAGAAAATTTATTTACTTTAAAAGAATAATTTCATCCTCATATTCTCTCTAAATGATGAGTTTTCAAGATGAATTATCATACTTGAAGAATCATAATTATCTTCTACTGATCATAAAATCCATAAAATTATAACTACATATTCCTCCTATCTTTAGGAATTAACCAAAAACAAAAGGTTTAATACAAGATAAAGTAATTTCTCAAAAATAATAAACCTTTATATGATGGAAAACTACTTTAATCTGTAAAATTCTATAGTAATACCCAAACTTCAATATAGATTATTCAACAAGTAACTACCCTCAAAATTCCTCAAAATCATTATATACTAAAATTTAATCCCCCTCAAAAATAAGAAGTATTTGATAACATATTCTTCTAAGATAATCTTAATATTCATTTTCAAATAAAATCAATTACTCTTGAAGTATCATACCAAAAAGTAATTTCCCTAATAATCTTAAATATAAAATAATTATTTCTATAAATAACCTAAATCACTATAAATCATATATGTTTCCATAATATAACTCATACTTTAATTTCTCAAATAAAATATCATAGTATTTTTTTTACCTTTATGATATAAGGTTCCCAAAATAGTTATAAGCTCAACATTCTCTGGGAAAGAATGGAAAATTGAGAATCAACCACCACTAAAAGAAACACCATAAAAAATGAAGGAAACACCACCCAAACTTAAGCATAATAACTAACCATTAACATTAAATTGAATCCTCAACCTAAAATAGAGGAATATACACTAAAATGATTTTCTAGAAGATAAAGAAGAGGGGAAATGAGGATGAGAGGAGAAAGAGGAGAATACATTGATTTGAGGCTTCAATCCAAAAAAACCAAAGGGTTTAATATCTTAAGAGGTTCATCTATAAGGTGTTCAGAGGTTAAGGAGTCATATAGGATTTGATAGGAGGGAATAAAAATTAAACTAAGGATATTACAACCCTATAATCATAGAGTATTCTTTTAATATCCAGTACCACAACATGGGGGATCATAAAATACCTGTGGTGTGTCTAGTCAAAGGGAGATCTAGTTTTTAAGGAGTTTTAATCCCATAAATCACGTGCCTTTAAAACTAGTTTCGAAACATCATGGTGTAAAAATCTAAGCTATTTTGACACACTATTCCCAGATCTATAGTACAACGACCCCTATTATAGACAGAAAGGACCGCCAAGTTCCACACCATACCTTCCTTTCTCAAAAAAAATCCCTAAGACATTTCACTATCCCTATTTATTATAGTAGAAAATTAAAGGTAAAACACCTTTTAAAATGGCCAGACAAACCATTTCACTCACCATGGTGTACTCTAGCACCAAATAGCTAACTCCATGGCCAGTCTATGAACACCTAAGACCAAAATGACTTGTGCCATTATCAAGACTTTAATAAGTCTTCAAAACAGCCATGACCATACCCATTACTACAACATGGTGACCTTAAAAATTAACAAAGCTCTTCTCTAACCTCTATAAATACTCAGAACCCCATCGCGTGACATCTAAGCCTTGAAAAAACACAACAGGAAATGATTTAGAAATTTGGGACCTTATAACACATTTTATGAAAATTTTATCCAATATTTGAAGTATCCAAGTCTTCAATTCAATAACTCCTTTTATTTGTTAATTTAAAACTTAAATTTCTTATTCTTGAATTATTTCTCATCTTTTAACCTCCTCTATATTTACATTTTTTTAAAATATACAATTGATATCATAAATCTATTAGAATAATAGAACTGAATTCTATAACATTTATACATGATGTGGAATATACACCAGTATTCTTAAAACCCTTCAGGAAATCTAGAAAATATCTTCTCTAATGGACAATTTTTTTACAATGAAAATATTCTCCTTCCTTTCACTTTTTTAAAATTTGTAGACGATGTGGACTCTCCATGAATTATTTTCTTCCCTTTTTAACCAAAACCTTCAACTTCTTTATTTTTGTACCATCAACATGGTACTCAATCCTATACCAAACATGTGCTTCTAAGCATTAATAAATATATTGAGGCCATCATGTAAGTTTTATAGGGTTCATTAATATTATAATTCACAAAAAAACAACAAGAAACTTTCTGGTAGTGATTATAAAATAAAATTTATGGACAATTCAATCTAAAGTGGAAAACCCAGCCTCTCTAAATCATTGGAATACACAATAATATTGAGTACATGAGTATAGAATATGATTCCTTTCATCATTTTGAATCTAAAAATAGATATTAACACTTCATATCATTCATTCCTAATTTTTTCCTCATAAATACTTTTCTTGTTATATATCATTTTATAGAAATCAAGGGTCTGATGTTTATTTTGAAATTGAGGCTCATGGAAACAAGTATGAGTATGGATACTTCCTTTGAATCCTTTTTATTCTTATAATATAAATATAAATCTTTTTTTTTGAAAAAATTCATCAGTTGGTTTATTAGAAAGAGGTTATTCTAACATATATAAATTTACTTCTTGTTTGAAAATGATTTCAAAATTTTAGTACCAGTTGTGGAAGTTACTACCACTTAGTTTTTCATTTTCCAAGATTGATATAAAGGTCAAGCTAGATGATGATGATTACATTTATCTACAATATAATATTTTATCAGATGAGTAACTTATTTTATAACTATTCATCAAGTATTTTTAATGAAAATTCTCCCAGTAAGAATGATAACCCCATATATCATATCCATTTAGTGATTCAAGATCCATATTTCACTAATTTATGAGTTTATTTAGTTTTTCTCCCATCACTTAACTATTCAGGTTGGTAATCATCCCAATCATAAAAATTATGGCTCTTGGATAGTTGATTGGATAAATCTTTATTCAAATCCATTATATAGACATACTAAACTATATTCATCCTCTAAAATAATCTTATTAGGGTATCTCAGCAAGTTTAACCAAAACCAAACACAAAAAACAAGCTAACAAAAAATAATACATGGAAACCTAGCTTTAACATGATTTACCCAACATTACAATCTAGAATCACTTATTACTTTCTTTCCTTACACAATATAATACATGGGTACCCAAATTTATCATAACCTACCCAATTAGACGATCGAGGTCTTGAAAAGTGTCACTTTAGAAAGAATCAAACACTAAGTATTTGAAGTGGATGTAAACTCACTATCTTATCTAAAGTTATTACCTTTATGTATGCATGATTCTAATGATTTCATTTTGGAATTTTATTCCCTCCACCAAATCAACACGTTCAATACATATTGATGTGTAACTCTTTACATGACCCACAAGTTTGTGTTACTCATCCAAATATAGGATCCAAACATATTTATACATACCCAAATACATCATATGCATATGGTACATAAACACTTCATATAAAGGTTTAGAGTTATGTGAGATTGATAATCTCTACATGAATAATCATGGGGTGATAGATAGACAACCCCATTCTCCTTCATAGACAAGGCATTGGCCTCTAGGTGGTTAGGTAATCCAACCCCAAGTCCCTTTCCCCAAGTAGAATTTAATCAACAGATAATTCAATTCATAATAATTCTAACATCTAATATACATAAATTATGCACTAAAACTATATTCAGGCCAATAACTTCAATTACAAACCTAGGTTAAGGTAGATGAAAAACATAATTTATTATCAAGTCCCACACAACATGTAATGTAGGGATCTATCAAAGAAGCAATTTCTCATATAAATTTTGGCATACATATATTCATAATATAAAAAATTTATAATTATGAATAAAGTATGGAATAACCTTTAAAATAAATGGATAATTCAAATATTTAAACATGAGATAAATATTTATAAACAATACATAAATAAACAAATTTTAGCCTCATTTTAGTAATTTATAAACACTTCATAAATTAATTCTTATGATTATAAAATAAAACCTCTTATTTATAATCCATTAATCATGCCATATAAATTTAGAAGAGGTATTTTAAGTATTAATATTTAATATTTAAGGAATATTTAAAAATAAATGTTTCATACACATTAATTAATTAATTATAAACTATTTATAATTAATTAATTAATTTTTTTTATTAATCATTAAATATCCCCGAAATAACTTTTTTTTATAATTTATAAACTATTTATAAATTATAAACAAAACTATATATTTTTTCTTTTTTTCCTTTACATTTAGACACTATGTAAAGGTAATCTAGATTACCATTACATAGAATTAGTTATATGTAAATTCAATCTATATTAAATTTATATAATTGTGGCACTATGTAAAGGTAAGGAAAAAACCAATACTATTATGAAACCCAACTACTTAAAGGTAACACTAAGGTTACCTTTACACAACCTAGCTACATAAAGTTAAAAAATCAAATCATGATGTGCTACATGTCACGATGAACATTTTTGGGCATTTTTATTGAACTATGGGAACTTTTTCACCATAGTTCTAGTCATGGTTTAAAAGAAATGGTCATTTTAAGGATAGCCAAAGGAAGTACTACGATGTGCAACATGGCATGGTGAAAGGCTAAATAGTGAGACAAGTTATGTAAAAAATGACATCCTCTCCATGATATAGTGTATTCATTTTTCCCATTTTACACAAATTGAAACTTAAATGTATTGGTTTAAAATGATTGGATCTACATAGTTGTGAAAATTAGATGGCTATTTTTCATTGGTGAGAAACCCTCTATAGTGTATTGGTGCTTGGGATTCAGTGTGGTGATGGGAAAAATGTGGTTCTCTATTTTTCAATGGTTTTAATTTCTCAAACATGATTCTGATAATCTTAAAATATGGAATTATTTGATACCACCAAAGGGATTCATTAGGGTATAATAACAATTATTAAATAGAACTGAAATTATTAAATACCTTATCTAAGGATCTCCATGTAAGAAATATGAAATAACAAGAAATAAGAAATGAATAAACTGTTATAAATGCACACCACTCAGTGAATTTTATACTAAAATGTCTTAAAAACCCATTTGAATGATTTTGATGAAGATCACATGAGTGGAAGACAAAGGCTTCCCACCTACAAAGGTATCCATGAGTTACACCTGAATATTTTTTCATATGAACGAGAATCTCCTTCACCCATGGCGTACTAGCACCTCAATGTGTTAAGGATGAAGAAGTTGAGAGCTTTAAGTTTTAGGGAGTATCGACTAAGTATCCACATAATCCAAAAAATTCTTATGGTTTTGTATTTTTTTTATAACTTTCGAGGATGCTCCTTGGGTCATATTAACTCATGTGTTACGGTGAATGAGTTAATACATTGTACAACTAATGCGTTGTATTCATGGATGAAACTACACTCTTTCATTACATCCCATCTAACACTTTAATAAATGATAGTCAACATGGGAGAGTTTCCTGGGTTTCCAAACATTATTTCCATCATAGACTGTATAGAATGATATACCTTATTATGCAAAAAAATCATAATTTTCATGAAATTCATAAAATAGATTATATATATATATATCATATTCATACATACAAACACATATATATAAAACTATTTAGGGAATATCTAATTCATAAGAATACTAAAACATTAGGGAATAAAAAGAGAAACCAACTCATCTCCTAAATAAGTAGACTATATTCCCAACCTCACTAAGGCTCACTCAAAAAAAAAAGTAACACACATAAGAAAGTAACATAGTAATGAAACATGTACCTAAGAGGGCACCCCACTACCACTTTACCACTGAACTAGTCACCCTAAAACTCAATTTATTACACTATAGTGCTCTCATCCCCTCCATAAGTCACACTGAACACTTGTGTGAATATATCACTTCCACACCCACATAATCAAAACCACACCCCCCTCAAATTCCATGTACATTTCACTAAACCTTAAGACATTAAAGCTCATGAATAAGTACACATACACATGTATACACTATAAACTTAAGATATCCCAACTTGAATATACATGCATGTCATAACCAAGAGACATTATATCCTATATGAGTACATTTCTTAAAATAGTAAGTCACCACAGTATAGATATATATACATAGAATCTATGTCTGGAAGAGAGAGTAGGGTAATAGGAGTAGTCATCCTTTCATAACCTCAACAAACTAGATTTTTGGAAAACATATGGAACCCAAGGCCAAATATGAATGTCAGAATACCTAATCAACTCGAGCGGTGGAGAAAAATAAATAACATAAAATAATGATATATATAGAACACAACCATTCTAGGTTCATATACCTAATATTAGACTCATTTTATAGATATATTCCTACATGACATCCTAACCACCATTATTGAGGACTTGGAAACTAATTCCTAAGAACACATGAATCAAGTTCACTCATTAATTATTAATCATCCATGAATCATTTAATATTATTCCATGAAAAATTTCCACATTAATAAAGTGATCTTCAATAGAAAAGGTTCCTTTGATTCTATAATTCCCTACTTTCATTTATTAGTATTGAAGTATGTCATCATAATCGTTAATCATTAAAAACCATTCATGTTAATTTAGTTTTCCAATTAATTATCATTCAATAATCTTGGGCACTAAGACTCAGATATTCTTATATCTAAGAGGATATAAATAGTAATTAAGGGGAATGGATAATAAAAAATATTCATTACATAATTCATAAATAATGAAAAATCATAAGTAAATTAAATAAGTCTCTCAATCAGAGTCAAAAATATCACAATCCAATCATTTTAATTTTATTCTCATCATTCCATCAATACGACATTTCTTAACAACTAAAAAATAATATATATCACAACTACCCACTATTATAACAACACATTTTTGGACACACCATGGGTGGTGTTGGATTTGTTGAAAATAAGTGTTATAGTAAGGAATCTTGGAGCTTGATTGACACACATGTTGGATTTACTGTTACAGTGTGAAGAGGATGAGGCGATTCTTCGATGATTACTGAAAATGGTAGCCTCATTGATATATATGTTGGATTTTTTTACAAATAGATGTATAGGTCTAAGTGGTGCATAGATCTTTTCATATAGATATAATGATAATATACATGAAAAAGGCCATGCGATAACCCATGGATAATTTTATAGGATGCTATATGAAGGATCAAAGTCATGTGAACTAAAGTTAGAGGCATTTCAGACTAAATATGAATGATGAAAAAAATTCTATAAATTGGCCTAAGTACCAATGTATGAGATTTTCCTTGTAATTGAATTCAACCACACAGATGTAACATATATGGTATTCAAACCACATAATTTTTTTTTGGATATGGGAAGTGTTCATGTAATCAAATTCCATGATGTAAGTCAATTCAGCATAAGAGAGAACCACATATGTGAATTTTTCCATGTATGAGAATTTGGTTACATCACATATGAAAATTTCCCACATAGGTGAATATGGATACATGAATAAGTTTATATATGTGAATCCAACAATGTAGGTTATTTGGACCCCATAATAAAATTTAGATATGGGATGAAATACATAGGAAAATTTATCTATGTACATGAATTTGGTATGAGGTATGGTGATTCTATAGTAACGTAGGTGATTTCTTATATGATTTTCTACAGATTCCGACCATATGTGAAATTACCTCAGATGATGCAAGAACTATTCATGAATGATTTTAGCATCATGTAACTTAAAATGGTAGCCATGATCTAATATAATAATAAAGATGGAAGTTTTAGGAAAGATACAATGAATGAAATGAAATATATTCATGTTTCATAGAATGTTTCACATTACAATAAAGGGAGATCCATCAATGAAGTATCATTCCTGAATGAAACATAAAGATATTATTTTATTTTTTCAATTTTTAATTTTGGGAAGATGCATGTGACAAGAAGTTGTAGATATAAAATATCTATGGGATGTTCGTGAAACATGCTAAGAAAAAACAAAGGTGGCACCATGAAAGTAGTTTATTCCATTCTTGGAAAAAATAAAAAGGCTCAAGTAGTTCAAGGAGTTGACTCTAATCCTAATAGAATATTTTGGTAGATGTGATGTAACCTATAAAATAAAAAATATTACATTCTTATCAAAAGGGTGAACTTAACCTAATAAGGGAGATAATTTGAATGTAGAGATTTCATTGATATATCTGAATATCAAGAAGAAGATGAGTTTGAGTGCACAATTCTTTGAAGATAAATATTCTTCACATTAAATAAGAAGATAAATTTAAACTTCTTGAAGATATGTATTTTTTGTATCACAAAAAGGTGAATAGGAAGTAATAATTTCAATATAGTAAAGATAATAAGTTCTATGTTTATACTATAAATAAGAAGAGGCTGTGAAGATAGATTTCATAGTAGTCATGTGAAGGATAATTAAGAATATTCAACAGTGCATCCATTCATATATGAGGATTCAACCCAGCACAAACATTTTTATTTGAATATACTTACAAGTCTACAAAATTTGTGGAAATTATTCCCCAAATCAGTGAGAAAAGGAGGAATAAGGAGAAGTGAGTTCATGGGAATACTACCCCAGAGTAGTTCATAAAGGAGGATGAAAGGGGTGGTGTACCTTCAGAGGTAGTGCACCTTGGGTGACAGTGATATGACCCATAATTTGTAAAGGTAGTGAGCCTTAGGTGGTAGTGATCCAACCCAAAACCTTATAAGAGAAGTTTTTTCAAGTAGGATTGACCTATTCTAAACCCTTCCAAATATCAGTGTGGTTAGTGGATTTGGTGCATCAATACATTGTTGATAGTATGCTCCTTGGAGTATCTCAGCGTGAGTAAAACAAGTAAAAATATCCATGTACCATTTACTATTTTAATGAAAATGGACCAGTAAATAGGGTAAAGTAATTTTAAAGAACATCTAGAAAGGAAAGTCAATAAATGACATAATCAGATTAATACCCCAAAATAAGATAAAAAATGCGACTTTTAAAGCTAAGAGGTTAAGATCTATTAGGGAAGTAATAATTAAAAGGAAAAATAATTTAAATTGGTTAATAATTACATACCCTAATTCACCCACTCTTAGGGTATAACTCACTATAAGAACCTTTTGGGAATAATAATTAGGATTGAATAATAGGTTTATTTATCCTTCTCTAACTTGATCCAATTACGTATTTTAGAGATGATTTTTTGTCCCCTCACATTTTTCTTTCATTATAGAAAAAGAAATAAATTTGAAAAATAAGTAAATCATCAAAGGAGTTCCATGTTTTGGATCCATTTTTGGTGTTAGTGAGATTTAAGTGAAGGATTCCAACATCCTACACTAGGAAGGTATGAATATTTAGATTCTGAATCTATATACCTATATAATGAAGTTTATAGGAATGGTTGAAGAGGATGTAATTCCAAGTGAAGTTGAGACCACTAATTATGAGGATTTTTCAAGGAGGTCGAAGGTGGAATATTTATACCTTTTAAAGGACTTATATTAGTATCTACCTAAAGAAAATATAATTCTAAAAGTTAATAATAGGTCATAAGTATATGTTAAGTCACTGAATGTTGAGATTGAAAAGTTAAAAATCCTAAACAAGATACTTGTGGAAGTAGCTACTAATATAAGGTATGCCTTCCCAAGTGCAGAAACTTAAAGATGTTTTTAAGGAGAAAGGCCTCAACTCAAGAAAAGTCCAAAATTTGAAGGATAATAAGGACTAATTTATTGCACATATGAAAGAAATGGTCTAGGAGAAAAGGAGGTTTATATAAGAAAAGGTAAGACTTAAAGACTCTATTGGTAAAATGAATTATAAAATGATAGAGCAATGTGATATGATGGATGAAACTTCCCATGAAATAGAGGATGATATGTTTAGTGGAAATACACTCAGGGAAAATCTAAATACTTAGCATGAAGTTAATAGTATAAAAAGACAACTATTATAAAAGGAACTATTCTCATCCAAGAATCAGTTGGATTCTTGGGAAGATTATTTACATGAGAAGAATAAATCCATGTAAATTACCAAGAGTTAAAATTCTATAATTTCTGGAAATAAATTAAAAAAATTTACCAAAAAAGGTAAAGACAGCTGAGTAATCACTCAAATAAGAAATGGAAACATGTGTTATTTTTTTGGGATGCATGGGAACACTCCTAGTTTTTGTGTTGAGTTATGAGAACATATAAACTATTTTGAATCTAATAGATGGAATGAAAAATTGATTTCTCATACACAAAAAATAGGCATGGTTATTATCTTAATAATTATGATAATACTAACCATGTCTTGAGTGGAAATTATAGGAGGAGTTCTGATAGAATAAAAGGTGAAAATCGACCTGCACTAAAGGTATGATTAGTCACTCTCAAGAATATATTTTAGGGGTTGGTTGAAGAGGATTTACATACTAAAATTAGCTTAATAATAAGTTCTAAATATTTTGTAGAATCAATAACATCTTGGAAATAAAGAAATAAGTCCTAAAGGAAAAAAATAAGAAGATAATTCAGTTGTTAAGAAAGTGAACAAGGATACTACAGTTGTGATGAAAAAAAAGAATACACTGAGGAAGAATCATTATATGACACTCATAGTCATCAAGGAAGAGTGAAAACATGTATACCTAAGTAGTTCCCAAAAACCAATAAAAATAAATAGATAAATATAGGTTATAATTATTCTCTAAAGGAGAAATAAAATAGTTGGGAGATGTTATGGAAAGGAAATAAGGGAATAGAAGTGAACAAGCGGGATTCCTCTCATAATAGAGAAGAATACTAATCCAACGAAGAATAATATCACCATGGATAATGGTCTATAATATGAATAAGTAGATGAGGTGATGATATTCCTCTACTTAAATCTGAAAAAGTGTGAAGGGAATGTTGAAAGTAATGGGTTGGTTCAACATGAATTGTCCTAGTCCTCTACCTAAGGAGGTTTGAGGAACTCATATCCCCATGAATTAAATGTTTTCTAACTTTTTGTGAGGTGATGTTTTCATATGGGGAAGAAACGATCCATGGGGTAAGTTTTCTAGAAAAACACTTTCAAATGAGCTGAAAGAAGATTTGTTTGAATAAAAAAGTGCATGAAACAAGTGATAGTCAGGAGTATTTAAAGCCTATATTTGTATAAGACTTGAATAATGAATCCAAGGATGAAACTGACCCATCCAAAAGTGTCAATGAATAAGTTTTCACTCCCCATATACACCTGGAAGTTGTATGTTGGAAGAAAATGACAAATCTATAAACGAAAAACATGCTTACTAAAATATAATAGTTTTGTTGATAAAAGAGACTAAAATAACATTGAAAGAGGTTTTAAAACTATATTTGAGTTTATAAATGGTATCAGGACTAATATGAGTAAAGTCTAGTGGTATCAAGTCTTAAAATGTGTGGTAGTATTTCTATTAAGTGAAGATGACATACCTAAAGACAACAACCACAACATTACTACATTTCATGCTTATTTGTGCTTCTGTTTTAACATTTGGTATCAAATATCTACTATGTACATGATACCCATTGAAACTAACCTGGATATTTTTTCCCCAACAATAGGAACCCCCAATATAAATAAAAGATAATATTTAGTGTCGAGAGATGAATATAGAATTCAAGGAGAGTTTTAAGACAAATTTTCAAGGTTGTTAAGACTTATTTAAAGCAAGATGGAGGTTATGAAGTGTTGAAAAGTACTAGAGTACAACTGGTATCATTTGTTAACTTTATAATAAGTGGCATCAATTTCTTCTTCAATAAGTGTTATTTTAAACTCTCAATATGTTTCAATTTTATAAACTAACCATTTTTTGTGAAGGTGTGATGGTGATCATCGATTTTGTTTTAGGAAAGTAAAAAAATGAAGTTGCTATAATTTTATTGGAATCAAGATTAATATAGAAAGCTTTGGTGTTGTTTAAAAAAATATTATCTCTTACATCAATTTTAGGATTTGTAGGATTATTGAATTTATTAAAATCCGAAGTTCTAAGTGGTGAAATTCACTCATTGATATTTTTGAGAAAGTTAAGTTGTGTGAGAAGTGGAGTTATAGAATTGGGAAATCTAATTAGATTGTTATAAAAAATTGTTGAACATATCCAAAGGATTAAGTGACTCGGGAGATATAAAGAGAGAAAATTAGTCCCCATCATCTTAGGGAGTAAAATAATCCCATGAGGAATCCTCTCTTATACAGATGGTGAGTGGAGTTATATTGGAGTTTCTTCCCACACATAAAGGGGAGAAAAGGATACAAGAGCAGAGAAGAATTGAAAAAGGGGGAGATAAATTTCTCTCTATTTGAATTTATTAAAAAAGGAAAACCCAATTCAATGGGGGAATGGGATGAAAATGTAGAACCCCATTATAAAGAGGGAGCATAACTAAATACGCCTAAAGGGGGTAGAGAAAATAAATGATGAAATATTCTCACAGTTAACCCCTTTGTATTTCAATGGAAAAGGGGGTGATATATGAGAAATGTTTTCTTGTCAATAAAATCCAAGTGGAGAGATTATTGTAGCCCCTTGGGTGGTGTTTTATTTATTAATATTAATTTTTAGAGAAGGTAAATTTAGAGATTTATTTATACACATTTTAGAGTTTCTGCTATTGTGTGAAGAGGCCAAGATGATTCTTGTAGGATTATTGAAAAAGGTAGCCTCATTATTTTGGATTTGGTTCCAAATAGATATGGAACCCAAAGTGGTTTATGAATCTTTTAATGGAGATATAATGATAATATACATGAATAAGTCCATATGATATCCCTTAGATAAGTTTATGGGATGCTTCATGAAGGACAAAAGTCATGGTAACCAAAGATGGATGCAGTTCAGATCAGATTTAAAAGATGAGAATAATTTTGGAAATATTCGTAAGTACCTATGTATGGGATTTCCTATTTAACAAAATTAAATTATTAAAATATCCCATGTATGGGAATATAGACTCATAATGTAATTTGGGCTATGTTAAGTTTGAACTTAAGTAAAGTCCATGATGTAAGTGATTTTGGAATAGGATCTAACCGTGTTTGTGAATTTGGACACATATAAAAATTTGGATATGATATGGATGAAAATATACCTTATAGGCGAATTAGGGTACATGAGGAAGTTTATGTATGTGAATCCATAAATGTATGTGATTTGGACCATGTAAGGAAATTTGGCTATGTGATGGAATACATAGGAAAATCTAGCCACACACGTGAATTTGGACTGACATATAGGAATTATACAATGATGTAGGGTATTTATTCTATGATTTTCTAGAGTCTTAGAACATCTATGAAATTAATTAATATGATATAATAACTATCTGTGAATGATTTAAACATCATGTAACTTCAAATGGGATCCATGATCCAATATGAGGATGAAGAATGAAGTTACAGGTGAGATGTAGTGAATTAAATAAAATTTATTCATGATTCATGGAGCATTTCCTATTTTAAGGGATATCTAGTTGAAAATTATTATTCTTGAATAAAAATAAAATATTTTATTTTATTTATTAAATATTTTATTTTGGAAAGCTACATGTGATGAGAAGTCATAGATATGAAAGATCTGAAGGTTGTTCACACAAAAATCCTAGAAAAAATAAAGGCAGCGTCATGAAAGGAGTTTTTCCTATTTTTGGAAAAAGTAAATTATATGAGGAGTTCAAGAAGTTGACTTTATTCCTAAAATAATATTTAGGTAGATATAGTGGAACCCACAAAAGAAAAAAATATCTTGTTCTTTTCTAAGGGGAGATCTCAACCCGAGAAGGGGATACTCTAAGCATACATCTTTTATCATTATATATAAATACAAATAAGAAGATGAGTCTGAGTGTTCTATTATTTGAATAATTTTTTTTTCACATCAAATAATAAGAAAATTTTCACCTTATTGAAAATATATATTCTCAGCGAAGAGAAGGAATTTTTTCATTGCAAAAAGGTAAAGCAGAAGGAATAATTGCAGTGAAGTGAAGAAGATAATTTCTATGTTTATTCTATAAAGAAGAAGAGGATATAAAGAGGGAATTCACAGTATGACTATGAAAGAGTTGTAAAGAGATTTCAAAACACATACATTCATATGAAAGGATGTAACTGAATTCAATTGTTTTTATTTTAAGATACCTACACATCTATAAACTATGTGGAAGTTCTTCTATAGAGCAGTGAGAATAGGAGGAAGAAGGAGAAATGAGATTGTGGGTATCCTACCCTGGAGCAGTGCAAAAAGGAGGAGAAAAGAGACAATAAACTTTGAGAGGCAATGAGCTGGCCTAGAACCTATAAAGTTAGTGAGTATTGGGTGATAGTGAGAAAACCATAAACATTGTAAGGGTAATACACCTAGATAATAGGGACCTAGAATGAACCCTTCCATAGATCAATGTATTTATTGGATTTAGTGAATCAACACATGTTATCCTTGGAGTATCTTAGTATGGGTGAACCAAGTAAAAATATATGTGTCCCATTTACTTTTTTCATGCACACCAACTAGAAAAAAGTGTAAATGAATCTTAAAAAACATATGGTAAAAAATTTCAACCAAAGGTATAATTAGATCAATAATCCAAAAGAAGAGCATAAAAGGTGACCCTTAAAACTAAAATATCATGATCTACTAGGTCAGTGAGTCTTAAAAGGAAAAATATTTAAATTGATGAAGCATTTCATACCCCGATACACCCACTCATAGGGTAGATCTCACTCTACAACACTTTATGGACTAACATACCAGGTTCTCAATAATAACACAACAAGGGTTTAATTTTTTTAAATATATCAATGGAAATAAGAAATAATAATTTATTAGTGATAAATATCAATGAATTGATATTATTACATTAACCAATGATATAAAATAATAACAATAAGGCCTAAATTCATTTGACCTTTCGATATTTAATATCAACAATCACTCTTTCCATTTTACCAACTCAAATTTATCAATTCATTTTTGATAAAAATTACCACAAGTATAAATATAATTTAAGAACACTAACCATGATAAAAATTATATTAATATTCTCAAAACCCACACTTATCATCTTAATCATTTTTATGAAGTGTATTATACTCAATTATAATCTTCTTCATTTACCATCTTTAGGTTTCTTATCAACTTTTTTTAGAATACTATAGGCATGATAAAAAATAAAAATAAAATGGTATATTAATACCACACTATCTAGAAAATGACATTCACTAATAACATGAATAATAAAAATGCATACAAATCATATCATAATCACTTTCCAAATTCCTAAATTCTAGTTATTTCTTATTTAGTTTGATCACACTATTTATCTAGTGAAAATTCAAGCATGATAATTCCATGCTTACATATAAAATAAAAAAGAGTAGTGTATCCCCTAACTAAATTCACAATCACAACAAGAAGATGAAGAGGTGTTCACAAGGCCTATATGTGATGCTATGAAGGTTCAATACACTTAAGTGTGGAGGAAAATATAGAATTCCATAAATATAGAAATTCATAAAAGATTTTTTTCCTGGTTATGTGATGAATAGGTATATAAAAAAGAAATAGATGCTTACAAGACAAGATTTTGTGAGGTGATCACTAAATTTGAGGCCCCAGACTACTTTAAAGTTCCCATGAATCTTCCTTCTCGACTTTGGTTGTCATGAATTTAAATTGGGGAGAAATAGTTGGAAAATATTAAAACTAAAAATTTGTTGTAGGCCTCACAACCACCTTGCGGTTTCCACTTAAAACACATTAAATTCCTACCTATATTGATAAAATCAAGGGTGGAAAGGTACTCACTTGTATTCATTTAAAGCACTATATGGTTCATCATCTAGACACAAAACCTGGCCTGAACACAATCCTCATCTAAAATACATACGACTCATTAAATGGGATGATTCAAACAGTGGGGTGGGTTTTTCTTCATAACTAAATATATTCATTCATATTTTTTAGTTTATTAAGTCCTATTATTTTAGTTATCTCTTAATACTCTTTCAAATCACATGATGTCCCATTTAATTTTCAAACCACACAATTTTAATCCCACATTTACCCTTTTCTAAATTCCATAATTTATAATAATATGTTTATATATATATATATATTATAAAGTAATATATAAGAATGTAATATATATATATATATAATATAACATAATGCATATGCACACACATAGACATATATATATATATGTAATATATTTTGTATGTGTAAGGTTATTTACTCATGGAAAATAAATTCATTAAAATATAGATGATTCATAATATATATAGAAGATACATAATATAATTTCTTCCATATAATATATATCACTTAACCAAAATTTGGAAAATATAATTAAACCATAAAATAATAGAATTACTAATACCAACATAATCTTTCTCAACCCTATGAAACTAATAGAAAAAAATAACAAGTCTCCCCCAGCACCCATAAAATGAAAAAGGGTTCAAGAAATTATGGATCCTTACATATGATACCTCTCAAACGATTCTTTTACTCTATAATAAAAAACAGACCTGAGAAGGAAAATATGAAGGGAATAAAAACAAAGACCTCATGTGATACCTCTTAGGGACATCACTATAAAAGATCATAACCAACTCACCACAAGGAAATCAAATAATCATATAACACCATCAATAATATAATAAATAAAAAAATATAATACATATCATATCAATAAAATCAATAATCAAACAACTTAGAGCACTAGGAACACATATGCCACTCATTCTTCCAAGTAAATGTTGGATGTGAACTAAATAGTGATATAAATGAAATTTATATTAGGATCTTGAGGATATGATTCTACCAACATATCCTTAGGAAGAGTTTTGAGGCTATATTACCCCTAATGTATTTTGGGATTATGAATTTGAGTGCATGCATCTTCCATGTCCCTCCCACATAGTCTCCTTTACTTTCCAATCCATGAGATGGATTATTCATGGATTGAACACATTTATTAAAGATTTTAATGAATGATACCAAAAATATGTAATACACAAGTTCCGTGAGATATCACCTGATGCATTTGATATGGACAAAACTCTTCATTAAATGAAGAGCATCCATATGGATATATAAATGTGATGATATCCCTCCTATTGTGCATATGGTATCATTAAATCCATAACTGAACCTCTATTTCTCTATTCATCCTGATATACCATTCATCACTAGGTGAAGGTGCTATAATCCCTTCGATAAATGATCCAAGGATGGTATACCACATTAGAGGAAATAAGAATTTTCTTACTGCTTAAGTGATCTCGATCAAGTACGCAATGAAGAGTAAAAGATGGATTACACATTATTTAAGGTATTATTTATTCATGTTATTTATGTGCACATTGATTATGTTGAGGATAGATCAATCATATATGGGTTTACTTCCACTGGAAAAGGTTATTATATGATCCCCTAAAACACATTAGTGGTATCATAACCATCTTGTTTGATGGATAAACATGTTTCTTTTGCTGTTTTATGAAGAACATGTTTTATGAAAAATATACTGGAAGTCCTCACCTGATATTATGTTAATTGTTAATGTAATGTTGAGATATTCACTAAGGATATGCTTATGTGATATCATATCATGTTTCTTATCTTTGAAATCACATTGTTTAGTTAAATGTAATATGCATTAGGACTCAACATTACATTAAATAATTAACATAATGTGGAGCAGAATGCACAATATATGTTATAGGATAATGCCACCTATTTCACATGCCACAGAATAGAGAGTATCATTTTTACCTACTTAAAAATGCATTGAGTGACAACATAATGTGTGGTACTCACTCCACATTACATTGAGTGTCAACATAATGTGAGGTACTTTTCCTGAAGTTACATTGAGTGTCAATATAATATGCAGTACTCACTTTAAATTATGTTAAGTTTCAATGCAATGTGAGGGAGTTTTCTTGGTAGAAAGTTATTTGAAAATGTAATTTTAAGTGTAGGGGCTTGAAATTACATTCAGATACAACATAATTTTATGTTCTCTATGAATTATGACACTATGTTGTGAGATAACGTAATGTGGAGAACTAACTTGACATTACATTACGGGTGAAGGTATTTTCAATTGGTAGTTAAAAAAAATTAATTATTTTTTTATATTTAGTTAATGATGCTCATAGTTTGTAAATTATTTATAAATGATAAGTGTTCATCTTTATAAAATGAGATTTTACAAGCCAAATTTAAATATTAAAAGTTCATATTTTAATATCATGTTTTAGAAAAATAAATAAAATGATTATATATGTTTTGAATTCCTTTAATATTGATGTTCAGTAAATTGACTACGAATTTTGAATATATTGTATGAAATATTTATGTGAAATTTTTTTTAGAAGATAAAAAAATTCATTAAATGCTACGTGTGACTCTATAAGTTTTAGTTTTTAATCTACCTTAACCTCAGTTTATTTTTAGAGTTATAAGATTAAGAATATTTTTTTATTTTTTTTCATATTAGGTTTTATAGGTATCATGAAATGAATTCTATATTGAGTAAATTATCACCAGAGGGTGGGACTTGGGGTTAGACTACCCACCAACCTAAAGGATTTTTCTTTGTTCTGGAATGGTGATGGGTTGTCTATCTATCGCTTTGGGCTTACTCGTGTAGATATTTTCAGTATCATATAACTCTATGAATTTAACTGAAAGAGTTTATATATCTTATACATTATATGTATTCAATTATGTATGAATATGTTTGGAATCTATATTTGGATAACACAAACTTGCGAGCTGTCTAAAGAGTTACATATTAATTTGGTGTGAACACATTAATTTTATTGATAAAATAATGATTCTAAAAATAAATAATTAGAAGCATGTGTACATAATGGAATAAGACATGAGATAATAAAAATTACATGATATTCAATGGGTTTAATATTCAAAAGATATATATTAAAGTGGCGAGACTTTTAAGAATACCCTTTAAAATACTAAGTGTAACATTCCTTATAAAGAAACATATTTCAAGGCCTCAATCATCAAAATGGGTTGGATATATCCAATTAGGGTGGTTTTCCATGGATTATATTGTGCAAGGAATGGTGAAAATTGATAACCCTAAGAGTTAGGTAACCAAATACTTCCTTGAAATTTGGGAAACCCTATGGTAAACCCTAAAAGTTAGTATACTAAATGAATATAGTTGATTTTTTCAATATGATGGATTTGATAAAATATTTGACTAATCAACTATATAATAATCATAATTGTTATGATTGAGATAATTCCCTACCTAAATATCTAAGTGGTGAGAGGAATTACAAAGAAGACTCATTACTTAGTGAAATATGGATCTTGGATCACTAAATGGATATGATGTATGAGGTCATTATTTTTAGTGGGAATACTTACATTAAAATCCCCTGATGAAAATATATAAAACATGATACTCACCCATAGATATGTATTTTTTATAGATTAAGAAATACTTCATGATAATCATTTTGAAATTCCTTATAGGTATGAACTATAAAACAATTAGATATTTTTATCTAGGGATGAGAAGTGTTCTCAGCGAGAGGTATTTTGAGCATCTGAATGTAAATGTTATTTAAACCAATTCCACCAACTCTGAATCATGGGTATTAGATACTGGGTGTGCATCACAAACTTATATTGATAAACATAGAATCAGAGATATGAGAGAATTTATAAAGGGATAAGTTGATCTTTAATATTTTCATTCATTATTAAGAACAATATTTTTTCTATATATAAGAATGAAATGTTTTATGGAATTAAGAATATGGTAAATGGTTTATACATCCTAGCTATGGGAAATCCTATCTATAATGATCAAAATAATAAGGTATAGGTTAATTCTAATTCAATTTACCTATATAATTTTCACCTTGGACATATAAATGAGAATCACATTCAAACACCCCATAGAGATAGATTGTTGGACTCATTTTATTAAGAATCATTTAATAATTTAAAATGTTATTTACTATAAAATATGATCAAAGAAACTTTTAGTGAAAAGGATAAAGGGATAGTGGACTATTGGATCTCATACATATTGATGTATGTGGACTAATGATTACTTAATAAAGTGATGGTTTTAGGTAATTCATTACCTTTACCAATGACTTTAGTCGGTATGAATATGTGTTTTTAATGAGAAAAAATTATGAAACTTTTCAAAAGTTTAAAGAGTTTTATAATGAAGTAAAAAATCAATTTGGAAAAACTATAGAGATCCTATGATCCAATTAGGGTAGTGAATACTTGAGCCAGGGATTTGCTGATCATCCAAGGGATTGAGGAATTGTTTCACAAGTCACCCCTCCTGGAACACCATAATGAAATGCTGTGTCTGAAAGGAGAAATATTACTTTTTTAGGCTTTATTCAACAAATGATGAGTTAGTTTGACTTTCCTATTACATTATAGGGTTATAATCTAGTGATTGTTATATTTTTATTAAACTAATTTCCATATAAATAAATAATAAAGATACCAGATGAGATATGGACTAAGAATCACCCCGTTATGTGTTTTAGGAATATTTAGGGATGAGAAGCATTCATATGATGATTTTATTTTGATAATATTAACTCTAAATCTAAAAAATGATTATTTTTTGGTTATCCTAAGGAAAATAAGGGACATTATATATATAACATTACTAATAAAAAAGTGTCTATGTCACGACCCATCCCAGTGGGGCCCACGCCGTGACTTCCCAAGTCCGCCTCCAATAGGCCAAGGGCTGGTGACTAGTACCGAGAAGACATATCACTAACATGGGAGGCATTGCCTAAGTACCTGTACACACGCACACATCTCCAAGCCCAAAAATGATGAAATGTAAAACACTAAGGAACAAAAGAATGCATGCATACAACTAAACCCAACCAACATAGTACGACGAAAGGTAGAGTACTGTAAAAGTAAACTGAGCCAGAATACAAGCCCACCAAAAACAAGAGTCTAAAAACTGCAAAGTCTAACCTGTAAGCACAAAAAGGTACTGGGACTGCCGCTCCTAGTCGTAGGAATGCCTCGGCCTGTAGGGAACTCAGAAAGATCAGTCCTGTCCTGGTCCTCCCTAGACTCTGTCAAAATGCTGCTCGTCTACACAAGACACCATACGTGCGAGCAAAGCCCGTGCAGGGGTGAGTATAACAATACTCAGTAGAGGACCCCGAAAAACACAAAGAAGTACACAAAGTAAAGGTAAAGTCAGCTATGCATAGTATATGTCTACAGAACATATAGAACAAACTAGATATACTCAAAACCTAGACCCATGGTCTAGAGACAAATCACACAACCGCATACCCCCGTAAGGAATTCTGTTTGAAGATTCCGTGATGCAATCGTTCCGAAAGAACACACTCCATGAGTCTTATAGATCTGATGACGTCCGTCCATGAAGTGTTGTTCGTCGGGAACTCTCATGAGAGATAGATACACTCATTATGGGTGACACACTCCTGAGGGTAAAGGTTACGGTAGATAGAAACACTCATTATGGGAGACACACTTCTAATTGGGAAAGATCATGATACACAGATAAGGATCACTGCCAGGGCCATGGCAGATACTGTGACTCATCCAGAATTCACCTGCTAGGTAGAGGATCAATGCCCAGTAGATTTGGTTACGTCGATACCTGACTCTACCTAGGGTCTGGAATGGATATAGGATCTCGATCCGGGCCTCTTGGATGGATGCCTGACTCTATCACAGAAAGTTCTGCTGAAGGAATCATACTCCTGAAAAAGGAAACGATACCTGACCTTCAGGAAATGAGAAGAAGGGCCACTAACCCAAACGAATGATGTCGAAGGCACGGTGAACAAGAGGACCAAGCCGTTTTCAAAAAAGTACATGGTGTGTAGAAAGGATACACACCCTGTTGTCTGACCCCGGGTACTGCCCGTGTACAACGAACCGTGTTGGGAGG
The DNA here is from genome assembly GCA_963277665.1 of Viscum album. Taxonomy (NCBI): domain Eukaryota; kingdom Viridiplantae; phylum Streptophyta; class Magnoliopsida; order Santalales; family Viscaceae; genus Viscum; species Viscum album. Next base: position 420,663,507 of record OY728137.1, read on the forward strand.
CTGGTCGTGTAGGAGAAAACTAAGTACAAGACATGTAGTATCGTGTAAATGCCATGTCTGGGTAACTGGGGTTAGCTCCATGCACTATGGACATGTGCCCGTACACGGTCACCAACCCGTGTACTTCGACCCGTGTAATCCGCACACGGGGTGACCCACGCTACTGGCCTCACCTGGCCGTGTGATGGAGTACACGGTCGTGTACTCCATCCCGTGTCTGCGTACCCCCAGGATACACGCCGAGTTTAGCATAGCCGATTCTACCAAGTTGTACACGTCGTGTCGCCTGAAGACGTATAGATCATCCCGTGTCCGTGTACTACCCAAAGTACACGCCGAGATTCGGGGAAGGTCCGACATGCCGTGTGACCGGGGGTCACACGCAGTGTGATTCTTCTCTGACCCCGAAAACCTAGCTGCCATCACTAGTACTACACGGCGTGTTCTTCTTTGGAAGTACATGCCGTGTATTCTAGAAATTTCTAGAAATGCGGACCTCCGCCGTCGCGCCTCCTGTGGTGCCCCGAACATTGATCCGACCACCCGATCGACGCAAAACTCCCATGTTTTGGTTGCCCCATCACCACGAAGACGCTTCTGGTGTTTTAGGACCTCCGATCGGCTCCAAAAACGTGTTCTGATCTCCCCCCATGAAGAAATCTCTAAGAAAACTCTTTCCGATCCGGTCCGATTCATTTTCTGCCATCATCGCCGCACCTCCACAAGGTCGTTGTGGTGTCGAACCTTCGATTTGGGATCATTGCGTCACAGAATAGATTCACAATGATCCGTTGTTTGTCACCCTACGAAGAACGCGAAGAACACGCGAGGAAATAAGGGGGAAGAAATCCAAATAAACAAATTGAGGAATGAACCTCCGCCGTCGTTCGTCATGGCATTGATCCGCTCCCGTTAATAGGCTTAAATGGAGCAAGAATCAAGAACAATATAAAGCGTGGATCAATTCCCCATAATCTTCCCAAAGAAAATCCCCCCTGCAAGAACGTATGAATACGCGGATCAACTTGTTCGTGGTTGATCCACGTTCGTCGTTTAAACTCAAATACGGGGAAAATAAATTGAAATAACAACCCCTAACTTTCTAAAGGATCGATCTTTGACGAAGGCGCTACGCTGCCGTTGTCGTCGAGATCCTTCAACATTGTTGGCGTAACGATTCTCGACTTCAATCCGTCATCATTCGTCACCGAGAGTTTGCTCCAACACGCCATGGATTCGGCAGAGGTTCCTCTCAAACGTCTCCAATGATAAACAATTGTTTAACCCTTTTAAAAAGGGAAACAAGATTGGCACTTAATTACGAAGCGATATTAATGACTCCTACTTTCCTATTCTTGAGTCATTATGATGCGCCATTAGTTAAGGAAACAAACATCCCGTCGCTGCGTATTAAAGAGTCCAACTTTCCATTTATTTGTCATTATGCCACAACATTTAATTAAGGAAACAAATGACCTTTTTCTGCGCTGCAGCGGTTGTTTCCATAAAATAAAATAAACATTAAGATTTTTATTTTATTTTATTTTTTTATTAAAACGTCCAAAAATTAACTTTTTCCTTTGACCCACACCAGTCGAGGTTAGCCTCATTCTTTGGTAAATTCATTGTCCCAGACACAACGGTGTGCTCATATTTTTAATCCGAGCATCCGTTTGGAAACTTCCACAACCGCGCACAAGTGCCGACTTACTTAACTTAAAAAAGTTCAAACCACCATTTCGGGCTCACTGGACCTCAGAATGATGTGCCGTCTTCATGCCCGATCTCGAAATAATTCCATATAATATTTAAAAATAATAAACAGAAAATCTTAGACATTACATTCTCCCCACCTTGGGGCTTTATGTCCCAAAAAATCCCAAACAAAGGCTACTAAAAAAGATGAGGGTACTGGGCACGAATCTAGGCCTCCCACTCCCACGTGCTCTCCTGAAGATTCCCGTGCTGCCACTGGACTCACACCATGGGAATAGATCGCCCATGAAGGATCCTCTCCTTCCGATCCTCGATCTCCACCGGGTACTCAGCAAAGGTCCCTCCATCCTCGATGTCCAGCTTGCCCCATTCAATGACGTGCGATTGGTCATGCACGTACCTCCTCAGCTGCGACACGTGGAAGACATCAGGTACCCAATGCAACTATGGCGGTAGAGCTAGGCGGTAATCCACCTCACCAACTCTGTACAGAATCTGGAAAGGTCCGATGAACCTCAGAGATATCTTGCCGCATCGTCCAAATCTCCACAACCCTCGTCAAGGGGAGACCCGAAGAAAGACGTGGTATCCCTCTTAGAACTCCAGAGGTCTCCATCGTATGTTAGCATAAGACTTATGCCGGCTCTGGGCAGTCTTCATCCACTCCCGGATGATCTTCACCTTCTCTATGGTAGCTCGCACTAACTCTAGACCCATGAGTGCTGACTCTCCAGGGTCGGTCTAGCAAAGCGGTGACCGGTAGGGTCTTCCGTACAAAGCCTCGAACGGTGCCATACCAAGGGTGGAGTGGTAGCTGTTGTTGTACGCAAACTCCACCAGTGGTAGGTGGTCCTCCCAACTGCGACCAAAGTCCAAGACGTAGGCTCGTAACATATTCTACAGAACCCGAATGGTCCTCTTCGTTTGACCATCCGTCTGGGGATGAAACGCTATGCTCAAGCGTAGCTGAGTCCCAAAAGCCTCCTGCAATCCCTTCCACAACCGGGATGTGAAGCGAGCGTCTCAGTCTGAGACTATAGTTGAGGGGATTCCATGAATCCAAACTATCTCCTGCACGTAGAGGTGTCCCAAGCTCTCTACGGAACTCTGCTCCCTGATAGCTAAGAAGTGGGCCGACTTGGTGAGTCGGTCAATGATCACCCAGATGGAATCATGCCCCTTGGACATCCGTGGTAAGAATATCATGAAGACCATCGATATTCCATCCCACTTCCACTCTGGGACTTCCAGGGGGTGAGCTAATCCAACTGAAACCTGGTTCCCAGCCTTTACCTGCTGGCATGTGAGACATCGAGAAACGAACTCTGCTACTGCCTTCTTCATGCCTGACCACCAGAACTGTCGTCGGAGATCCTGGTACATCTTTTACACTCCAGGATGTACCACCAAAGGGGATATATGAAACTCCCTCAGGACCTCCTCCTGGAATGCCACTGGTACAACAGTGTGTCCTCTGAAAAGAAGTACGTGCTCCCCACCTTGAGAATATCCATCAGGAGCATGTTCTATGGATAACTGAGCACGCAAAGCCACACAGTCGACATCCCCAAGATGTACCTCCCTAACTCACTATAAGAGTGGAGGGGTGAAAACCATCGAATGTAGGTAAGCTGTATCCTCTCCATCCACGAAGGATAACTGTAACGTGGCTAACTGCTGTGTTGCCTCACTCAACAGCTGTGATCTCGACCTTCTGCTAAGGGCATCTTCCACCTTGTTCCCCTTTATAGAAGTATAGATGATATCAAAATCATAGTCCTGGAGGAACTCTAGCCAACACCTCTACCTCATATTTAGATCCTTCTGTGAGAATATGTACTTGTGGCTCTTATGGTCAGAGTAGACAATGAACCGCTCGCCCATAAGGTAGTGTCACCACATCTTCAATGCGAAGACTACTGCTTCTAACTCAAGATCATGGGTCGAATAGTTCTGCTCATGTGGCCTAAGATGGAATGAACCATAAGAAATCACTACATTCCGCTGTATCAGGACATAACCGAGCCTGGTCCCTGATGCGTCACAGAAAACTATGTACTCGACACCCTCCTCCGACAATCTCAAGACTGGGGCGCTCGTCAAACTCTGTCTTAGCTGCTCAAAAGCCTGCTGGCACTTTTCTATCCACACGAAGGGTTTCCCCTTCCTGGTCAAGGCCGTCATCGGTGCTGATATCCAGGAGAAACCAGGAATGAATATCCGGTAATATCCTGCCAAACCAAGGAAGCTTCGCACCTCCGTTACGCTTAGAGGTGTCTCCCATGCTAACACAACCTCTACCTTGGCTGGGTCTATAGCCACTCCATTTTCTGAGATGAAATGTCCTAGAAAGTGGACCTCCTGAATCCAGAACTGACAATTTTAGAGCTTCCCATAAATCTGGTGCTCCCGAAGTATGTCCAGAACCATCCGCAGGTGTCTCACGTGCTCCTCCTCTGATGCCAAGTACACAAGGATGTCGTTGATGAAGACCACTACGAACTGGTCCAAGTACATATATAAGATCTAGTTCATCAGTCCCATGAACACTGCGGGGGCATTCGTCATGCCAAAAGGCATCATCAAGTACTCATAGTGACCGTAGCGGCATCTGAAAGCTGTCTTCAGTAAATCCTCATCCCGCACTCGTAGCTAGTGATAGCCTGATCGAAGGTCAACCTTTGAGAACCACTGTTCCCCTCTTAGCTGATCGAAGAGGTCATCAATCCTTGGAAGTGGATATTTATTCTTCACAGTCACCTGGTTCAGGCACCGGTAATCCACACACAATCTCAGAATCCCGTCTGCCTTCTTGGAAAACAAGACTGGGGCTGCCTAGGGTGAGATGCTGGGTCTCACGAAACCCTTGATCTGTAAATCCTCCAACTGCACCCTCAGCTCACGATGCTCTGTGGGAGCCATCCGATATGCCGACGAGGAAATCAGTGTCGTCCCGGGGTGTAAGTCGATGCAGAAGTCAATTTCCCAGTGGGGAGGTAATCCTAGAACATATTCAGGAAAGACGTCCTCATATTCCGCCACCACTACTGGAAAATGGGAGCTCACAACATCCACTGCTCCTAGGGAAGGCTAGCCAACTCATGAGTGATTGGATGCACCCTCCTATGCATGATCCCATTCTATGCTGCCTGGCTTTCCCTTTCTCCGACAAAGGAAAACCTCATTCCATCACGGAGGACACACCACACTCTTCGCCTAAAACAGTCAATCTGAGCATGGACCGAAGATAACCAATCCATACTGAGAATGACGTCGTAAGGCCTCGGCGCTACCACCAAGAGGTTCCAACCGAAACTCTCACCTCCAAGGGTAATATCACACTGTCTGCAAATGTGTGTGATCGTCAAGTATCCTCCCGTAGGTGTCTCCAAGAATAAGGATCGAGTCAATGGTTCTACCGGAATCTCAAGGTTTTGTACAAGACATGTGGCTATAAGGGAATGACTAGAACCTGTGTCTATGAGTACGACAACTAAGGTAGAAAAGACACAGATCATACCTCAAATCATCCCTGGAGCCCCTGGGTTGTATGCCTTGACCTCATGCAGCTGTCCCCACCCCTATCCCCCAGCTCCCTGAGCCTGGTGCGAACCTCCTGGGGGTGGTGGTGGAAGTAAGTTGAAGCGTCTGCCACCACCCGCAGCTCTCCCTGCTCCTCTTCCACGTCCGCTGCCTGGCAGGTCTGCCTGTTCCGTTCTCTAACTCTGCCTCAGTGGTCCATCCACCACTTCCCTGTCAGCAGCTCGATGGGTCGAGAAATCTCTAGCGAGATGTCCCCTACCATTGCATGCATATCATCGCTTCTCCCTAGGCTGACTAGATCCAGCCTGAGAGCCCTAGACTGTCGATCCCCTGTCCTAGGTCCTCCTATGACATTTCCCACGTCCAGATCTCTGTGCCTGATGCCGGCTACCTACTACCAGTGTCTCTGCACCTGTCTGCCTACTGCTGACTGCCGGCGGCTGTCTATGCTCTGCTAAGAAACTCTCGATCACCAAGGCTTTCTCGAGCACTCAAGCATAAATGGAAATGCATAGAGCCACGACACTAGATCAGATGTCACACCGTAGACCTCGTTTAAAGGTCTGAGCTCTGAATTACTGATCCCCGACCATATCCATCGAGTACCTAGAGAGGTTGGTGAACCTCGATGAATAGTCAGATACTATCATACTGCCCTAATAGAGCTGAAGAATCTCCTGGATGCACACAGCTCTCAGTGTAACCATATAGAACTCCTCCCTGAAGAGTCTCTCAAGCTCTGTCCACGAAAGAGTCTCCTCGTCCTGAGTCTGTGTGGTCAGACTCCACCATCGTCCCACCGAACCCTGAAGAAGGCTCTCTCCTAGGATCACCATATGGTCTGCTGGTGTCCTCACCAGACAGAAAACTCTGGTCACCACCTCAAGCCAGTCCTCAGCCACCTGAGGGTCGGGCTTGCCTCAGAACCTGAGGGGTCTCTGTCTCTGAAACTCATGGAGCGCACTGAGCCTGCGCTTCTCACCGGTCGGTACCGCGGGTACCACTGGCTGCTCCACTGGTGGTGGTATAGCAGGTGCACCACCTGGTGGCAATGCCTGGGGAGATGGTCCCTGTATCGAAGCCTCGTCACTTAGGGGGTCATCCTCATGATCGTACTGCTGAACCCTAGCAGGTATGCCTCGCGGAGGCATCCTGTAAACAAACAATATGTACTATGGTCAATGAGTATATCTGGATAGCTGAAACAAAGGACATGGAAAACACAACCCATTCCTATATGATGCATGTAACTTTCATTTCCCCGCAACCAATCTTTTTGTATACCGAGTCGAAAAGCAGGTTATCAGAGTCCTAGTGTATGGATACGTCAGCCGCCGCACCAACACTGGGGTCCCTGTCCTGAAAGCCAAACCCGAAACACTCAACACTGTTGCCCCAAAAAAAACTCACAGACTCTTGGTCCTAAGGCAGAACCAAACACCTCTGATACCACTCTGTCATGAACCGTCCTAGTGGGGCCCGCACCATGACTCCCCAAGCCTGCATCTAATAGTCTAGGGGCTGGTGACTAGCACCGAGTAGGTACATCACTAACATGGGAGGAATTGCCTAAGTACCTGTACACACGCACACATCTCCAAGCCCAAAAATGTTGAAATGAAAAACACTAAGGAACAAAAGAATGCATGCATACAACTAAACCCAACCAACAGAGTACGACAAAAGGTAGAGTACTGTAAAAGTAAACTGAGCCAGAATACAAGCCCACCAAAAACAAGAGTCTGAAAACTACAAAGTTCAACCTGTAAGCACAAAAAAGTACTGGGACTGCCGCTCGTAGCCATAGGAACGCCTCATCCTGTAGGGAACTCAGAAATCTCGGTCCTGTCCTGGTCCGCCCTGGACTCTATCAAAAGGCTACTCGTCTGCACAAGACACCATACATGCAGGCAAAGCCCGTGCAGGGGTGAGTATAACAATACTCAGTAGAGGACCTCAAAAACCACAAAGCAGTACACAAAGTAAAGGTACAGTCAACTATGCACAGTATATGTCTAGAGAACATATAAAACAAATCAGATATACTCAAAACCCAGACCCATGTTCTAGAGACAAGTCACACAACTGCATACCCCCGTAAGAGATTCTATTCGAAGATTCCGCGATGCACTCGTTCCGGGAGAACACACTCCACGAGTCTTATAGCTCTAATGAAGTCCGTCCAAGAAGTGATGTTCGTCGGGAACCGTCACGAGAGATAGCCACACTCATTATGGGAGACACACTCCTGAGTGGAAAGGTTACGGTAGATAGAAACACTCATTATGGGAGACACACTCCTGAGTGGGAAAGATCATGATACACAGATGAGGATCACTTCCAGGGCCATGGAGGATACTTTGACTCATCCAGAATTCACCTTCTAGGTAGAGGATCAACACTCGGTAGAGTTGGTCACGTCAATGGCTAACTCTACCTAGGGTCTGGAATGGATAGAGGATCTCGATCCGGGCCTCTTGGATGGATGTCTGACTCTATCACAGAAAGTTATGCTGTAGGGATCATACTCCTAAAAAGGAAATGACAACTGACCTTCAGGGAAAAAGAAGAAGGGGCATTAACCCAAATGAAAGATGTCCAAGGCAGGGTGAAAAAGAGGACCAAGCCATTTTCCAAAAAGTACACGGCGTGTAGAAAGGATACACGCCGTGTTGTCTGACCCTGCGTACTACCCTTGTACAATAGCCCATGTCGGGAGGCTGGTCGTGTAGGAGAAAACTAAGTACACGACATGTAGTATCGTGTACACGCCATGTCTGGGTAACTGGGGTTGGCTCCGTGCACTCTGGCCACGTGCCTGTACACGGTCACCAACCCGTGTACTCCGACCAGTGTAATCTGCACACGGGGTGACCCGCGCTGCTGGCCTCGCCTGGCCGTGTGATGGAGTACACAATCGTGTACTCCATCCCGTGTCCGCATACCCCCAAGATACACGCCGAGTTCCGCGTAGCCTCTTCTGCCAAGTTGTACACATCGTGTCGCCTGAAGCCATGTAGATCATCCCGTGTCCGTGTACTACCCAAAGTACACGTCGAGCTTTGGGGAAGGTCCAACACGTCGTGTGACCGGGGTCACACGCCCTGTGATTCTTCTTTGACCCCGAAACCCTAGCTATCGTCACTAGTACTACACGACGTGTTCTTCGGAAGTACACGCCGTGTATTCTGGAAATTTCCAAAAACGTGGACCTCTGCCGTCGCACCTCCCGTGGTGCCCCAAACATTGATCCGGCCATCCAATCGCTGCAAAACTCCCAGGTTTTGGTCTCCCCGTCACCACAAATCCGCTTCCGGTGTTTTCTGACCTCCGATCGGCTCTGAAAACGTGTTCTGATCTTCCCACACGAAGAACACTCGAAGAACGCTCTTTCTGATCTGGTCCGATTCCTCGTCTGCCATCTTCGTCGCACCTCCACAAGGTCGTTGCGGTGTCGAACCTTTGTTTTAGGATCGTTGCGTTGCAGAACGGATGCGCAATGATCCGTTTTTCGTTGCCCCGCGAAGAACGCAAAGAACACGCGAGGAAAGAAGGGGGAAGAAATCCAAATAAACAAATTGAGGAACAAACCTTTGCCATTGTTCATCATGGTGTTGATCCGCTCCCGTTAATAGGCTTAAATGAAGCAAGAATCAACAACAACATAAAGCATGGATCAATTCCCCATAATCTTCCGAAAGAAAATCCCTCCCACAAGAATGTACGAATCCACGGATCAACTTGTTCGTGGTTGATCCGCGTACATCATTTAAACTCAAATATGGGGAAAAGAAATTGAAATAACAACCCCTACCTTTTGGAAGGATCGATCGTTGACGAAGGCGTCGCGCTGCCGTTGTCGCCGAGATCCTTCAATGTTGTTGGCGTAGTGATTTTCGACTTCGATCCGTCGTCGTTCATCACCAAGAGTTTTCTCCAATGCGCCGCAGATTCGGCAGAGGTTCCTCTCAAATGTTGCCAATGATCAATAATTGTTCAACCCTTTTAAAAAGGGAAACAATATTGACACTTAATTACGCGGCGATATTAATGACTCCTACTTGCCTATTCTTGAGTCATTATGACACGCCATTAGTTAAGGAAACAAACGTCCCGTCACTGTGTATTAAAGAGTCCAAATTTCCATTTATTTTTCATTATGACACAACATTTAATTAATGAAACAAATTCCCTTTTTCTGCGCTACAACGGTTGTTTCAATAAAATAAAATAAAAATTTAGATTTAGATTTTTATTATTTTTATTAAAACGTCAAAAAATTAACTTTTTCCCTCAACCCGCGCCGGTCGAGGTTAGCCTCATTCTTAGGTAAAGTCGTTGTCCCGGACGCAACGGTGTGCTCAGATTTTTAATCGAGGCATCCATTTGGAAACTACCACAACCACGCACAAGTGCCGACTTACTTAACTTAAAAAAGTTCAAACCACCATTCCAGGATCACTGGACCTCGGAATGATGTTCCGTCTTTGCGCTCGGTCTCGAAATAATTCCATATAATATTTAAAAATAATAAACGGAAAATCCAAGACATTACAGTCTGTGACTTGATTTTCTACATTCCTTAAGAAGTAATTTTTGAATCATGGATCCAGTGAGAGGAATGTTGAACTTGGAGAAGTTAAAAACCAAAAAACAGGAAATGTTCTTGAGATTACAGTTATGTTGGTCCCATAAATATTTTTGAAAGAACCTAAAAGGAAAGGTAAGATTTTTCAAGAGCTTATGAGATATGAATTTATAATAGCTAATGATGATGAGGTAACTTGGTGGATACACCTGAAGGGGTGATAACCATAGGATGTGAGTTGTTTTTTTAATGAAAAATGAAATTGATAGTAGAGTGTCTACCGATAAAGCATGTATGGTGGAAAAAGGGTGTGAGAAAATTCATAGTATTGACTATAAAGAAACCTTTTCACCTATTGTGATGATAAAATCCATTCATATTTTACTTTTCATCATATTTAATTTTGTTTATGAGATATATCAAATGTATGTAAAAACCACTTTCCTTAATGGTAATCTAGTCTAATATGTGTATTTGATACATCTATAATGTTTTAAAATGCTAAATGATACTACTAAGGTATGCAAGTTTCAACAGTCCATTTATGGGCTGACGGAAGTTTCTTGAAGTTAGAATATCCTATTTGATGATGCAATAAAAGAGTTTGGTTTCATAAAAAATAAAGATGATTCATGTAAATGCAATTAGAATAGTGGGAGTGTTGTAGTATTTCTGATATTGGATGTGGATATCCTACCCGTTATCTTAAATGACATTACAACATTTCATTATATAAAAATGTGGTTAAGAAAATACTTCTCAATGAAATACATTGGTGAAGAAACCTATATACCGGGTATGAATATCTATAGATATTGATTTTAGAGGTTTGTTGGACTCATTCTGGACACTTAAATTGGTAAAGTGATAAAGTGTTTTAGCATGGAGAACTCTAAGAAGTGGTCATTACTAGTGTTATATGGAACGAATATTAGAATATTTAGGATCATTTTAAAGAGTTAGAAAGGATTGAAAAAATTACCTATATTACATCCTTAGGTTCTATCATGTATGATATGTTATGTACTCAACCTGATGTATCCTTTAGTCTTGATATTACAAGTAGATACCAAACCAATCTTGGAGATTCATTGGATTTATCTAAAGAACATTATTAAGTACTTGATAAGGACATAGTATATGTCATTAATCTTTGGATGAGAGGAAGATATCTATGTAAAGGGTTACATAGATACAAGTTTCTAATATGATAGAGATGATCTGAAATCTCAATATAGTTTCATTTTTTTACTCAATGGTGGTGCTACCAGTTGAAAGAATTCCAAACAAGACACCATAAAAGACTTGAAAATAGAGGTAGAGTATATTTATGTATCAGATTCTATGAGGAATCTATTTATACTAGGAAGTTCATTTTTTTTAAATAGAGGTGGTTCCTAATATTGAGGAATAAATCAAGGTTTACTATGACAATAATAGAGATATTTTCCAAGAAAATGAACCCAAATCTCACCAAAGGACCAATAAAATACTTCAAAAATACCATATTATATGAGATATCATTGAGAGGGGTGATGTTAGGATCTGTTGGGTGGATATAGTTGAAAATATAGTGAATAAATTGATAAAATTACTATTGAAATAGAATCATGAAGGTCATGTAGAGTCTCTTGGTATATGATACTTAAGATATTTATGTAATAGTTTATGTATTTATAATAAAGTCAATATATACTCATCATTCATTCATGTGTGTTGAAATTTAATTTACATGTATGGTGTAATGAAAATATCACGTACAAGTATGACTTTGATTTTTCCGTAATTGATGATCATGACAAGGTATTATGGGTTGTGATGATATGTTAAGATTAGTATAAATAGAATCTTATACTTGTTATAGAGGGTTGTATATGAGATATGTAGAATGGATTTTTGAGGTAATAGGTAGAGACTTATTACTTGGACTAACCCTCCAAATTATATCTCATGGAATGTCATACAATCATTAATATAATTAGGGTTTTATACTTATAATAAATCATTACTACCTAAGGTTGGGGAGATATCTATCATGAGAAACATCATACTTTGATAACTTTATTTTGAAATTCATTATGACTTAGCTAACCCAGGGGTGGTTGGGTATGTTTCTAACCATTTCATTGATTAGATCATGACCAATATGGAATTTTTATACTCGTATGAAGAGTAAAAAAATTGAACCCTTGATTTAATTGGACTAAGGAAATGCATGACCATTCTTAGTTGATCACATATGATGTGTTAAACTACTGGATGAGAGGCATGCATTGTAATCATCTTCTAGATAAATTAAATGTGATGTTTTCATCGACCAATTCATTTTTTTGGACAATCAAGAAAGAATGAGATGACCTATATTATTAGATTGATATTATTATATGTCATGTGGTCACTTAGTGTCATGGGTAGAAGAATTATATAGGTATAAATATGATATATATGGTACATATTTAGGTGGATATATTCATATGAGATATGAGTATATTGATGAAGGTCACACTAGATCCATTTGTAGATTGAGTAGAAATGATGCTTCCCTAGGGGCCTATCTTTTTATTACATTTATAAAATAGTGATTTTTAATGCCGTTATTTGTATGAGAGTTTTAATTTTTGACAAGTGTTGAGACCATGTTACATTTATTGTTAATCATTTAATATGTATATAAAGTAGGATATGGTTGGAGAATTATTATGGATTCGTGAAATGGAATTGGATGTCATTCTTAGAAAATTTTCCATATAAATTTTATGATTGATTGAATATATTCTTAATTTTAAAATACATGTGAAAAATAATAAATGAAAAATTCATACAACATCACCATGAAAATATTTATTTCTATGTAGAGAAGAAAATTGAATTTGGACATAAAAAATAATATTCATTTTTCATGAAAAGATTGCATAAAGAATAGTTTCGGAAAGGATTGGAATTCCATATTATATATTTATAATCTCTATAAGTATTTGAATGCGCCTAATGTAAAAAATAGGGTCCATCCAATGAATCCTACATGGTATAGACCTCAACCACTCTTATGGGGACCCAAGAATTAATCCCCATGGGAGAGCCCGTCAAAGGAGGCCACACATAGTAGCTAAGAAGAGGGAAAGAATGTGTATAAGTACTAAAGGATAACATGACCAAAGGTATGTATGGGCCCATGTAAGGCCCATAGAGTATCCGTTTTTCCAATGGTCCAAAGCTTGTGTGGTGGTGTTTGAAGGTGTACAGGTTCTAATCCCCCATTGCCAGCTCGAGCTATTGTAGCATCGATTGAGTAATAAACTGTGGCCTCGATGCATGGAGAAAATGATATGGGATACAGTGAAGTGATCATTGTTCATCCATCACTTAAAATTTGTGGATAAAATATGTGTTGTTGAATGATTTCGATCTCATCCACCAATAAAACCAGTGATTGTCTTCTTCCATTGATGATCCAAGGGGTTTGTAGTGCAGTTATTCCACCATGTTTGATCCATAGTGATCATGGAATCAATCCAGTTAGAGATTTAATCCCACGATCAAATCCTCATTTAACTCCTAATATCTAGGTGAGTCTAAAGAACACGAAACTTATGAAATTCATGCAACGCCACTTAAGAGAATAGAAACTTGAACCATGTTGTTGCTTGATGAATTTGGGTATTCAGATGGAATTAAACATTGATTTATTGCATAGGTATGGTCAAAATAGTCATGCATACAGCTTCCCATTTCATGTGTAACACCCCGACCCCATAAGACCAGAGTCAGCGCATTATTACATATAATTGGAATGATCACAAAAGATCAAGTCTCAAAAGACCGATTAGTTTAGTATCCTTGGAAATACTAGATACATTCATAAGGTTTACATTACATCATAAAATGGAAAACTACAACAACATTATTTCCATAGACAACACTGAGATCCCATAGACTATCCCTATAGGTCATTCATAATATAATTCTTCACATCCTAGGAAAAATAAAACATAGAAAGGGGTGAGCTCAGATGCTCAGTAAGGATAACAATATAGAAGAATCTTTTATAAATAAGCATAAACACTTAAGGTAATGTATAAAACTAAAACAAAATCCTTTTCAACAAAAAATTTATCATAATATGGAAAATGACGGAAAGTTTCCTTTAAAACCATTTTATAAAAAGTCAAATAAGGGTATAAATGAATTTAACCCATAGTTTATTAAATAGTAAAACTGTTTTGAAATACATTTTTATGAAGCATGGATGTGGATGATAAAGATGTCCCAGTAGATACTTACGTAAAAACAACCTCGGATAATAAAGAGATTGTGAAATTAACCCTTAACTTGTATTTTTCCTTGGTCGAGGGTAGGTTAACCTCCTGTATAATGGTGAAATAATTGTTATTAAATTATAAAAGAATCATATACATTAATATGATATCATATATGATCTTTTAACATTTCTTTGTTAATAATATCTTAGTATTATCATCATTTCAGGTGTTAACTGATTCGTTTTACTTTATATAATTTTTTACGTAAGTAATATTTGTTATGGATGGGATATATCTTATTCATATTCAAAATGATATTAAGTCTTTAAACATTATTTTTAATCATCTAATGAAAATTAGTCTTGAATGAATATGATGGGGAATGAATCTCATCGCGTTCGTGGAGACGGTAATCCGTATGTACGCACGAGCAACAATATCATTATTTTGATATTAAAATAATATATAATTGGATGGTATATCATATATACAGAATAATTATCATGTGATATTTATTATTTACATCAATTACATATCATTATTATACCCATACAAATAATAATGTATTGAATAACAATTACACCACGACGTGGAGATGGTAATCCGTACGTACGCATGTATGGTGACATGTCATTCAAAGGATGGATAGAATAATGAATATGGTTGTAACATATTCATAATAAAATCACATTATATAGAAGATACTAGAGTTATTATTTTATAATATAAACAACAAAGAAAGAGGAAGTGGATGAAGAAAGGAACTTGAAAGAGGTGATGAAATATTTACCTCTTCTTCAGGTTCTTCCTTTTGATTTGATCAAAAGGGCTCCTTAGGTTGGATTTATGACTAAATTAAGGCCTCTAGGATTAAGGGAGGATAGTTTAGAGGGTATTTAATCAGATTTTGGCTGAGCCAAATGGCTTTGAAGGTGTGAATTAGAGAGAAGGATGAGTGACCCTTTATAAGAGGGGTGAGGGGCACCTTAGAAAAAACTAGAAATATTATTTTATAATAAAATAATTTTCGGTTTCTAATGGCTCAAAAATGTATTATTTAAAGGCTAAGGTTGGTATGTGTATAAAACCACTCAACCAATAGGTTTTAGAGAGGTTTGGTTCACTATATTAACCTTATCTTTTAGATTTAACTATTAGTTAATTAGTTTGACATTTACCATGTCTCTTTGTATTTTTATATTATATGGTTAATAAATTTACTATAAACTTCTAAGAGAAACTAAAGTGGTTCATTAATGACATATATAATATTATTTAAGATCTTTGTCCAAACCTAATATTTTTAGGAATAGAATATCAATTAATAATATAATATTTGTTTTAAAAACTCTTTTATGTCAATTTTGACACTATTTAGTATTTTGTTTTTGATCAATTTATAAAAACATTATTACTTCGAAAAAAATTCATCTAACCAACCCTAATATGTCATATTAACCTAGAAAACTAGTGGAATTCATAAAAAGTCTCAAATTACATTTATTTGGATATTTATAATGATAATTATTTTAACATTTCATTAATTAGGTAATTACTGCATCATCATTGTGTCATAAATAAATTAAAATATTTAATTTATAAAAAATATAAATAAAATACCATTATTTAGGAAATATTTTTATAATTCTAATTAATATTTATAGTCAAATTTATCTTATGTATAACCCTATATTAAAAATGTTTTATTTATTAAACTTTCATTTTAACTCTTTTAACTCTTCTTTGAATTAAATAATAATAAATGTCCTAATCTAATCCAAGTGGACCTAAAGGGTAATATTTTATTCCTAAGGTTTTTTTGGTCGAATTAAACTTATCTAATAGAATTAGGACATGTATTAGGGTAATAATAATATCATTTTTACCCTTAATTACCCTATTTACTTTTAACCGTTGTAAATAAAAGTTAAAAGTTACTATTCAACAAAATTTATTTTCATCTTATTGAACCATATTTTACTTACTGATATCAACTTTGTCTCTCTTATTTTTTAAATTCAACTCACAGAAGTAGTAAAATTAAGTTTTATGCGAATTTGCAAATTCTCCTAGGAGGTGGGTAAAAGACGGTGAAACGTTCAATAAAATTTTATATATCTAATATTATTAAAAAATGATTCCAATTAATTACATCAAAAATATATAGGTGTTATGTATCTATTTTGACCTAAAATAAATTTAAATTAAATAAATAATTATTTAAATGAAAATTCGGTTTTAACTAATAACGCAGTGCTTTTCCCTATTCATCAAAAAAATGAAAGTTTTCAGAAACATACCAAAAATTTACCCTAAGCTAATTTTGATATTAAAAATTAAAAAATGAAGTCTATTTTACCAAATTCAAAACATATAAATTTCATTTATTAATTTAAAATCAATTCCCATTGTCAAAACCAAAAAGCGTATTTTTAATAAATAATAACTACCAAAAGATTGACAATTGTTTATGTACAATTTCAAAGTGAAATTACTTCCAATGACCAAAATTGGATTAAATGGTAAAAATATAATCTAATTATACTTCCAATCCATTCATATGTATAGTTGAACACTATAAATTATTTTGATTAAAAAATTTGTTTTTAGTTATAGTATTTTTCACTACTCACCCAAATATGAAAGTTATCATAAAGACACCAAAAATTTATTGAAACTAAATTCTTATGTACCGATTCTAAAGAAGAAGTTTATTTTGTCAAATTGAATATATAAAAGTTTAAAATATTTTATTTAAAAAGGGTTCTCCATTAAAAGATGGTAAAATTTCATTTTTTGAAAAATAATTCTTTTTTCTGAAAAAAATGAATTTGTTATTACATTATGTATAAGAAACTCATAATATGGATTCTAAAATTATAAGGATTATATAAAGTTCAAAATTTAGTTAATACTATTCATAACTGCTTTTGAATGACTAGTTTGGTAAGTCATGGTGCACTTGAACTCAGTGTTGCGTGTAGTGGAAGTTATTGCATTACTTTAAAGAAATAACGTACTATGAAATCTTGGGGTTTTACATTCATCCCTCCTTTAATAAATTGTGTCCTCGCAATTTGAAATTGTTCTTCAAAAATAAAAGGTTGAAAATAGAAAATAACTTTGTGGGAAAACTCACATCGTAAATTGGGTTAATAAAATTTAGTCTTAATAAGAGGAAAAGGGGAATGAAAAAGTCACCACCAGATTATGATCTCAATTAAGAGAACATTGATGGAAATTATATACACATAATTGGAGAGAAAAATGTAAATATTTATAGGCAGTGATTGAGGTCATCGATCACAAAAATTGTAGAATTGAGGGCCTCAAAGCCATCAATCTTTGATGATTTAAAATATAATCGGTTCAACAAAACATAAGGTATTAGGATAACACATTTTTAGTTTTAAGATCCCTTACCTAAAGTTTAAGAATTAATTTCTTCATATAATAAGAGAAGAAAAAATATATACTTGACAAGTAGAGTTCCATCCTTTAACTAATTTCTACCACAAACTCATTTTTCACTCTAAAAGATAATAGAACTTAAAAAAATATTCTATTTATCCTATTCGTATAGGGTTCCAAAAAAAATGAATTTATAATTCATCTACCAAACCTTTTAAAAAAACTACATTATTCAATCCAGGACATCACATGGGCCAGTGGTAGGTGATACACCCTTGTCGCCCTTCGGTTTCAGTTTCAAGTCTCACGGCCTTGTCGGAAACAACGGGTTGCCGCCCGACCTCTGGGTTGTCCTTTTTATGGAAATCCAAAAAATAATCTCAAACTAGACTTATCCAAAATAATTATGTCCAAACTCACAGTACAAAATTTATAAGGAAGGTAAACACAATGAAGATCCTTTTCGCCACGTAATAACATGTGAACACCTTCATTATGTATTCTTTTAAAACACTACAATATCCTAGATTATCATAAAACATTATTGATTACATTCATGCTCCCTTATTCCTTATAGAATACTGGATATACTCTTTCTATCCAAAAATGTTGTAAACTCCAACAATGATGGAGTATACAAATCATTAATCAGTTTCAAGGTATTCAAGAATATCCAATATAATTTATCCAAATCAATCTTGTATTATTCCAAAATCACTACCTTAGTATCAGAACCATATTATGGTTTATCTTTCTCTCAACCATATATTTTCCAAAAATTTAACCTACTATTGAGTCACTTTTCTTGGTTCCACACAATCTCAAGTCCTTAATGAAATAGTACTACTATACAATCCTTATATACTCTATAATTCTTATAACATGTACATCATTAATACAATACTCAAATGACACAATAATTTAATAATAACGTAATAAATATAATCATTCATCTTCATCTTCGGTAGTATCATAACTTTATTATTATCCAATAGCAGCATTTGGGGTATACTCTGATGATTTGGACATTGATTCGCGTTGTGTCCCAACTCCTTGCACATGAAGCATTGTACATTTGAAACTTTTTTCTTACCCTTGCAATCACATACCCGGTGTCCTTTTTCTCCACACTTATAAAAAACTCCCATTACCTTCAAGCATGTACCAATGTGATTATTTCCACAGTTATCACATATGAGAAAATCCTTCTTTTCCCTCTTCCCTTTATCCATCTTTCTCTCTTCTATCATTTTCTTCTCTTGCTTCCCTCACTACTACAAATACGGCTTTTATCAGCGCTAAAAATGGCCTTTAACAGCGCTAGAAAAGTTCTGTTAATGCCGGAAAAGATAGGGTGGGGGGTACCCTTTATCAGCGCTCCAAAAAGTGCTGATAAAGACCCCTTTTATCAGTGCAAAAAAAAGCGCTGATAAAATGGGTCTTTTATCAGCGCTAAAACGAAGCGCTGATAAAACTAAAAAAAAAATTAAAAAAATACTGCCAATCTTAGGGGGGGGGGGCTTTTTACAGCGCTTGATCCCACCTTTATCAGCACTTTCCCGCACCTCCAGCGCCCGCACGCACCGCCTACACCCTTTATCAGCGCTAGCCCCTCTAAATCACCCTTGCGCGCGCGCCCCTGCCTCCACCCGGATTTGATCTCGAGACCCCCCCTGTGCGCCTAAAGCATTTTCTACTCCCCGATATTGATTTTTTCTCTTGTTTATGATATATCTATTTATTTATAATATATATTTAGTTATATTTATTCATATAGTAATATATATTTATATTAATATATATAGTTATATTAATATATATATATAGTTATATTAATATATATAGTTATATTAATATATATATTTATAGTTATATTAATATATATATTTATAGTTATATTAATATATATAGTTATATTAATATATATATAGTTATATTAATATATATATTGTTATATTAATATATAGTTATATAAATATTAATATATTGGTATTTTAAATAAAATGGATATTAGTTATTATTTAGATAAAGCTAATATATTTTATATGTAAATATGTTTAATTATTTATTTAAAAAATTAAATTTTTAGGTGTGAATATATAAAAAATATGTACATATAGGTATATATTTGATTATAAATAGTAGTGCATTATAAAAAAAGATAAAATTTCAAAGACATAATATCAATATGAATGTAATACCTTGGAATAAATTCAGTCCCCACGAAAAAAATTCAATAATACCCCCTTAAACGAGGCTAAAAATCCACACAATGTTAAAAATTGGGGTATCCCGACTAAAAACTCAGTTTTCGAGGTCTTCTGGGCCTTTTTTGACCTCTAAAAAACCTTGAACGGGGCTCCTCCAAATCATAATGATGTAGAACTCATCGCAGAATTCGATTTGATATGTGGTAGAGCTCAAACAGACACCCGAATCAAAATTTATGACCGTTTGAAGTTCGGGTTGCGTTTTCAACATATTTTGGATCTTTTTTAATTTTAATTTTAATTTTTTAGTCTTCAAATTATTATTAAATGACAATTACTCCATAATAATTAGCAAATTATTAATTAAAAATATTTTTTTTTAATTTTTTTATAATCCATTTTCACTAAATATCTTATATATTAAGTATATTAAGTGTAAATGTATATTTATACATATCTAAAATATATTTAAAAGTTATATATTATATTTATATCAATATAACTATATTGATATATTTATATATTATTTTTAATTAATTTTTTTTGAAGTCGAACCCTTTATCAGCGCTTTTAAAAAAAAGCACTGATAAAGGCCCCCCTTTATCAGTGATACTAAAAAAATCACTGATAAAGGTACCCCCCTTTATCAGTGCTTTTTCGTTAGCGCTGATAAAGGGGTGGTGCTGGCCTTGCCCAGTTTTGTGGTAGTGCCTTCAAAGCCATAAGATTCATATAATTCTTTACTTATCTTATTAACACATGACACTATTTCTTTATATGTTGAGAATACATGGGATACTATTTCCCTTCTAAATGTTGGATTAATACTATGAACGATATGATGCTTCTTACTCTCTGGATCATACTTATTGTTGGAGTTCACATTCCTTCTACTGGGTTCCATTTCTATACAATGGCATACACTAGGTTAGTTTATGAATTGCAATGAATAATTCCAAACTTGTAAAATACCTAACGTAAATTGAACACTTTATGGATATAATCCATAATCATAAAAATATTTTCTTTGAGGAGGTATATACTCGTAAATCCTTCATAATGATTTGTAAATAAAATGAGAATTATCTTAAACATATCCCCTGGGAGTGTCGTAACCAAGAGTTAAGCAAGGCCCATTGTCATGCACCAGTTCCCGTTCGAGTCTAGCTCAAAGCAGTGTTTTCGGGTTTTAAACCTAGGTATATCTCTGCCAGAGCCACCTCTAGCTTCTCGTATCCAGACAGGGATGTATTTCTTGGAAAACTCACATAATCTCTACAATACCAAAATTCAAGGAAGTTCTTCTATACTAATCCTCAAAGTCTATATTAGGGCTATGTGCTCTAATCATAGTTTATCTAAATCTAGTTTCCAAGGTTTGTACTAAAATTCCTTTGATACCAACTGTAACGCCCTGAATCTAGAAGCCCAGAGTCGGTGCATTATTATGTATCATTGGCATGATCACAAAAGATCAAGTCTCTAAAGACCAATTAGTTTAGTAGCCTTGGAAATACTAGATACATTCATAAGGTTTACATTACATCATAAAATAGAAAACTACAACAACATTGTTTGCATAGACAACCCTGAGATCCCATAGTCTATCCCTGCATGTCATTCATAATATATTTCTTCGCATCCTGGGAAAAATAAAACATAGAAAGGGGTGAGCTTAAAAGCTCAGTAAGGATAACAATATAGAGGAAGCTTTCATAAATAAGCATAAACATGTAAGGAAATGTTTAAAACTAAAACAAAAGCCTTTTCAATATAAACTTTATCATAATATGGAAAATATAAATCAAAATAATGCCATTTACTTACTCACATGGATATTCTACTAGTCAAATAATCACATGCAATATCAATAGCCACTTTCATAATGATGGAATGCATAATGCCAGACTTTCATAACCACATAGTCAAGGTCTTGTGCCAAGACTTCAAATAATATTTTGTCAAGGCCTTATGCCAAGACACTAGTTTTTCTCATGAGACCTACCGATGCATCGAGGAGCAATAGCGGGCTCCACCCGTCACTTACTATGTTCAATGCATTCCTCATATGAAAAAGTTTAAACATAACATAAACATTCATATTAAAACTAGTATACGAAACGTCAATAATTTATCCATAAACCATGAATGGTATAAAAATAACACATCCATAGTCAAACATATCCCAAAACCTTCAATAAAATATCGATGTTTTGTATCATAATAAATCAAATTCAAATAATCTTAAAATCTATCAAAGGATGTTGACATAGATGAAATCAAAACCTTTTTTAGAGAAATATTACTTACTATTTTGTAATCATTTAAAAGTAATATAATTATAAAAGAAAACATTTATTTTGAAAATATTCTTATAAGATTGTAAGGGAAGCTTTGACATTGTTATAATGGCAGAAAATATCCGCACCCGCCGTATAAGTTAAAAAAACATTCTTACCTTAATTTTGTCGAAAAGGTCATGAATTACCTTGTTTGGAAAATGACGAAAAGATTACTGTCAATTTTTTTTATAAAAATTCAAATAAGGGTATAAATGACTTTAACCCATAGTCTAGTAAATAGTAAAAATATTTTGAATACATTTTTATGAAACATAGATTTGGATGATAAAGATGTCCCAGTAGATACTTACGTAAAAACAACCTCAAATAATAAAGAGATTTTAATATTAAACCTTACCTTGTATTTTTCCTTGGTAGAGGTTAGGTTAAACTACTATATAATAGTTAAATATTTATTTTTAAATTATACAATAATCATATACATTAATATGATATCATATATTATCTTTTAACATTTCTTTGTTAATAATATCTTAATATTATCGTCGTTTTGGGTGTTAACTGATTCATTTTCCTTTATATGATTTGTTATGTAATTAATGTTTGTTATGTATAGAATGTATATTATTCATATTCATAATGATATTAAGTCTTTAAAAATTATTTTTAATTATCTAATGAAAATTATTCTTGAATGGATACGATGGGGAATGAATCTCATCGCGTTCGTGGAGACGGTAATCTGTACGTACGCATGAGCGACAATATCATTCTTTGGATATTAAAATAATATATAATTGGATGGTATATCATATATAAAGAATCATTATCATGTTATATTTATTATTTACATCAATTACACATCATTATTATACCCATCCAAATAATAATGTATTGAATAACAATTACACCACGACGTGGAGACGGTAATCCGTACGTACACACGTATGGTGACATGTCATTCAAAGGTTGGATAGAATAATGAATATGGTTGTAACATATTAATAATATCATCACAGTATATATAAGATACTGGATTTATTATTTTACAATGGAAACAACAAATAAAGAGGAAGTGGATGAAGAAAGGAACTTGAAAGAGGTGATGAAATATTTACCTCTTCTTCGGGTTCTTCCATTTGATTTGATCAAAATGGATCCTTAGGTTGGATTTCGGACTAAAGTAAGGCCTCTAGGATGAAGGGAGGAAAGTTGATAGGGTATTTGGGCAGGGGTTGTCTGATCCAAATGGTTTTTAAGGTGTTAATTAGAGAGAAGTTGGAGTTCCCTTTTATAAGAGGGGTGAGGGGCACCTTAGGAAAAACTAGAAATATTATTTTATAATAAAATCATTTTCGGTTTATAATGGCTCCAAAATGGATTTTTTAAAGGATAAGGTGTGGATGGGTCGGAAAACACTCAACCAATAGGTTTTAGACAGGTTTGGGTCACTATATTAACCTTATCTTTTAGATTTAACTCTTAGTTAATTAGTTTGACATTTACCATTTCTCTTTGTATTTTTATATTATATGGTTAATAAACTTACTATAAACTTCAAATAGAACCTAAATTGGTTCATTAATGACATATATAATATTATTTAAGATCTTTTTCTGAACCTTAGATTTTTAAGAATAGAATATCAATTAATAATATAATATTTGTTTTAAAAACTCTTTTATGTCAATTTTGACACTATTTGGTATTTTGTTTCTGCTAAATTTATAACAGCATTATTACTTAAAACAAAATTCCTCTAAACAACCCTAATATGTCATATTAACCTAGAAAATTAGTTGAATTCATAAAAAGTCTCAAATTACATTTATTTGGATATTTATAATGTCAATTATTTTAATATTTCATTAATTAGGTAATTACTGCATCATCATTGTGTCATAAATAAATTAAAATATTTAATGTCTAAAAAATATAAATAAAATACAATTATGTAGGAAATATTTTTATCTTTATAATTAATATTTATAGTCGAATTTATCTTATGTATAACCCTATATTAAAAATGTTTTATTTATTAAACTTTGATTTTAACTCTTTTAACTGTTCTTTGAATTAAATAATAATAAATGTCCTAATCTAATCCAAGTGGACCTAAAGGGTCATATTTTATTCCTAAGGTTGTTTTTGGTCGAATTAAACTTATCCAATAGAATTAGGACATGTTTTAGGGTAATAATAATATCATTTTTACCCTTAATTACCCTATTTACTTTTAACCGTGGTAAATAAAAGTTAAAGTTACTATTCACCAAAAATTATTTTCATCTTATTGAAAAAATTTTTACTTAATGATATAAATAGTGTTTCTAGGAGTTTTTAAATTCAACTCACAGAAGCATTAAAATTAAGTTTTATGCGAATTTATAAATTTTCCCAGGAGGTGGGTAAAAGACTGTGAAAAGTTCAATAAAATTTTATATATCTAATATTATTACAAAATGAATCCAATTAATTACATAGAACATATATATGTGTTATGTATCTATTTTTACCTAAAATAAATTTAAATAAAATAAATAATTATTTAAATGAAAAGTCTGTTTTAACCAATAACTTAGTGTGTTTCACTATTCACCAAAAAATGAAAGTTTTCAGAAACATACCAAAAATTCACCCTAAGATAATTTTGATATTCCAAATTAAAAAATTAAGTCTATTTTACCAAATTAAAAACATATAAATTTCATTTATTAATTTAAAACTAATTCATGTTGTCAAAACCAAAAAGCGTATTTTTGAGAAATAATAACTACCAAAAGATTGACACTTATTTATGTCCAATTTCAAAGTGAAATTACTTCCAATGGACAAAATTAGACTAAATTGTAAAATATAATCTAATTATACTTCCACACCATTTATATTTATAGTTGAACATTATAAATTATTTTGATTAAAAAAGTTGTTTTTAGTTATAGTATTTTTCCCTATTCACCCAAATATGAAAGTCATCATAAAAACACCAAAAATTTATTGAAACTAAATTCTTATGTCCTGATTCTAAAGAAGAATTTTATTTTGTCAAATTCAATATATAAAAGTTTCAAATATTGGATTTAAAAAGGGTTCTCCATTAAAAGGTGGTAAAATTGCATTTTTTGAAAAATAATTCTTTTATTTGAAAAAAATGAATTTGTTCTTAAATTATGTCTAAGAAACTCATAATATGGATTCTAAAATTATAAGTATTATATAAAGTTCAAAATTCAGTTAATACTATTCATAACTATTTTTGAATGGCTAGTTTGGTAAGTCGTGGTGTGCTTGAACTCAGTGTTGCGTGTAGTGCAAGTTATTGCATTACTTTGAAGAAATAACATACTATGAAATCTTGGGGTGTTACATCATGAATGAAAATAAAATGAAGGAGAAATTAAATGAGATGAGCCGCAGTTATTTCTGTATCCACATGATGAAGAAGTGAAACCTGAAACCTTCGGGTATTAAAAATGAAGGAAATGAATAACGAGCCATATAATGGAAGCTACACTGTATGAAGAATGGAGAAAATCTAATCCTTCAAGTATTTAAATGGGAAGTAGTATTTTTTATACCACGTAAAGGAATAGAATATTGAGGAAACCTAATCCCATAGGTATTTTGAGATATATTCATCCACACTGGATGAGCCATGGATGATTACTTACTTATGTGAGAAGAACATGTTACCCCAACTCATCAGGTATTTGAAATGAAGAATCATTATTTTGGATAGTGAGCTGTGGAGGTCTATCCGCGTGAACATAAGTGAACCCAAATACCTTGGGTGTTTGTGATGACCTCGATGTAGAAATAGAGTACCCAACACAATTCATTTGGGTATTTCAAATATTAGATTGAGAGATATCACTAAGTGAATCAAAAACCCCCACAAGTTCAAGTGGTTGAATTCAAAATAATAAAATTAAACTGCTAATTTACCCCTCCCCTATTAGTTGTCATTCCAGCTTGAGGATCTAAAAGTGGTATCAAAGGTATAGGTTCCCTATAAATATCCAAGGAGTAGTTTAAAAAATGGATAATATTAATTCTGTCAATAGTTGAGGTGTTCCTACCTTTTATAAAAAGAATTATCATAGTTATAGGAATAATATGTTACCCTACCTCCTATCACTTGGATTAAAAGTGATAGATACTGAAACAGTGGGTTTTGTACCCATTTCTAATGATGTTATGAGACAACATGATAAGAAAAATTTGGAATTATATAGAAAGGCTCAAAATTCCATTTTTATGTCTCTATCTGATAAGTTTTACACAAAGGTCATGGGTCTCAAGACAACTAGGAGATCTAGGAAAAATGGAGAAGTAGTTATGAATGGAACTTCAAATTCGATGATCCAAACTAAAAGTTTAGAGGAGTAAGTTTGAGGAAATAAAAATTATTTATGAATAAAATATTGATGACTATTTCACTATAGTAAATGAGATAGTCAACAACATTTGAGGATTTAGTGAGAATATGTATGACTCTATCATTGTTAAAAATTAATGAGGAAATTTCCAGATTATTTTGATTCAAAGATATAAACTTTAGAATAAAAATATGATTTGTATCTTGATTAACTTCACAACATTCTCATAACATATGAAAATAGGAAAATTATAGCTTTCAAGAAGAAGGAATTTTTTTTGAAATGGGCTTTCAAGCTATAAGAAAGGGAAATGTTGGAAATGTTGAGGCTAAAGAATATGAAGATTCAGACATTGATAATGATGATGATGATTTCAATCAACCTTTTTACCTTATATAAAAAGGGTTTATAAGGGAACATTCATGGTTAATAATAAGCAACCAACAAAATGATTCAACTGTGGTAGCTTTGGTCATTTTCCAAGAAGTTTTTAAAGAATAAGGTTGAAGAATAAGAATAAAAACTAGAATCAAAATTAGATAATGAAGGATATTATAAACATAAATGGGATAAGAAGAAAAAGAAACACTATATAATAAATAAGATAAATCTTATGGATCAAGAACAAACATGATTTATCATTAATTGATTCTTTAGATAATGAAGTTAATTTATTTACTCATGCAAAGAGAATAACTGATTCATCAACTAATAGTGATGATGAAGAGTAAAGAATATAAATTGAGTGGAAGGTGAAAGAATACTTATAATTCTAAATGTAATAGATTAAATACCTAAAGAAATAAAAGAAACATCTTGAGATAGAAAAAAAACCTCGGAAAAGAATAAAGAAGAAATGGTTTCTATTGACGAAGAAAAGGAAGAACTGATAAAATAGAAGTATCCTTTGTCAGTAAAATCAAGATGAAAAAATTTAATATTACTAAAAAATTCAATATTATATATGAAATTAATGAGAATTTTATTGATAGAGAAAGAAGAGTTATTCGAGACAGAATCCATATGTGTCACAATTTAGTATGAGTTGAATAAGGATAAAGAATATTTCAATAAATCTATTTAGATCAAGGGAGAATATTTTAAAACTAGAAAGAAGGAAGGTAAAAATGCACCAAATCATTTTGATATATTTTTTGTTTCTAATGGTGTAGATGAGAAAAATAAAACCGAGGATATGTGGGATAATAATAATATACTAAGAAGGCCACAACCCCCAGAAAAATTGAGGCTTAGTTAGTAGCAAGACCACAAAAACACATATTTGGATTCATCTGGAACCAATATTGGAGAATAAAGTTTCAAGGATATTGTTAGTGTTATGGTATGAATGGTCACAAATATTATTATTTTTGGTATAACATGTGTTTACCAAGAATGAGATAAGAACAAAGGGGGAGATTTAGTGAGCATCTGAGGATAAAATCTCATAGAAAAAAACCCGTGAATAGATCTACACCACAACTATCTACACACAAAAAATTTCATATTCTAGAAGAAGTTCTAGGTAGATGTAGTTTAGAAGGTAAAAATACTAATGTATTCATGATAATGTTATAAGGACAATTTCTCTATGCTATGTAACCTGTTACTCATTAAGGGAATCATATTGTTGCTTATGTGTGCGTTCGGCCGACCATCTCCATGAAGTGATACAACCCAATTTACCTTCTCAACATTCATGAATGGTTCTAATAATGTATCTAATTAGTAAATATTATATTTATAAAATTATTATCATTCAAGATATTATTTATTTATATTCTATAAAAAATAATAGGAACTTTTATGAAAAACACACATGAGAAAACAAGCCAATTAACAAGCTAAATGATGAAAATAATGAAATATTATATATAAAGAGGTGAAAAATATAATAATAGGATCATATATGGTTTTATAAATATGATTATGGTCCTGGTATAAATTAATAATAATATTAAAACCATTATATTTTAGGTTAAATTATTCTCAACTAAAGTAATGTGTGAGGTGAGGGACATTTTCCCACTTTCCCTTCCATGGGGAATGTTTTATTATTTCGCATCTAATTTATTTTATATTATGTAAATATTTCCCATTTTACATGTAATTTCATGAATAATTCATAATTTATTGTATTTTGAGTTTCAATTTTAATTATTTCTTCTTAGGTGATTTTACTTGAAAAATACCAAGTGGTAAGGGATTTCATCTCAATTTCCATTTCATTGACACATAATTATTGATATACACCTATTCACTTTTATTTAGTGTATATAAATCCTCTATGATTTATTGAAAATGAATAAATATTTAATCATGATTATTATTGTTTTGATTCATGTTTATTATTCAGTGGGTTACAATTTAAATGTTTCCAAAGTGGAAAAAATTATTGTAAAATCTCACTTTATTTTTTCATTGTTTACTTTCTCTTGAGAAAATTACTTTCTTTTAGTCATTATTAATTGGATATGAAATTTCTATTAAATGTAAATATTATTTTTATCATGGATATTATTATTTTCTAATATATATACCATTTTTACATACAATGTTTACTTTGAATGTTATTTGACCAACTGGGGAAATATTGATAAATCTTTATTCTTTTGTCCATACATATATTTGTTGATAAGTCATATTGATTCATGAATAATAATTATTATTTGATATATGATGAATTATTTGGACATACATTTATTGGTGGGTCTCAATTATAGATACACCCTCGATGCATTGATAAGTCTCATAAGACAAATTAGTTGGACAAATAAAATGGGTTTTTACCCAGTAGTTTTCATATATCTTGAGAAAGGACTTGATAGTATAGATATTCATGATTCCTTATATCATTATGTCTAATAATTAAAAAATTAATTCATTTATAATTCATTTATTATTTTTATCCATGACATTTTCACAATTTTATTCTCTCTCAGTGCATTTTATTATTAGTAAATTGATTAAATGGAATGTGTTTTTTAGTTTTTTACCTTAAAATATTGATTATGTATTATCAATTTATGTTAGTTAAGTTATTGATTAAATTCATGATTAGAAGGTTCAAGCATCAGGAAGTTACGCTCCTAAAAAATATATTAGAAAAATAAAGTTGACAAAGAGTCATTACAAAATTTATTAACAAATTCAGTTATGAAAATAACCACGTGCATTTGATTCAATCGAGGCTGAACAAAAGTTTTTCATAAAAAAAAAGTCCATAGAGAGATATCCTCCATGAATTCTCTCTTGGAGAGAGAATCAAAAACCTGATTATCTTCCCTGTATACATGTGTGACATAATAGACAATTCACTCCACAAGTCAGAGTCAATCAATCAAGTACAAACACTGTCTCCAAGGGACATTCCTAGAGCACACTTTAAGTAATTCCTTAGACAAGTTAGAGTTAGATTCTAACCATAAAGACTACCAACCAAATCAGATATCATACCAGACCACTGTGATTATATCCCAAAGTTCAGCCTCAATAGAGTGACCAATTCCAATGAAGTGATAAAAACAGACTTTAACAATTCCCAATGGGTATGGAAGACACCAACACAAACTGAGGGTCCTGGTGCACCTAAATCCAATCTATCAAAATTAACTTTCATCCATTGTGAAATATGGGGAATCCTAATAATGGATTTATCCACCAATGTTTTTTTCATCCTTTAATTAACACCAATCGATCTCAGAATATATAAATCATAGAAATAATTATTCATATATTTAGTTTGGATATTGGAGGAAATTATGATTTCTATATGAATTGAATAAACTTCAAATTTAAAGGAGGGGATTCAATTATCAAAGGAAATCCCATTTCTAATCCTCCAGTCATAGAAGATGATAGAAGATGATGCATATAGTAGGATGGATTGAATCTGTTCACTACATCCTGCTTGTCAGATTGATGTCATTAACCCGTCAAAGCTACTGAAATCAAAACTCCATCCAAATATGCAATGCACATACTACCATAACATGTAATTAAACCTAAATTAGAAAAAAATGTGTTCCATATTTTCTTCAGCATGAAGACACAAGTATTAGGTAAAAGAAAGAGAGATTCCCTCCCATTGTAAATGCCCATGCATCGATAATCTATGTTTCCAGATTCTCCATATCAGTATAAATCCAGATGGTGGGATAACGGATTTATTGAAACCCATCACCCATGAAGGTTTGGTAAATGAGCAATTAAATTCATACCAATAACATTCCCTTTCAGTGAAAATTCCATTTAGATTTGGAGTCCAAACAAGAGCATCATGATCAATGTGATCATATCCAGATAATTCTACATTAGGTTGAGGGGGAAAAATGTCTTGAGCACTAATATTACCTAGAATTTTAGAAATGGTGAGATGCTTCATCAAGGGAGGAATCTCAATTACCTCATTTATTCACCTTGAAAGCCATGGGGTGGTCCAACAGTCTATAGAGTAATGTTTGGAGACTAACCAATTTGAACATATCATAATATCATAATGTTCTTGCTTTATGGACGACCATACAGAAGAAGGGACATAAATAGAAGAAATCTTCAACAATCACGTGGTAAATATAGTGTCCAGAATATCTAAAGACGAATCATTAAGAGAAAGAATACTCTATTTGATTTTTTTGTTTAAGGACTCTTTGAAGAGTCTAAGGTGTTTGACTCCCATCCCTCCCATATCTACATGCTTAACACACTCCTTCCATGTAAATTTTATCAGTTTTATTTCATGAATTGACCCAATCCCAATGATGTTACAAATCATGGATTGTATCTTCTTAATGAGATCTCTAGGCCATCTATACAAAGAGAAAGCATAGAAAAACATAGACATTATCACTAAATTGACCAAAAACAATCAACCTACTTATGACACAGTCTTCCATTTCCATGTTTCAATTTGATTGATGATTTTAGAATATATCCATTCCATAAAACATATTATCACCTTTCCCCACAAAAGTGGCACCCCAATATATGTAAAAGGGAGGGATCCTCTCCTAACACCAATCTCACTTGCCTCCTTGTTTATATTAGAGATTGATACTCCTTTCCCAAAACCCACAAAATATTTACTCCAACTGATAACCTATCCAATAGCTTCCTCATAATTATCAAAGATAGCCTTAATGGAAGATATTGTGGATTTTTTATCTTTCCCCAAGAGCATAATATCATCAGCATACAAAATATGTGAGGGAAAAAATAATTCTCTCCCTACCTTCATCTACTTATACAAACCAGTCTGAACAAGATCATTAAGACAAAAACTTAAGTATCCGTTAACAATAGAAAATAGAATCCTAAATAATGGATCTCTTTATTTGACCCACTAAAACACTAGAATAATTCCCTTGGTGACCCATTCAAAAGAATGTATAGCCTAGTACTCTTGAGAATAAATTTGATCAACTTAATAAATCGAGGAGATAACCCATTAATTCTTAGAATGGTAAAAATAAAGTTCCATTTCATTGTATCAAAATACTTTTAGATATCAATCATCAGGGCCACATTCTCATCCTTTATCTTTTTCTTCATGATGTTGACACATTATTAAGTAGTATAAAGACAAGTCTGAATGTTCCTCCTTAATAAAAAACCAAACTTATTTTTAATGATAAATATTTTAGAAATTTTATCCACTTGATAAGCTGAAATCTTGATAATAACCTTGGTAATTGAGTTCCCAATCACAATCAGTTGGAAGTCATTGATGTCAAGAGAATTTTTATTTTTTGGAAGTAGAGAAATAAAATTAGAATTCAATCTATAAGGTATTGAAATATAATTGAATAATTATCTCACACCATTAATCACCTCAATATATATAATGTCCCAATATAACATGAGGAATTTATTGGTGAAGCCATCTGGTCCAGCAACACTGTCAATGTTTAAGGAAAAGTGATATAATTTAATTTTCTTTTTATTGGGATCCTCAACAAGATTTCTTTTTTGTTTCTCACTAATGGTAGGAGAAATATTTTTGATCATCATGTGAGTTTTATACTAACATTTATCTTCATATATTTCCAAAAAATATAAATAAATAGCATTTAAAATTTCATTTTCAGAACTGTACAAGCTCCCATTAATATTTTCATTGGAGAGTCCTTTTCTTGCCTTCTTTTAAATATGCTTGTAATGGAAAAACCTTATGTTCCTATCTCAATATATGATCCATCTGAACTAAAATTGATTTTGAGCTATGTTTACCATAAGGGAAATCAAATCAAAAAGTTTAGAAATGTCCCGCATCTCCTTCCTAGAGGGATCCTGCTAAAACTCATTACTTTATTAACAGTGAGCTACATGGTTTTCAGCTTCTTTGATGTTAAGGTAAATCTTGGATAAAGTGGTTTAACTCCATTCCACGAGACTTTCTTTAACATACATGATTTTATTAGAAAGAAAATGTAGTGGGATACCAAATTACTTAGTATTCCATGAATCCATAATGATTTCACTACAACCATGTACAATGATACAAGAATTATTAAAATTGAAAGGAAAATGTGATGAATTTGATTTATTCCAACAGATGACAATAAGAAGGGGTTGATATTATAATGTAACTTGGGAAGGGTTATCCAAGAAATATCAACAACATAATTCCTATCATCAACTTGTACAAAAAATTTTATCCGATTTACTTTCTTTCCTCACATTGATTGCAAATCTTCTCCATGTGAAGTCATATCCTACAATATGAACCTCAGTTAAGATTTATTAATTAATAAATGAGGAAAACTCAATTTTTTAAGGTTGCTAGAAGTTATCTCTAGTTTTTCCATAGGCCTTAAGAAATTATTAAAATCTAAAATTATGGTCTAACTTTGACTCATATTCTCAGATACGCCTTCTAGATTTTTTCAGAGAGCTCTTCTTCATGTATATAAATAAAGGAATACAAAAATTTCATAAAACAATCAATGAAATTTATTCCCTTATAAATAGTGATGAACTTATGATCACAATTTCATGAGTTTATTATAATTCTATCATGATTAAAGAGACAAATAGACTCTATGGGACCTTCTAACTAATTGTGATATAAAAAGGAATAACCTAAAGATTTCCATTTAAATGCATTAAATCTGTGAATTTTAATTATTGCATCAATAATTCCAATAAATAGTGGTTTTTAGTCACAATTAGGTTCCTAAGGAGTATGGGAATGGGATCATTACCAAGTCCTTGAAAATTCCAGAAGAGTACATTCATTGGTTAAGAATTCTGAGCCTTGTTTGAGGCCCATCATGTTGTTGTTTCCTATTGTGCTCATTTTTAGTGGTATCCTTATTCCTTACTACCTTGTATTATACATAATCAAAATCAATTTCACCCTCATCCATTGCATCCTATTCATATGATGATGAATCATCATCAACATCAGTCCAAGGAACACCACTTAAAGAGGTGTACTTGTTGGAGGACTGAATGGGTTCTACCACAGTTACTATTTATATTGGATAAAAATAAAAGGGTCATATTTAAAAAATTAGATAATATTAATTCTAAATATTTAATTAAAATTATCTAATTTGATAACAATAATTTTATGAAAATAAGTTTAATGTGATTATAAAATGCGACGAAACTCACTTTTTAGAAAAACACCTTTTTAAGAATAAAACTGGATTTATTATTATCCTATTAATAATAAAGAATATTACATGAATTATAATAAATTTGAATAAATATATAATATAAAAATTTAAATAAATAAATCATCAATACCTTCCAATTTAGTTTATTAGGATAAAAATACATTACACACATAAGAATAGGTGTTTTTCAGAAAAACATCTTCATAATCATCAAATGATTCTAAATATTAATTTATAATTAATTTATAAATAATTAATTAATTGTATACATGTGTAAAAAAAATTCATATTTTATTTAGTCCTATTAATACCCACCAATCCTACATCTAGGTGATATTGATATTTAAATTTTATATCGAGCTTCGTCTAAACTCGATGTTTTGTGTAACTCATGCTATCAAATAAATTAAATTTATTTGAAAAAAATATTTCTTCAAATATTGAGGTGTTACATTCAACCACACATAAAATAATTGTTCCCTTGATTTTTTTACTCTGATTCAAACAGGTGAGGATATATTTACTTCCTTATATCCTTAGGTTTCCACATAGCTTACTCAAATTGATGGTTTTTCCACAAAACTTTGACTAGGTGAGTGGTATTGTTTCATTTCACATTATCTCTATGATATTGAATCTCCATTGGTTATTTCTTATAAGAAATATCTTTCTCCAGTGGTATGACCATTGAGTTTACTACATGTGAAGGATAATGTATATATTTCCTCAGGAGAGTTACATGGAACACATCACGAACTTGAGAGAGATTCAGTGGGAGTGCCAATCGATATGCTACCATCATGATACCATCAATAATTTAAAATGGATAGATATACCTAAGTATTAGATTACCCTTCATTACAAATATCATCACCCCATTTCAGGGATATATTCATAGGAATACCATGTAAACCAAAATCAAACTCTATATATTATGAATAATTGTAAACATATTTTTTTGTCAAATATGATAGAATATTATGTGTTGTTGACTATATCATACCTTATATACCCTTTACTCAACCATATTGGGTTTTGATTTTATTCATTATCCAATATCATTCCATTAAATTGGAGTTTTTCACACCCTATAATAGAGGAATTCATAAGGATCCATATAAATATTGGCGTGAATTCTATTTTTGTTAGAAAATTACACCAAATAAATGTTTTTATCCCAGCCACCTTAGAAGTCCATAGAGAAAGCTCTTAAAATATATTATAGAGTTTTAATGGTCTTATCATAATGAACATATATATGAGGATGATAATAATTTCTAAAACACAACTCTATATCTAGATCCTTATGAATACTTCTCCAAAACATCAAGGTAAACAATAAACATCGAATCCTGATCAGATAAAACTGATAGTGGCACACCATGATATCTTAACACTTCATTAATTTATAACTGATTAATTTAATTAAGAGATAAATATTTTCTATTGTAAATATGTTGTGTTAACATTGTAAGGCAATCAGCTACAACCAATATAATATTATTCTTTTTAGATGTTTTGGGGAGTCTGATGACAAAAACTGGTGATTTTTTCCCAATTCCATTTTGGTATGGGTATTTTTTTAACATTGCCTTGGAATTATATCTATTATACTCAACTTACTAACATACCAAGAAGTAAGAAACATAATATATAGTATATTTATTTATGGTATCCCACTAAATATACTCTTTCAAATCTCTATATATATTCATACTTCCAGCATGAACAAAGAATGATGAACTATGAGCTTCATCTTTTAACTTTTACAAACATTATACTGAAGTGAACTATACATAGTTCCTCAAACTTATTATTCAATAAAAATAAAGGTTTATCTCAAGAACATTTCTCACCATATTTGTCTTCTCTCCATCTTCCTTATCAACCTCATTAATCTTCACTTTGATATATGGTTGAACTCTAAATTAACAATGATATGATTTCATGCCTTTCTTTAATATTTCATGATCTATCTATTGAACATCCAGAAATATTGGATCTTTTTTTATTCTCATCATAGATAAGTTGGCCTATTTATTTTGACCCGGAGCATATACCTCCTCTTTCTCTTTCCCATGGTGGTAATGTTTTGAGTATTCACATTCATTAATAAGATACAACCATTTTATTCGGAACATGTTTAGTTATTATGGAGTGAAAATGTACATGAAACTTTTGTGATCAAACTTAATGTAACATATTTATTCATATGGATAATTACTCTATACCATTAATAAAAAAGTTACACCAGCTAACTTAAAATATTTAGTTTGGTAATTTTTATCATGGAACATCAATTTTCATAAGGCATAAGCTATAACCATCTTATTTGGAAAGAGGAATAAATCCAATCCCTACAATGATGCATCACTATAGAATAAAAAAACTTCTCTGCTATAGGTTATTATAAGTATAAGTGTGACGAATGGCCTTCCCTACAGTTCTATAATACATTCCTCACATTCATCCATCCAAAGGAACTTGGATTCATTCTGAGTAAACATAGTTAATGGATTCTATTACTATGAAAAAATATCTAAAACATGAGGGTAATATCCTACTAAAACCAGAAAACTACAAATCTTAGTCATAGTTGTTAATATGGTCCAATGTTAAATAACTTATATCTTTTAAGGCTCTACTAATATACCCTCATATGAGATTATATGACCCAATAATGAAACTTTTAAATACCAAAATTCACACTTGGTAAATTATTTAAAAATATTCTCCTTGTTAAGAGTATTCATCATAATCCTTAAGTGATCTGAATGGTCTTACTTTCTCATTGAATATATAAGAATCTCATCTACCATAAAGTGATCAAGGTATTCTCCAATGACTATATTCTTTAAACTATTGAATAATTATGGTAATTAGTAAGTCCAAATGGAATTAGTAAAAATTAAAATTGTTTATGCATTATAATGGAATGTTGAATTGGGTATTTACTCCCTGTCTATAAATTTATCATATATAGAATAAAGATAAATATTGTAAAACTATTAAGATATACATATTTGATCAAATAAGTCATCAATATAGTCTAGATGATACATGTTCTTGATATTAATCTTTTTTATGTTCTCAAAAATAAATTAAAAGTTTTATTCATCCATATTTATTTTTAACAAACACTACTGGTTCACCCCTAGGTGACACACTCATATAATTTAATCCCTTTCCAATATTATCTTAGAGTTACTTATTCAATTCTTGTAACTCAAATGGGTAAACTACATTTGGAGTATTTTAAATAGGTGTAGAACTAGGTTTGAGTTTATTTTAAAACTCAACTTATTTATTTTTTGGAAGTCCATAAAATAATTTCAAAAATATATCCATAAAGTATCTCACAATAGTCATATCATTCATGTGGAGTTTCCCTAAAAACATCTAAGATAAAACCCCCTTTTGAATAGGAATAATGAACCATAAAATCGATTTAATTTTCATAAGAAGTTCTTTTTTTCATCATAATAATAGAATATCATATTTTGGTTCTGAATATCAAATGTAACTTCCATTCCTTGAAAAAATATATGGAAAATATGTAAATAAATCAAATACATTCCCAAAATGACACCAAATTCATCTAGTGGAATAATGAAAATATTTGTAGGAAACTCACCCCCTAAAAATCAACTGGAGAAGAATCATATTTTTAGAATGTGATCATAATTCCATTATGATTTTTTACTGATAAATCATCATCTAATTATTGAGGTGATAATATGATCCCCATAGAAGAGTATTTAGATAAAACAAATTGGTTAGATACAGAATAAAATAAGACATTAGTTGTTCTAGAGTGGATGTGAAGTGTACCTTACACCATATCATTGTCATACCCATCATCAGAAATACTGATCGCATGAGGTTTAACTTTGAATCAAGGGATCAAGTGGTTGTTGACATTGATCATCTTCATTACCCTTTATATTTGGGTACTAGTTAGAATAATATTTATACTACTTGAATTTATAACATTGGAGTGTGGGTTGTTTATTCTGTGGTGCATTATTACTATTTGAATCATTTTCTAACTTCTTCCCATTAATTCATAATTCTATTTCTATATGACATTTACTTTAATACTTGAAAAATTTACCAGTTACATGTAACGACCCGAAATTTTGAATAAATCTTGTTTCCTAATTTTATGTGTTATTTTATTTTATTTTTATACTCAACAAAAATGTTTCATTTGATAACATGAGTATAATTAAAATGATACCATTGGTTTTTGACTATTATATGACCATTGGTCAATATGACCGCTGGAAACTAAACGTTTGGATTATTTTCTCTAAATACAAGTAATCTTGGTTAATTAATATAGAAAGAAGATTCGATGGCCTCACCCAGTAGTCTTGGACCGATCGAAGCCCATCTAACAGAACTTGAGAAGGAGGTAGCACCACTGGGATTTGATCTGGACCAAACCCAAGCTGAACTTCATCGTGTGAAGCAAGAACGGGATCGCCTTCGCGAGAAGTTCAAACTGATAGAAATTACTACTCGTACGATGTTGGCCGAGCCTCCCTCAGATTCTCTAACCTTAGCACACCTTACACTTAGGTCCTATGCTGGTGTGATAAGGGGCTATGTAAGGAGACCATAACTGCCTTGTGTAATCCTTTGTTTTAAATAAAAATTGGGATTTCTTCTTATGATGAAGTTCATGAATTTTCAAATGATCGGATAAATATAGTATGCATATTTTTGATGAATTTTAGAGAAAGGATATTTTAAAAATGTTTATGTAAACCTTAAATAAATAAAAATGTGTAATGATTTTCAAAAAATGGTCTTCTACAAATATGTTCAGTACGGAATTTAGAGTCTAATAAGATCAACTTAATTTTTGATGAATAGTAAATTATGAATAGTGATTTTATGATTAGTATTAGTAATGTGACCAAATGGATTAGTAATCTCACTTAAAGAAAGTATTAATATAATCTAGGCACCTTGATTAAGTAATGTGATTCAATAAAATGGTTAAAAAACGATTTCATAAATTATTATTCAAGTATTAGTTTTTTTCAGGTGAATAGTGTTTTTTTAATTAAAAATTAAATTAAAAATATTTAGAAAATTATTTTTATAAAATGGAGTTAATTTTTGAAATCAGAGCATTGATATTGGGTTAAGGTGAAATTTTGGGATTTTTCTGAGAAAGTTGAATTTTCAGTGAATAGTAAAAATACATTTTTAGGGTTTCGGTATGTTTAATGACATCATAGCTGTGTCATGATGATGTAATCAGATATTTTAGAGGATGTTCGACTAAAGAGGATGAATTATTGTGTGGGGGTCCCCATGTGGCCTAACTTTATGGGAAGTACCATGGGAGGGCCCATGCTTTTGAGAAAACCACTTTTGAGGTGTCCCTTGGCCATTAATGCTTTCTCCCCTCACTTTCCCTATAAATACCAAGCCCTCCTCTCATCTTTTCGACTCCAAAACCATCCTCAACAAAGTTATGGTCTCCTTACCTCCCAAGGAGTTCTCCCAAGGTTCCCCCAAGCCCTCAAGGTCCCAACCTTTGAGTTTTAAGAGTTACGTTTTAAGGTAAGGGATCCGACCTCTCTCTTTAATTTCAAGTAATCTCTTTTATGTCATTCCTTTTATGCTCCATGTTCTTATGTTGGAGGATGTTCTTTTATAATCCTCTTACATTCCTTTTCATGTTCATATAATGAGATATCCCCTCTTACTCTCATTATTTCATTTTATGAAGTTTTAAGTGGCGCCGTTAGGCAGCCGAAATTTTTGTAACGGATTCTTTCTCCCTTCTCATTTTTCAAGATCTATTTTCATGTAAAGTATTTGAAGTTCATTTTTATTATGTTGGGGTATGATCTCTAAATTTGTCATACTGATATTTTATGATCATATTATGAGAGACCCCATTTGATCTCTTCAATTCAGTATTTTGAAGTTTTAAGTGGCGCCGTTAGGCTGCCAAATTTTTAAGTGGTTCTTCACCCTTCTCGTTTTGAAGTTCTACTTTCATGTCAATTCTTTCAAGTTCCTTTTTGTTATGTTGTGGTATGATATCTATATCTATAATACTGGAATCTTATGTTCATATGATGAGAGACCCCATTTTATCTCTTCAATTCAGTATTTTGAAGTTTTAAGTGCCGCCGTTAGGCTGTCGAATTTTTAAGTGGTTCTTCACCCTTCTCGTTTTGAAGTTCTACTTTCATGTCAATTATTTCAAGTTCCTTTTTGTTATGTTGGGGTATTATCTCTATATCTATCATACTGGACTCTTATGTTAATATGATGAGAGACCCCATTTGATCTCTTCAATTCAGTATTTTGAAGTTTTAAGTGGCGCCGTTAGGCTGCCGAATTTTTAAGTGGTTCTTCACCCTTCTCGTTTTGAAGTTCTACTTTCATGTCAATTCTTTCAAGTTCCTTTTTGTTATGTTGGGGTATGATCTCTATATATATAATACTGTACTCTTATGTTAATATGATGATATACCCCATTTTATCTCTTCAATTCAGTATTTTGAAGTTTTAAGTGGCGCCATTAGGCTGCCGATTTTTTTAGGGGATTCTTTCACCCTTCTCATTCTTTTCAAAGTTCTACTTTCATGTAAAGTCTTTCAAGTTCCTTTTTATTTATGTTGGGGCATTATCTCTATATATATCATACTGAACTCTTATTTTCACATGATTAGAGACCCTATTTGATCTTTTCAAATCATTTTTGTTGAAGTTTAAGTAACGCCGTTAGGCTGCCGAACTTTCATAAGAGAAATCTAATTTTTGTTTTCCTTCCATGTTTTTCATTTCAAATGGTATGTCCTTGAAATTTCATTACCATGATCATGTATCCTTCTTATTCTGTCCATCTACTGTTTTATGGGTCATTTATGAATGTTTGACCTATTTTCCCTCTCTTTTTAATGTCTTCTAAAACCTCGTAACATAGCCGTTATGCTGCAGAATTTCCGTCTCAAAATGTCTCTCTCTTTTTCTAAAGTTATTTTATATTGTTAAGTGAATACTCAAAGATATTTCTTCTAAAGGGGTATTCACATATATACCAAAATGTCTTATTTTAAATTCTGGGATTTACATACATGAGACCCACCTTCCTTTTTTGTGGGTTTTAAAGTGACGTAAAGATCATGTCTTTAAAGCAGTTTTTAAAACGTTGTGATTATGAAATGAAACCCATTTATTTTATGCTATATGGGTTATTTATGAAATTTTTGATGATGATATATGTGGATCACATGATAATAAAGGAAAATTTAAGGGTGAGCCCTGATAGCGCTCCAATGCATTGGGTAATGATGTAACCACTAGAGATTACAATTTTTACGATACCTTGGTGAATAACCTTGGTAATTTTCAAATGACACCTTGGGGATGGACCTTGGTGATATGTTCATGATTGTCTATATTAAATGTTTCAGCCACATCTTCAAGTTATGAAAAATGTTATTTTTATTATGATATATCTCATGATTTCTTTCTCATGCCTTAAAGTTCTTTTCATGACCTTATTGAAGTATCTCAAGTTCACATGTAAAATGTTTCTCTTGTTTTACTTACTGGGCCTTCTGCTCACCCTTTCTTTTGATGTATATTCCCAGGTTATGAGATGCAGTAATGAATCTAGGATGAACATGAGGAGAATCCTTTCAAGTGTTTAAGAAGAATGTTTTATGTTTTCATGTTTTAAGTTCCTGGTTTCCAAGACACTAAACCTTAAAGATCCTCGGTTTTGTAAAATGTAATGAAAGTTTATGTGATAAAAAGGCGGGATGCTATAGTTGGTATCAAAGGATGGTTTAGTTATTTGTGGAAATTAGGATATTAAAACTCTAGGAAGAACCCTATAGAAAATTTTAAATGTAGGAAATATTCCTGGTATTTTGGTGAGTATTGAGTAAGGGGTTTCCAAGCAAATACATCCCTATCTGGATACGAGCAGGTAGAGGTGGCTCTGAAACAGATGTACATAGGGGTAAAACCTGAAAACACCGCTTTGAGCTAGACTCGAACGGGAACTGGTACACGACAACGGGCCTTGCTGCACTCTTGGTTACGACACTCCCGGGGGATATGCTTTGGTAAATTCATAAGCTTAGTATGAACCATTGTTAAAGGAACAAAGATAAAATAAAATAAAGGTTCACATAAGAATATATGATCATGGATAACCTAGATGGGAACCTAGGGGATCACAAGTTAGGGTATACTTTTCAACTACAAATTATCCTTATATGCTTTAAGTTTCTTTTCATGACTATTGGATAAGTATTTAAGCCCCTATTTATAGTTTCTTTTCTTAGTTAATGGCGGGAAATGGAAGAACATGTCCCAAAAACCAATGTGATAGGAAATGCTACGATTGCCGTATTAATACGACAGAGATGATTAGGGGATGAAAAGATGATTATTATTTTGGAAGATGTTCACTATTTTGAGGACCCTATATGATCGAGGTAAATAGATTACTACGGTATTTTTATTGAGGAGTAAGGTTGACTTATATTTTGAAGAATCAATGAACTTAAGGTGGACTTATAGTAATTTAGGTTACTTATGAGAATGATTAACCTATCTTGGGTAAAATATGTTTATGTTAGCTACTTTTGTTATAAGATGTTAGGTGTGGTTGATGTTGTTTGGAGATGAACAATGAAGTTTATTTTGGAAGACTATGTTATCAAATCCATCTTGTATTTGGGTTTCAATATTAGTTTGGTTTATTTTGAGGAATTTTAAGGACCGTTATTTATGGGATGGTCTATGATGAACTTTGGGTAGTACCATGGAACTTTGAAGATTTAAAAATAGTTTCCCTTCCTATGGGATTCTTTCTTTTTGAAGAGTTGTTTTACCATACCCTTTCTGTTTTGGGATAATGTTTAAAGATAGAAGAAATAGATAGTTAATCTTTTGTGGATTATGTGATTCTCTAGAAGATGATTTTTGTGTTTTGATGAGACCAAGTAGTTTTGAATTCTCATCATTTGGAGAAAAGATTAGTTTTGGTAGAAACTTATTAAAGGATGAAACTCTACATGAAGGTAGATATATTTTCTTATGTTTTTGTTCTATGTAGTAAATGAATTCCTCAAAATTATGAAAAGGAACGTAAAACAAAAAGGTTGTTGGTTTACATTTCCTACTAGGTAATAAATGACCGTTTACACACATCATAAGTTTGGGATTTTCTTATGGTTAACTTTCTCCTAATCATATTCTCTATCACTCTCCCTTAGAACTTGACCCTTTTTTTTTCTTCCATGTCCATGTTTTCCTACATGGAATCCCAGTGTGGGCTAACTCGGGTGACCTTCATACTTCACTTTCTTTATTTTAAAGTAATAGTTTTACTGACTCCTTTTCCTATGTGGGACTTTCAATGAAATTTCAAAACCTAATTTTAAAAAATTGCGAGGACGCAATTTCTTAAGGGTGGAAGATTGTAACGACCCGAAATTTTGAATAAATCTTGTTTCCTAATTTTATGTGTTATTTTATTTTATTTTTATACTCAAAAAAAATGTTTCATTTGATAACATGAGTATAATTAAAATGATACCATTAGTTTTTGACTATTGTATGACCATTGGTTAATATGACCGCTGGAAACTAAACGTTTTGATTATTTTCTCTAAATACAAGTAATCTTGGTTAATTAATATAGAAAGAAGATTCGATGGCCTCACCCAGTAGTCTTGGACCGATCGAATCCCATCTAACAGAACTTGGGAAGGAGGTAGCACCACTGGGATTTGCTCTGGACCAAACCCAAGCTGAACTTCATCGTGTGAAGCTAGAACGGGATCGCCTTCGTGAGAAGTTCAAACTGATAGAAATTACTACTCGTGCGATGTTGGCCGAGCCTCCCTCAGATTCTATAACCTTAGCACACCTTACACTTAGGTCCTATGGTGGTGTGATAAGGGGCTATGTAAGGAGACCATAACTGCCTTGTGTAATCCTTTGTTTTAAATAAAAATTGGGATTTCTTCTTATGATGAAGTTTATGAATTTTCAAATGACCGGATAAATATAGTATGCATATTTTTGATGAATTTTAGAGAAAGGATATTTTAAAAATGTTTATGTAAACCTTAAATAAATAAAAATGTGTAATGATTTTCGAAAAATGGTCTTCTACAAATATGTTCAGTACGGAATTTAGAGTCTAATAAGATCAACTTAATTTTTGATGAATAGTAAATTATGAATAGTGATTTTATGCTTAGGATTAGTAATGTGACCAAATGGATTAGTAATCTCACTTAAAGAAAGTATTAATATAATCTAGGCACCTTGATTAAGTAATGTGATTTAATAAAATGGTTAAAAAACGGTTTCATAAATTATTATTCAAGTATTAGTTTTTTTCAGGTGAATAGTGTTTTTCTAATTAAAAATTAAATTAAAAATATTTAGAAAAATATTTTTATAAAATGGAGTTAATTTTTGAAATCAGAGCATTGATATTGGGTTAAGGTGAAATTTTGGGATTTTTCTGAGAAAGTTGAATTTTCAGTGAATAGTAAAAATACATTTTTAGGGTTTCGGTATGTTTAATGACATCATAGCTGTGTCATGATGATGTCATGAGATATTTTAGAGGATGTTCGACTAAAGAGGATGAATTATTGTGTGGGGGTCCCCATGTGGCCTAACTTTATGGGAAGTACCATGGGAGGGCCCATGCTTTTGAGAAAACCACTTTTGAGGTGTCCCTTGGCCATTAATGCTT
The DNA here is from genome assembly GCA_963277665.1 of Viscum album. Classification (NCBI taxonomy): domain Eukaryota; kingdom Viridiplantae; phylum Streptophyta; class Magnoliopsida; order Santalales; family Viscaceae; genus Viscum; species Viscum album. The sequence goes on from OY728137.1 coordinate 420,708,303, forward strand.
TGTCCCCTCACTTTCCCTATAAATACCAAGCCCTCCTCTCATCTTTTATACTCCAAAACCATCCTCAACGAAGTTCTGGTCTCCTTACCTCCCAAGGAGTTCTCCCAAGGTGCCCCCAAGCCCTCAAGGTCCCAACCATTGAGTTTTAAGAGTTACGTTTTAAGGTAAGGGATCCGACCTCTCTCTTTAATTTCAAGTAATCTCTTTTATGTCATTCCTTTTATGCTCCATGTTCATATGTTGGAGTATGTTCTTTTATACCCCTCTTACTTTACTTTTCATGTTCATATAATGAGATATCCCCTCTTACTCTCATTATTTCATTTTATGAAGTTTTAAGTGGCGCCGTTAGGCTGCCGAAATTTTTGTAACGGATTCTTTCTCCCTTCTCATTTTCAAGATCTATTTTCATGTAAAGTATTTCAAGTTCCTTTTTATTATGTTGGGGTATGATCTCTAAATTTGTCATAATGATATTTTATGATCATATGATGAGATAACCCATTTGATCTCTTCAATTCAGTATTTTGAAGTTTTAAGTGGCGCCGTTAGGCTGCCAAATTTTTAAGTGGTTCTTCACCCTTCTCGTTTTGAAGTTCTACTTTCATGTCAATTCTTTCAAGTTCCTTTTTGTTATGTTGGGGTATGATCTCTATATCTATCATACTGGACTATTATTTTCATATGATGAGAGAACCCATTTGATCTCTTCAATTCAGTATTTTTAAGTTTTAAGTGGCGCCGTTAGGCTGCCGAATTTTTAAGTGGTTCTTCACCCTTCTCGTTTTGAAGTTCTACTTTCATGTCAATTCTTTAAAGTTCCTTTTTGTTATGTTGGGTTATGATCTATATATCTATCATACTGGACTCTTATGTTCATATGATGAGAGACCCCATTTGATCTCTTCAATTCAGTATTTTGAAGTTTTAAGTGGCGCCGTTAGGCTGCCGAATTTTTAAGTGGTTCTTCACCCTTCTCGTTTTGAAGTTCTACTTTCATGTCAATTATTTCAAGTTCCTTTTTGTTATGTTGGGGTATGATCTCTATATCTATAATACTGGACTCTTATGTTAATATGATGAGATACCCCATTTTATCTCTTCAATTCAGTATTTTGAAGTTTTAAGTGGCGCCGTTAGGCTGCCGAATTTTTTAGGGGATTCTTTCACCCTTCTCATTCTTTTCAAAGATCTACTTTCATGTCAAGTCTTTCAAGTTCCTTTTTAATTATTTTGGGGCATTATCTCTATATATATCATACTGAACTCTTATTTTCACATGATGAGAGACCCTATTTGATCTTTTCAAATCATTTTTGTTGAAGTTTAAGTAACGCCGTTAGGCTGCCGAACTTTCATAAGAGAAATCTAATTTTTGTTTTCCTTCCATGTTTTTCATTTCAAATGGTATGTCCTTGAAATTTCATTACCATGATCATGTATCCTTATTATTCTGTCCATATACTGTTTTATGGGTCATTTATGAATGTTTGACCTATTTTCCCTCTCTTTTTAATGTCTTCTAAAACCTCGTAACATAGCCGTTATGCTGCAAAATTTCCGTCTCAAAATGTCTCTATCTTTTTATAAAGTTCTTTTATATTGTTAAGTGAATACTCAATGCTCTTTCTTCTAAAGGGGTATTCACATATATACCAAAATGTCTTATTTTAAATTCTAGGATTTACATACATGAGACCCACCTTCCTTTTCTGTGGGTTTTAATGTGACGTAAAGATCATGTCTTTAAAGCAGTTTTTAAAACGTTGTGATTATGAAATGAAACCCATTTATTTTATTCTATATGGGTTATTTATGAAATGTTTGATGATGATATATTTGGCTCACATGATAATAAAGGAAAATTTAAGGGTGCGCCCTGATAGCGCTCCAATGCATTGGGTAATGATGTAACCACTAGAGATTACAATTTTTACGATACCTTGTTAAATAACCTTGGTAATTTTCAAATGACACCTTGGGGATGGACCTTGGTGATATGTTCATGATTTTCTATATTAAATGTTTCAGCCACATCTTCAAGTTATGAAAAATGTTATTTTTATTATGATATATCTCATGATTTCTTTCTCATGCCTTAAAGTTCTTTTCATGACCTTATTGAAGTATCTCAAGTTCACATGTAAAATGTTTCTCTTGTTTTCCTTACTGGGCCTTCTGCTCACCCATTCTTTTGATGTATATTCCCAGGTTATGAGATGCAGTAATGAATCTAGGATGAACATGAGGAGAAGCCTTTCAAGTGTTTAAGAAGAATGTTTTATGTTTTCATGTTTTAAGTTCCTGGTTTCCAAGACACTAAACCTTAAAGATCCTCGGTTTTGTAAAATGTAATGAAAGTTTATGTGATAAAAAGGCGGGATGCTATATTACATTTAGAAAATTTCCTCCATATTTACCTCCATATTTTGAGCATAAAGGAATTCTCATCTTCTTTTCTCCATGTTCTTTAAAATTTCATTTCAATTCCATTTTTATTTTCATGAACCCCATGATATTGATGGGTAACTCCATTCACCATCTCCAACTTTATAGAACATCAAATTATTTCATTAAGGAAACTTAGGTCCCTTATGGATAACACCATTTAGAGAATTTTTTAAGCCACTGATGAATTAATCAACCATACATTTAGTTTGGATGATAATACCAGAAACATACCTCATAAGACTTCTAATTTTTTTCTAATACGTACCAATATATTCATCATCCTTTTGTTTTAACTTAAGAAATTCCTTTCTGATTTTTATATTAATAATATGAGGAAAGTATTTATTGATAAATAAGATCTTAAACTAATCCCACTCCATAGAGTCAATTTCTTATCATTTATTAATATTATTGATATGATTCCACCATTGATATACTTATCCATCGAAATGATAAAAAACAAGAATAACTTACTCTTATTCTGAACAATGTATAATAGAAAATATATTTTTAGTGGTTCTTATCCATTTTTCAGTGACTAGTTGATCAGTGGACCCACTAAAAGAATGTGGTAGTTACCTCATGAAGGAATATAGATATTTTCCCCCCATTTTCTTTTTTGGAATCTTAGCATGAATCATAGGTTGAGAAATTTGTGTGAGCATAGAAATAATATTTTTCATTATAGCTCCCATAACATCCATTTTCATAGGAGGAAAATTGTTTCATTTTCTATCTCATCCAGAATTAAAGTGATTACTTCAGGTTCCTTCCATTAAATAAAACCAAAATCATAGTGTGAGAAATAATAATCATAGTGAAAAACCATATAATCATGAAAAATCATTTATAGTATTTCTAAATAGTGACACATTATTCGATGAAAACATAGGATTAACCTTGGTCATTCATGATCATTACCAAAACATTAGGATTTTATCCTATACTAAGACTTATCTCCAAGGAAATCACTAATGTTTTCTTATCATAGTTTCCAAAGGATCTCTAAAACTTTCTCTGATACCAACTATTTCTACTCGAACACTTCAGAAATAGATATTACATCATTGTAAATGAATATTTTGTACAAAATATAACAATTCATGACATAAAATTATAGTTATAGTATCTTTGGAAACATTTAATCATAATTTTTTTTAATTATAGTTCTACATCATCTCCGACTTATATGTTCATAACTATCACCCTTCTTATACATATAATTAAAAACATTACCTCATAACTTGGGAAAGAAAACATAAGAAATGGTGATTTTTGATGCTACAAAAGGGTAACTAAGGGAGATATTAATGATCATATGATCATAAAATGAGAAAAAGGTTATGAGAATATGTGATCAAAATTTTAAAAAACTTATATCATAATATTAAGTCATGGAATAAACCACGGTTGTTTATAAGACATAAATAATAACGGAATTATAGAATATTACCCATGAGGGAATACCATTGGAATAAGACATGAAATTGTGGATTACACTTAAACATTGAAAATAATTTCATGATTAATAAAGTCTCATTTCCAATAATATCATAGTGGAATCAGGACACTCCCAAAACTATCATATTGATTAGGGTTCACTCCCAACACTATCATAGTGGACAATGTTATTTACTAAACTAGGTTCATGTCCCATTACGGTCCTGATTATGTTATGATAAATCCATAATTACACAATGAATTTGAGGGAGATTCATGTCCCTCCAATCACATAATGAAAATTATAAAAATGTGTACCACATGATCATAAAATACACATCATATCAGAACCCATGAAAATAAATGGGTTGCATAAACATTTCATCATAGAATAAACCATAAAAAATAAAAAAGTTTGATTAAAATAATGACATAATAAATATAAATCACCCAAATAAATAATAAATATGGTATATTTGGATCATAATCCTAGTAATGGATTATCAAAATTGATGTTTTTTTCCATTAATGAATAAAAAGATCATTAAAAATTCATGAGGAAAAATAAATTTCCCTTTTTAAATCACTTCCTCTAATCTTAAAATTTCTAAAATATTATGTAAAAAATTTCATTTTAAAATAAAAATTTTAACGTGTAATTTTTTATTCAAAGAATTAAGAGGACATTATGGTAGGAAATTATATTCATTCAATATAATATAGAAAACATTCCTATTATATTTTTGTAGGAAAATTCACAAAGTGCCTCATTTGGAAAATAATAAGAAGATTAATTTAAAAACACTTATTAAAAATAAAACCATGTGTAAAAATGTATTTAAATAATAATATGATAATATTAAAGACATTAATTAAATTATTTAAGAAAAAAATGGATACTAATGAAAATGGTTTTTCGACAGAAGAGTGAAATAATGTCGATTTTCCTTAAAGACATACATTCGGTCTCTTGAGTACAAAAATTGAGGAAAATGATAGGAAAAACATTATTTTATAGAAATAATCAGAGGATAATAAAATTCATGAGTATCTTTATAGTTTGATAATAATATTTCATAATCAGAACATTATCATAAACAATCCCGCTAAGCAATGTGATAGGGATATAAAACCCCTTACCTAGGGTCCAAATCCCTTCATACATTTTCAAACCACATTTATAAAAAATATAGTATTATTATGAGTATTATTACATAACCATATTCATATATATAAAATCATATTAGATTTACTTTTAACCCTTTATCACATGTTTATTAACAATTCTTTATTAAAATCACTATTCTGTGTGATAATTGATTCATTTTTCATGTACGTCTTGGTTTGGTAGATTCGTTCCTTGTATGTTGATCATAGTTATATCATATCCCAAATATTAATCATGGTATAAATAACACACACACACAAACATACATATTTTTAGTAATTAATAAAATTTAGGGACAAAAAAAATGAATTACACCGTTTATAGAGACGGTAAGCCGTACATATGCATGAATGCTGTTTTTATTTTTTAAAGGATAAAAATAAATAAAGTTAAATATTATTTTACCTTAAAATTTTCATTATTATTTCATATGTATAATATATATTCATTAAATTTATCCTCATTACTATCCAAGTCAAATATAAATAAAAAATGAATAACATCGCTTCGTGGAGGTGGTAGTCTAAATGCACACACGAGCAACACTATCATTACCCAATGGATTGGATGGTATGAAAGTATACATGATATTATCATTATAGAAGTATAAATATGTCATAGATATAATATATAAATATGAAACCAATCATAATACAAATCCAAAAAAAAGTTGGTGATGATCAATGAATTGTATCTTTATGTAGAGACGATAGGCATTATGTTCGCATGAGGGAAAATTTCACTACCCATTTGATGGGAAAGAGGTATTATTATGGTTTTTTAATAATCAAAATAAATTTTATTTAAATTAATGATACTAAATTTATAATTATTTTAACAATATAATTTATTTATAGAAGGTAAAATAAAAGTTTAAGAGAAAGTGATTGGTTAAGGAAATTACAAATTCTTTGAAATGACTCCTTTAGATCTCCTTTAAAGTGATATATTGTTGTTATTTTGGGAGAAAAAAACCTATAAAATGTGGATAAGGAATTTAATAAGATAAAATTTCATTATTTGGTTGATATATAAGACTCAAATTCATGTGAAGTTGAGAAAGTAGAGAACCCCTTTTATAATTGAGCAGACCAGATTTCTTGGGATTTCTTAAAATATTAAATTAATATAAATTATTATTTTTTGTAAAAATGTCTCTAAATTGATAATATATAAATCTAATATGATTATTATTATAAAATCATAGGGTAAAACTTATATAATTTTGGATCATTATTTTACCATTATCTATTATTTTTAATCCCCCTTAACCCATTTGACAATTACTATAATATTAAAGTTTTCAACACATTAAGGGTTAATAATTTTACTATAAATTGAATAATTGATCTTAAATGAACAATGATTGAAGTTTAAATAAATATTAATTTTTTTTTCTGAATTTATGATTTTTATGAATTTTAGATCATTTAATAAAATATTATATATTATAAAATATCGTTAATGTCATTTTTAACACTATTTATTTAATTTAACATTAAATACATCAAGAAAATGGGGGAATATGAATATAAAGATTTAAAACCTCCCTTAAATTTAATATAAATCTATAAAAATATTTTTATACATTAAAACCTTCAAATTATATCACTTTTAGCATTTTTAAAATTATTTATTATATTTATTTTTAAAATTGTGAAATACTGCATCGATGTTTCATAAGAAATGAAGGTCATTAAATAATTAATAAAAAATAAAAATAAATTTATATAATTAATATAGTTTTATTAATTTAAAAATATATACCTAAATTTATTCATAACTTGTATTTTCCATTTTTTGACACATAAGAGATATTAAAAACAAAGAGATAGACATTATGACACTTTCATTGATTTAAATAAAGTACATGTCATTATTAAGGAAAAGTTACCATTAAAATAATAAATTGCTAGAATAAGGTGATAAAGATAGATTTATCTTCAATAAATTATAAATATGATGAATAATTATGACCTTAAGACTTATTTTTAACCTATATTAACCTGATTTATCCATTACCAAGGTGATAAAGTTTACCACATTTACTATTTATATTGAAAAAAAATAAAATTAGAATATTTACCAAATTTGAATCTACATATTCATAAAATGTAATTAAATTTATCTAATTCAATACCAATAAATTTAATAAATCAATTTTAATTTAAATACACTTAATGTAACGAAGACCATTTTTTGGAAAACCATTTCTTATGTATAAAACTAGATTTATTATTATCCCATGCACAATTAAAAATATTAGATGAAAGTCAAAAAATTTTATTGAATATATAATATATAAATATCATTAAAACCATTCAACAAAAATTATCAATTTAATTTATTTGGATAAAAAACATTTCACACATAAAAATGGTTTTTTATAAAAATATCTCCTTTATTTTAAAATGATTTTTTATTTTGATTTATAATTATTTGATACCGATGAATTAATTTTATATGTTTATAAACCATAAATGTTTATAATTTAGTTATTACTACTAATAAACTCTAATAAAAAATCAAGGTGAAACTAATATATTATTTTTATATCATTGTTTTTCTAAACTCATCGTTTCATATAATGCAATCTATCGAAGAAATTAAATTTATTTGAGAAAAATAATTCTTAAAATATATTGGTGTTACAATAGATATAAAAAATATATAAAAAATTATTCTAAGTTATTATATAAATACAATATTGGTTCTTAATAAAGTAATTAATGAATGATACATTAAAATTCATGATGTTAGTGGAGTTTCCAAAAGAAGTTAAGACTCTAGGTAAGACTTCCATTCATGTTCATCCCCAATCATTCTTATTTGTGAAGTTATGTTTTCCTTAAATATATATATTTATCTATTAATATTTCAACATTACTAATATTATTATATTATTTGATTTTTTATTCTACAGTCATCATTATTTTTCGATATTCATGCTATAATGTTTTAATTTTTATTATTTTCTTATGAGAAACCATGGGAAGCTTATAAGGGAAAAATAGTAGTTTCTATAACATTTCCCCTACATCATTATTATGTTATTTCACTCTTATAAATATTATTTTCTATATATGATTTTTAAAAACCATCATTTAAAAATATATATTTTTTATTTGTATGGTTTTATAGAAAATATTTTCTCTTATACATTTAAAATATATTTTTTTCAATTTCGTAAAATTTTAATAAAATTCTCACATTCATATATTATTTTTTATATTTTATTATGATTATAATTTTAATTGAGATATATTTTCATTATCGATGATTCTTAGTTTGATGAATAATTTCAAAAATTCCATTATCCCTAATTTTCTTATGAACCTACATGATACCTTAATACTAAAATACTTATAAAAATATTATGTTATAAATTTATTATTCATAGTTTTATTTCATGTTTATTCCTTATATATATTTATTTTCTATGTGAAACTCATTTTTATGATGAATTGTGATAATGTATTGAACTAGAATTATATATCCCCCAAAACTGATTAGGTCATGATTTATATCTCGTGAGATCATTCTATGCGAGAATGATGAATTTATCTTCTCTAACAATAAAATTTCTAGGCATGGTTTGGTTAACATTGTCCATAGTCTTATGAATTGGAATGTTTTTGTTACATTTTTCCATATGTTATGTTACCTTAGAGGTGAGACACTACATATTTCTATAATGACATTCTATATATTTTTTCTACATTTTATAATTACCTTGAATACAATGTTCCTATGATATTAGACTCTAAAAACATGTTTCTATATGATGTTTTGTGATCATTTAATTATATTATCATAATATAATATTTACTCTAATGACATATCACCCCATTTATTTCTTTTTTAGTCCTATTATATTCTTTATGGATCAAAACTTCTTTTATGTATGTCCCCAGGATATCCCATGCAGGGATAAGAGTACAATGATATTCAAGATAATTTCATACAGATGTAAATAAAGTAATACATGATTAATTTAGAGATGTTTTATACTATATTTCCCAAATATACTATACCTCAAAATTTATATGTGTATAAAATATCCCTAACCTAGAGTGTTTTAGTAATGTAAAATATTTTACAACACACAAGTTTTTCACAAGACTACACAACACCAAATTGATATTTTAGCGACGGATTATTATACCACCGCTAATTTTTTTAAAATTATTTAGCAGTGGTTTCTAAAAAACGGCCACTAAACCATTAAATATTTTCATACCCATGAAACTATCCCCCTCCCCCAACACCCCCAACCCCCTAACCCCCGACCCCATGACTCCCCGAATCCCAACCGGCCCCATCACCGCCCCTCACTGCCCCTCACCTCCCTCGCTTCACCTCACCGCCCTCACCACACATCACTACCCTTTCCATGCCTCGCCGCACCTCTCCTCCACTCACCGCACCTCACCGCACCTCGCCACGCCTCACTGCCCCTCGAATCCTCCACTGGCGTCAGTATTCTATACAGTAACATAATTTCAGGAACATAAGTAATTTATTGTAAAGTGTGAAATATTTCCTTAATTTCTATTCTAAAGGACTTAATCTCCTTAAGAACATCTTGAGACATATTAGATTGAACCATCTAAAGATTATGGAACATGTATATTTGAGATATGATTAACACCCCAAGATTATGGAAATTTTATTTGGTAGTATAAACATCGTTCAAATATTTTACTAGATCTTTCATCACCTTAAGATATTTTTCACTTACCTCATAAACATCATACTATAAAGTATGGGCTATCTAAATATTCTTATTCAAATCTATTTGGGTTTCCATTATCCTAACCCATTTTTCAAAATCATCCTTTTAAATAGAATTCTCCTTGAGTTCCTTTATCTTATCCTTTGAGGACCTCATCTCCTATTTAAATTTATTATAATCTCTTATGATATTATCAAATTCAGTTAACAAGGTATAGGAAAGGATTTCATTTCAGAACTATCTAATCTTCTACTCAACAATGGTGAATCCTTATGCACTAGAGGTGGTGATGACATATGGGGTGTATGAGAATGGTCAATAGTCTCCATACTCACATCAATGACTCTATATCCAACATCAGGTTTTCTAAGAAGAATTGGATACATTGACTGATGATCAAATGTAGATATAGTTATTCCTTTAATAAATAAAACCCCAAGAACCATATCAATTGGCCTTTCTTCAGGAACTAAAATAGTTTTATCAACAACTAGATCAACATAATGAAATCATTTAGTGGATTCAATTACTTCAGATCCTTGACTCTGACCAAACTCTTACACTGTAGGATTGACCAATGGAAACTAATTCTATTCTCTAGCCACTTCTGATTCCTACACCTCCCTAGTAGTCACCGTCTTAGGAGGTGTTTCATCCCTAGGTGGTGAAGTTTGAGATAGATACCCCCCTAAGACGCAACTTCCTGACCTACATGATTCAAAGTGTTTGAATTGGTGTTTTAGTATTATCCAATAGTCTTAAATAGCATGAAAAATATTCTATTAGTCTTATGGAATTTTACTACATCTCCCTAATTTATATCCACTTATTTTTTCTTTAAAACCAGGTTAATCAACATACAATATGGTTAATCATTTATTTTTTATTTTCCTTTTCAACAATAATGCATAAACCACATCATGTATCTTGTAAGGTTCAACATTAGATTATTGATCAAGATATATAAGACATACATATATTGAAACAATACTTTCTCTATTTATCAATCTCTATGGGAAATCATTGTTTGAAAAAACTTACAAAGAACCTTCCACTTAGGCTCTAAATCCTTCACTAGCTTCTTCTCAAAGGAAGAGGTTCTAAAAATTAATTTAAAAACATATTTTGGTTGTAATGTACATGAATCAACCATTGTATAACTAAAATTTTACTTCCCTTTATGGGGAAAATTAAGAATCTCAACAAAATACACTGATGAAGCCATCACATATTTCCCATTTAAATTTAATGAAACAATATCCTCTGTTCCACATGATTGAAAATAAACATTCCTCATGAAAAAAATTACCTCTTACTCAAACAAAAAACCATATTTATACTCATCAAAAACAAACTCCAAATCTTGAAGCTTAAGGAACTTCTTCAGTACCATCTCAGTGTTCTTTAACTAGTTCATATCGACCACCTTCCCTATGAGAGATCTATGTGGTACACCAATTTATTTTGCTTTCTTGTATGAACTAGTGATTCCCTAATCTATATTCTTAGATTTTACCATGGCAGATAGGTCTATTCTGAATTAAAGTGACTAAAATAAAATAAAATAGAAATAGGAACAAAAAAGAACATAAATTATTTTCTAAAGACACAATAGGATTAATTTAAATAAAAAACTGAATAATTTTTGAAAATAAATTAAAACAAAATTAATTCATTTAATTGAAACATTTTTAATAAAATAAAATAAAATAAAATCATTTAAACTCAAATAAAACCAATTATCTTTTAATAAAATCAAAATGATCACATGTAAGGGGTTTAGTAAAAATATCTACTAACTGATTCTTAGTAGAGATAAACTTAAGAGTAATTCCACCTTTTTGACTCATTTGATGATTCTCATATGTGGAAAAATTTTATGTGAATCCCCATACATGAGTACCACTATGTGGATCCAGTATACATGAATATGGAGTTTTACAAGAGGAATCTCTTAACATGTATGACCCTAACATGAATATCATTATGAGGTGGATTATACATGAATCATTTTATGTGAGGACTTTTCCATTTTCCAAAATATCTCTCTAATTTTATTTTAATCTCATCCAATTGAATCTATTTCTTATCAAACACATTTCATTCATCTAAATAATATAGGGATTTATTAGAAAAAATACATAATTCAAAGTCAATAATTTTACGTATCAATTTTCTCTCCCCATTAACGACCTCAATTAAAACCACTTTATCAACATCTTGGGGTTAGGGAGGAACATTCTTCACCATTTTATCCTTCTCCAATTTTCTTCCACTAAATTGAATCTAAGGATTGAATTTATTGAGAGTAGGATGGAATTGAATTTATTAAAGTAGTAGGACATGAATTAGCTAAATCAATATACATGTGTTCCATGCCTGGAATATAAAAAAGTGTTATTAACTCAAACATTATGTAAATAATTAAATTTTTTAAAGTTATTTAAACTATTATTAAATATTATTTTATGTGTTAATTTATCATATATTCATTCAATATACATTCATTCATCTATCTCAAAAAACAGGTCAAAAATATTCACCCATAATATATTAGTTTTTTCCATCTTTAAAATATTTATTACTTTTACTTCACAAATTAATACTTTCATTTACATTTAAAAATTTTTATTTATACAATAATAGGAGAGTATATACAACATACATAATAGTTCAAAACTACATGTCTTCTATAAATTTTCAATATTTGAAACATGATTAATATCTGGAGATTCTTTTCTTTAGGTACATAATTGTTTAATTTCTCATAACTTCATAATTTGGTTTCATACACATTAGTTGTTAAAAAAATTTATATTCCTTTAAACATCATTGGATCTATCAAATCATCAGCTTCAATTTTTGGGTCATACTCACCCTTAATTGTATCACATTAAATTCCCCTTTTCATTGAACCTTATAAACAATTATTACAAAATAATATACATCTTCCTTTAACCATTATTTAGAGCTATATGGTTGATAAATCAAAATGTTAGATCCAAGAACACATCTTCTTCAAATTCATTCTCTTTCAACTGAAGTTTTATTTCGCATCATTGTAGCTAAATTTTTTTTGATAGGATTTCTTAAAAATAATGAAATTCTACCTATTACTTCAATATTTAAAAAATGAATTGTTATACCCAAAAACTAAATTCCAACCATAACTTCAATATAACTTCAATTTTGATAGGATTTGTTATATATATATTTTTTTAGTACTGTGCGTATTTTATCATTTTGATTTTTTTTCTACATAATTGTTTTGAAATATATATTCTGAACTTAATTTTATTTTATTAAATGATAGGAATTCCAAGGAGGAAGTGTTAAACAGTTTCATCAACCACACCAAAAGATGACGATCCATCTGTCTCCCTCCGTACAACATCTGAGACACCATCCGCTTTCCCCCTGCACCATCTCCCCTTGCACCATCTCTCTCACCCTCTGTGAGTGTCCCTTCAGCTGCTCAATCATCACCTTCCCTTTCATAATCCTCAGGAGTGAGGTAGAAGGCCTACAATTCTAGTTCTTCATGGGGATACTGGAGGGTGACTACTATGGGTACAAATTTTAATATAAATAAATTTATTGAACTTTTTTTATACTAACTATTTTTTTATAAAAGTTGGAAACAATGTAGGTATGGAGAAAAATATGAAAATTTCAGATGTATGGAATCTGATCGGGGAGAAGATAGTTGTCCCATTAGATTTTTATGGGGTACCTATGGATGACACCATAGGATTACTTGGCCAGATTCTAGGCCAGTTGGTCACAGAGCTAGTTTCTCTTCCTATTACGTATGATGATTGGAGGCATATGCCTTCAACTTGGAAAAATTAAGTTTTTGATTCCCAAATAAAGGTAATTTTAATACATTACGGTGTAATTGAAAGTCATTATGTTATTAAATTATATTATTTTCAAAAATGAATTTATATATACAAATGTTATTCCACTTTACGGTTATTGATGTGCTAGTATGAAAGTGGGTTTTGAAAAAATGTGCAAGAAATGGAAAGAATTTGAATGGAGATTGTGGAGTGATGTCAACAATACTTTATTGAATTCCCAACAGATGTACGATGAGCTACCCGATGGGATACCCAAAGAGCAATGAAAATCTTTTGTTGACAGACATCATGATGAGAAACAGATGGTATTTAAATATATATTATTATATTAATCTCATTTTATATTTATACATGTATATGAAAAGAATATTTCATTGAATACATTACTATTAAATTACGTTTTATTTATTTCAGGATTTTTCAAGGAAGAATGCATCAAACTGGGCTAAGCAAGTTATCCCTCACACTGCGGGATTAAAGAGTTTTTATAGAAGCCAATCAAATCTAGTAATCTATTCATTAGTTTAAATATTTATAGGACAATATTATCTATTTAATATATTAAAATTTTGATTTATCTTTGTTTAATGCAGTCACAAAATTTAGGGTACCAGACATCCCAAACATGGTTAAATGTTCACAAAAAATATGATGGAAGTTTTGATAACGATCCTGCCAAATATGTTGGGGTATGAACTCATTTTTCATTATAATATATTATTATTAGTTGTCACTATGTTAATATATATTATTTCTAATACGGATGATATTTTATTTAAAGGTAAAAATTAACGAACAATGGGATGCCAATCCCGTGCAGTCCTACTCAATCTCCCAGGATGACCGAGTTGGTAAAGTCCTTGGGAAAGAGCATCCTTGTCTAGTGTGTGGGATGGGTTTGGGACCCATTCTATTTGAGGTCTTTAGTTGGTCACCGAAGATTACAACTGCATCTACTCCATGTTGTAGTCAGTTCATACCCCAATATGCTCAGAGAGTGATTGTTTCTCTACAAAACACAGTTTAGGAATAGGGTACTCAGATATCCGCTTTTCCAAAAGCATTGATTGATTTATATCCAAAGACGACCAGATCTATCTATGGTGGTATTTCATCGACTGGTGGTGAGAAGGTAAATCAAAAAAATTAAAAATCATTTAGTTTTCAAAACTTTATTGGTTTAAAGTTTAAATATAAATATACAACAATATTTTATTTTCAATATAATGTTCTTACAGGTGATAGTAGCAGGAAGTAGAGGTGGAGGTGGAGAGGGTGACATGATTTGTTCATCATCGGATAGTGATTATTAGAGAGGATTCTAGTAATAGTATTTGTATATGTATCATGTGTGGCACAGAGTAGTCACCAAACATTTTCATGGCCGAACATTTTCTTGATTTCTATTGTGTCCTTTTATGTATTATGAACCTAATCTTCCAAAGGCACTAGGAATTTATAACCCTTATGTTGTATTAATGGATATTTATATTTATGAATCATATAATAATATGTGTAAAAATTTCTAAGTTGTTATATTTATGGTGTAGAGTATCAAGAGGAGATTTTTGGTGCTATTTCTAAAATCAGCTTAGGATTATCATAAAGATAATGGCCTCAACATAGTGGATAATGGTGGAGTTTTTAGTGGTTATACCTTTTTAGGAATAACTGAATTATGGAACAAGGATGTGTTCTAGACTCTTCTTGATAATATACGATAATGTATGTTTATACTTATGTAGTTTAGGAGAGTTTTAGTATAAAATTTTAATGTTTAAAGTTTTTTAGTTTCATACGCATATAGATTTACTACATTAAAATTTTAAAGTTTATTGGATGAAAAATTCATAGGTTTATAGGTTTACAGGTTATAGGATTGATAATATGGAGGTTTGAAAGCTATGTGTCTAATGGATTCAGTGTTTCTCATTATAAGTTTCCAGTTTCTAGGTTTCCAATTTTGTAAGTATTAGGTTTAATGTTTTTCAGGTTTGTAGGTTTGTAGGTTTGTAGGTTTGTAGGTTTCTAGTTACATATTTTTTTCCTTTTTTATTTTTATTTAACAGTTTATACATTTTTTTGTTTTTTAAGTTAATTTTTAATTTGATTTCATGTTATATGTTTCAATTTTTGTACATTTCTAGTGTTCAGTTTTTCACTTTTCATATTTTCATATTTATAAGATGTTTTTACATATTTTAAATTCATATGTTTATATGAATTATAGTTTATCAAATTTATAGAAATATCCTATCCAGTTTTCATATTTTAAAATTTATATATTTCATATTTATTATGTTTCATGTTTTCAGGTTGTAGGCTTTGAAATTTGATGATTTCATATGTTTTTATTTTTATGCTAATGGTTGGATGTTTAAACATTCTTTGTTTTCAATAAGGAAGTATATAATATTGTAGGATTTTAATAATGGATATATCATGTTTAATGATCTATAAAGTTATAGGATTATTGTATATAGGTATGGGGATTCCATGTTTTCAATCTTATAGGTTTTAGTTTTTTAAGAAATCATTAGTTTTAATGCTTGTTGGTTGAATGATTTCTAGTTTGAAGGAATGAATGTTTAGAAGTTTAAAATTTTCTGGATTACATGTTTACATGTTTTCAGGGTACTGGTACTAGGGCTGCAGAATCTGCAAAATTTTTTTATTTTAAATATACCTTTAGTGGAAGTTTAAACCACGACTATGTAAATGGACCATATTTCATGGTGGTTCAAACTGCCACTATAATTTGGTATCTTACTATCAACGGTAGTTAAATCCACCGCTACATACATGAACTGTATAATTTTAGCGACTTTTTTTTGATTTAGCAGTGTTTATTGCAAAAAAATATGTTTTTTTGTAGCAGAGGTTTAAACCACCGCTAAATATTTCTCATTTTCATTACCATTTCATGGTGGTTTGTGTATTTTTCATGGAATTTTTCCTGAGGGAAAATGAAATGATTTTTAGCGGCGGTTTAAACCGCCACCAAAAGAGATTTAATTTTTTATGGGGAAACCACTGTTAAAACCAAAATAACCTCCATGAAATGTGTTCACTACGACGGTTACCAAAAACTGCCGCTAAATTGCAGAAACCACCACATATTGTATACCAACACCCAATTTAGTGGCAGTTTTATAAAACCACCACCATAGAAAAAACCATGCCTCTATGATGTGATTTTATTGTAGTGCTAAAATTAAATGTGAGGTCTTACTCCATTATGGGCTTGATTTGAGGTATGAGACAAAAATTGTCACTATAATATCATATTAATTATAAGAGAGGGTCATTTTTCATCTTTGAGTCTTGTAATGTTGTCTAGTCTAGTACAAAATATGGGTAACATACATCATTGAATTTTTTATAGGAACAAAAAATTCTAGTTTAGTTTAATCTAGTACCACTAGTCTATAATATTTTTCCTATAATATTGGTTTTGAGACATAACTTCAATGAAACTCTATATTCATTAGAATAAATAATAAGACCTTCATCTAAAAGGCCTTACAATACTTTGATGATATCAATTTAGTAATAAAAACACCAACATTTCTTATCTGATATACAAATTAAGGACTTCATGCATGAGATCATACACACATATGATGGGATTAATCTTCCTTAGCTAAAAATACATTTATGACTAGAAGTAAAATCCACTTACCATAAAATATTAATAAATAAAACATATATTACAGGTTGATGTTGTTAAGTTTCTCCCACAAAAATATATAAATTCTTCAATAGAGAAGAGTATCGACTTCAAAATTTCTCAAAAAAAATCATTTATCTTTATTTTTTTCTTATATATCCCCATAGAATTATATTAAATTTTCATCCATATTTTGAATATAGAAATATTTAATGATTCTTGACCATGTGGTTTACACCAATGTAATTTGGTTAAAAAATCATCAAAATTATTTTCTAATTTAAACTCATTTAATCTCAATAAATAATTTCAATTTAAATTAGTGAGAGACTTTGGATATTTTCCTCCCTCAAAATCATGAAAAATATTCATGTAATTTAAAAACATTCCATATTTTCATCCATTTTCTCATGAAATAATTCATGTGTATACAAGATACCCTTATGAAGACCTCGATGTACTCTTTTAATGTCATTTATTAGTTATCCATATTCTATGAATATGATTCTAAAGTATTTCTATAAATATTATGAAGTTTACACTTTCTCTTATGAAGTTTGATCATAATCTTGATTTTTTTACTATTATAAATTTGGAGTTATATCAGAAAAATTTGTTATCTTAATTTTCTAAAGTCAGTTTTTACTCTTCTTAAGAATAATGTTAGTATTTAAAACTGATTAGTTACCATTATGATGTTAGATAGTACTCTCTATATGACCTATGAGTCTTATATATTTATCAAATTTTCTAATCAGATGGAGGGTTCCATTCTATTTTCATGAATATTCATCTTCTCAATTCAAACACATGACTTCAAGATTTTATAGGATAGTCACAAACATTTTTTGATCCATTCCTATCCATATCCAAACACAGAAAATAAATTCTATAAATTTCATTATATATCTAATTTTATGGTTGATAAGAAAAAAAATTCCATCAACATTTTCACTATTTTCATCAATATCCCCCTTTTTATTTTTTATAAACCTTATAAATATCTTTTAAAACCTCAATTTATCTCCCAAGATACATCCAATAAAAACTTTTCCTAAATAATAAGTATCTTGACACCACACTATAGTATAATGTTATGTTCTTTAATTACTTGGTGATATAATTGTTTTGTCTATGTAATTATAATTTTATCCACCTTTTTTACTATAAACACATATCCTAAATTCAAGTGACATAAAATAGAATTATTATGTTCATTAATAATATTGATGCATCTTTTACCTCTTTGAAGTCACAATCCAAATCAAAGTGGGGTACTCACAATGTCCTATATGAGAGGGAAGTATTGAACATTCATGGTCAACCTTAGTTTCTCAAACCTATCGTTTGGAATTACTTTATTGAATATATCAATTGGTTGGTCTCAGGAAGGAGATAATTATATCTTGATAATACCATTGGAATCCATCACTTTGATGAAGTGAGACATGATGGTAATGTGTTTTTATCTTTAATGTCTCATAGGATTTTTAGAAACATCTATAGCACATTTATTGTCAAAATAGATTCTCTGTGGTTTTTGAATCTACACACCGGACTCATCACACTCATACATTATCCAAATAATCTTCTTGAAAGAACTATTAGCATACATATATTCATCTTATGTGATTCTTAAGGTAACAAAGTTTTTCTTTTATAGTTCCATGTAACACAGATTTATCCCAATACTAAAATTATAAATGAGGTAGAACTTATATCATTACAATAACCTTCAAAGTAAACATTAGTATACTAATATAGATTTAGGTTATCTACATTATTATATAATATTACGAAGATCAAATTCGATTTTATATATTTATGGAATCTCATATTAACTAATAAATGTGATTCCTTTGAATAACTCTGATATCTAGGACTTAAGCTCACTTTATGTACAATTTTAGGCATGGATGTAGTGGGGTAGAGTAGAATACCCATCATAATTATAAAATCCATTTGATAAAAAAATTCACTATCAATATCCATGTATAGTTTCAACCCAACATGTATATGTTTATAAATCGGTTTTGAGTCCCCCATCCAAAACATTTGGAACAATTCCTTTCGAAACATCTCTAGGAACAGATATTAAAATTTTCATCTTCTATCACTTATAATATAAATGAGTTTCTCATTTCATTGAGGATTGATATCTCAAAAAAAACTTAATATGAGTAGAAATATCTTTACCGTCACTATGTTGATCAGTAAAAAGAATAATTTCATTGACATAAAATCTCTCTTAGAGTGCATGACTTCATTTTTTATGTATAAATGTTTTCCCACATTATATTTTTAAAATTTTATATCCATAAATAATCTATCCATCATGGAATACTTTATAAAAAGAATATATTTAATCGTTATAGATAATTCATTAGTTTAAATACCATAAGATCATAATTATCAAGAACCAAACATTTAGGTTGTTAAATACATACTTCTTCCAAAAAACTACTCAAAAAGTTATATTTGAAATCCATCTAAAATATTTTATACTTCCTATGAACTTAAACTAAAATGAGTGTTCTTATTACTTCCAATAATGAAATAGAAAAATTTTCTCTTCATAATCAACCCCATTAACTTGTAATATTATTTTTTAAATAATATTTTCCTTGTTCCTTATAACTTATATTTTTCATTAAATTTAGTTATGAACAACCACATGGATACAGTATATATTTTTTAAATTTTTATATAAATATGGTCCTAAGTGTAATTATTAAATATTTGGTTTATTTAATCATTTATAAATTATAACACTCTACATGTTTTATAGATTTATCTTGAGAGTGTGGTTTAATTTGAATTTTTTATTAATTTGACTCTCACGTATTAGTCTTCTTCCAGTTTGAATAGATTCACTCATAATTTAAATGATGTTGTCTAGTGCCATGCGATTTTTCATATTTTGATACTTTTTTTTAATTTTTAAAATCTTCCTACACATTAATTGTCTTGTCAGATTCATCATGTTCTTCTTGGGGTCCATCCATTAATTATTCCTCACCGTTATTCTTTGAAGTGTACATTTTTTATTCAATAAAATCCTCAAAATCTACTTCATCTAGTAAACTGATATTTTGGATTTTAATAATTTTCACCTCATAAATGTCAAAATAAAATATATTTACTTTTTTCTGACATCTATAACCCTTTACACTAGATAGGTTTACTAGAAAGATATCATCTTCAGACTTCTCATGAAATCTACCCAACATTGTATTTTTAATCATTATGATGGATGAACTAGCAAACACTCTTAAGTAGTCCATTGTGGGTTTCTTCTTGAAATAAATTTCAAAGGTGTTCATCGTAGAGTTTGATCTCAACAAGAATATATTTTTAAGATTAATAACCATAATACAACCTCTCTCTAGTAGAATATTGAGATTTTTTTTCTTCCATCATAGTTGTCCCCAAATATATTAAAGTAATATTTTTTCAATGACACCACATTTTTTAGTTTTTTTCCAGAGTTCTATTAAGGGATTTAAATCCATATTTTTCAAGTTTATATTCAAATTATATACTTATGAATTATATCTCATTATAATATAGGAATTTATTATTTTAAATAACTAATTCATTATAAAATATTATCTTGAAAATTTTTCACAACAACTGATTTTTATTTTATAAATATCACATTGGAATTTTTTTAAAATAATCATTAAATGTGATTAAATAAAGATCATACAATGTGGAATTATATCTCATTGGTAAACATAGATCATAATGTATTGGCTTAAGTGTAACATTCCAACTCCATTAACTCGAACCTAGTGGTTATTATACTAACTTGGAATAAGATATAAGGAAACTAATACCAAATGATCAAATATTTTAGAAATATTGGGAGACAAGATACACACAATATTGTCACCTTAAATTTTTAAATATGGAGGGAAATTTATTATTTATTATATTATATCCCTTTAATAATTAATAAACCCCTTCTTAGTATTATGGGTAAAGGAAAATATAATAATGTGTGAGATTATCTACTCACTAAGGTAAATCTTATAACATTTGAAATCAATAAATAAATAGAGAATGAATAATATGGTAGAGATAGAAAATAGTCACATATGTCATATAAATAAAATATAAAAGGGGAATATATCCATGGATGAAATAAAAAAAATAATCCCAAGGATAAAATTAAATGATTTCATACCAAGGGATGCATAATGTTAGACATTATAATCACACTATAAAGGAATCATATCAGTACATCATACATAATTGGGTAGGCATGCACTAAATACCCAGACTAGTTTATCTAATGAGACCTACCGATACATCGAGAGACTATCTAATTTCAGGCCCTAACCATCACATACTAAATCCAATGCATTGTACATATGAAATAATTGAATAACCATTCAGTACATAATCAACATTCTATAATAATAAATATTCATATTGGAAAAGTAACATAAAAAATTTCATCATTTTCCTAGTATATACTAAAGTTGACTTATCATCCAATAGTCATATATATTGATCTAAAAATTATATAAATTTCCTTTATTTACCTAATTATTATAATATTTACCATTCTTGTTAAGCCCCACCAATATTATTTAAATAAATTGGGATCTTTACACTATATAGATTAATCATTATATGGATAACTTAATACTATAAATGATATAGAATACATACAAGATAATAAATAACATTTAAATTAATATTTCCATCAATTAATCAGAAATAACTTTGGAAAATATAGATGAAAATGGATGTGTAACTCTTAAAAGAAATTTCATGTTTATAAAAGCATCTAAAATACTCTTTTAAAATCTTAAGAAAACATACCTTTACTTATAGAAACATTTACAACCAAAATTCCAAGAATATTTTAGAAAAGTTTTTTCTTTGAAAAACCATGGAAAAATTTAATTCATGTTTCAATTAAAATATTATCATAATGATGGGAAAAGTTGTTCATGCGGTAAACATTCAAATAATAATTCGTTTCATTTTTTTTAAAATGTAAAAACTAATTCATTTTGAAAATGAAAAAAATATTCGTTTGGAAACATTGAATATAAATTCATATATAGTTTAAAATTTATTTAAATATTCATTTTATAATTTAATATTAAATTATTGAAAATATTTTAAGAGACATGAAAATGGATGAAAAATTTCATCAACTAAACAGAAAATAAAGACAATGTTTTTTGTTTAAAAAATGTTCTCAACCGTGTTTAGTAACAAATAAGGTAAAAATTTATATAATATTACAATATATATATAAATAATTAGAGGATAATAAAATTTATTGGTTTTATTATATACAAATAATTTAATTCCTCAAATGGAATCTTAAGAATTATAATCCTGAATAAGGATGAGATTGTGAAATAAACCCTTACCACTTTGGTAGTTTTTGAATCAAAGATATAGGGATAAAATAATTTATTTTATATTTAATTACCATGAAATAATAATTATACATGATATTTAATCTAAAATGGTTATTATATACACCCCAAAAACATAAATTCTCGTATAACATCATACATGTCTCAATGAAGCAATATTGAGATGAAGAACCCTTACCTTAGGTATGACTTACTCCAAAAGTGATTAAAACCTCATGTATGAAAAATTTAAATTTAATGTACTTATAATATGAAAACATATTCATATATACAATACCATACATGGTTTACTTATAACATCATATGAACTATTTATTTACAATCTTTCATTATCATCAGCATTTTTGGTGTTAACTACTTCATTTTTTATATAAGTTTTCATTCAGAAATTATGGTCATTGAATCATGATATTAATTCTATAATATATATAATTTTTATCATGAAATAAATTTCAAATAAATTAATTTTATACATATTTATAATCATCCATGAAAATAGGTCATGAAAAATGAACAACATCATTTAGTGGAGGAGGTAGTCCACACATATGTACGAGTGAGATTATCATTTTTTAATAGGTGGAAGGGTAAGTAGTTAAACAATAATATGTATATTAAAAAAATAATAATTTCAATTATAAATATAATATATATTGATTAGTTCCATATTTATAATAATTTCTACAATTTTGTGATGATAAATGAATTACACGACAACATGGAAATGGTCGATCGTACGTTCAAACAAGCAATGTTTTCATTTTACATATGATAGAAATAAGGTGGAAAATGGTTGTACCATTATAATATTAATATATTAGTATTTTTATGATGTAATAATTAATATTTTAGGATTGGTAAAATATATTTATATGATTTATAAGTATAAATAAACTTTGAAAGAGACTATAAATATAATTACCTCTTATTTGTGAGGCCTCATTTGGCATGCAACTAAATACTCTTTATGATGGTCTTAGTAGAATAAATGAAGCCCATGAATAAAGGAAAAAATTATAGAAATATATTAGGGAAGTTTTTGGCTCAGTGAGAGTATTCAATCTTTAGGAATAATGGAGAAGAGTATACTCCCTTTCATAGATGAGGGGAACAACACACATAGAATTACATAAAATAACTAAATATAATATATATTATAATCCTTTAAAGTGAAAAATTGAAAATTATTTCAATGGTAGGACATGATTAGGTCAAAATACCATCCAATAAAATTTATACATGTATAAGTCAGATTATAATCATTATATTTTGGTTTAAACCCCTTATCATGACTTTTTAACCTTGACCATGGTAACACATTTTTACAATTTGAGGGTAATAAATTTACATCAATGTTGAAAATTGGATAAAAAATGGTCCACTGATGAAATTTTATACCCTTTATTATCCCAATTATCCTATTTAAATATATATTTTTATTTTAAATCATTTAATAAAATATTTTTATCCTAAAATATCATTAATTTAATTTTTAAGACTATCCATTTTATTTGAATTCAAAAAATAAATAAATAAATACAATAATGGAATTAGAATATAAATAAATTTAATATAATTTATATACTATTATTAAACCTTAAATTCTTTTAATTCCCAAATTTATCCAAAATATAATAATTTTATTATTTTTAAAATCATTTAGCTTGATTTTTCTACTTCTAGCACTTGCACTGTATAAGTGTTTTTTAAGAACTTATGGTAATTATATCACCACTAAGAATTTTAAAAAAATTATTATCATAAAAATAATTTATTTATGTTAAAATTGACCAATAATATTCCTTTATAACTTATTTTTATCCATAAAATTATATAAGATAAATTAAAATTAAAAAAATTACATTTTTTATTTATCATTTCAATAATATAATATAAATGTTATAATCAAAGTAATGTGATTTTTTCCCAAAAATTTAAATATAGGATTTTATTAGTGAAATTAAACTAATATAATGAAATAAAGGCATGTTTTATGGTGATTTGGATGTGGTATCCCATTGTTTCAATAGAGTTTTTCCCATCTTACCCTCACTGAGGTGAAAAATATTTTTCAAAACGAATATTTATAATGATAAAAAATTAAAGGTATCTATTTAAAAAAAATTTCCTCATGACATTAAATATGGAATCTATTTATCCAGATTAAATTTAAAGAATTTAAAAAAATATATAAATAAAAATGTGTAAAACACAATGATTTGTTTTAAAAAAATAAGGTTATTTAGTAGACAAAAAAACTTTTACCAAAATCAATACAAATTTTTATTCCTAAGGCACTATTTAGATTATTTATAATAAAATTTATATAATGTTAATTTAAAACTAAATAAAAAATTTAATGGTTAATTTAAAATTACTTGATTAAATGAAATCAAATGACCATTTTACAAAAATAGACATTTTTCATTATTCACTTAAAAATCAATCATTTTTGAAAAATACCAAACATTAATCCTAAGAATATTTTGACATGCTGACTTCAAAAATGATATCCACTTTTTAAATAAAATTACTTAATGTGGAATAAAATAATTATTATAAATTTAAAAAATATTTTAAAAACCATTTTTGAAGAAATTGTACTTTGAAGTATAAAATGACATTATTGAAAATTGAGTACTTATATATCATCATTAACATATAAATCTAATTTATATAAAACCACTATACATATTATTAATTTTTTGGTTATTTTTATTCATATAGTCAATTTAATGGTAAGGTTATAATGGTCATATTTAAATAATAATGTAATATATCAATGTTTTCTTAAATAAAATTATTGAATTTTATGGAAGCTATAAAATTTATTATTCTCTTAAGATTTATTTGAGGGGTGTTATAATATCAATACTTAAATAAAATTCTTCCTCCAAAAAAATTATAATTAATCAGGGGTTCGATATATAGTTTTTTTGAAAACCCACATCCATGAATAGAATAATAAAAATTCCTTTAAAAATGGGAAGAGGGAAACATAATGGTTAGAAAAATAACTTAGATTCATGTTACTGGATAAAAATATCAATAGTGATAAGTGAAAATATAGACATGAAGGAAAAATATAAAATAGAAGGAATAATATAGATAGATATGGAACATTATCATGAGAAATTTAGTAACCAAAAAACCATATATCACTAATAGATAAAGGGGACCATAAATTCATTATAATTTTCCATAAAAGGATAACTTTTTTAATTTTAGTATACTATGCCCCGAGTTTAGAGATTTTTTTACTATCATTATAAATGACCTAAAAAATTATTGATACATGATTTACTTCCATTTAATATTTTCGATGTCATCCATTCATGGTTAATCAAACTATTTTCACTTCTATCACATCTCTTACTCCAAGAAATTAATATTAAAGAAGAATTACTAAATCATGAATTAGTGAAATTATATTTTGAAATATTATAATATCCTTAATAGTATAGAAAACTATTCTTACTTTTTTATATTCATAAACCAAAAACAAAATAGTTATCATAAGATGAGATAATATCTAATATTATTTAACCTCCATATGTAAAAATAAAAAATTAATATATAAATCCTCAACAATAACACACAAAGTAAAACATAAATCATTCTATAAATAAATAACCTTGAAACACATCAAAATATACCATACCAAATTGTAAATGAAATATTAGATTGATTTCATCATATATTATTCCAAAATTGAAATAACATTCATCTCCAAACAACCTGATTCACATACTAAAATAAATATTCCCTAATCATATATTCTCTAATATATGATAATATTTTCCATAAACAAACTGAAACATAATAAAATGACTTCAAAAACATATATTCTTCCATAAGTTAACTCAATATTTATTCATCAAATAAAATAACATCCAAACAAACAATAGTATGTAAACCTAAATCACATAATATTCCTTAAAAATATAGTAAACTTTTATGAAACATATTTTGTCAATTTTTCACCAAATAAATTTTAAATCTGATGTTAATCTATATGATAAAATATATTTTCCCAAAATTTAACTACCCATTTATCCTAACTATCCATTATTACCTCAACATAAATGATTATATTAACCCTAAAGGTTACTAGTATCATTCGAATTTTGTCAAAAAATACTATTCTTACTAAAACAACATTTTCCTGAAAACATATTCAAAACCAAAGGGATATATTCCCATAAAAGTGTCCAAAAATACCCTTAATCATCTTAAACTCCCATAACATAAAACCTCAAAGGGGTATCTATTACTTTAAACATATGGTCAAAATTAGACTTATTAACCCATAAAACATTACGTATATTCCATATCAATATATAATCTAATAGGATTACATAGGTTCAATCCTATTATTCTGTATAATGGTTCATAAAGAAAATGTGAATTAAAAAAATTATATCCCTCAAAAGTCTCTAATCATGTGTGTAGTGTTATTCCCACTCAACATTCACTAATGATGATCAAGTTGACACCAAATTTGACCCTTTTATATTTTTACCCCTATGTGCATATATGCGATAACCGAATACACATTCTAATATATATACATGGATATATTTTCTAGGAAAACCACAAAATATCAGATTTTCCAAAGCATCATAATATTACTATATAGTAAGAAATATACCTAGAATCTTTTATAGGGGTATGTTATATAATATATGTTTTCTTAAATCTGGTTTTGAAGGGTTCTACTAAATCTTCCACTGATAGAAACTATAACACCATAACTCCAATAACCTAGAGCTGGTGGTTATATTACAATATTGGCACAGGATACACGAAATATCATCCAGATGTATTGAAAAATTTATGAGTCATGGGATAATGGATACACATATATTTCTCACCTAATATTTAAAAACATGGAATATAAATTCAAAACATGATGATAAATTAATTATTTACTCTATTATAGCCCTAGAATAATTCATTATTCTTTAATAGGTATATTGGAGAAAGGAAAACAATTTAAACTGTGAGCTCAGATGCTTAGTAAGGGAAAGATTAAAATAAAAGCTATCAAAAAATATATAAATAATTAATTATATGAAGAGATAATCAAAAATAAAATTTTCAATATAACTAATGCCATAAAGACAGAATATATCCATAATTAAAATAATGATGTAACTAATCAAATGGATAACTATAACTAATTTATTAATGATGGATGAATAATTCAATACATCATATTTAAGTTTTTAGAAGACTTTTTCAATGAAATCATACTTAATTAGGTAGAAAAATACCAAATACCTAGGATATTTTGTATCATGAAACCAACCGATGCATCAATTTTCCATCTAAATTTGGGACCACCCATAGCATACTAATTCCAATGCATTAATCATATGAAGTAAATGGATAATAATGTAATATATAATCAATATACCTTATTATGAAAAATTAGGGTTGTAAAATGATCATATGAAATATAAATATTTCCTTAGTACATAATCTACCCTTTTTAGAATTAAATGGTCATCTATGTAAAAATAACAAGTATATAGATTTTCAATGTTTCCAAAATTAATAAACTTGCTATAATTTTTGGTAAACACCCCCAATTTGATATCTATAAAATAAGATATTTACATTATATAGAGTAATGAGTATATAGTTAAGTCAATACTAAAAATGATTTAGATTACATCCATGATAATAAAGAACATATAAATGTTTATTTTAATAAATTCATCATAAATTAAGTATTATAGTAATGAAATTTACTTCAAAATGAAGAGATGAAAATGGATGTTCAAATTTTAAAAATAATTTATCTTTTATAAAATCATTTAAAATACGCTTTGAAATTCAAGATATTTTTTTAAAACCAAAATTCCAAAAAAATTGAGAAAAAATATTTTATTTGAGAATAAAATAAGAAATATGTAATGTAAAATTCAATGAAAATAGGGGTTATGATGATGGAAAAATTTGTTCATGCGGTATATGTTAAAACAAATATTTCTTTCACTTTTTTTGGTAAAAATTCAAAAGTAACCTGTATAAAAATGATAAGGATAATCCTATTAGAACCTTGAAAATAAAGTCAAAAATGGTTGAAAATGAATTTAAATAATCATTTGATCATTTAAAATTACATTATTGAGAATATTTTAAGAAACATGGACATGGAAGAAAATGATCATCGACCAATTGATAAATAAGGTCTGATTTTTTACATTTTATCAATCATATTAAGTACCAATGAAGCTAAAAATTGAAATAATATTTTAAAACCCTATAAATAACCATATGAGAATAAAGTATATGGTTTTTAATATATAAATATCAAATAATTCATCCAATTTAAATTAAAAAAACAATGAATGAGGATGATATTGTGATGTAAACACTTTCATCTTTGGTCACATTAAAATAAAAATCCATTGGATGAAATTATAATAATTTTAACTTTAAATAGTATGAATGGATAATTATTATTGATTTAAATATCAAAGGTTTAGTATATTCACCTCAAAAATGTAAAATGGTTCCTAACATCAATCATGTATCAACAAAATAATATTGAGATGAAGAACCAATACCTCAAGTATGAATTGCTTCATAAGAAATTTTTAGCTCTTATATAATAAATTTATAATGTTTATATTTATATACGAGATTCATATTTATACTTATAATAACATTCATGGTTTGATTATGTCATATTACTAGTCTTTTGTTAATTTTTTTCATTATCATCATCATTTTGCGTGTTAAGTACTTCGTTTTACCTATATATTATGATTAGACCATTATAGTCCTTGCATATTAATATTGATTTGGTATTATACATAATTTTAATAATGATATTAATATCTTATATATTCATCATATATATTTTTATAATCATCCATGAATGCAGGAAAAGAAAAATAAATCGCATCGCTTAGTGGAGGCGGTAGTCCATACATACTCATGAGAAACATTATTATTTTCCAATAGGGGAATCGAAAGATGGTTAATGATATATTATACTTACAATTTTTTTCATCATTATCTTATATTTCTAATTTTTTTTATAACCATCCAAGTAAATTAGTGATGAAAAACATATTACCCTTCTACATAGAGATAGTAGGTCGTACCTATGAATGTGTGATATTTTAATTGTTTATGGGATGGAAAGAAGATGGAAAATGTGTGTTACATGAAGATAATAATGTATCATTATATTTTTGATACTAGATTAATTTTTTTAGTGTTGGTACAAAAAATGCAGATGAATTATATGAATAAGTAATCTTTGAATGAGTTGGTGAAGATGATTATTTCTTCCTTGAGATACCTCATTTGGAATACTCCTTATTCCTTAAAAGGATATAATTATTATAAGAAAAGAAGATAAATAACAAAGGTAAGGAATAATGGTAGGTATTATGGTTGGAAATGGCCTATTTTTAGTGCTCCAAAATTGTGAATAAAAGAGAATAAGAGGTCCCTTATTATAAGAGAGGGAGAGGACATACATGGAATTATATAATAGATTTAAAAATAATATATAATATTATAAATTTACATGAAAAAAGGACATTATTTTAAATTAAGGAAATAATATGTTAAAAATCCCTTCAAAAAATAATATACATACATGTTTACGTTTCATTTTAGTCGTTATCTTTGGTTTTTACCCCTTATTAACCCATTTTATCTATAACAGTGGTAATTTTTTTTCTCATTTAAGGGTCATAAATTTAATTATAAGGTAAAAATTTGATGAAAATGGCCATGGATGAAATTTTATACTATATCCCACACCCTTTTCCTCATTTAATATTTTTTAGATTTTTGTGTAATTTAATAATTTTTTAATCATAAAATATCATTAAATTCATTTTTGAGACTATTCATCAAAATTGATTTCAAAGACATCAAGAAGGAAATGGAATTAGAATTTTAAAAAATTTACAAAAATTTACAATTTATAATTTCCTTTTAAATTCATGGAATAAAACAATTCATTTAAAAAATATTAATTTTTATATTTTTAAAATCATTTACCTTCTTTTTTACTGATGTCACAGGTACTATATTGTCATTGCGTAAGCATTTAAGGTAATTATATCATCAATAAAAATAAAAAATAATTTAATATCATTAAAATAGTTTATTAAAATTAAAAATTTACTTTTATAACCATTTATAAATTCATTTTATCCATATGAGAACAAATTATAGAAATGAAAATCAACAAAGTGAAATTTTGTATTTATACTTTTCATATAATAATATAAATGTTAAAACAAAATTAAAGTGGAATTATATTTCCAAATTCTATAATATATTATTTTATTTGTTTAATTACACTAAAAAAATTTAATAAAGGAAAGTGTTTGAGATATTGTAAGTATTATCCCCTTGTT
The DNA here is from genome assembly GCA_963277665.1 of Viscum album. NCBI lineage: Eukaryota > Viridiplantae > Streptophyta > Magnoliopsida > Santalales > Viscaceae > Viscum > Viscum album. Next base: position 420,739,431 of record OY728137.1, read on the forward strand.
TTAACCTTATTTTACCCTAACATAGGTGAAAATATTTTTCATAATTTTCTATTCATATTGACCATAAAAATGGAACCTATTTAAAAAAATTTGAGACTATTGATTTTATATTTGGAATAAATTTGTCAATATTTAGTTTATAGAAGCTGACAAAATCAATTTTAATAAGAAACTAATAAAACAAAATAAAAATCAGTTTTTAGGAAATTTTGTTATTAAACACAAAAAATAACTTTTACAAAAACAAAATATAATATTGATTCCTATGGAATAATTTAGGATATATTCCATAAAATGTATCTTAAATTAATTTTAAAACTAATAAAAATAAGTATGGTAATATTAAATATCTTTATTTTAATATAATAAACAATAGTTTGAATGAAATCTATAGTTTTCACTATTCACTTGAAAATCAATCATTTTAGAAAAGTATAGAAAATAATCCAAATACTATTATGAAATTAATATTTCAAAAATGATATATATTTCTTAAATAAAATTCCCAAAATTAAAATAGATTAATTATAATATCTATACACTACTTGAAATAAAAACCGTTTAAAAAAAATGTATTTTGAATCATAAAACGACATTACTAAAAATTATGAACCAATTTGTTATCATAAATAAATACATTTGAATTATATAAAACCTTTATAAATATTTTTCAAAATGTTGTTATTCCTTATCATACCTCTAATTAAATGGCTAGGTTATAATGGTCAGATTTAAAGATTAATATTTTTATAGTATGGAATTGTTCGCTTAAGTATCTTTGTTGCATGATAAGAATGTTATATTCTTTACTATTAATTTAAAAAGTATTTTCATGTTTTTGAATTAAGAATATTATTATATTTTATATCTACCTTTTGGAAAAACTTAACTATTTTTCACTTTTTAGTAATTTTAAAAATTTCCTCTCTATCACTCTTGAGATGAGGTGATTTTCTCACCATGTAACCCATTGAATTATTTCTTATTCTTATAAAAAATATTCATCAAAATTATGTTATTCAATTTATTCTTATATTTTTAAGTCAATTATTTGGAATTTATTAATTCTCCAATACGAATGATATTAGCACTGGTACTTTAAATTATGGCAACAACTCATCCATATACTATTCTTCTAATGAGGAATGTGTTCCCCTAAAATATAATCTCATTTCAATCATCACATAACAAACTCAAAATAAAAAAAATCAAGTTTAATCCCATAAACAAGTAAAATATTTTCTAATCTTAGTTTTTGGATTCAATCATAGATATTCCCATTCTTTAATTCTTTTGGTTGATCTCATTATCAATGGTCACAAAATCACAATCATGTTCTTTAATATTTTTCATGACATGGTTTTACAAGTTAAATATGATGGGTTTTAACTATCATGTTTCCATATATTTCTTCTCATGATGGCTTTGAGTTCCAACTTCTCTAATAATAACTTCCATATGTTATTAATATTCTAATTCTAGATTTCTCCACCATAAGATTTTATTTGACCTAAAATAAATGACTTAAATTCCACTGAACAAAGATATTTCTTTTCACATCTTTTTTTTATATCCTTAATACATTAAAATATTTTTTTATAGGCATCACATATGAATATTCATACATTTTAAGTCTTCTAAGAGTGTTGTTACTTATATAATTTTAAAATCTCCATCAATTTTTTTTTCTCATTCTAGTTCCATGGAAGATATATTTAACCTAATTTAATGATACCCACTATGTCCACATACACAACAACATAAACAATATCCTTTAAAAAATATATTCTTTATTATTGTAGAGTATGCCCACTAGTTCCAGTTTTCTTCTATGGTACAATTCCATTAAACCATTTCTTAGGTTATGAAAATCACAATATTTTCAAATTAGGTTATATATTTTTCACTCTCAATATATTTATATGATAATTATTCTCAAAAAATTATTTCTTAAATTGGTTTTTTGAACCTATATTGTTAGCCAATATAGATTTTGAATTTTCAAGTATCATAGAGATAGATTTAACTTGAACATGGGAACAATAATTCTCATAAATTTTAAATGAAACATATTTTATTTTCTTAACTATATAATAATCAATAAAAAACTTCTCTAGTCTATTTTTATCCTAATTACACCTTGAAATAACCTAGAAAAGTTCTCCATATTTAGTAACAAATTTCTTTTAAAACTCATTCATAATCCCATTCAACTCAACAACTTTTACCTTATAAAGATTTATTTCTTCAATGTTATTATTCTCTCAATTATAAAAGTAATTTTTATTTTTATTTATATTACTGACCTCCTTCTTAATAGATTTAATTTCTTTTTTATGTTGATTATTAATTTCAAGGCACACATACATATTAACTATCATTATGTGTTTTATATATATTTATTTTCCTTCTAATCCATTACATGATATATCTTATTTTATTTAATCATGTTCTATGAAGTTGTTATATTTTCTAGCATAGATTCCCTAAACTCAATTAATGGTGAAGATATGTCCTCTTCCCCTTTAATCAACTTAATTTTATTCATTCATTATTGAATTATTCTTTTTCTTACATTATATTTATTATGTCCTTTGCAGCCTTTTCATTTTAACTTTTATTAAGGATTAATTTCATCACACCACTCGTTATACTTCAGAATATTCTTCTTATTTTAATATTCTCAAACACAATTCCCAACTTATATACATTTTAATCTCCTAAGTAGAAGTTTTACCTTGATTTTTTCATCATCATGTTTTATATTTCTAGAGATAAAATCCAAAATTATTTTGTTATTATCATCACATTCATCATACTCATTCAAATAAATAAAGGAATCAATAATATCCTCTTTTTTATTCAAATTTTTCATGGATTTGTATTAAATATACATTTTGTCCATATTATTAAAATCTGGATATTTTCTCATCTCATAATTGAGAAGAGAATTGTGTAACTCATTAATGGAAAGATCTTCTCAATATTCAATGTCTATTATCTTCAGTTGAAACTAATATATAAATATTATCATTAATTTTTTTAAAATAATTTAATCTTTCCACTTATCAAAAAAATAAATTATATATTTTATTATCTCATTTACTATTCTAAAATAATAATTTATATACTAATAATTATACATTCATAAATCTTCATATTTAACCCTCTAAATTTTCATTTTGGATTACTTTATCTTAAAATTTAATTTTTATGTGTTATCTAACATATAATGCATCAGTTTAGAATTACTAATCCCCTTATTATTTGTGTAAAATTTATCTCATAATAAAAATAAAATAATATAATTGTCTTTACCATTTACCTCTATATTTCATTTGTCCTTGATCGTCATGTTGGAATCTCTCCTAATAGGTGAGAAACATATTTTCATAACATCACTAACCTCTAGGAGTTCTAATAAAATATTAGGAATATTTATATTCCTCTATCCATGAATATTAATTCCATTAAAAATGTGAAATCATATACTAATTATTTATTTAATATTCTTTATTATTTGATAATGTAGGATCTGAGAGGGGACTTAGTTTTCTCTAAGACAACTCGATGTTTCTAGGTAGGATTGAATAAATCTAGGGATTTTATCAGTGTTATATTTTTTTTTAAATTATCCAATATTAAATTTCTATGGATTATTAAGTTTTTGATCCACTCTATATAAACTATACTAATCCTTGAGCACGATAGTAATGTAAAAGAACAAATAACACACCATAGTTTTACAGTGTTCAACGTCAATGTCTAAGCCTACTCCTCACTATGTTTATGTCATAATCTTAGACCAATATTTTCACTATAATGTCACAGTGAGTACAAGATAGGTATTTTTTTCTTCCTTAACTTTCCAAATATTGTCTAGGAAAGTAAAAAATTAGGTAAGTGTAAATCATTGATTGTCTCTTAGAAAAAAATTAATTGTGGAATTATTTTTACTAGTAATACCACTCTCCCAGTTTATTTCCCTATATTTATTTCGAACTAGATATTTAGTGATCCTCTAGATACATTGATATTAATGATAAGATATAGTTTTTAATGGATTTAGATTTATTAAATTATATCAATGTAGTAACAACACACCAACCATTCTTCCCTGATATTCAGATTATAACCCTATGAATGAGATAATAAACACATGGGGTGACCTCATTTATCCTCATAAATAGGAAAAAAAATGATTTTAAGACAAATGAACATTACTTGACCCATTAAAAAAAATAAAATATGTATTATAGGTTGATGTTTATTAGTTTATATCACTTTAATGAAATAATTATTCAATAGAGAAGAGTACTAGATTCTTGAGATCAAGAAACAACTCATTTTTCTTGATTTTTTACTTATATATATATATATAATTCCAAGGATATTGTTTTCTTATATTTAATATGAAAATCATCCCTGATTATTAACCATGTGATTTTAACCAATTTAAATCTATAAATAGACATCAAAAATTTTATTTTCTCTTTCAACCTCAGTTATTACTGGTGAAGAATTTTATTTAGATTATCAAGAGAATCATGATATATTGAACATTCAAAAGATTCATGAAATGAAAATAAATTTTATAAATATTCTATATGGTCATTATTTTTCAAATGAAAATTGTATTGTGGCATGATATCTCATCTCACAATGCAATATGATTTGATCTTTATATAAAAACCATTTTTGATTTTCTATAATAAACTTAAATCACAATCCATTTTATTTTTTTGTGATTTTTTAAATGAAAATAAATACTAAATAATTTATTTTATTATCCTTTGAATATTAATTCTAGAAATTTGTAAAATTTTAATTATTTTAAAAAATATCCCTTTTCTCTAACTATTTGCGATAAAATTACTATTCTCATATATACAATATGTTATTACATAATAATTTTCATAATCTTATAAATTCATGTGTTAATTTTATGAAAATAATGAATAATTTTCTAATTAATTTCTTGTAATCTTGTAAAGTCAATGCATACACTTCCTAAGTCATACTTAAATCTTCGAAACATTAGTTTACTCTTTCAATTTTGGAGCTCAATCTTTTCAATTTTTATATTACGTGTAGAAAGTTTTTTGTTAATCTTATATACCGTTGTGTTACTCTTATGAACTATATTTACCCTTATGAAGTCTGATTTTACTCATTTGATTCTTCTTCATTTATCGTATTTACTAGTCAAATAGATGGTATTATTTTAAAATCATACATATCCAAATTTTCAAATTCCATCATTGGGTTTAAATATTATATTAGATAATTATATAACCTTTTTTATTCCTTACCACTCATTTAAAAGCACTACAAACATATTTTGAAACATTATTCATATATTTTATCAAATGGTTTATAAAAATTATAATTCTTTCAGAAAATCCCTTTAGTGAATTATTAATAATTTGTGTATGATATGTAGGGTGTTATAGTTGGTATAAAAGTGAGGTATATTTTTTTTGGATTTTAGGTAGAGTATATAATAGGAAATAAACCCTAAATAAACTATATTGATACACAGTATGTCATATGGTAGGACATATATTTTACATTAATGTTATTATTTCTATAGAAAAATATTTTTCTATGCCTATTATTTCATATATTCTCATCCCAGTCTTTTTTAATAAATGATTAAAACTAGAATCGAATGAAGATAGGTATACTAATTTTATAATCATGAACTTTAAATGACTGATTTGATAAATTTTTATAGTTTTTTTCATTTCATGAATGTTCTATAAAATATATAATGACAACCATGTGGCATGGTGGTTGTGATATTAGGGAAAACACACCACAATTCTATAATGGAATATAAATTATGCAACTCCTTCCTAATATACATTTTTGGGAATAATCATATTCTTATCTAAGTTATGCTCCCATTGGTATAATTTGGTGTTATAAATGGAATATATTGTTTTCCATATATAGATAAAATATCAAATTTTAGTAAAGAGAAATCACTTTCCATATCCCAAACCAGAGTCTCATATTATAAAAAGTTAATGATTTTATGATATCCCCTTTATCAACTCCTTCTCAAGTAGGGATATTGTTTCCTTATGGGGAATAATATATAGAGAAACTTATTTAGTTATAGGAATCAGTTGTCCATTAGTACATACCAATTGTAAGAGAATATTTTAGTGTATTAAAAAATGATTTATTAAACCTTCTTCTTAATTGACAGGTTGTGTTCTCTATATAAATTATCCATATAATTATACCTGTATCAAATATTTCCTATATAATTAGCCTCATTAAACTAAAATAGTTGAATAAAAAACTATAGGAAATCATATATATGGGGTTTATACACTCTAGTTCTTCTCTATTGGGTTCCAAAGTCCACTTTTTCATGAAAAGGTATAATTAAATTCATATCGATTACTAATATAATTAAAAAGTGTTTTACAAATTTTAATAAAAAATATAGGATTTACTATCTTGATCATGATAGAATCTTAAATAATCCTCTCCAATTATTTTTCATATACATGAGAATAATGTCATAAATATGAGTGATAACTTACATAACCTATAAAAAATATGTATATATATAGTTTTATATAGTTGAGTATTTCCCATAGGTACCTCTTTAAAAAGAAAATAAATAATAAATTCATGTCAAAATTATTCAATTTAATATATCAATTCTTAAAATAATTAATAATTTTTTTGAATTTATATAAAATAAATCCCATTCAATAATTACATAGTTATATAAAAAATACATAATTATTTACACTATCACATGGACATTGAACATTAACTTGGTTTAAGTTCTCCCACAAATTGATAAAACCCCAAACAATAAAATAATTATATTATTTCACTAATAAAAATTATATTCACTTATCTAACCAAGTATTAGTAAAAAATTAATTTAAGGCATTTCATCATAACTAATTATACACATAAAAACATGTTATTGGATAATAATTGACACGATCTAAAATTAACATTGGATTAAAATAGAATCCAATTTTTTTCTTATATTTATATTCAACTAGATCTTATAATATTCTATATGAACTTAGTGTGTAACCCTTTTGGACACTTTCCTAGTGGTAATAGGTCTAACCCACTGACTAATTCAGATATCTAGAACCACATCCAGATCCTCAAAGGGAAAGAGATAAGTGATAAAAATAATAAATAATACCTTCAAAATAACAATACATTATAAAATAATCCCTTATTCAATTAATATATTAACAAAACATATATATAATTGATCATTTAATCAATTTAATACCAATCATGACACACCTAATGAAATATACTTCTATATGAACACAAATGTCATATTTTTTTATCATGAATCTAAAAATAAAAGTCATGATACATAGTGATAATGATATCACGCTGATGGAATAATATATATGCCCAAAAAAAGGAATAAAATATATTGGGATCTAATTGTTGGGTCCATACTCGTGACCTACATTCTTGGATATCATCAAGTAAGTACTTAATAAGAATATGTCAAAATTATTATAATACCTATTCACTAGATAGTCAAATATCATTATTGTTATGATAGATTGATACACCTACACAATAAGAAATAGTTTATGAGTGTCATAAATCTATACGTTATCATTATTTTAGGGTATTCCTATAATATGTTTATGTGAAAAATAAATTGAGTATCTCATCATATAGAAAATGTAGAAGAAAATAAAAAATGATAAATGAATAAATATATAGATATATAAAACTAAATAAATGATATTTTATTCAAATATACATTTTATATTTGGTTATAGGTATCAAAGTCCAACAAAATCATCAATGGTGAACCATGAGAAATGGAATCGTGTGTTTTATTACGAAAAACCCAAAATAAAACATTAACATCATATGAATCTTATTACCCATTAATCAATTGAGTATTTATAATTAAATCAATCATTGATGAAGATGGTGGAATTGAAAGGTATCAATTCATTGGATTCATGTAAAAGGATTATTAATGAGGTAATAAATATTTCCATGAATGGTAAGATGTTGAATGAAATTAATCTTATCAATATATGTCTAGTTACATGGGATTATAATGGTGAGATATTAATTATTTGATGGGTAAACCTCTATATAATAAATATCATAAAACATATATATCTATTTCAAATTGGGAATAAAAACCTCTTTATGGAATAACACAAAAATCAATCAACTTCAATACTATAGAATCAATTTTTTCAATAAAAATAGTAGTCTCGAAGGTCTCATTGACACCTGATATATATATATATATATGTCTTAATTTTAAGAAATATTCCACCAATAAAAATTTTACATACATTATACCACTAATACATAACATACATAGGGATTGAGATAATGATTATATGAAAGGATTTAGATAGAATGATGGAATACTTTTTCTAGAACATGAATAACTCATCAAATGAGTTTTATAAGAGGAAATTATAAACTGTCATGAATATATTATAAACTAAATATTAATTAAATAAAAATTTATAGAAATCTATATATAAAACAAAAATATAATAATTTCCCTTATAAATGGAATACATGAATGAAATTATGATAAAATAAGAATAATAATCTTACTTAAAAAATTCTAAGATTAAGTGAGATGACTAAAATTTTTATGATATTTTTGAAGAGAAAACTATGATACATAATGAGAAAATAAAAACTATTTTTTAGTGAAAAGAAATATACATATATAGTGTAATTTATAGTGAAACATGGATAATTTCATAATAAATCTTAGTTTAACTCATTTATTATTTATTATAGATATATTAATATTTTAAAATTAATAAATTATTTATTACTAATAGCATATGATATGAAATTAACATTTTATTTACTTTTAAGGAAATGAAAACAAAAATAATCCCTTCTAAATAAAATCTATATCATAAGGATTCATAGAATAATTTATTAATGATGAAAATATGTGTTTATATTATAAAAATTAATTTATAGTTGGGAATTTGAGTATATTATTTGCAAATATAAAATATTCAATGAAAATAATATTTATTTTTTATTAAAATATATATTTATAAAATATATAATTATTTTATCATAAAAATTTCCTTATTAATTATATGAGACATAAATGTTGAATTATAATATTTGGTCTTCTCAAAATTATTCATTTTAAAAATTTAAATAAATTTTACCATTACATAATATATAAATTATGATGAAAATAATTATCTATCTATAACAAGATTAACAGAAAAATGAATAAATTAAAAATGTTTTGGACATAGTTTAGGTTAGTCAAAGTCAATACACCTAAAAGATTAATTATTATTTATAAAGACACATTAAATTCATAAGTGGTACCATCAAAATTTTTACCATTCCCATAATATATATATATATATATTAACTATATATAATTACTTGAAAATTATATCCAAAAAACTAATTTTATGTTTTTAAATTATCCATAAATATATTTAATTAAAATGTCTATCATGTGACTAATTACAATATTTATTTATTATGTAATAGTTATAGGAATGATAATTATATGTGAAAAACTAAGAAGATACATATAGATCATACTCATGATATTTGTTTATATTTATCATTGACTTTTATTCATATAAATTATAATAAAGTAATTATCCTTGATTTAAATCCATGGATCATGTTATTATGTAATAATTAACATATTTCTAAATTGATTTATTTTTTTCTTTATATGCCAACAGAGGTGTGGTTGAGTGTTCAACCTAATATTTCCTGTGGAACCCGTGAATGTGTGGTCGAGTGATCAATCCATATAGCTGGAAACCCTCACAATTTGAGGGTTGAGGGGGTGTTATACTCTAGAATCAAACGTGATGCATATGAAATTAATTTTTTGGAATCATGGATATATGAGATTTGATAGATAGTGATAGACCTCACTTGATGATGGGGGTTACTGGAGACTTTTATTTTTTATAGTTAATACATTTTCTATTGTGAGGAGTGTATTTATATATAAAAAAATTATTAGGGGGACACTATGACCCATGTATCTTTCATATGGGAATCACAAAGGTACGATCATATGAATGACTTGTCATATTAGAATGGTTGTGCAACAAGTATTCATGAATTTGTTTTATAGAAAACCTCATATGGTAAATAGATGTATTTAAATCTATCATTGGTCTTCCATTCTTATGGGGATAAATGTGTACTCGAATGCATCACTATCCACACAGTGATATAATTAAGATGATACAACATGATTAGAAGCAATTCATGTAGGGTTCCAGAGAAGGTATCACTAGGGAGGGGAGCTAAAAAGATATATGGGTGTTTCCACACTAATTATCAAACCACAACAACTCACATAAATTTTATATGGAGGGGTGTCTTGACACATTTCTTCAAATCAAGCATGGTGAAACTTCTCCTGGAAGAGGGGGTGAGAATTATTCTGAATGATATAATTTTATGAAGACTAATATAAAGGTAAAAACAAGGTGTTTCAAAATGGATACATAGTATGAAATGGGATCCTCAGGGCTTTCATGCTATATAGACTAGGATTTCTATACATCATAATCATGTGCCTCCAATAAGTTCAGTAACATATAATAAATAAGTCCATTTTCATGAAATTTCTTCTTTGTTTAGAGGGATGAGGCATGAATAATTGGGGTGCCTAGGTGTATGTGTGTTTGGTTGTTTGTAGCCCCTACTACCTATGATAATACTAAATTTTTATGATCCAATAATAAAATAAAATCAATTTTTTCATAAAACACAAATTAGAGGGATATAAAATGTATGTGTTTATATGTATATATATTATTGTTTCATAAAACTCACTAGGGATATGGAATTGAGTTTTTGGAATCATGAATATATGAGATTTTATATATAGTGAAAGACCTCACTTGATGATGAGGGTGACTGGAGACTTTCATTTTTAATATACTACTTGCGTCCCATAACAATATCTTGAGATATAACATTTACCTAAGTTTTTATAGGTCTATATCAAGACCATATTTTATTAAATTATAAATAGTAGTTATATATCTACAATATAAACATGAGTGATTTCATATTCCTATAATAGATTGATTAATCCATTTGAAATAAATAGATTTTATGAGTAATTCTACAAAACATGATCATAATACATCCAATGAAAGATGGTGGATGGTATAATTAAGGCATATCACTAGTAAATCATAAGAAATATTAATTAAATTGACATAAATTAAAACCAATTTAGAAGAAAATTGTAAAATTACTTTGAAAAATAATAAAAAAATCATTATGTTTTTAATAAGTTTTGTTCCTAAGGAAATATTTTATGATAATTTAAAATAGAAATTACTTGGGAAGACCATGAGATGTAATAAATGAATAATTATAGAAAAAATTAGGGAAACTAGTGGTAAATTATTATCATGTGGAAGTCATTAAAAAAATATTTCTTTTATAATTTAGTAAATAAACTCAATGTTAATAGAAAGATTGTTGAGAAAAAAAAGACGAGATAATCAAATCCACTTATAGGAAAAATTTTGCTTGAATTGTGCAAAAAATTAAAGTGAAATAGTTAGAAGACATGAAAAAATGAAAATAACTAATGGATAATAAAATATTTATGTTGTAGATATAAATATCATAATATTTCTATAATTATCAATTTAAATGTGGGGAATTTCATTTTTGAAGGGATAGTATAAAAGAAACACTTACCTTAGACTTTCTCTTGGTTGGAAAAGTTATAACTAACTATATAATAAATTTGGGTTCATTATTAACATGAATAAGAACATTATACAAATTTATTTTATATAATACTATCGATTTATAATTCCATGGTTCCTAAATATTAATTTTTTGTTTTTAAAATTACTATTCTTGTGTTAATTGTTCTATTTTTCATCAATATTTGGGTTATGAGGATTAAATATTTTACCCATGATCATACACTAATCAAATATGGGATTTTAATTATTATTTAATATATATATTTTTTGTTATAGTTTTGTTGTCCCACTATTATTTTATCGATCTTATGGGGATTATTCGTAAAGAACTCTCTAATAATAACCTTTTTCAGTGATTTTTGAATTAACAAAAAATTATTCTTATATGTGATTATTATTTTGTATATTAAAACTACATAGTATGGAAAAAATATTAAATTAATCATTATTAAATAATATTACTAGTATTTATGTTTTATTATTCATTCATGAGTCAAATGTTATAACTTTTTCCATGAAGGTGTTAAAAATAACCCAAATAAGAGAACATTATAACGAACAAATGAGTAAGAACATTTTTTATATAGTAATACTATCAAATTTATAGTAGAATAATTATTTCAATTTTTTTATTAATGTTTTAAATTATATTCCAGAAGAGGTAGTTTAAGAATATAAAGAAGAATGATTAATGAAAGGATAACACTTATATCAAAGACTTGAATCACTACTTAGACAACCTATTAGAAATGAGGGATTTGAGACTTCTTCATGTAACTATAGGTTCCCAAACATAATATAGCATTCATAAGGTGAAAATGTATTTTACTATTAAAGGTAAAATTGAAGTAATATTATGGTTTTAAGTGGACAGAGGAGGGGTCCTTTTATAAATTAGAAGGGGTGGAATTTTTTAAAATACTCATTCCATAATATATAAAGAATTTCATTTTCAAGGATAATATATCCATAAAATATTTTTGAAGGATAATGGGAGATAAATAATTTCATAATACAAATATTTATAGATAAGGTTTTATGATATTTTTTTGAAATTTTCCCTTAATCTAACCCATTTTGATCATTTAATTTTTTACCATAGTGGTTAACATTTACTTCGTAACATATTTTATACCTAGGAATGAAATTAACAATAAAATATAATAATTACATGATGATTAGTATCATATAAAACATTTCATTGGATTCATTTGCTTAAGGCCATAAAAATTAATATTTTATTTAAGTCTACATAACATATAGAAAATAATTTTTATAAAAATGTATTTTAAACCACAAAAATTAATTTATTATTATTCCATTCTGAATAATAATCATTAAATTATTAGTAATTTGTTTATATATATATATATAATAAAGTAACTCCAATAAAAATATTCCTTAAAAGATATCATTATTATTCATTAAATATAAAACACTAAACATATAGAAAAAACAATTTTTTATAAATATTTTTTTAAAATTAATTTATTTTATATTTATTACTTTTTTTAATAGATAATGAAAAAAATTCCCTAATAAAAAATATGTTTTAGTAAATTTTAGCATTAAAATATAATAAATTTAAATATTAAATAAAAGAATACATTAGATAATAAAAATAATGACTAAAAATTATTTTTGATTAACCATGAATATTAAAATTAGTTTTATTTATAGTTACTTAATCATTTCATGGATGTTGTTAATTAAATTTACTATTAATTTATTTAATTTTACATTTTTTTTATAAATATAATTAATTAAAAGTACTAAATTTTCATAAAAATAAATAATTCAAAAAAAGAGTTTCTTTAGAATCAATGGTATTTTCCCAAGTGAGTTAATGACTTTAAAATCTATTAAAAATTATTTTTTATTTAGCTATCTTGTAATGTATTATTTTTAATAAGGAATTATTCAAAATATATTGAACAAGAATTATTTATTTAAAATTATAACATTATTGGGGTGTTACATTTTAACCCCCTTAAAAGAAATTTTCCCTAAAAAATTTGTCACTCTACCAAAAAAGAGGGTAATTCAACATTATTAAATATTTGATCTCCCATGTTACCTCCCCAAAAATATGATCCATATAGATAAATTTAACTTGGTGATTTCCCTTATTTCATTGTACATTATCTCCATGATCTTAGATTTCTATATATTGTTCCTCTTGGGTGGGATTATATACCAATTGAAAAAGATATAACACCACAAGTTTGAGGTATTTCTCTATTTTATGGCTTATTTAATGTTAGGTAATGTTTGGGTCAATACTTGGGATGTTTTAAGAATGTTTTGAAAGGATATTAGAGTTTTTTTGAAGGTGAACAATTTGAGAATGGTTTGAAGAAGATAAGATCAAATCTCTTTGATACTATGTAAGGTGTTTGGGGGTTATTGAGTAAGAGAATGGTTTCAAAAAATGATGTAGATTGGAAAATTTTGGGACAAATTATATTCTCATGATTAACACATGGTTTGTAAAAATATACAGTCTAATCATGTAATAGAAAAATAAATTTACATAAATTTACATTAAAACACAAAAAAATCATGAATATAATAATTTTTCCTCTTATAACCTAGGAAAACGATTTCCAGGGTTCATCTGGGATACATTAGACAATATTCAAGGACTAGACTCTAAATCTATCAATACTTCATGTGTTTTATCATGTAAACAAATGGTTAAGGGTCTGTTCTCCTCTCTATCTTGGATATTTCCATTTCATCTTGAAGGAAACCATATAACAGAGCTAGTATTACATGTTCTATGGGATTATAGGAGTTTTTTTAGTTTTTCAATGGATTGCATAGAAAAATGGAATTAATATATTAGATCTATGAGTTCATATGAAGAATCATTGTGTTGACTATATCCGAGGTAGGTGTTTTTTCCATCATTCCACTATTTATTAGATTGTGAAAGATCTCATTCATATGAATGATTTATATATTCATTGTATAAACACCATATGGACAAGATTTTTCAAAAAATATAATATAATTTGATTTAGTTATTTCTGTTCATGGTTTTGGGATATGAGTGACACCAAATGGGATTTGAAAATGATGGTTTTTGAATTTTTTTTAGAATAAAGAGGTTTTGATTAGTGGTAATGGAATTGTTTGGATTGTGTGTGTTATTTTTCATCCAAAAAATGGATCTTGGATTAAAGTCACCATGATCACAAGACCATTTTGGGAGGTCAAGGTTATACATGTACGTGTGTTTTTAAAATCATAAAATTTCCATTCCATGATGTTTTAGGTAATATATTATGAATTGATATTTAATAGAAGTCTATATGATCACATTACCATTTTGTGTGGTCCAAGTTATTCACGGGTGAGTGATTAGAACAAAGGCAATTGATATGACATAGTGTTTTGATAAAATATAACTATCTATTTTAAAAGAGATGATTATTTAAAAAATATCACCTGATTTCATGTTTATAACTACTTCGGTAAAATATAATTATATGTTTATATATGTATAAAATATTTTAAAATTCCTTTGATACTCTAGTTATTTCATAAAACTATTTTAAAACATGACTCAGATCTAGGATAAATATGAGAAATGTCACTTATGTTTTCCAATTGGGTTGTTATACTCACCCTTAGATATGCTCCTTGGTGTATATCTAGAAATTTTCTTCCACAATAAAGGAAAGTGACAAGTTTCAAAATTATCTAGTAGAGCACCTTGATATTGGTTATAGTGGATGATCGAAGGTGCTGTTTTAATAAACTTTCATGTCTTGGAGTTCCATGTGGTACCACCTTGGAGCCCGAGTCTCTTTCTACTTTGGAGTCTTAGTTTCCTTGATTAATTATTTTTGTGGTAACACCGATATTTTCTTATAGATCATTTTATTTTTTTGAATTTTTCTTATGAATCATTCTATAGTTTTCTCTTGTACTTTTTATATGTTTTTCATCATCACTGTTCTTATGTATGGCTGTGTGTGCATTCTTAAGAGTAAAATAAACCCCTCATGTTCTTGTATTAAACCCTAAAAATTTTTTCCCAGCCTTAGGTGTCTGGGGAATGTCACTTAAGGTCAGTATCACCTTTGAATAGGCCCAAACCAATGGGTTTAGAGGGGATGTTACCAATGATATAATTTTGGTAATTTCTTGAGTTGGGATTGTTGAAAGTAGTTATGATATGTTGGGACTTGAAATATATAGTATAATAATAATTATATTACCTTTTTATATAAAATTTCAATATTCAAGGGATGTTCAAGTATAAAAAATCTTCTAAAACACTTTTAGGCTTGTTTTTAACTCATCATTGCGGGTTTAGATGATCTGTGTTAGGTATCCTGTATTGTGGGTTTAACTCACCGAGAATGTTGTTTCACCTAAACCAAAGGTGAACCAGCAGTTTGTTCAGAATGTTATACTTGAATTTCTAGTTGTTGATAAGGGACTTTGGTAGGATAAACCTACTCAAATGGATCATACATTGGATTCCCTTATGAATAATCCACCAATATTCTTTGGTGATTCAATACATGACCAAGAATATGTTTGGAAGAATTATATGTATGGATTATTTGACATGCTCGATTCCACAATTAAGTTGAATGTAAAGATAGATACATATATGCTTGATGAAATAAAACTATAGTAGTGGGATTTAAATATTCAAGAAATGTTATATTATAAGATTACATGGTATGTGTTCAAGGAGTTTTTAATATAATGTTTTTTATTTTCATCTTTCTGCTGTTGAAGATGAATTTTTTCTTCCAGCTAAAAAATGATATATGTTGGTGACTAAAAATTCTACTAAATTCACTCAAATTATTCAAACAACATTGGATTCAGTGTCTAGTTAATTACTAAAGGATTATATTTTTAGGGTAAGACTATGAACTGAGGTATGATCCAAATTATTTATGTTCTATCTGACCGAATATACTGAAATTATACCAAGCATTGGTCAAAGAGATAAATCTGGAAATAAATACCAGTGGATGGGAAACCATTTTCCATTAAAGTGTATTTATTAATTCTTTTATAGAAAAAAATGTAATATGGTGGGATTCTTCTAGTTAATCAGGGAACCAACAAATCAATCTATCAGATTATTCACTTATCCACCACATTGTTTGAATGAACTTGGATTCTTTTATTGTGATAAAAATTGGAATAGAAATATGGATTATACTCCAAAACCAAATAAGTAACACAATTATAGAAATAATGGGAATCTTAAGAATTATTTAATGACAACCCTGAATTCAATAGGTGGAGATGTCTCAAATGAACATTAGGCCTCATATACTCAGATGAAAAAATCTCATCAGAATAGTTCTTGTCCCTAAAATATAGTGAACAAGTATATCTTCGAAAACACCCCAGTGTTCCAGTTGACACCTTAGTATAGAATTAAGGAATATTCTATGGAGGATGATCAATCGGTATATAGAGAATAGGTAAGTATTCTAACAGAGCATCTAGGTACCTCAATGGTGTGAAGTATCATTATTTTGAACATTACTCTTATGCATGTTTAGTTTCATACTGGTGTTCCACATTACTTTCATAATTCTCATTAGGTTAAAAAATAGTTATTGAATGTCGAGATGATACCTAGAATCAAGAGTATTAAGAAAACTCTCAGTCATTGAAAGTGCATATGGTGCAAGTTCCACATAATTTTCATTACCAATGATGTAGTGAATTTTATATAGGTGTTTTATATATTATATTAATGATATATATATTTTATCTTATCATAGTATTAGATTGGATAGTGGAATTAAATTATCATATTGATTGTTATACTCATCATGTGGCATTGAAATAACTTGATGGTACAATTTTTGTATACAAGGGGGATTGAGATATTAACATAGGAAGATTATGATGATTAGTAATAGTGGATAAAACCATATTTTTCCATTTGGTATAATTTACTATGGGAATTGTAAATGAAACTAATAATATGACTATTACTATTATAGTTTTATTATGGTTGAATATCTTTCCGAATTTTTTCTTAAGACTATCGTCTTGGTGGTAAGTCAAATTAACTATTGATCTAATACTGGGTACAAGTCCTATTTCACTTCTATCATGTATAAATTTTCCAATAGAAGTATTAAAATTAATGGTCTATCTCAATGAATTGGAAAGAAAGTGATTCATCAGACCTATTACATCTTTATAGACTACTCCATTTATATTCTTAATAAAGGTAGATGGTTCACTATAATTATTTATTGATTATCATGTAATGAACCAAGATATAATCAGGAACCGATATCCTCTACATTGAATTAAATACCTATTTGATCAATTTATGGGAGATATTTGATTCACTAAGATCAAAAAATGATCGAGATACAATTGACTAAGAGTAAGGAAAGAGGATACTCTGTGTTGGGGCCACTTTGAGTATGAAGATTGTATTTTTTTTCAACAGTTGTCAATACTGGTCGAAATGAAGAATGATATGAATAAGGAATAAAAAGTTAATGGAGATTTGATGAAGTGAGGTTTCCTGGAGAATTTTTATGGAGTCATAGCGTTGGATTTCATACTTGAGAAATTCTCTAAGAAGATCAATTCAGACGATTGTTGAACTGATCCTAAATTCAAAGAACTTGTGTCCAAGGCGACACATTGTTTACAAAAATGAAGAATGGTGAAGTATCATCCATATGAGGATTATTGAAGAAGAATTATGATTTGAATAAGACAATGAAATTATTCAGGATTGCATGAGAACCATGAAATATCTTACTTGAAGAAAAGAATCCTATGATTTGCATGAAGTAGAGAATGATGGTTGAAGAAGAAGAGAGAGTGTAGAAGGGCTTGGCATTCTACGATGGTCATAAATTACACATTTCCTTGAAATCAGATGATCATTCCACTGTTCTTAAAGTTCCAAATACATGTACAAAGGTGATAAATCATTTACAACATTGAAGGTTTTTGAAGAATCCTCAAGCCTCCACTTTTGGATTAAGAGAGAATATTGGAGTTCATTAGAATTAAAACTCCAAAAGTAATTAAGGATTTGAAGCAGGGATGAAGAATTACTTTGGAATTCGTATTCCAAAGAGTATAAGCAGAAATAAGGATGATTGTTGAAGATGAATATAAGATAGGAAGTAGTTCATGGGCTTGGCATTATGAGGATTACCAACACTATGATGATGCTTTGCTGATTTGTATTTCAAAAATATCATAAGTTTAGAGAACTTTTTATGTAAGCCTTATGAAGGATAGGGGAGAAAATAAGTGCTTTTTGGTAAAGGAAAGAAAGTGGCACGCAAGTCAAAAGTGGTGCTCAAGTGTGGCGCACAAGTATAAGTGGTGCGCAAGTGTATGGTTCACACAAGTCATATTTACAGATCAACACATAAAAATATGACAAAGGAAATAAAGTGGTGAGCAAGTTAAATATGGGTGCGCAAGTCAAAAAGTGGCCCGCAAGTATAAGCAGCGCACAAGTGTATATTGCTCACAATTAATATTTCAAGATCATCACATCAAAATATGACAAAGAAAATAAAGTGGCGCGCAAGTTAAAGATTGGAATGCAAGTGTGGCACACAAGTATATGTAGTGTGCAAGTGTATGTTGCACGCAAGTCATATTTCAATACTAGCTTATCAAAATATGACAAATGAAATAAATTTGTGCACTAGTTATAGGGTGGAGTGCAAGTGATGTAGTGGCGCACAAGTTATGGAGCGGAACGCAAGTGATGGAGCGTCACACAAGTAGGAATTGTGCACAAGTGTATGTGGCATGAAAGTCACCAAAATACCTATAAATTGACAACTGGCCTCCTCATTTTTCAAGGCTCAACACTTAAGAGAAAATTTGAGATCTGATCGTGAAAGTAGTAGAAAGTGGCCCGCAAGCTGAAGTGGTGCATAAGTTAAGGGTTATTTATAAAGCACTCAATTAGGGAGGCACACAAGCTGAGTGGTACATAAGTAGAGTGGCGTACAAGTAGAAGTGGCGCGTAAGTTGTAAGAGGCACGCAAGCAGGGAGTTGTGTGCAACAAATGTTTTGTGTCTAAGCCCAAAGTGGCGCACAAGTTTTCAGTTGTGCAAAATTGTGGTGCACAAGTAGTTGGTGGCGCGCAAGCATGGAGGTGCGCAAAAAGGGTGGCGCGCAAGTAGGGATTGGCACACAATATGTGTGTTGTGCTAGAATTACTTATCGGATTCTGATCAACTGTGATGATGCTAAGTTGAGTTGAACTTCATTATTTTAACAATCAAAAAGATAACTTATGATTCTATCAAGAAAAGGAAGATGAAGAGTTTAGTGCAATTGGTTTTGCGCTGAAAGAGAAAGTGTGAAGAAGATAAGGTTTTAGTGCAAAAATTTTTTCATTGAAGAAACAGAAGAAGAAGAGTGTGCGGCCTACAAGTTTGCTACAGATAAAGAAGAGGTTGGTTACTTGCATGATTCTAAGTAACTAACAACAAGAATAAAAAGGTTGTGGAAGAACAAATTAGCACTGTATAATCCAATGGGTCTCAATAGGTGGAAGATTATTTTGGTGTTTCAAACTCTTTAAACAGATAGAAGACTGTCTTCAGTGGCAGTATAAAGAACCAATGAGTGTAAGAATATATCTTACTCGCTGAAAGTTGGAAGTGGATTGTTTACCTTCCCCACTCCGAGTGTAGGGAGAAACACTAGGAAGTGATTATTTCGTTCCCTCCTCCAAGTGTAGGGAGCCACACTAACAAGCAGATTGATTTCCCAGTCAACCACTGTAACAGTTACTAAATCATAGTGGAGAATCCGCACACTGGCCAATACCATACACGGAAATAATGTAGCTACTCTTATTGAGTGGTTAACCTTTTAAAAATATTAGGTACATATTTTTTTCCATTTTTATATTATTTCATGCGATAGGGAAAATAGAATAAGAGAATCAAGATCCTAACAGGTCAAGAGGTATCGAGATAAAAAGTTGGAATTTGTTCAAAAAGGTCCCCAACAATGATTCAACCTCTCTCAGTGTTAGGCATATCCCAAACTGGTCCTCTCAATTGGTATCTGAGTGAGGTTCACCTATGTTGGATTCTCTACATTGAAGATATTCTCTTTTGAAGACTTGAGATTCTTTCATGAGTCAACAATGAAGTTCAGTTTTGATGAAGATTTAGTTATCTCTGAGTATAATTCTATATCTACCAAAACCATGATGAACAAGAAAAATAAGGAGAATAGAAAGTTGAAGAAGAAGTCCTTCTTATCTAAAGAAGATAAAGAATCTAGTTCTCCATATCTTGCTGACATTAAAGACACACCAGACTAGGAAAGTAATGAGAAGGTGGATAAAGCCCCCACCATGAAGATGGAAAACCTTCCCACCTCAACTAATCAAGGGGTATGTGTTATTACATTTGGAAATTATTCTCACGATGAAGATTCTAGAACAAGTGATGATGATAAATCTACAACTTCTCAAGAAATATCAATTGATATATTAAGAAAGATTCCGCATGGTATTCCTGAAGAAAGTTCATCCATGGTTTGTGGAGTATTTCAATGCATGTAGGAAAATATCACCCAATTGGAAGAAGAAACTGATGTTTTGGAGAAAGGCTTACAAGCAAAAATTGTTGAATGTTTAAAGCTCTCAAGACAGGTTGGAGCCTTTGAAGCAACAAATAAGGGATTTGAAGTAAGTTCTTCAAAGTGGATCAAAGATGTTGAAGAAAAATATGGAGTCAACAAGACTCTAGAAGAAAAGATCCATGCACTTGAAGATGAGATGAAAAAAGAGTAATGAAGTCAAGAAATTTTATTTGGAAGAAGACTCCCAGTAGACCATAGAACTTAACTCTTTGTTACGAAACAAATTAAAGATGCATGAAGATGAAGTTGAAAGATTAAAGAAGGATTCTGAAGAGAAGATGACAATTATTGAAGACCAGGAAGTCATCCTCAATATGAGATGTCTAGAATTGGAAGCCGAGTTGACCAATCTTGAGATGACACATATTGAGTCACCAAAAAAGAAGGAAACATTTGCTACTAGTAATCAATGTTCATGGGAGGATTATACTATCAAAATAACTCTAACATGTGATAATAAGATCACGACTTCACTCATTTATCCATCACAAGCAGCTGAAAAATCAAAGGTATCATCCATACCATCTTGTACTATTGTTTCTAAAATTGCTTCTACAAAAAGTGCAGGTTGGAAGAAAAATTATAAACAAGTATGGAGGAAGAAAAGTGAGAAGAAACCAAGCACCATGGATAGGGTGGATAGGTAAAAGAGTGTAGAAGATGGATCCCCACAAAAATCACAACATACCAAGAATAAAATTCAATAACATTATAAAGAATATGAGAAGTAGTCAAGGTTTTTTGGTCAATGCTAGTGCTGTAATAGATTTGGGAATTGTGCACTGAATTGTTGGTACAATCCCTTAAATGTAAAAGCACAGAGAAATCCGATCTAAAGTGGGAGAAAGCCAGAGAAGAATAAGAAACATCCATATATCCAGAAGCATCTGTACACTACAAATAGATTTGGAATGATTGACAACATCTATAATGTATACAATGGAAGTGGTCACAAGGTTGGTACATTTTCATCTCAACATGTATCCAAAGATAATAAGAATAGGAGATCACAAAATCTGGATAAGAATGAAGAAGAAACCTTGGAAAGAAATCAGAAGATTGTTTCAAAATCAAATTCTACCAAGAAGAATCCAAGAAGAAAAGATGAGAAAACATTGGATTCCAAATCCAATAAGGTGAAGGGTAGTTCATCCAAAATAAATTTTATGAAGGATGAAACTCAGATGAAAACATGTGGAAGATCCAATCTTGTTTCCCTAGTTCCTAATGACATACTAGTTATCTGGATAGAAGATTTGGAAAGGATGATAAAAATGGAAGATGCGCAAGTTAAGACCTGTGTAAAAAGTAAAAATAAGACTCCCCATAAAAAATAAAGTTATGGGTGTGAGGTGAAACAAGGCTGGTCATTTTGTTAGAAATTGAATTGCACTTATTCCAGCCCAAGAAGAATTTCTCAAGAATATGAAAGTTGCTTCAAGAGATTCTAGTGCTTTGAAATCTCTTGAAGAAAGAAGATTCACACAAAAAGAAATGTAAGAAGTGATAATATCCACATAGCCGCAATCAGAATTGAACATCAAATGGGAAACTATAAATACTAGAGAGAATGGAGCATCTTGGTTGAGAAAACCATCTAAACCTTGTTGTTCACATTGATAAAGCCAGGAGGATCCAACTTATTCCCTAAAATCTTTGGTGTATTGTATTTGTGCTTCTAATACAGGGAATTGAAGGTGAAGTAAGCTCTTAGGGGGAGAACCTGTGAAGTAGTGATTGCTATCAACTCATGATAGCAAATATGGAGAAGTTCTCATCCATGTAAGATTGGTCAATTGATATTCATAAATTAATATGATTATGGTTCACCATTTATAACGATGATCAGAAGTTTTCCCTTGAGGGGGAGACATATGAAGAAGCTACCAGAGTTATTCTTTCAATCAGTATCAACTTTAGTAGGTATCAAATTCAATTACAATAGAAATTGCTTGAACATCATGTCATTGGAAAAGGAATGTCATTTTTTAATCTATCATCCTTGGTTACTCAAAATAAAGATATTTTTACAAAGGGGGGAGTAACTAAGTCAATCAGTGACACAAAAAGAAGGAAAGTACCCCAAGGCCACTTATCATGCTAATTACACTTGAATGTTTTTGATCCATTTTTTGAAGTGAGTGTAGGAATTTCAGGTTGATTATTTCCTATCACATTCAATATCTTTGTCCTGGAATGAAAGTGGAAAACCCTTGAATACACGTGTATGAGATCTCATCTCATGAGGTATTATGATTAGTGGATAATGGACATCTTTGTTGTCTAAATCGAATTCTATTGTTTTCTACATCGATCTTTTCTCAAGTAGACTTAGTGTGAAATGATTGATGGAACACTTCTTATGTAAGGACTCATACCCTCTCTACCATGAACTTTGTATTTCTTGTTAATAAGGGAAAGAGAAAGTGAAATGAAAGTTTTAAATGTAAGGGGGGGAGAAAGAAGTAAAGGGGAGAGCGAAGATTCTCATTTGGACATTGACACATTCATTTGAGGAGACTTTAAGCTATTGACAAAAAAATACAAAGGGGGAGATTTTTGGGACCACTTTTTGTATGAAGATTGTATTTGTTGTCAACTATTGTCAATACTGGTCAAAATGAATAAGGAGATGAAGAAGGACTAAAAAGTTAATGGAGATTGGCTGAAGTGAGGTTTCTTGGAGAATTATTATGGAATCATATCATTGGATGTCATACTTGAGAAATTCTCTAAGAAGATCAATTCATACGATTGTTTAACTAATCCTAATTTCAAAGAGCTTGTGTCCAAAGCGACACATTGTTTACAACAATGAAGAATAGTGAAGTATCATCCATATGAGGATGATTGAAGAAGAATGAGGATTTTATTAAGACCATGAAATTCTTCACGATTGCATGAGAACCATGAAAGGGATTACTTGAAGAAAATAATCATATGATTTTCATGAAGTAGAGAATGATGGTTGAAGAAGAAGATAGAGTGTGGAAGGTCTTGGCATTATATGATGGTCGTGCATTACACATTTCCTTGAAATTAGATGATCATTTCACTATTCTTAAAGTTCCAAATACATGTATCGAAGGTGATACATCATTTACAGCATTAAAGGTGTATGAAGAATCCTTAAGCCTCCACTTTTGGATGAAGAGAGATGATTGGAGTTCATTGGAATTAACAATCCAAAATGAATTGAGGATTTGAAGTGAGGATTAAGAATTACTTTGGAATTCATATTCCAAAGAGTATAAGCATAAATAAGGATGATTTTTGAAGATGAAGAGAAGATAGGAAGTAGTGCATGGTCTTGACACTATGAGAATGGCCAAAACTATGACGATGATTTGCTGATTTTTATTTCACAAATAACAAAATTTTAGAGAACTTGTGATGAAATAATTATGAAGGATAGGGGGATAAAAGAAGTACTTTTTGGAAAAGGAAATAAAGTGTCACACAAGTCAAAAGTGGCGTGCAAGTGTGGCATGAAAGTATAAGTGGCGCACAAGTGTATGGTGCGCGCAAGTCATAATTACAGATCAACACATCAAAATACGAGAAAGGAAATAAAGTGGCGAGCAAGTTAAATATAAGTGCGCAAGTCAAAAATTGGCGCACAAGTATAAGTGGTGCGCAACTGTATATTGCATGAAATTCATATTTCAAGATCATCACATCAAAATATGACAAAGAAAATAAAGCAACGTGCAAGTTAAAGATTGGCGCGCATGTGTGGCGCACTAGTATATGTAGCATGTAAGTGTATGTTTCACACAAGTCATATTTAAATATCAGCTTATCAAAATATGAAAAAATAAAGAAGTTGGTGCACTAGTTATAGGGAAGAGAACAAGTTATTTAGCAGTATACAAGTGATGGAGCAGCACGCAAGTGATGGAGAGGCACACAAGTAGGAATGGTGCACAAGTGTATGTGGCACTCAAGTCACCAAAATTCCTATAAATTGATGACTAGCCTCATCATTTTTCAAGGCTCAACACTTAATAGAAAATTTTATCTCTGATCATGCAAGTAGTAGAAAGTGGCCCAAAAGCTAAAGTGGTGCACAAGTTGAGGGTTATTTATAAAGCACACAATTAGGGAGGCATGCAAGTAGAGTGTCACACAAGCAGAGTGGCGTGCAAGTAGAAGTGGCGCGTAAGTTGTAAGAGGCACGCAAGAAGGGAGTTGTGTGAAGCAAATGTGTAGTGTCTAAGACCAAAGTGTAAAAAAAGTTGCAAGTTGTGCAAAATTGTGGTGCGTAAGTAGTTGGTGGCGCGCAAGCAAGGAGGCGCGCGAGCAGGGTGGCACGCAAGTAGGGATTGGCGCGCAAGATGTTTGTTGTGCTGGAAGTTCTTACCAGCTTCTGATCAACTGTTATGATGCTAAGTTGAGATTAACTTCATTGTTTTAACAATAAAAAAGAGAACTTATGATTATATCAAGAAAATGAAGATGAAGAGTTTAGTGCAGTTGGTTTTGCGCTAAAAGAGAAAGTGTGAAGAAGAGCCGGTTTCGGTGTAGCTATTTTATAATTGAAGAAACAGAAGAAGAAGAGTGTCCAACCTAAAAGTTTGCTGCAGATAAAGAAGAGGTTGGTTACTTTCATGATGCTAAGTAAGTAACAAGAAGAAGAAGGTTGTGGAAGAACAAATTAGCACTGTAGCATCCAACGGGTCTCAACAGGTGGAAGATTCTTTTGGTGTTGCAAACTCTTTGAACAGATAGAAGACTGTTTTTAGTGGAAGTATAAAGAATCAGCGAGTGTAAAGATATATCTTACTCGCCACAAGTTGGAAGAGGATTTTTTCCCTTACCCCCTCTGAGTGTAGGTAGAAACACTAGGAAGTGATTATTTCCGTCCCTCCTCCAAGTTTATGGAGCCACACTAACTAGCAGATTGATTTCCTAGTCAACCACTATAACAGTTAATAAATTATAGTAGGGAATCCATACACTAGTCAATACCATACACGGAAAGGACGTAGCTACTCTTATTGAGTGGTAAACCTTTTAAAAATATCATGTACATATTTTTACTACTTTCATATTATTTCATGTGATAGGGAAAATAGAATAATAGAATCAAGATCCTAATAGGTCAAGAGGTATCGGGATAAAAAGTTGGAATTTGTTCAAAAAGGTCCCCAACACTGATTCACCCCTCTAAGTGTTAGGCATATCCCAAACTGGTCCTCTCAATTGGTATCAGAGTAAGGTTCACCTCTGTTGGGGTCTCTACATTGAATATATTCTCTTTTGAAGACTTGAGATTCTTTCATGAGTCAACAATGAAGTTTAGTTTTGATGAAGAGTTAGTTATCTCTAAGTATAATTCTATATCTACCAAAACCATAATGAACAAGAAAAATAAGGAGAATAGAAAGTTGAAGAAGAAGTCATTATTATCTAAAGAATATAAAGCATCTAGTTCTCTTTATCTTTATGACATTGAAGACACACCAGACTTGGAAAGTAATGAGAAGGTGGATCAAGCCCCCACCATGAAGATGGAAAACCTTCCTACCTCAACTGATCAAGAGGTTTGTGTTATTACATTTGGAAATTATTCTCATGATGAAGATTCAAGAACAAGTGATGATTATTGTAACACCCCAAGCTTCCACGGTATATTTCCCTTTGAATAATGCAATGGATTGCATTGTACGCAACTCCGAGATTCTAACACGCCGCAACCAATCAAAGTAGCCGTTATGAATAGTAATACCCACTTTTTGAAATTTTATACATTTTATCTTTCAAAATGGACTTCATTTTTGGATTATTAATATCAAAATTATCTTAGGATTAAATTTTGGTACTTTTCGGATAACATTTATATTTTGATGAATAGTGAAAATTACTAAATTTTAATTAAAAACAACTTTTTTAATCAAAATAATTAATAGTGATAAATTATGAATTTGAGTGGTTTTAAAGTATATTTAGAATATAATTTTACCATTTAATACAATTTTGGTCATTGGACATAATTTCACAATTAAACTAGACATAAACAAGTATCAATCTTTTGATAGTTATTATATCTTAAAAACACGCTTTTTGTTTTGATAGCGAGAATTAATTTTAAATTAATGTCGCCCACTTCTGTGTTTTGAATTTGGAAAAATGGATTCCATATTTGAAATCAGTATGTCCAAATGGTGTAAATAGGTGACATTTATTTTTAGACATTTTGAATAATTACTTCGGTAAATATTTTATTTACCATGGTTAAAGGGTAAATCCGGTAAATAAGAGTTAAAAAATAATATTATAATAATAATAAATTACCCTAAAACGTGTACTAACCTTATTGGTGGATACATGTCTGACTATGCGAATCTTTGGGTCGATTTTGGGACCCCATGGAGCCACTTGTTGGTGATAAGGACACTTTATATTAATTAAGTTAAAATAAATACAAAAATGACATAAGCATATATCTTTTAGAAAAAACTAATTTTTACATAGGGTTATATATGTTTGATATTAGATTATAAATATTAATTAGAAAGATAAATATATTTCCTACATAATGGTATTTTATTTATAATTTTTATACATTTAAAATGTAAAAATATATATGACACAATAATGATGCAGTATTTTCCTTATTAATGAAAGAATCAAATAATTAATATTATAAATGTTAAAATAAATATAATTTGAAAGTTTTGATGACATAAACAAATTTTATTGGTTAATATGATATGTTATGATTACTTAAATGATTTTTTTTTCTAATTAATAAAGTTAAGAATTAAAAAAAAATCAATTATTGAGTAGTGTCAAAATTGACATAAATGTGTTTTTAAAACAAATATTATATTATTAATTTATATTCTATTCCTAAAAATCTAAGATTTGGCCAAAGGAATTATATCATTATTGGTGTATCATTAATGGACCACTTTGGGGTGATTGGATGTATATAGTGAGTTTATTAACTATATAATATAAAAATACAAAGTGACATGGTAAGTGTCAAACTAATTAACTAAGAGTTAAAACTAAAATATAAGGTTTATATAATGACCCAAACCTGTCTAAAATCTATTGGTTGAAAGTATTTATACCCATACCCACATTAGACTTTGAATAATACACTTTTTATCCATTAGAAACCGAATATGATTTTATTATAAAATAATACTTTAAGTTTTTTCTAAAGAGCCCCTCACCCCTCTTACAAAAGCGCACTCTCCCATATCATTAATTCACACCTTCAAAGTCATTTGGCTCGGCCAAAATCTGCCCCAATATCCTCCCAACTTCCCTCAATTCATTCTAGAGGCCTTAGTTTGATCATAAATCCAACCTAAGGAGACCTTTTGATCAAATCAAAAGGAAGAACCTGAAGAAGATGTAACGTCTTCACCACCCTCTTTAAAGTTCATTTCTTCTTCCACTTCTTATTTCTTTGTTATTTACATTCTAAAATAATAAATCCAGTATCCTATATATACTGTGATGTTATTATAAATATGGTACAACCATATTCAGTATTCTATCCATCCTTTGAATGACATGTCACCATACGTGCGTACATACGACCTACCGTCTCCACGTCGTGGTGTAATTGTTATTCAATATATTATTATTTGGATGGGTATAATAATGATGTTTAATTAATGTAAATAATAAATATAACATGATAATTATTTTTTATATATGATATACCATCCAATGATATATTATTTTAATATCAAAATAATGATATTGTCGCTCGTGCGTACGTACGGATTATCGTCTCCACGAACGCGATGAGATTCATTCCCCATCATATCCATTAAAGAATAAATTTCATTTAATGAATAAAAATAATTTTTAGATACATGATATCATTCTGGATATGAATAAGATACATCCAATCCATAACAAATATGGCTTGCATAACAAATAATATAAGGGAAAACGAATTCGTTAACACCTGAAACGATGATAATAATAAGATATTATTAACAAATCAATGTTAAAAGATCATATATGATATCATATTAATGTAAATGATTCTTTTATAATTCAATAAAAATTATTTCACCATTATAAAGGAGGTTAACCTACCATCGACCAAGGAAAAAGTACAAAGTACGGGGTTTCTTATCTCACTTTTAATTCCGTGATATTTTCATTGTTCACCACTTATTTATTGCATGTGGTGTGTGTACTGCCCATGATTGTATTCATTGTGTAATATACATTAATTTTTGGATATCTACATCATCATTGTATGATCCTTTCATGGGTGTATGTTTCATATGTTACCAAATCAATAAGGGAATTTGAAATTTCAATTTCCACTCATTTGATTTACGCATACTTCATTGATTATTTTACTCCAAGATTATGTGTGGAATCACTATTAAAGTTAATATGTCATAATTTACACTCCCCTTTCTATGGATATAATTTTGATACACATAATCAATCCATTGATAAATTCTCAAGTCGTCAATATGAACTTGATAAGAGTAATTTTAACTCAATCTCTATTTATTGAGTTAAGCATCCAATTCATTGGTGTTGTTTTTACAAGAGTATGTGTGAATGTCCTCTGATTGATTTAAACTGAATATCAAATAATATTGAGTGTATTTATATTTTTCATGCATAATTATTTCATTGATTTATCCTTAACCTAAGGATACAGACTTTATAAGAGACTTAAACTCAATTTACATCCCATTGAGACTTCTTTGTTGTTATACACCAAATCACTTTTATGTGGTGTATATAATGTATTTTGGCATAGTATATCATGAATCCAATTATTCTCATGATATTACAAAGTTTTGATTACCTCAATTATTTCTATTCAAGTGTCTCTCTTTTGGTTAGAAACTCTAACTAAAATATTATTTTTAAATGTTTTAAAGACTTATTCTTCTAAATATTTCTCATTAATGTCCAAGTTTTAAAAATGGTTTCAAGGATTTATTTATATGGACATTAAAGTTTTAAAATTAAAACTCATTTTAAAAGTTTCAAAGTGGTATGGGACACTTTGATTCAAAAATCTATTTTAAATGGCCTATTGACAAATAGTGTGACTTTTAAATGATTTCAAGAAAAAGGGGGATATTTCTCTATAATAGTTTTGAGGATTATTTTCATCTATGTCAATATCCTTCATTATTCTTGATTAAAGTTAATCTAATACAATACAATCTTCCATATTGTATCAAATGAGTAATGTTTGATTGTGGATGTGATATTTTTATACCATTCATATTTTGTGGATCAAGTATTGAAATTTCGTATGCTAGTTTTAATACGAATGTTTATGTTATTTTTAAACCTGTTCATATGAGGAATTCATTGGACTTAGTAAGTGACGGGTGGAGCCTGCTATGGCTCCTAGATGCATCGGTAGGTCTCATGATACAAACTAGTGTCTTGACACGAGGCCATGAAAAAAATCTTATTTGTAGTCTTGGCACGAGGCCTTGGCTACGTGGTGATGATAGTCTGGCATTATGCATTCCGTCATTATGAAAGTGGTTATTGATATTGCATGTGATTATTTGACTAGTAGAATATCCCTGTGAATAAGTAAATGGAATTATTTCATTTTACTTATGCCATATTATGCATAATTTGAAGTTTAAAAGGATTTTGTTTTAGTTATACATTGACTTAAATGTTTTTGTTTATTTATGAAAGTTTCCTCTTTATTGTTATCCTTACTGAGCATCTGAGCTCACAACTTTCTAAGTTTTATTTTTCCCAGGATGTGAAGAAGTAATTTATGAATGACCTGCAGGGATAGTATGGGTGTGGACTATGGATACTATGTTGTTGAAGTTTTCATTTTATGATGTAATGTAAACTTTATGAATGTATCTAGTGTTTCCAAGACTTTTAAACTGATCGGTACTTCGAGACATGATTCCTTATAATCATGCCAATGTTATGTAATAATGCACCGACTCTGGGTAACTAGGGTCGGGGCCTTACCGTTGGTATCCGAGGAAGTTTAGAAATAACCTTGGAATCTAGATTTAGATAAACTCTGATTAGAGCACATAGCACTAAGATAGACTTTGAGGATTAGTAGAGAAGAACTTCCTATAATTTTGGTATTGTAGAGATTTTGTGAGTTTTCCGAGAAATACATCCCTATCTGGATACGAGAAGGTAGAGGTGGCTCTAGAACAGATGTACCTAGGGGTAAAACCTGAAAACACCACTTTGAGCTAGACTCGAACGGGAACTGGTGCATGACAACGGGCCTTGCTGTACTCTTGGTTATGACACACCCGGGGGACATGCTTAGGATACTTTACATTTTCTTTACAAACCGATTTGAAGTATTATATATAAGATGAGAGTAAATGACCTTGGTTAATCCTAATGTGTTTCAAATTGAGAATATGGTGACATGATATTCTCAAAATGATTTTATGACTACTGTTACTCACACAATGCTTTCTGGTTTTAGTCAATGGCTAGCTTCCAAAGAAGTCATAGTGACTTTGAGAATGATGTAAAAGGTGGGAACGGTGGTGGAAATGAGCAAAAAAATGGAATGTTGATAGGTTTAAAAGATATAGTCTTCATGCCAAATCAATTTTCCAAAAATATGATCAATAATATATATATTAACCAATTCCTGGATTCAACAAAGAAGAGAAAGGTGATTAATGATAAGAGCTCCAGCAGTGGAGACCATGGAGAAAGGAATCCTCAATTTCCATCATGCAGGAAATGTGGAAGGAGACACCTAGGAAAGTGTCTCAATGGGACAAAGAAATGCTTTACGTGTGGGAAGGAAGGACATAAAGTGAAGAATTGCCGAAGAAAAATGAAGAGTACTATGGAAGAAAATAAAAATGGTCCCAAGATTCCAATTACGATCATTTTTCGTAAATGTAAGGGACCTTGGCATCACCCAATTCAGTGCCCTATTCTATAGGATAACCTCTTGGTCAAGGAAGAACCTATGTGGAAATAAATGGATGGAAAAATGTTTAAAAAGTATTAGTGCTCCTTGTTTATGGGTTTACTTTGGAATAATTTTCACTTGTATTTGTAACCCTGTAGTTTGCCATGTGAAAATGATATTTGAGGAAGAATTATCTTTTCTCTTGTGGATATAGTTATAAATAACCATTTGGTTTTATATGATCATTAGGTTTGAGGCAATTACAAGTTATTATAATTTGGGATGAAAATGCAAGGTATGAGATAACATTTGTGGTTAAATTATTTTATGGTTATTTTGAGGAATTTATCTCATTTTGGTAATGTTATAAAATATAGTTTTTAAAAAAGGACATCATGCAGACCGTGTGACAACTCGTCGCATCGGACAAAGTTGTGGGAATCGAACCCACAACCAAAGTGTGATTGGGATTTATCGCCTACCACTGGACTACGTGAAGTCCCTAGTTAGTGTGACTATTATTTTAAGTTTAATGATTTTATTGATCAATAATAAGTTTATTTGGGATCTTATGTGTTATCAAATGAATACCCTTAGTACAAGGAAATGATTTGGTGATTAAGTGATGAATGTTATTTTAGAAGATGGTCGCTCTGTTGGGAACACTATATGCCCAAGGAAAATATAATAGTATGGGATTTCATTTGAAGAGTAATGGTGTATTTTTATCTATGTTTTTATTGTAGATTTATAGTGATTTGGGTTATTTATGGAAATGATTAACTTATAATATAGAATATGTGATTAGGTTAATTACTTTTAAGTATGTGACTTTAAGAGTAATTGATGTCATTTGGAGATACCATTTAACATGGAAGACTACATAACCAAATTCTTATAAGTTTTGGGTTTCAATATTAGTTTGGATTATATTGAAGTGTTTTATGGACAATTGGTTATTGAATGGTATTTATTTAACTTTGGGGTATTGTTGGTTTAATTTTAGAAATTAAGATTACTGTTTCTTTCTCTAATGAAATAACCTTTTGGGGTATCATCAGATCTTATACTAACTGTTCTGGTTTTTATTAATATCTAAAGACAAGGTAAATATATAGTTTATTCTTTGTGGATCATGTGATTCTATAAGAATTTTATTATCTCTTCTAGTGTGACCAAGTCTTCTGGAATACTCATCATTTAAAAATGAGTTAGTAGTAGAAATTATTAAAGAATGAAACTTTACTTAAAAAAAATTAAGTATATCTCTTTATGTTCTTAGTCAATCTCAGAAATGCATTCCTCATCTTTATATAATGTAACTTAAAAATAAAATAAAAATAAAAATGTTGTCCATTTACTTTTCCTACTGGGAAACTAATGACTGTTTGTCCCATCACAAGTTTGTGGTTCTCTTGTTGTTAACTTTCTTCTGATCATGTTTTCTATCCCTATCCATCAGAACTTGACACTTAGTTTATCATACATATCCATGTTTTTCTACATGTAATCCTAGTATAGGTTATCTCGGGTGACCTTTGTACTTCTCTTTCTTTCTTTTAAAGTTATAGTTTTATTGACTCTTTTTCCGATTTGGGACTTTCCATTATATTTCCAAGCCCAATTTTAAAACTTTCGAGGATGCAATTTATTGAAGGAGGGTAGAATGTAACACCCCAAGCTTCCACGGTACGTTTCCCTTTGAATAATGCAATGGCTTGCATTGTACGCAACTCCGAGATTCTAACACGCCGCAACCAATCAAAGTAGCCGTTATGAATAGTAATACTCACTTTTTGAAATTTCATACATTTTATCATACAAAATGGACTTCATTTTTGGATTCATAATATCGAAATTATCTTAGGATGAAATTTTGGTACTTTTCGGATAACTTTTATATTTTGATGAATAGTGATAATTACTAAATTTTAATTAAAAAACAACTTTTTTAATCAAAATAATTAATAGTGATAAATTATGAATTTGAGTGGTTTTAAAGTATATTTAGAATATATTTTTACCATTTAATAAAATTTTGGTCATTGGACATAATTTCACAATTAAACCGGACATAAACAAGTATCAATCTTTTGATAGTTATTATATCTTAAAAACACGCTTTTTGTTTTGACAGTGGGAATTAATTTTAAATTAATTTCTGCCACTTCTGTATTTTGAATTTGGAAAAATGGATTCCATATTTTGAATTAGTATGTACAAATTGTGTAAATAGGTAACTTTTATTTTTATACATTTTGAATAATTACTTCGGTAAATATTTTATTTACCATGGTTAAAGGGTAAATCCGGTAAATAAGGGTTAAAAAATAATATTATAATAATAATAAATTACCTTAAAATGTGTCCTAAACTTATTGGTGGATAAATGTCTAACCATGGTCATATTTGGGTCTATTTTGGGACCCCATGGAGCCACTTGTTGGTGATAAGGACACTTTATATTAATTAAGTTAAAATAAATACAAAAATGACATAAGCATATATCTTTTAGAAATTTTTTTTTACATAGGGTTATATATGTTGGCTTCTAGATTATAAATATTCATTAGAAAGATAAAAATATTTCCTACATAATGGTATTTTATTTATAATTTTTAGACATTTAAAAAGTAAAAATATATATGACACAATAATGATGCAATATTTTCCTTATCAATGAAAGAATCAAATAATTGATATTATAAATGTTAAAATAAATATAATTTGAAAGTTTTGATGACATACAAGAATTTTATTGGTTAATAAGACATTTTATGATTTCTTAAATGAATTTGGTTTGAATTAATAAAGTTGTTATGACTTTAACAAAAATCAATTATTGAGTAGTGTCAAAATTGACATAAATGTGTTTTTAAAACAAATATTATATTATTAATTTATATTCTATTCCTAAAAATCTAAGGTTAGGCCAAAGGACTTATATCATTATTTTTGTATCATTAATAGACCACTTTGGTGTCTCTTGGATGTATATAGTGAGTTTATTAACTATATAATATAAAAATACAAAGTGACATGGTAAGTGTCAAACTAATTAACTAAGAGTTAAAACTAAAATATAAGATTAATATAATGACCCAAACCTGTATAAAATCTATTGGTTGAAAAGATTTAGACCCATACCCACCTTATAATTTGAATAATCCACTTTGTATCCATTAGAAACCGAATATGATTTTATTATAAAATAATACTTTAAGTTTTTCCTAAAGAGCCCCTCACCCCTCTTATAAAAGGGCACTCCCCCATCTCATTAATTCACACCTTGAAAGCCATTTGGATCGGAAAAAATATTCCCAAATATCCTCCCAACTTCCCTCAATTCATCCTATAGGCCTTAGTTTGATCAGAAAGCCAACCTATGGAGCCCTTTTGATCAAATCAAAAGGAAGAACCCGAAGAAGAGGTAACGTCTTCACCACCCTCTTTAAAGTTCCTTTCTTCTTCCACTTATTCTTTGTTTGTTATTTCCATTATAAAATAATAACTCCAGTATCCTCTATATACTATGATGTTATTATAAATATGGTACAACCATATTCAGTATTCTATCCATCCTTTGAATGACATGTCACCATACGTGCGTACGTACGTCCTACCGTCTCCACGTCGTGGTGTAATTGTTATTCAGTATATTTTTATTTGGATGGGTATAATAATGATGTTTAATTCATGTAAATAATAAATATAACATTATAATGATTTTTTATATATGATATACCATCCAATGATATATTATTTTAATATCAAAATAATGATATTGTCGCTCGTGCGTACGTACGGATTACTGTCTCCACGAACGCGATGAGATTCATTCCCCATCATATCCATTAAAGACTAAATTTAATTTAATGAATAAAAATAATTTTTAGATACATGATATCATTCTGGATATGAATAAGATACATCCCATACATAACAAATACGGCCCACATAACAAATAATATAAGGGAAAACGAATCCGTTAACACCCGAAACGACGATAATACTAAGATATTATTAACAAATCAATGTTAAAAGATCATATATGATATCATATTAATGTAAATGATTCTTTTATAATTCAATAACAATTATTTAACCATTATACAGGAGGTTAACCCACCGTCGACCAAGGAAAAAGTACAAAGTAAGTGGTTTCTTATCTCACTTTTAATTATGTGAGATTTTCATTATTCACCACTTATTTATTGCATGTGGTGTGTGTACTGCCCATGATTGTATTCATTGTGTAATATAATTTAATTTTTTTATATCTACATCATCATTGTATGATCCTTCTTTCATGGGTGTATGTTTCGTATGTTACCAAATTGATAAGGGAATTTGAAAGTTCAGTTTCCACTCATTCGGCTTTACGCATACTTCATTGATTATTTTACTCCAAGATTATGTGTGGAATAACTATTCAATTTCATATGTCATAATTTCCACTCCCCTTTCTGTGGATATAATTTTTATTCACATAATCAATCCATTGATAAATTCTCAAGTCTTTAATATGAACTTGATAAGAGTAATTTTAACTCAATCTCCATTTATTGAGTTAAACATCCAATTCATTGGTGATGTTTTTACAAGAATATGTGTGAATGTACTCTGATTTATTTACACTGAATATCAAATCATATTGAGTGTATTTATATTTTTCACACATAATTATATCGTTGATTTATCCTTAACCTAAGGATAAGGTCTTTATAAGAGACTTAATCTCAATTTACACCCCATTGAGACTTCTTTGTTGTTATACACCGAATCACTTTTATGTGGTGTATATAATGTACTTTGACATAGTATATCATGAATCCCTTTATTCTCATGATATTAAAAAGTTTTTATTACCTCAATTATTTCTATTCAAGTGTCTCTCTTTTGGTTAGAAACTCTAACTAAAATATTATTTTTAAATGTTTTAAAGACTTATTCTTCTAAATCTTTCTCATTAATGTCCATGTTTTAAAAATGGTTTTAAGGATTTATTTATATGGACATTAAATTTTTAAAATTAAAACTCATTTTAAAAGTTTCAAAGTGGTATGGGACACTTTGATTCAAAAATCTATTTTTAAATGGCCTCGTGACAAATAGTGTGACTTTTAAATGATTTCAAGAAAAAAGGGGATATTTCCCTCTAATAGTTTTGAGGATTATTTTAATCAATGTCAATATCCTTCATTATTCTTGATTGAAGTTAATGTGATACAATAAGATCTTCCATATTGTATCGAATGAGTAATGTTTGACTGTGGATGTGATATTTTTATACCATTCATGGTTTGTGGATCAAGTATTGACATTTCGTATGCTAGTTTTAATACGAATGTTTATGTTATGTTTAAACATGTTTATATGAGGAATGCATTGGACTTAGTAAGTGATGGGTGGAGCCCGCTATAGCTCCTCGATGCATCGGTAGGTCTCATGAGACAAACTAGTGTCTTGGCACGAGGCCTTGACAAAAATCTTATTTGTAGTCTTGGCACGAGGCCTTGGTTACGTGGTGATGATAGTCTGGCATTATACATTATGTCATTATGAAAGTGGTTATTGATATTGCATGTGATTATTCGACTAGTAGAATATCCATGTGAATAAGTAAATTTCATTATTTCATTTTATCTATGCCATATTATGCTGAAGTTGAAGGTTAAAAGGCTTTTGTTTTAGTTATACATTGCCTTAAATGTTTATGTTTATTTATGAAAGTTTCCTCTTTATTATTATCCTTACTGAGAATCTGAGCTCACCCCTTTCTATGTTTTAGTTTTCCCAGGATGTGAAGAAGTGATTTATGAATGACCTACAAGGATAGTATGAGTGTGGACTATGGAGACTATGTTGTTGAAGTTTTCATTTTAAGATGTAATGTAAAATTTATGAATGTATATAGTGTTTCCAAGACTGCTAAACTGATCGGTCCTCCGGGACGTGATTCCTTATAATCATGGAAATGTTATGTAATAATGCACCGACTCTAGGTAACTGGGGTCGGAGCGTTACAATGATCAATCTACAACTTCTCAAGAAATATCAATTGATAGATTAAGAAATATTCTGCATGGTATTCTTGAATAATGTTTATCCATGGTTTATGGATTATTTCAATTCATGTAGGAAAATATCACTCAGCTGGGAGAAGAAACTGATGTTTTGGAGAAAGGCTTACAAGAAAAAATTGTTGAATGTTTAAAGATCTCCAGATAGGTTGGAGCCTTTGAAGCAACAAATAAGGGATTTTAAGTAAGTTCTTCAAAGTGGCTCAAAGATGTTGAAGAAAAAGAGGGAGTCAACAAGACTCTAGAAGAGAAGATCCATGCACTTAAATATGAGATGAAAAGGAGTAATGAAGTCAAGAAGTTTTATTTGGAAGAAGACTCCAAGCAGACCAAAGAACTTAACTCTTTGTTACAAAACAATGTAAAGATGTATGAAGATGAAGTTGAAAGATTAAAGAAGGATTGTGAAGAGAAGATGTCAATTATTGAAGACCAGAAAGTCATTCTCAATATGAGATGTCTATAATTGGAAGCCGATTTGACCAATATTGAGATGACACATATTGAGTCTCCACAAAAGAAGGAAACATTTGCTTCTAGTAATTAATGTTCATGGGAACATTCTACTATCAAAAAACCGCTAACATGTGATAATAAGATCCTGAATTCACTCATTTATCCATCATAAGTAGCTAAAAAAGAAAAGGTATCATCCATACCAACTTGTACTATTGTTTCTAAAATTGCTTCTACAAAAAGTGCAGGTTTGAAGAAAAATTATAAACAAGTATGGAGGAAGAAAAGAGAGAAGAAACCTAGCACCATGGGTAGTGTGGATAGGGGAAAGAGTGTAGAAGATAGATGCCCACAGAAAGAACAACATACTAAGAATAACATTCAACAACCTTATAAAGAATATGAGAAGTAGTCAAGGTTTTTTGTTCAATGCTAGTGATGTAATAGATTTAGGTTTTGTGCACTGGATTGCTGGTACAATCCGTTAAATGTAAAAGCACAGATAAATCCCATCTCAAGTAGGAGAAAACCAGAGAAGAAGAAGAAACATCCATAGATCCAGAAGCATCTATAAACTACAAATAGATTTGGAATGATTGACAACATCTATAATGTATGCAATGGAAGTGGTCACAAGGTTGGTACATTCTCATCTCAACATGTATCCAAAGATGATAAGAATAGGATATCACAAAATCTGGATAAGAATGAAGAAGAAACCTTGGGAAGAAATCAGAAGATTGTTGCAAAATCAAATTCTACCAAGAAGAATCCAAGAAGAAAAGATGAGAAAACCTTGGATTCCAAATCCAATAAGGTGATGGGTAGTTCATCCAAAATAACTTTTATGAAGGATGGCACTCATATGGAGACATGTGGAATATCCAATCTTGTTTCCCTAGTTCTTAATGACTTACTGTTTATCTTTCCAAAATATTTGGAAAGGATGAGAAAAATGGAAGATGCACAATCTAGGACCTGTGTAAAAAGTAAAAAGAATATTCCACATAAAAAAAATAAAGTTATGTGTGTGAGGTGAAACAAGGATGGTCATTTTGTTAGAAATTGCATTGCACTTATTCCAGCCCAAGAATAATTCCTAAAGAATATGAAAGTTTCATCAAGAGATTCTAGTGCTTTTAAATCTCTTGAAGAAATAAGATTCACACAAAAAGAAATGGAAGAAGTGATAATATCCACATAGACACAATCAGAATTGAAGATCAAATGCGCAACTGTAAAGACTAGAGAAAATGGAGCATCTTGGTTGAGAAAACCATCTCAACCTTTTTGTTCACATTGATGAAGCAAGGAGGATCCAACTTATTCCCTAAAATATTTGGTGTATTGTATTTTTTCTTCTAATACAGGGAATTGAAGGTGAAGCAAGATCTCAGGGGGAGAAACTGTGAAACAGTGATTGCTATCAACTCATGATAGAAAATATGAAGAAGTTGTCATCCGTGGAAGATTGGTCAATTGATATTCAAATATTAATATGATTATGGTTCACCATTTATGAAGACGATCCAGATTTTTCCCTTGAGGGGGAGACATATGAAGAAGCTACCAGAGTTATTCTTTCAATCAGTATCAACTTTAGTAGGTATCAAATTCAATTACAATGGAAATTTATTTAACATCATGTCATTGGAAAAGGAATTTCATTTTTTTAATCTATCATCCTTGGTTACTCAAAATAAAGACATTTTTACAAAGGGGGGAGTAACTAAGTCAATCAGTGACATAAAAATAAGGAAGGTGCCCCAAGGCCACTTATCAGGCCAATTGCAATTGAATGTTTTTGATCCGTTTGTTGAAGTGAGGGTAAGAATTTTAGGTTGATTATTTCCTATCACATTCAATATCTTCATCCTAGAATGAAAGTGGAAAAACCTTGAATACAAGTGTATGAGATCTCATCTCATGAGGTATTATGATAAGTGGATAATGGGCATCTTTGTTGTCTAAATCGAATTCTCTTGTTTTCTACATCTATCTTTTCTCAAGTAGACTTAGAGTGAAATGATTGATGGCACAATTCTTAAGTAAGGATTGATACCCTCTTTACCATGAACTTTGTATTTCTTGTTAATAAGGGGGAGAGAAAGTGAAATGAAAGTTTGAAATGTAAGGGGGGGAGAGAAAGAAGTAAAAGGGAGAGTGAAGATTCTAATTTTGACATTGACACATTCATTTGAAGAGACTTTAAGGTATTGACAAAAAAATACAAAGGGGGAGATTTTTGGGACCACTTTGTGTATGAATATTTCATTTTTTGTCAACGGTTGTCAATACTGGTCAAAATGAAGAAGGTTATGAAGAAGGACTAAAAAGTTAATGGAGATTGGCTGAAGTGAGGTTGCCTGGAGAATTATTATGGAATCATAGCACTGGATTTCATACTTGAGAAATTCTCTAAGAAGATCAATTCATACAATTGTTTAACTAATCCTAAGTTCAAAGATCTTGTGTCCAAAGTGACACATTGTTTACAACAGTGAATGATAGTTAAGTATCATCCATATGAGGAAGAAGAATGAGGATTTGAATAAGACCATGAAATGATTCACTATTGCATGAGAACCATGAAAGGGATTACTTGAAGAAAATAATCATATGATTTGCATGAAGTAGAGAATGATGGTTGAAGAAGAAGATAGAGTGTGGAAGGGATTGGCATTATACGATGGTCATTCATTACACATTTCCTTGAAATCAGATAATCATTGCACTATTCCTAAAGTTCCAAATACATGTATCAAAGGTGATACATCGTTTACAACATTGAAGGTGTATGAAGAATCCTCAAGCCTCCACTTTTGGATGAAGAGAGATGATTTGAGTTCATTGGAATTAACAATCCAAAAGGAATTGAGGATTTGAAGTGAGGATGAAGAAGTACTTTTGAATTCATTTTCCAAAGAGTATAAGCATAAATAAGGATGATTGTTAAATATGAAGATAAGATAGGAAGTTGTTCATGGGCTTGGCATAATGAGAATGGACAAAACTATGATGATGATTTTATGATTTGTATTTCACAAATATCAAAATTTTAGAGAAGTTGTGATTCAAGAATTATGAAGGATAGGGGGAGAAAAGAAGTGCTTTTTAGAAAAGGAAATAAAGTGGCATACAAGTCAAAAGTGGTGTGCAAGTGTGGCGCGCAAGTATAAGTGGTGCACAAGTGTATGTTGCGCGCAAGTCATATTTCAAGATCAACACATCAACATATGACAAATGAAATAAAGTGTCACACAAGTTAAAGATGGGAACACAAGTCAAAAAGTGGCATGCAAGTATAAGAGGCGCGCAAGTGTATGTTGGGTGTAAGTCATATTTCAAGATCATCAAATCAAAATATGACAAAGAAAATAAAGTGGTGCGCAAGTTAAAGATTGGTGCACAAGTGTGGCACACAATTATTTGTGGCACACAAGTGTATATTTTTCACAAGTCATATTTCAATATCAGATTATCAAAATATGACAAAGTAAATAAAGTGGTGCACTAGTGATAGGGAGGCGCGCAAGTGATGAAGCGATGCTCAAGTGATGGAGTGGTGCACTAGTGATAGGGAGGCACGTAAGTAGTGAAGTGACGCTCAAGTGATGGAGTGGCACACAAGTGATGGAGCAACACACGAGTAGGAACAACGTGCAAGTGTATGTGGTGTTCAAGTCACCAAAATTTTTATAAATAGGCAACTAGCATCCTCATTTTTCAAGGCTCAACACTTAAGAGAAAATTTGAGCTCTGATCGCACAAGTAGTAGAAAATGGAACACAAGATGATGTGGTGCGCAAGTTGAGGGTTATTTATAAGGTGCGCAAGTTGGGAGGCATGGAAGCAGAGTGGCACGCAAGAATAGTGGCATGCAAGCAGAAGTGGTACACAAGTTGTAAGAGGCACACAAGTAGGGATTTTTGTGTAGGAAATATGTTGTGTATAAGCCCGAAGTGGTGCGAAAGTTGTGATTTTTTCACAATTGTGGTACACAAGTAGTTGGTGCCGCGCTAGCAGGGAGGCGTACAAGTAGGGTGGAATGCAAGTAGGGATTGGCGCATAAGATGTGAGTGGTGCTAGAAGTTCTTACGAGATTCTGATCAACTGTGATGATGCTAAGTTAAGTTGAACTTTATTGTTTTAACAATCACAAAGAGAACGTGTGATTCTAGTAAGAAAAGGAAGAATAAGAGTTTAGTGCAATTGGTTTTTCACTAAAATAGAAAGTGTGAAGAAGATAAGGTTTTAATATAGATGTTTTTTCATTGAAGAAACAGAAGAAGAAGAAGAGTGTGCAGCCTACAAGTTTTCTGTAGACAAAGAATAGGTTGTTACTTGCATGCTGCTAAGAAAGTAACAAGAATAAGAAGAATGTTGTAGAAGAACAAAGTAGCACTGTAGCATACAATAGTTCTCAACAGGTGGAAGATTATTTTGGTGTTGCAAACTCTTTTAACAGATATAAGACTCTCTTCAGTGGAAGTATAAATAACCATAAAGAGTAAGGGTATATCTTACTCATTGCAAGTTGAATGAGGATTGTTTCCCTTCCCCCCTCCAATTGTAGGGATAAACACTGGTAAGTGATTATTTCCTTCCCTTATCCAAGTGTAGGGAGACACAATGACTAGCGGATTGATTTCCTAGTCAAGCACTGTAACAATTACTAAATTAGAGTGGAGAATCCATGCAC
The DNA here is from genome assembly GCA_963277665.1 of Viscum album. Classification (NCBI taxonomy): domain Eukaryota; kingdom Viridiplantae; phylum Streptophyta; class Magnoliopsida; order Santalales; family Viscaceae; genus Viscum; species Viscum album. The sequence continues at coordinate 420,782,968 of OY728137.1, forward strand.
TGGCCATTACCATACACGATAAGGACATAACTTCTCTTATTGAGTGGTGAACCTTGTAAAAATATGATCTGGATATTTTTACTGCTTTCATATTATTGGATGTGATAGGTAAAATAGAATAAGAGAATCAATATCCTAACAGGTTAAGAGGTATTAAGATAAAAAGTTGGAATTGGTTAAAAAAGGTCCCCAACATTGATTCACCCCCTCTCAGTGTTAGGCATATCCCAAACTGGTCCTCTCACTATGAAGACAATATTTTAAACTATATATGGTAATTATGAATATTTGTTCATGGTATTTGGTCAAAAAATGAAACTATAGTTTTCTTTTCCTTGAAGAAATGTATCTTCCACATGAACCTTGATTTTTTGTGTAATTTTTTGATGATATTTTGGTTTATTTTGGGAATAGGAGTTACCATGATGAGCACTTAGAGATTTTATTGACCATGTTACATGATCAATGAATTTATGATATATTTTATAAGTGTACCTTCAGGAGTAAATAAGTTTTATCCTATAGGGATTTCATTTCCAAAGAAGGAAAATCACTTGATATGGAAATGAACAAAGTAGTTATTTCATGGAAACCACCCAAGAATAAAATCAATATTAGATGTATTCTAATATTTGAAAGATATTATCATCCCATTGTTCATGATTTTCAAGGATTTATTCTATGATGACTATATTAACAATTAAGGGAATTCCATTCATATTGGGTGATAATTATTGTAAATCATTCCAGGAGTTTAATGCTCAACTCACTTTCACACCCATCATTTCTTTTATAGAACCAAGTCAAGGTTATGTTGTTTTTTTGTGATGTTACTATATCATTATTGGGTTGTGTTATAATATAGGGAGATAATGTGGTGGATAATTTCTCAAGGATGCTGATAACACATGAAAATAATTATATGATTCATGAACTGAAATTATTAGAAGTGATCCATTACTTGAAAACATCGAACCAATATCTCCTCATTGAAAACTTAATATTCATTACTAATCATATGAACATGATTTATAGTTTTTTATCACCAATAAATGATATTGAGGTGAATATGTAGATAGAGTATATCCAAATGTTTGACTTCGACTTGATGTATTCCCTAGGGAAATTGAATTCTATGGAAGATTCTTTGAGTTATAAGTCCTATATTGATTTTTAGAGACGATCATGAGAAATTCAATTTGATGAGTTTTATTGTTAATATTCATTAATACAATAAAAAATTTAATTTTAATGTTTTTTTCTTCCCAATCAATCTTGTTCCAGATTTAATAGACCTTTTAAAATAGGCTAAAGGAATAAATCCTGATTCTATCACCACTAGGTTAATCCTAAATAGTGGTGATACCATTGATGTTAATAATAAGGATATTAAATATGTTTTTTCCAAAACCGAAAAATGGTGCCAAAATATTTCTAGGAACGAATTATTTTAGCACATCACCATTAAAAATGAGTTATTCACCCATACATTGAGAAAACTTACAAAATGATGAATTAATATTTTTGGTGGTGGTTTATGAATAGAATGTTTGAAAATTATGTTAATAAATTACAATATTGTTAGTATTTCAAGGATATTAATAAAAAAAAGATAGTATAATGTAATATAAGATTGTACCTATTTTTAAATTATAGTATATAATTATGAACTTTATCACTGGTCTACCATGAACACCTAAAAAACTACATTTTATTTTTGTTATTGTGGATTGAAAATATAATTAGACACAAAATATTCCAATCAAAGAGTATAATGTGGTAAAATAACTAGAAAATTTATATATTATCGATGTGGTTAAGCTAGATGGACTACCCATTTTTATTATCTCTAATAGGGATCCTTGATTCAGTTATCATATTTCTTACCCCATGTAATAGAATAGTGGAAATAAATTGAACATGAGAACCATATATCATCCTTAGATAGATGAGAAATCTGAACACATGATTCATATGTTAAAACATATTCCCTGAGAATGTATCATAGAGTTTCATGGCTCATGTGAAGATAATATATCATTAGTGGAGTTATCATATAATAACAATTATTAGGATACTATATATATGCCCCCATTCATGAAATTGTATGGCCATACCTTCCATTATCTACTTTATTGGGATGGAATATGACAAACTTCACTAATTGGACCTATCCTTTTTCACGGGACTATAGAAAATATCCAAATTATCCCAAATTGAATAGATATAGCTTAGATCTAATAAAAATTATATGTGGTGTCATCAAACATTATATTTCAATGTGAGTGGTCACATATTTATAAAAGTTTCATAGAGACTTTGAAATCATCTCTTGGGAAATAAAGAAAAATTATCTTTATGGTATATTATCCTTACTATTGAGATTTATTATTTTCCATAATATATTTCATGTTTCTCAACTAAATAAGTATCAGCTAGATCCTACTCATGTGATCAGTTGATGTTATAATAGATATGAATGTGGAGTTTATCCATGAACTAGTCTAAATTATGGCTATATCTAAGGATTATTTTTGGTGGACATATATTTCATTAGTAAGAGTGTTATGGAAGAATGATCTAATTTAAGAATATACATGTTAATGATAGAAGTTCATGAGATAACAATGTCAAAACATATTACATCTTTCCCGCGATGAAAATAACAACAGTGGAGAGAATGGTACTCCCAAATTTTTATGAATTTCCTTGTGTTTTATGTTATTTAATGATTGGTAATGTTTTAGTGAAATTCAATATGTTTCTGGATGGTTTCATATGGTTCTAGGGTCATTTTTAAGGTTAATAACTTCAACATAGTTAGGTGAAACTATTATCAAGCATCTTAGTAACCATATGAGGTTATTAATAGATTCATATACAGTTTTATAGTCTGAAAAAAATGTGCGGCTAATCGCATGACGTGAAATTTTTAAATAAAGATCCAATTCACATGGTTAGTGCACGATTTTCACACCGTGTGGCCTAATAATGTGACAAAAATCAAATATATGAAAATTAACATTCAAATCTAGAAATTGCCTAAGAAGATTTATTTTTCCTCCTATAACCTAGGATATCATATTCCAGGGATCCTCTATATTACATTTGATGTTCTTTTATGTCCATCCATTTCCTATTTTAATTCATCTGGAATATATTCATGGAAATCCCAGGTTATGACTTTTTTATAATTACCATCTTTCATATTCACATTTACTATTGAAAAAATCCTTATATTATAGTTTTTATACATATATCTATGGGATCATATGTATTTTGATCAGTTTTTCCTATGATATGATAGATAAATAGAAGGAAGGGGTCAGATTTGTGACATCATCTATATAATATTTATTTCAATTGTATTTGTGGTGGGTGGTTTTTAGCTTCTTAAATTTTTTCATACAATATAAAATATCTCATTACTTAGAATTATTTCTATTTATGATGAATTAAAATTCTATGTCTAATACTCAATGGGAATTCATTTGGTAGTAAATTTTTGTTGGTTTGAGATATGGGAGACACTGTGAGGGATTTGAAAATGATAGTTTTTGAAAAAGGAAACATTCATTAGATCAAATACGGTTTGATGTGTTTTCATGGAATGATTTGAGTTGGTTATTTTTATGTGAATTAGCTATATGAATAATGGATATATGTAAATATGATAATAAGACTATTTTAAGGTCAAGGTTATGCTCGGTTGTGTGCATGTTCATGTGGAATCCTAAATTTTTTATAGCAAGGTGTCTTAAATAAACTATTATAAATGGATCATTTACGGAAGTCACCATGATCACAAGAATTTTTTTTGAGGTAGAGGTTATGAATTAGTGTGTCAATGGAATCATGTAAATTTTTATGTCATGATGTTTGGATAAACTATTTCAACTACTTTTAAAATGAATTTTTACATAAAAATAAATTCTTTGACCACCTTATATCTACTTTATAATTGCATTAGTAAAATTTAATCAAATTTTTATATTTTTATGAGATGATTTAAATTCCTTTTGATACACCAATTTTTCTATAAATACATGATATTAAATGATTCTAGTCTTAGGGGAATGTATAAAAAGTCATTTGGGGGTTTCTTATTGGCTTATTATACCCACCCTTTAATATAACCATTAAGGAATATGTATACTTTTTACTACATGATATAGTAATGGGAATGATTTTCTACTTCTATAGTAAATATATTTGATAGTGGTTGTCATTGATGTTCAAAGATGGAGATTTGGTGCATGGTCGTGTCTTGGAGTTTAAGGTAGATCTACCTTAGTGCCTGATCCAATTTATATATTGGAGTCTTAGAAATTTTGGTTTATTTTTTTCATTATAAATTTTATATTGTCTTTTTGACACTTTGATTTAATTAAGTTTATCTTATGAATCATTATATTTATTTATACTTCATTTTTTATATGTTCATCATTTTCATGGTTATTGTGAATGGTTGTGTACATATTAGGAAGTCTTAAATGTTCCCCCAAATTTTTTTATGTTAAACCCACATAATTTAATTCCAAATTTTTTTAGGGGAATATCACATATGGTTAGTATTAAGTCTGACCTGGACCAAGGAAATGGGTTATAAGGGGATTCTACACAACCTCCGAGTTCAATACATGTGATAGATATAGTATTTACATAATCAAATTTGATACATGGAACACACCATGAAATTATGGGAGGTTTGGTGGAAGCACTAAGTGATAGGCTTCATGCCCTATATGATCAAGAATATAAAAAGGGATGATGTTTATGTGGCTCAAATTTATCTTATTCCCAAATATCAAAAACCACTTCTATGGTGATATTTTATGGAATAACTTATAATTGACTTAAAACTCAAAATCTCCCCTGTGGTTATCATTTAATCTCTTAGATCAATTTTATGCTTCTTAAATATTTGTTTTAATAGTTTCAACATTATCTATAATTTATTGATGAAATTTAGGCCCTAGTAGCTTTATATATTCGAATTCATCCCATCATGTCTATGTTATTCATCTCTATCCTTATTGTTACACATATAATTCCTTTTGGATGATAGAGTAGAAACTATTATTATATGGGAACTCAACCAAAAGAAGATGTTGATCATAATATTCCTTAAAAATATTTAAACATGATTTCAACATATCTTCTATATTTTTAATGGTCTGTTTAGATTGAACATCATTATGAAGATTATAATAATTTTTGATACTTAAATAATTATCTAATGTATGTTGTAATATTATCAATAACATTATGGTAAACCTATGATGGTAATCCTATATAAAAAAATTAATACCCAATACAACCTATCCACTTTTTTATATATATCATATAAATTTTCTAAAGAATGAAATATTCTCAAATAGTAATGAAATATACTAACTTCTTAAGGTTATCAACTACAACCAAAATATAATTATGACCTTTAGTTATCATAGGGAGTCCTATAATCAAATTGATATTGATATTCTCTTGTTTCCATATAGGTATAGGTAATGGTTTAATTACCCATTAGAATTGAATCATTTTTACTTATATTTTTGGAATACAAAGCATCAATATATATATTCTACAACCTCTCAATTCATGCTATCCAACATGAAATGATTCATTATTTCTCTTTACAAAATTTTACTTCTATTATTTATTGATATTGAGGAGCTATGTAAATCATCAAATTGAACCATCTTCAAATAGAGAATTTAGTAGAAATATTTTCATTACATAAATCCTATAATTCCATAATTTTAAAATATATACTATATAATATCCTATACATTCTATTATAGCTCGATATCCTCCTATTCATCCATGATCATCACATGTATATATGGTTGGTATTTCATTTTGGAAGTATAATATTTCTCCAATTAATTTATGATTTCAAGGTCTACCCACTAAAAATCAATGAGTATTGGGTATCTCTATATCCTTAACATGGATAATCAAGGATGATCCTTTATATTTTGAGTGCTTACTGTATTTCCTGCCTTCCCAGGATGATAATTTATTGAGAAATCACATTATTTGAATAATTATAGCAATCAACTTTGGATAATTTTCAACTCCTTCATTGTGGACATATACCTTAAGCTATTTTGATATTTATTGCTCACTTTTTATCTTAACAATATTACCTCCAAATTATTATTGAAAAAATTATCAATTATATCTATGGATCATGTGTCAGATAATTATCCTTAAAAATCCTTAATTAAAATGAGGCATAAGCTATCAACATGACATTTTGTGTAAGGATATAACCCAATTCATTCTTTAAAGAATCACTACATATCACAATCCTCTCTCTACTATTGGGTTGTGTATGTAAACATATAGTGAAAAAACACTTTTTTGATATGTGAAGTTGTCTTTAAATTTATCCATCCAAAGTAACTTTTATCCAGTTTGTTTCAAAAAATTTAGTGGATTTAAAAATCATCATAAATTTTTAACAACTATTCGATAGTATCTAACTAATCAAAGAAAAAAATGGATATCTATTGTTGATATTGGTATATGCCATTGTTATTCAAACTTTTTCTTTGAAGGATCCAAAGATATACCCTCACTTGTGATTACATGAACTAATAAGGATACATTATATATAAAAAATTCACACTTTATATACATGGAATATATTTTATCCATTACATGGTCATCAACACAACCCTCAAATGATCTATATGATCATCATTTATCCTATAATATATGATAATATCATCTATAAGAAATTATTCAAATTGATCTAGGTTATATATAAGGACTCTATTAAATATATCCATGAACAGAGCAAGGGAAATTTTATTGTAGAATAGTATCACTATGAATTCATAGTTTCCATATCCTTTACTGAATGATGTCTTGTGTATATCCTTCTTATTCACCATAAATTAATGATATCCAAATCAAAAGTAAGAATTTGAAAAGTATATATCCCCACTTAGTTAATTAGAAAAAATAATCAATGTATTGTAGATAATACTTTTTCTTTAATCATGATCTTTTTATGTTCATGATAATCAACACAAAGACACACTGATCCATTAATATTCTTGAAAGATTGGACTGAAGCAACCTATGGTGAAACACATGATTGTATAAGATACTTTCTAAATAACCTTAGTATTTATTATTCTATTATTCTAATTCAATGTGGTATATTACCTAAGGACTCCATGATATAACATAGAAATAGGTATGAGTTCAAATGAAAACTAAAACTCATATTCTAGGGGCATACTAGGAAGTTATTTGAGAAATATAGCAATTAATTCATTTAAAATCAGAATATAATTGATATTAAATTCCTCCATAACTATTTCAGTTAATATTCCTTTATTATTGGGTATCAAAACCTATATTAATAAATTAGTTTCCAATGGGAATTCATAATCCTTATAATTTTTATATTTTATATTGAGATTATTTGGGATATGAAATGAGATCTACTTATTCGGATAATTGATATAATATCTATCTATGGAGAGATAATTAATTTCGAATATCACATAAAATATTACTTAGAGAAAAATAACTAGATTTTTAGGGAGTATCATAATAGAAACCTTGATCAGATAAGTCCTATATACCTTGTATGTAATCATCATACCACTAGGTTTTTTCACAGATAACTTAATAACTGATTTCTGAGGTGGTGAGTCAATATTATTATAAAATATTCTTTATACAAATTAATGTGAAGAACTAAAATATATTAAGATATTCATGGAATCAAAAGTAGAGAATAATTATATCTTTAACAACATAATTAACACAACCTAATTTAGTGTTAGTGATTACCTAGTCTCTTCCTTATTCTCTTGGACATAGAGGTTATTGATATCTATTATTCTCATTATCCCATGTATTTGGGGATAGATTTTGTTACTGACTAAAAAAATGAATTTGAAGTATTGAAGTCTTGGTAGTATATTGGTTTGGACCATCTTATCCATTGTTTTTTCATTGGCCTCTTTGTATTTTTGCACCAATTTTGTTCTTGATGGCCTATTATACAATAGGAAAACATCTTTTGGACCCTAAAACTTAATTTTAAGGGTGCTTCATTACACATTTTTGGTATATTGGCCATCAAGTTTTTATTCCACAATATAATTTATCATTTATGTTTCTATTAAAATCCATTTTCATTTTATTATATCTAAATCCATGAGATCATTTTATTTCAATTTCCAAATTATGCGCAAATACAACATCTTTTTCATGGCTACCAGAGTACCTTATATACAGTTCTTTTTATGTAACTAGTTTTTGGACACTAAGGAAAGAATTCATTAGGTTTATGGTCAATAATAAAACCACATGAATACCTTGTTAGTATTTATCTGTTTTATTAAAATAAAAAAAATCAATTAATCTTCATTTTTTATTAATGCATGGAATAATTTCCCCTCTTTATGATAAAGATTTGTAGAAAAATATATGTTGAAATATATCTACATAAATTATTCTCATTATATGGAGTGGATTTCTTCTTATTTCCTTATATTCATAATTATTTTCTATAATTAATCAACATCATCACCTAAAAGATAAATGAATAACACAATCCTTTCATTCTCTATGAACTTCGAGGAAAAAATATAATATTCATTGTGTTGATCAAATACTAGGAAATTAGTGGAAGGGAATACCCACTAAATGAGGGTGTAAATTTCCATAAATGGACAAAATGAAGAGTTACTCCATCCTTAATACATTTGTGAGTTTTTAATGATATTTTTTGTTGTTTATATCCTAATATTGTTTGGTGAGTACAACTAAAAGACTTTAAAATATATCTCTAATCCCATTTGGTTTAACATTAAGATAATAATTCCATTTTTTTATCATCTAAAATGTTAACTCGATTCCTCCAAGTTCCATCCATTGACTAAAAAAATATTAGTGTTTATATCATGTAATAAAAACCTCAAAAATAAATCACGTGATAAGGAAAATAATTCTTAATATATCCTAAATTATGAAACCTTATTTTAAACCTATTTTATTATAGATTCATCCTAGATAAATTTGGATTCAGCATAGGTTTATTCACGTTCTTTTCACTTTTTCAACAAAAAATAATCCCAAATATTAACTAAACTTCAATGTAATACCAAATAATACAACCAAATAATGACATACATACATATTAAATCATTTTAAATGAAAATTAATTATATCTCCTAATAAAATATACATTAGAACATATATATTTAGTTACCTTGGAGACTATATACATAAATAAATTATTTACCAAAAATTTATTAACATCACTATCAAATATTATTTAAACATGATATCCTTATAGACATATGATACATAATATTCTTTTTTATAAATTGGTGAATTGGAAACATAAGAAAGGGTTACATTATATTCTTAGTAAGGGGTTAAAATAAGACATTTCAATATAAGATCTGTGGTGAGAATAAGATAAGATTATTGGTACGAGATCATAATAAATTTATGTAAACATTTAAAAAATAAATCTTACCCAAAAAATTGATCATAAATCAGGAACCCTGACATCAAGCTTTGGACATAACATAATACATGAGTCATAGAAGTGTTAAAATATGAGTTAAAAATTATGATTCATGAGAGAATATATGAGGTATATGGCATATTATAATAATTATGACCCAACATAAGAATAAAAAATCATAACATGTGTCATAGTAAACCACCAATACCATCATAGTATAGTGAATATTTAATCCTTACCTCCATAACATAACACAGTGGATCAAGTTTCACTACAAGCATGTTATAGTAGATCGAGCATCACTACTCACATTGCTAATAATATAATGAGATATATAAAATTACACAATGAATTGGATAGATATATAATACCCACCCATTACAGAATGATAAAACATATAGATGTGTTCAACATGGATATGAAAATAATTATAATCCTATTATAGGGTAATTAAATATTGAGAAATAAATAGGTATCCAGATGATTTCCACAGAGCATGATAATGAGAAATCTAGAGATATAAGATGTATTATATTATTATATATTATCTATAGTGAATAATTTTTTGAATTAATTTTAACATAGATAAAAAAACATTATAGGCTCATTATAAATTTATATTAAAAAATAATAAGAAATAAAATTTATTTTTTAATAAATTTTCTTTCAATTGAACTAATTTATAAATAATAGAGAATATAAATTTCTTTATAAAACCTTGAAAAAATGTAATGAAATATTTATTGATAAAATTTAATAAAATATCAGGAAAATGAGATCATTCAGAAAGTGTTAAAAATGATTCATTTCACTTTTTTGTATAGAAAAAAAATCAATAAAAAACAACCCATTTATAAAATGATAAAAAGTGATTCCTTTCAAAATTTTCTAAAAAATTAATAGACACTAAAATTACATTAATTAATCATGGGGTTATAGATAAAGGAATATTTAATAAAATATAACGATTATAGACATAGAGAGTAAAGAAATTTGGCCACAAACATTTGATAATGGTTTCTCCACTTACAAGAATCATTTTAGTTGAATTATGAAATAATGGAAGTTGAAATTTTAATAAGACATTAAAAAAAAATAAAACCACTAGATAAGAAGATATATGGGATTTTAATGTGAAATAAAATATATTTTTCATAACTAGGAATTAAGACACAGACAATCTCAATTTCAAAGTGAGATTGGAAGATGAAACAATTACATCAAAATTATGATTTTCTAATGTTTTATATATCCTTTTATAGTAAATTTGGAATTAATAATAATATTTATAAGAGAAATATTGATATTTTTTCAATATTATAATATTTAAATATATTCCATTATTACCCATCTATTAATTGTTTATTGTTAAAATTATGACTCATGTGTGAATTGTTATGTTTTCCACTATTGTTTAGTTTGGAAGTTCTTATAATTTATCCTTGAAAATGGTTTCATCACATAAATAATTTTCATGATTACGTTACATATGTTTTTGATATATTTATAGAGTCTCATGGTCATTTTATGGAACATTGGTGATAGTAAGAAAATGACTCTTTAAAAATACCCTTTTAAGTGATTATTCAATTATCAAAAAATTAAATTTTGTGGTCATTATAAGATAGAATATTTAAAATATATAACTCTAAAAAATCATAAATTAATCATTATAGTATCATATTACTAATATTTATGATTTAATGGTCTTTTATGTTGTAAAATGTTTAATATCATTCATGTATGTGGTAAAACTGACCCAAATATGATTATGTTATAAGGACTGTATGAGTAAGAAAATGTTATTGTAAACTAATAATATCACTTTTATAGAAGAATAATTATTTAAATAAACATTTTATTAAGATATTAAGTCATATTTAATTATATTTATATGGATAATATAAATAATTATTATTTTAGAGAGTATTATAATTAGAATAAAGGCTTGAATATCCCCTTAGAGTGTTTCCTAGAAATGAGGGATTCAAGACTTCCTATTGTGACAAGAAGTTCCCAAAAAATAAATATGATTATTAGTTATAGAATTTGGGAAAATAGTAAAGATAAAATTGATAAATAAATTTTGTTTATATAAGGAGAGGATATTTCCTTTTATATAAGAGAATTCCAGACTTTTTTTTTAAATGTACATTCCTTAATATAAAAGGAATGAAATTCTCATGGAATGTGGATCCAAAGATGAATAAAATGGAAATATGAAAAGTGTATTAAAATAATTCCATAATATAACCATTTATAGATATTTTTCTATGATATCGTATGACTTTATCCCTTAATTTAATGCTTTAACTGAATTTTTGAATTTATTATGATGACCAAAATTTTCATTGGTATGTTATTTTTATGCCTAAGATGAAACAGATAGTATTAAATATTTTGGACATGCTAATTAATTTTTTAAACCATTTAATTGTTTTAAATTTTTAAAGGTGGTAAATAATTTTAATAAAAGTATGAATAATTCATAAAAAAAATTTATGGAAAAATGTGCTTTTAAGGGAAAAATCATTATTATTTCTTACAACGCAATAATAATTATGTGATTAGTAATGTTTATAAATTCATATATATAAAATTAATTTCAATGAAATCATTCATTAATTAGGATCATTTAAATTTATCAAAATTAAAATAAGTAACATATAGAAAAATCAATTCTTTCAAAAATAGATCTTTTTAATATAAATTTATTTTATCTTTAGTTATAATTAATTCTTTATCAATGATTTACTATTAGTCATAAAAAATATTTCATTTAATTTAACATTTCAAATATGAGAGATTTAACTTTTAAATAATAATGTATTGCATATAGTAAATATAATATTTTTAATCAATTCATATTTTTAACCATGAAAAATAAAATTAGAATATAATATAGTTATTTAATCATACCATTAATGTTATTAATTTTTTTAATAATAATTCCTTAAAATTTTTACTTTAAATATTTTGATATCATTCTTTAATAGTAATAAATTTTTTAAAAATAGGTAATTTATAAAAAAATATTTATAATATATAATATTATCCCAATTTAATTCATACATATCAATTATATTAAAAAATAATTTATTTCATTTATCTATATTTTAATGAATTTAATTTAAATGATAATTAATTTTTGACTTTAGTTTGATGCTTTGTGTATGACAATCTATCAAACCCCAAATATTTTTTAAAGGAAAAAAACATAGGTTGTTACATGTATGAGATAGAACACATAATGGAATGAGATAATGAGAAATAAAAATGTAATGACATGTGGTTTCTATTCAATAGTACTAAAATATAATGAATTATATATCATATGATCATGGATTGAGTCATGTGTCTGTAATTAGACCCAAAAAATGCCTAATACTTACCCCATTTTACTATTTCACTATAAAATTTTGGCTATGATATAATGAGAGGGATAGGAAATGTAGAAAATGAAAACTGATCAAGTTTTACTCAATTCCTATACCTATTTGGCCTAGGAGATCACACAACTAACATTCAGGTTGGATGTATTAAAAGGGGTGATTTAAATCACTGGATTAATGAATATAAACCCAATTCATGAAATCAGTTTAAAGTGATAACCCCATGTGGAATACAATTTTACTCAGGGTGTGTATATAACATCAAATATGAAAAATAAATTATTTTACATCATTTTAAGAAAAAATGTAAAATATTATAAAATAAAAAAATATTGAGTTTTAGTTTCTTGAGAAAATCATATTCTTACTACATGAATACATTTAGAACTATTGAAATTATTTATGTCTTTTAACATGATCCTCTAATTAGATTTCATGATCCCATTAATATAGAAAATAAACTAGGGACATACATTAAAATAATTATTAATTAAAATAAATGAAATGGGAAATATAAGGGAGAAACATTAGGTAGGAAATCAGTATGAGAACATGGGTGAGGATAATCATTATAATCATAGAATAAACATAAGTTCATATTCATAAGAATAAAATAAAAAACACTTGGAATTTTTACATGAATAATAATGAAACATCATATATCGTGACCCCTACTCACAAAGTGTACCCATCCTTGCCCAAAAATAGGAGAAGAGACATAGTGAAACTCAAGTCTCACCTCTGGTAGGCACTGGGTAGGCGAATAACACCAAGGGTATAATAAACACATAAATAGGAGGCATTACCCTCTAAGAAAACTCATGTAAAATAGAGATATAAGATAAACACCAATATATTCTTACTTAAACTAAAATATAAAATAAAACCCAAGTGAAAATATGTAATGTCGTGTAAGAACTACTATAACTGAAAGGAAAAATGCAAGTACCAAAAGAAAAGTAAGGATGACAGTGACCATAAAGTCCCAAAAGCTTCTGCTAAACCCCAAGCATGTAGTAACCAGACTGATCTCCAACCAGCTTCAACTGTCTTTAAAAATACTTTATATATATGTAGGGTGAGTATAATAGTATACTCAGTAGGATCCTCCATAGATCCTCTCAAGAAAAAGGTAAAGAAAGCATGCTAAAGCATAGTGAACAACAAGTGAAAATAACTCATCACCTAAACAGGTATACTAAGTTCCCAACCTCACCATGTATACTATCACCAAGTATAACATACAATAACATATAATATAATAAATAATATCAAGGGCACCCAGCTACCACTTCCCCACCAGTTTGCCGCTCTGCCCCAACGTTGCATGTCTTGAGCATCTCTCTCCAAAAAGGCTAGCTGGAAGGCACCTGAGAAAAGCACCACAACATGAATCTCACAAAATACAACACCATGTCCACATAAAAAAAGTAACTAGGTAGTTCCCTGGAGCCACCATAGCCCATATAACGTGTATCATACATCGAGTATTATACCTCAAGCAATTACATCCCATACCCCGAGTAAAGATCCCCAAGCCATCACAACATATATAGGTAATACCTACAACATTACTTAGGAAACTATATCTATAATACATGTGTGTGAAATAAACACAAGACATTAAAACCCTCTACACACATATATGGTGAATACTAACCTCTGTTCATACCAGCACAAGTAACTACCAAGAGAAGAGAGTAGGGCCTATAAGGGTAGTCAGCCATCCATCCTCCCACCGATTTGTTGGGGAAAACACCCCCTGAGCTTAGAATCATAGTGGTGTCAATTTACCTAACCAACAGGGTAGATTAGTTTATAGAAACAAGAAATTTACATGATATAATATAGCTCACAACCACACTATGGGTATACCTAGTCTCAAACACAACCGCAATTAACATTTCTCAGACTCCCAACTACTGCTGCTAAGACCAGATATCCTATAAGAATAGAACTATTTAAAAGATACATTAAATTAATTTATTCCCTTTCACCAGTTTCAATTTACATTAATCAATTCATTAACCAATAATTAACCATTAAAAATTCCACATTACATTACAATAACATCACAACAAAGTTCCATGACCTCTAGGCATAAGAGAACTGAGTCCACACCTTCTCAGAATTATAACCTCAACATTACATCCTAGAAAGCTACCACCACATGGGTTAAACATTTATTCATTTATTAACATTATCACTTTCCATATTTCTAGGTATCCTAGGAAAAAAAATTCTAATATACCAAACAAAAGGGGCTCAACACGCTGAATAGATAAACTATACATCGATTCATCACCACCTATAGTAGAAGCATAGACTCATCCAACCTATAGAAGAGAAACAAGGAAATCATGTAGCATACCCTAAATGTCTTCACCTATATTGGAAGGAGAGTAACAGAAACCATATTCCTCAAGTAGCGGGGAAAAGAAATTAGACAAACAAACAACTTATCCACCAACCAAATAATAGATTCAAAAAGTCATCCAAATTCCATATCAATGGGAAAGCCCAGTTTCAACCCATCCCACCATCGTTAGTGTCCTCCTCGACACCTACATGCATATCTCAATGCATCCTAACATCATAAGAATTATGTGATGCCACCAAAACAGGACCTCCTCTCCCCACATACCATAACATCCCTCCAGGATCTTCAATCCCATGATCACATCACATTTGGGCCTCCCCGCCCCATGTCACAACAACCATCAAGGATCAGCCATCCCAAGCTCACATCACATCACAAGCAGTTGGAAAAAAATATAATATCCAAGCTCTTGGCCCTAAAGCAAGGAATCTATCATTCACACACAACTATCTATCACGACTCCAAAGCATAAGGCACTTGGTATTTACAATCAAGAGGGAAACTCAGACCCTATAAAGTCATTATATTTTAGCAAAAAACCAGTTCTTATTCCATTTTGAATTAATCTATTCATTCACACATGTTCCAACTATGGGAAGCCTAAGAAACAAGCTATACCAACTATCAAAAATTAATTAAACAATTAATTTAACATGCCTTTAATTATTTTATCAACAAGAATAAACACGCTCCATTCCCCTTAATCAGTTCAATTAAACATGTATACTTGCATAAATTTGATTATCATCAAATTACAATAACAATTAGATTCATTAAATATTACTCTTTAAAACATTAGACAATTAATTATCAATTAACTCTATCTTTACATTCTTTACCAATTTCACATTCTAAACCAAGAATGAAAATCACAAAATAGATACCACACTATCTAGAAAAACAAGATGCAACCCATTATCATGGAACAAACAACAACATTTCCATGTGATCGATACCAATTATTTAATCTGGTTCAAGTAATTTTTAGGTTAATTCCATTATAATACAAGGGACTAAATAATTCTAGCTATAATATTGCACCTAAATGAATAGAGAAGAAATTAATCCCCTACTTCAAAAGTGTTTCAATGTTCTTTGGATGAGAATGGACCAATGTTGCAGATCCCGATCACCTCTCCCACAAGAACTTCATCCACCCAGGGATGCTACACTATAACTACACCAACAAAAACTAATAAAAATTCATCAGAAACATGGAGAACAAGTTCCATCAAATGAATAGAAAAAATAGAAGGAAATGGACTGAAGAAACCACAATAATTAAGGTAAAAAATACCTTGGATCAAATATGGATCAAAGTACAGAATATAGGGATTAATCCTTGGAAACTAAATCCCCATAATATCGAAAAGAGGGTCATCAGGTCTCCTGGAATGAGAAGGATAACTGCTGTAGTCGTAGGGTTTGAAAAACACGAGGGGATGAAAATGATTAAAACATACAACATTAAGGATTTCATGACATTTAATCCCATTTAACATCGTACAATACTCAGGGTTCGGTTTTCGCCAAAAAATGCATCACCACTTTTTATTTTATTTATTTTTAAAACTTGATTCATTAAACATCATGAAAGAAACTCTAACGTCATGTAAAACCTTTACATATCTTGAAATATCCCTTCTTCCAGATTCTAGCGACCAAGCTAGTACAAATATCCTACGAGAATCCTCTTAGAACCTCAGTCTTTGAAAAAAAACAAAGGCCTAATCCACATAGATTTAGGCCCTTACATTAGATACCTCTCAAAACATTCTTGTCCTTGAGAATTAAAAATTAACCCAGAGAGGAAAATTAAAATGGTTGATCCAAACAGTCACCCCATGAGATACCTATAAAGGATCTTTCTACCACAAAAGTTTATATGCTTCATCAAAGGAAAAATGTGAAACCATGGAACAACCACAAACAACTCCTAAACACTCTCCTAGGAGAGATACCACTCAAAATAGAGTAACACACAATAAGAAACAAGAGAAATTCATCTCAAAAATAGAAAAGGTATACAACCAAAAAATAAATAACATTACAAAAGAAGATCTAAGCATTAACAACTAGAGTTACTAATCATGTATCAGTGACTTAAATTCCCAGGTGCTCTCCTCCACACAATCATGTTTCTACGACACATGAACCAAGGGGATATAATTCCCACATAACACCTTCTCGTGATAGTCCTGGATCTCTACCTGTTGATCCTTGAAGGTCGCATTATAGTAAACATAAATATAATCCTAATAAATTACATGAGAGTCATCATGAAGATAATGAAAAAGATACAACACATGAAAAACATCATGTATCTGGCTCATCTATGGAGGAAGTGCTATTTGCTATGCCATAACTTAAACATGAGACAACACCTTGAATGGGACAACAAACTGGGGAGAAAGCTTACTCCCACAACCAAACCTTCACTACCCTCAATGGGGAGTCACCTTCAATAACACATTATCCCCAATGTAAAACTCTAGAGATATCTTCCCATGACCATTATATGATTTATGATGATCTGGCGCTGCCTTTTATCGTCTCATGAACCACCTGAACCATCTCTGTTGTTTTTTATACTAGTTTCAGTCCAAGAATTGATTAATCTCCAACCCTAGTCCAACATAATGGATAATGGAAAGGTCAGGCATACAAGGCTTAAAATGGTTCCATACCCCTGGTGGACTGAAAAATATTGTTGTATGAAAACTCTACCAAGTGTAGGTGCCTCATCCACAAACCTCCAAAATTTAGGACACAAGATCACAACATGTATTCATGATTCTAGATGGTCTGCTTTGTATGACCGTCTGTATGTGGATGGAAATTAGTGAGAGGGAATAATTGATAACCAAAATAATGTTGGAGACCTTTCTACACCTTGGAGGTAAAATGAGGATCTTGAAAAAAAATGATCATCATTTGGACTTTGTGGAGTCTCACCACCTCCTCTAGATACTACCTCAACAAAACCTCTACTAAGATCGACTCCTTGATTATTATAAAGTGGGGTGATTTTTTAAAATGATCCACTACCACCCATATACTGTAATAAACTCCCTAAGATCAAGGTAAACTAGTAATAAGTTCCATCAATGTCCTCCCACTTCCACTAGGGAACATCTAATGACTAGAGAAAACCACCAGGAACACAGTGCTTGACCTTCACCTTCCGAAAGAACAAACATCAAGACACAGACTCCCCAACTTCATGCTTCAACACTGGCCACCAAAACTGACCTCTCAAAGATTGGTACAAATTTTTCGTGCTAGTATTTACCGCCAAAGGTGAACAATAGAACTCTAAGAATTATCCAATGCATCGCCAATGGAATAAAAATCCTTACCTAAAACAAAAATTAGTGTTTTTCATTCTCAAACCAACCATTAGGTCCCTCACCACAAAAAATAGGTCTTTCCAGACCTCCACCTCAAGATACCCCAACTAGGACTCTTCCACATATTTCACCAGATATGACTACACCGTTATCTGAAAAAGGAAACCTCTGCCCCCGATTTCACCCATATCTTGATGCAATGCTAAAAGTTCTTCCATCAATATCTAGGAATCACTTGATTCATGCACTGTATCAATGTGTTACTTTCTTCTCATCACAATGGTTACAACATTCCCCTTTATAGGTGTATAAGAAATCTTGATGTTGTAATCCTATAAGACCTCCATCCACTGATACTGGAACAAGTTCAAGTCACATTGGGTGAAAACATACCTCAAGATCTTATGATCAATAAAGACCAAAAAACACTCACCAATGAGGTAATCTCTCTAAAACTTCAGGGAAACCACTATCATCGCCAACTCGAGATCATGGGTGGCATAGTTTTTTTCATGGGGATGAAACTATTGAGACCCATAAGAAATGACCGATCTCTTCTGCCACCGAACACATCCCAAACTAAGACATGAAGCATCATAGAACACCTCAAACTGAACTCCATATTTTGGAAGATAAAGAAATGGAGAACTAAAAAACTTCTCCTTTAGATACTCAAAAGCTTCTAGAAACTGATCAGTCTATAAGAATTCCTAATCCTTTCTATTCAATGTTGTTAGAGGTGCCACAACCCAAGAGAAATCGGCTACAAACCTTCTATAATATATTTTAAGACCAAGGAAACTTCACACCTCCTCCATTGTCTTGTGGTATTCTTAAGATAAAACTGTTTCTACCTTATATGGATCCAAAACTACTCCCTATTAGGATACAATATTCCCTAAGAAACGAACTTATCAAGCCCAAAATTGAAGGTTAAAAAACTTCCCAAACAACTTCTCATGTAGAGGAACTCTCAGATCGACAGGAAGATGTCTGCATGTTCCTCATTGAACATGGATTACACATGAATGCCATCGATTAAAACCAACATAAACTTATCTAGGAACTCATAGAACACAGTGTTCATTAACCCCATGAAAATAGATGGATCATTTTTCACAGAAAACAACATCACGAAAAACTCGTAACTCCCATGACGATAAAGAAAAGCAGTCTTTAGGATATCCTCATCCTTCACATGCATCTGATGATATCCTGCCCAAAAATCGATCTTCAAGAATCAAATTTTACCCTTTAATTGATTGAATAAATCATCAATATATGGAAGAGGATAATGGTTCTTCACCATCACTTGGTTTAAGTGATGATAATCGATACACAACCAAAAACTTCCATTATACTTATTTACAAACAAAACTGGTTCACCCCACTGTGACACACTTGGATGAAAAAACCACACCATAATAGATCATTGAGCTGTATATGTAGCTCTCGCAACTTCGAAGGTTCCATAATATAAGAGACATTGAGATAAGAGACATTCCTGGATGTAACTCAATTCGGAAATCGATCTCTCATCGAGGGGGTAATGCTATAACCTCCTATAGAAAGATATTAGTGTACTCTTCTATGACCCTGGAAAACACCGACTACTGAAAATTTGGGGAAATCAACATCATCTCATCCATCAAAGATGAAAATAAAGAAACATGCCTCCCATCCATCTGAGGGTCTCACTAACTAGAAAAAACTACTGGCTCTCCATCAAAATCAAAGAACAAAACCAGCCTCCTGAAGCAATCCATGATAGTCTATAACGAATACAACCGATCCATGTTGAGAATGATGTAATATTATTTTATCTATAAACATATTAAATATCCCAATGAGTGGTGATTCTAAAGAACTAGCTCAAAGTCTTTATATAAAAAAACAAGTCATCTCAACCTCAAACTAGAATAGTCAATTCCATGGTCATTGGAATCCTCTCTACATGAAGTTCCAAAGGATGGATAAGGGTAGGTGATATGAAGGATTGTGTTTCTCTTGGATCAAACAAGGTATTTAACCAAGTAGAAAAAATCGAAGGGTGCCTAAAATGATGTCTAGATTGCCTAGTGCTAGCAATGCTAAAGCATGAAGCTGACCATGACCTACTCCATGACCTCTATGACCCTGCTGATGAACACCTCCATGGACGTTCTCTAATCTCTGAGGATGTATAACATAATGGGGATTTCATATGACCACCCCATATACTCTATGATGATTCCAAACTGGATCAACCTGCGGTTGTTGCCTCAGCCGGAACTACCACAATTGAGGAACCTGAAGCAGATCAACCAGTGCATGCTGACTGCTCAAAAAGGTCGGTCAATCTCACTACCGATGAACTCAACCTCCACAAGAAAAATATAAATCTGATCCCTTGGAATATGTTTAAGATTATCCTCCCTAGAGAAATGAGATATTGAGGGTTGAGATCTACCCCCAACTGATCAGAATTTCTTTTGTCCTGACAACTGGGAACCCTGGACCACAACTCTACATTGTGAGGAATCTTGAAAACTCCCCTATCATGATGATCTAGTTCTGGATAATGTCCTCTCAATGAATTATTCTTTCAATAGCACCTCAAGATACTTTTTCATCATAAATAGGGTGACCTAACTTTGGATATCAGGATTCAAAGACTCCTTGAAATTCCTCATCCTGGCCTCCTCATCTAGAAACAGGTCTAAAGCATATCACAGAAGGTTCCTAAAATAGATCCTGATCTCTCACACATTAAAGCTCCCCTTATTAAGGGTAATCATTTGGTGACTATCCAAATTCACCATCAAAGAAAGAAACTTGACTCTAAACTGGTCTTAGAACTTCTCACATGAGACTTCCAACTCCCCACGATCCCCTAGGAATAAGAACCACTAATGCCTCACTGCCCCACACAACATCATCACAACCAACAATACCTAGTGATCCTTCTGAGCATGGATAAAACTGAAGGATATCTCAAACTCTTCCAACCTGTCTTCCATGACTGCATATAAAATGGATCCCTCATACTTTTGTGGACTCTAGTTTTGAAACTCTTGGATTTTCCTCCTCCAAGTGATGTCATTGTCAATCTTTACTTTCTAGTGATCTACTAGAACAACCCACTAAACATATTTTGTGCGAACCTGATGAGGATGTCGACCTGGATCCATACCTACAAAATAACTAACAATCAGGTCACCTAAGAATGGAATATGGAATAATTTAACGTTAATTAACTATTTTATTTCATTCATCTTAGGTTAACCTATCACATGGTATACCTATTCAAAAAAATGCTCAAAGGAGAATGACGCATGATCCATTCCTAGGTATCTACCCTGCAACTAGTATAACCTCATTTATTATCCACTATAATATTAAAGATCCATGAATCAGATCACAAGGGGACATAAATACATGTGTATCAGCCAGTATTCTATGTTTACAACGCTTCCTAAACTTAGCTGACACTGTTTCCCAACATACCCAGGCAACCTCATCTGTGCCTAACTCCAAACTCCATTATATCCCATAACTAGAACTCTAATAAAACTATATCATGACCCACTTCCCACAAAGTGTACCCCTCCTAGGCTAGAAATGGGAGAAGATAGATAGTGAAAACTGATTCCCACCTTCGGTAGGTCCCGGGTTGGCGACTAGCATCAAGGGTATTATAAACACATAGATAGAAGGTATTACCCTCTAAGAGAACACATGTGAAAGAGATAGATAATACAAAAACCAAACAAACCCTTCTTAGACTACAATATAAAATAAAACCCAAGTCCACATATGTAATGTCTTTCAAGAACTACTACAATTAAAAGGGAAAATGCAAGTACCAAAAGAAAAATAACGACAACAGTAACCACGAAGCCCAAACAACTCCTGCTAAACACCAAGCTAGTTGTAACTAGCTTGATCTCCAACCTGCTCAAAATAGCCTGAAAAATAATTTATATATTCATAGGGTGAGTATAACAGTATACTCAGTAGGATCCTCATAACCCCTCTCATGAAAAAGGTAATGAAATCATTCTAAATCATAATGAACAACAAGTGAAACTAACTCATCAAATAAATATGTATACTAAGTTACCAAGATCACTATGGATACTCTCACCAAGTATCGTATACAATAGAATTTAATATAATACATAATATCAAGGGTACCGTACTACCACTTCCCTATTGGTGTTCTACACATCCCCAACATCGCACGTCCTGAGCATATCTCTCCAAAAAGGATAGACCATAGACACCAGGGTGAAGCACCACAACATGCACCTCATGAAACACACCAAAAAATAAAAATAACCACAAGTAACCATGTATTTTACAGGAGCCACCATAGTCTTCATGACATGTATCATACATTGGATATTATACCTTAAGACATTATATCCCATACACCGAGTAAGGAACCTCAATCCATCACAACCTATACATGTTATACCTATAGAAGTCCTTAGTAAACTACATCCAGAATACATGTTTGTGAAATAACCACAAACCATTAAATCCATCTACACACATACATGGTTAATACCAACCACTTTGAATACCAGCACAAGTAACTAAAAAGATAAGAAAGTGTGGCTAAATGGGGTAATCAACCATCTATCCTCACACCAGGATGTTAGGGAAAAGACCACCTCAGGGATCATAATCCATAGGGTGTCAGCTGACCTATCCAAAAGGGTGTAGTATCATATAAAAACATGAAATATATAGGAAATATTATATCTCACAACTACAATATTGGAATAACCTATCCTTAGACACAATTACAGCTAACATATCCTAAACTCTTGGATGCCACTTCTAAGACCAAATATCCTATAAGCACATAACCATTTAAATAGATACATTAAATTACTTTATTCATTTTATTTAGATTAAAATTATGTTAATTAACTATTTAACTATTAATTAACCATAAACAATTTTACATTGAATTACATTAACATCACAACGAAGTTCCATGCCCTCCAGGCATAAGCAAACTGACTCCATGGCTTCTCAGAATTATAACCTCAGTATTGAATCCCAGCAAGATCCAACCCCATGGGTTGAAAATATATCCATTTAGTAACATTATCACTTTCCATATTTCTAGGTATTATTTAAAAAAATTCTAAGATACTAAACACAAGGGGCTCAATAAGGTGAGTAGATGAACTACCCATTGAGTCTTCGCTACTAATAGAAGGATAGTAGACTCATCCAAAAACGAGAAGCTAAACACTAAAATCACGTGACATACCCTGCACGTCTTCGCCTATCTTGGAAAGAGAGTAAAGAAAACCATATGCCTCAATTAGTGGGTAAACGAAAGTAGATAAATAAACAACTTGGGTGCCATCCAAACAACATATTCAAACAAGAATCCAACTTTCATATCAATGGGAAAGTCTAGCTTCAACCCATTCTGTCATCATCAGTGTCCTCATCGACACCCACATGAATATCGCAATGCATACTGCTATCACAGGCATCATCTATTTCCACAAAAATCAGGCCTCCCCACCACACGTACCACAACAACCCTCCAGGAACACCCATCCCAGGCTCCTATAACATTCAAGCCTCCCCACCCCATTTAAAAATATCCCTCAAGGTTCATCCATCCTAGGCTCACATCACAGTAAAATAAATAGAAAAAAATATAGAAACAAGGCTCTTAACCCAAAATCAAGGCATCCATGCTTTACACATAATGATATCTCATGGCTCCAAAGCACAAGGAACTTATCCTTTACAAACAACTTGGAAACTCATGCCATACAATGGCATTATATTGATCCTAAAGTAAGGCATACAAGCTTTTCACACAACGAGATCTCACCTATCCAAAGTACAAGGAACTTGACCCTTAAAAACAAGTGGGAAAATCATGCCCTATAAAGGAATTATCTTTTATCACAAAACCAATTCTTATTCCACATTGAATTAACCGATTAATTATCATAGGTTCCAACTATGGGAAACCTAAGAAACAAGATATCACAACTATCAAAAATAAATTAAACAATTAATTTAACAATACTTTAATTATTTTATCAATAAGAATCAATATGATTTATGTTCCTTAACCAATTCAATTAAACATGCATACTTGCATTAATTTCATTACCATAAAATTAAAACAACAACCATATTCATTAAACATGAATATTTAAACCATTATCTAATTAATTATCCATTAATTATGGATATAAATTCTTTACCAATTTCACATGCTAAACTAAGAATAATAAGCACAACATAGATACCTCAATTTATAAAAAAACAAGAGGAAAATTTTTATCACAGTACAGACAACAACATCACCATTCGATCAATACCAATTATTTAATCCAGATCCATTAATTATTATGTTAATTACATTGTGATCCAAGTTGATAAATCAGTATAGATCTATGATTACATGTAAATAAATAGAGAGAAAAAAGAATCCCCTACCTCAAAAGGTTTTCAATGTTTTTTTCATGAGAATGGTCCAACACTATGGATCCTAGTCACCTCTCCCGCAAGAACTACATATACCTGGGGATTCCGTGCCACAACCATGAAAAAAATAACAAAAAAACCATAAAAAACATGGAGATCAAGTGACACCACATTGAAAAGAGGAATGAGAAGAAACATATCAAAGAAACTATAAGAACAGAGGTAGAATATCCTTGGATCAAAGATGGATCAAAAGAGGGAAGCTAAGGATCGATCCATGGAAAAGGAATCCCAAATTTTTTGAAGAGGGAGCCATTTAGTTTTCTGGAATAAGAGAGAGAGCCACTGTAGCTATAGGGATTGATAAAACCAAGTTCCTGAAAATGATTAAAACATATAACATCGGGGATTTACATGACATGTAGTCCCATTTCACATTGTGTAATCCTCAGGGTTCAGTTTCCATAGAAAAATGCATCACATATTTTTATTTTATTTATTTTTAAACCCTAATTCATTACAAATCATGAAATAAACTTTAATGTCATGTAAAACCTTTACACGTTGTGAAATATCTCTGATTCCAGCTTTTAGAGACTGAACTAATCTAGACTTCCTTCCAGCCTCCTTTGAGAACCTTGGTCATTGAAAACATGAAAAGGGTTAATCCACGTAGATCCGAGACCTTACATCATTAACCTTAAGAAAAATACAACTACATCATTACCATATATAAAATATTTAAAAATGTAATGATATGTTCACACATAACATTTGTGTAAAAATATAAATACATCTTGGGAATAATTCTTTCGTATTTTTCACACAAAATAATAGAATGAGATATAAAAAATATAGAATATGTTATAAGTCAACATAATTTTGAGTCCACTAGAAATATAAATATACGTTCATAATCATAAATTCCACACTTAAATAAAACATATCACAATCATAAAAAAGAAATAAAATGATGATAAATTAATAGATTTTATAGTGATGCTAAAAATAATATGTCAGAAATAAAATTGGAGGATCGCAAAAGAAGAAGTTGAAACACTATTTTGGGTCATGAAGTGTTTAATTTACAATGAAATGTTCAATGGTAATTTTGAATGTAAGAAAAAACCTATGAAGAATAAAATAGAGTCTCTAAGAATAAAAAATTATTAGCAATCATTGAATCATAATTATGCATTCAACCGAAAAAGTATAAACATGTATATCTAAAGTATATTAAAATAAAACTTAAAATAAAATGCATTTGAAGTTGGTTTAGAAGATTCATAAGGAAAAGAGGGAGAAATAGAGGATAAACTCAAGATAGAATGGAAGGGTTGAGTGTCCCCATTACATAGGTCCTGTTTTAGTTTTATAATGTTTTAAACAGTTGAATACCACAATTATTGTAATTAAAATGACAATCCTAAAGTTTAGTACATACATTTATGTTCTTATTCATCAAACATAATAACTGGAATTTATTTATTATAATTTCATAGATTATAAAAAGTTTCAATACATTATCCAGTTTTAATTTTTATTTAATAGATACGGTACATTTTCATTTTTCCCATAGTAAATTTACCACTATACTCATAAAAAATTAAATATTTATTCGTTATACATTTATTACACTATCTATATATAAAGGTAGTGGTGAATAAGGAATAAACAACATACTTATAGGTGGGTTATAATAACATGATATTCCAATATCTAATTCTCCTTTAGGTAATTTTATACATCTTTCAAATCATGAAACACAAATAGAAAACAAACATTGATACATTAAGATAAAATTATAAGTATTAAATGTAACCGTTCAAATTTTCTAGTTAAATTAATATGTATAAATAGAAGTGATTACGTGATGAAATATTTATAGGAAACAAGCATAAAGGAAATATTTAATTATAATGAGCTAAGGAAATTCAATTATTATATCAACACATCTCTTAAGATCATTTTATACATCAAAATGTATTTTTTATTTTTTTGGTTTTTATGTGATATGGATTATTATTTCAAAAACTAAATATATTATGGTTTGGTGATGATAAATTATATTTTTAATATTAATATTATTTTAAAAATAATTTTATAATAAATTTATAGAAAACTAAAATAACAATATTTTATATTTAAAAATTATTGTTCTTCTAAAAATAGTTTTTTTATTATGTTATATGTTTTAATTAAAATGTTAAATTTTTAATTTTAACAATTTAATTTTAAAATAAAATGAAATTATTTTTTGGATTCATCACAACAGTATTATCTTATGATTAATTTTTAGGATTTTTCAGAAATAGTTGTTTTTATCTGAATAATAGAAAATAAAATATATACCTATAGCATAGATTATATAAAATTTTCATAAAATAAGTGTGAATTTAAAAAATATAATTTATTTTTTACAAAAAATTATTTTTTAAGGATTAAAATTATTCTATTAAAAATATAATGTTTAATTAAGAAAACAAAGGATTTACATTTTGAAATTTAAGTAATATATATTTTACAAATAACATTTTTTGTTACATTTTTTTATTAAATTACACACTAGGATGAATAATGTTTTTGGATTTATTAGATATATATTAATATTATTTGGTTAATAATAAACCAATTAATGTCATATAAATTAACTACACTGATAATTTCATCTAATATAGTTTATTATTAAAATATACCTAAAAAACAATTTTTGACATATAATATAAACTAATATTTAAATTTAATTTTATAAACCATATAAATTTTATTTCTCAAATATTTTTTATATTATAAATAATATTTTACAAATTATTTAATAATGGAATTTTACTTTTCAAACATAAAAATTAGTTAATGAGGTTAAAAATATAGTTAGCACAGTAATTGAGAATTACTTTAAAAAGGGATCAACGATCTGTAAAAGAGTTGAAATATGTTAAATTATTTTCTCCAAATTAGTGTTTTAGGTGTTTATAGAAAAAATATTATCTCTTTTCAATTATTAAGCAATTTCAAATCCACTTTCCAAGTGAAATAAGTGCCCTCTTTATATTAATAATATATTTACAAAAATTCCATTCCCTCCCCCAATAAAAGGGTCATTCCACCACCCCTTCAAAATCACTCTACAAATTCTAATTTTCCATGATAATATACCCATTTCACTCACAATATATTCATATTCTACACCCGTAATCCTTTTTTAACTTGAATTTGGCCTAATTCCTCCATTTTTAAGATATATTTTAAGAGAATGATCAAATTCTCAACGAAAGTAATAATCACTCTTTAATATTTATTAATTTCTATAATACTCCTCCAAAAATATATTACCCATATAAACATGATAACATCGATATTATTATTATTTTTTAATATTTTTTATTCAATAAAATTTATCCACAATTTTTCATTTCCCTTATAAAAACAAAAACTTCATTCATACGTACGTGCATACTACCGCCTCAACGAAGTGACATGTTTCATTTTTCTTATCTACATAATATGGGTTAATAATAAAGGTTATTTAATGAAAAAAATATGATATTTATAAAATTATTATTATTTTAACATGATAAATAAATTTTTACCTTCCTTCCACTCTATGTGAAATAAAAATATCATACTTGCGTACGCGTAGACTACCACCTCTATGAGAGAAGTGTTCTATAATTCATTTAAACCTTACAAATGCTGTTATAAAACATAATTTATGAATATTTATATCATATAATGGAGTAATATATATCATGAATATTGTTCTAGATCTATGAAACAAAAATTTAAGATCATTTCATAGTAATATTTTATTATCAGTATATTATCCTAAAAGAGATCATTAGGGATCTCATTCTCCCAAACAATGTCCATAACTCCCATCAAATGAATGAGGGTATATTTACATCACTTAAAAAAATTATTTCAAAATATATTTTCTAATTTTGTAATTGTGAATATAATATCAAATAAAAAGGTTCAACTTCACTATTACGAATTATGTGAAAAAAATGAAATTAAAACATCTGATAATGGAAATAAGAGAAAAACTAACAAATGAATTTATAATAAGTGATATTAAAAAGTGATTAATAAAGTAAAATGTTATGACTAATTTTATGAAATCTGTTATTAATATGTTTATTTTGATTATACATGATATTCAAGAACAACTATGTAATCCTAGAATTAAGGTAAGGTTTATTCGAAACTCAAAATTTCTTTATTTGAGTTATAATTATTATTCTTGAACCAAATTAATCTAAGTAAAATTTATTTAACCAATGAAAATATAATTTTTTTATCCATTTTAATTTATTTATTTATAATTCATTATGTAAAAATCATTTACAAATTATTTTTAATTCAATTATTTCAATATTTGTATGGTCTTTCATATCAATTCCCCTTAATCAAGTTATTATTATTATACACCTAATCATTTGTTATATGGTGTATATAAAACTCCATTATATTCTATTAAATTTATCAGTGTTTCATTCATGGTTATTTAAAAATATTTTATTTAATCCCACCATAATATTATTTTCATTCACTTTTTATACAATTCTAAGGATTTTCATATCAATTACCCTTCAGTAAATAATAATTACATGTTATGAACCTATTATTATTTAATATGGTGTAAATAATAAACTATAGGATTATATTATTGTTATTAAATCTTATTTAATTATATTTAAATATATTTTCTATAATCCAACATTCATATCCTTTTGATTCATTTTTTTACTAAATTCGTAAGGGTTTTTACATTCTTAGTTTTCATTTTTTTCAAAAAATTATATATTCACCACTTGTATTTTTCGTTATTGTCCATACTTCCCTATATATGTTTTATCATAATTTTCTTGATATCAAATGGAAATAAAATTCACCATAAGTTATATATTTCATGTTATTCTGATTAAAAATATAACAATTTTGAAAGGGTATCTCAAACTCAATTTTGGTTCATTTATTTATAACCGTTCTTATTTAACTTTATTCTTATAAATTTATTACATTATATCTTATAGATTAATCATATTTTAAATAGAAATACTTTTCAAGGTATTTAAATTCAATACTTAAAAACTCATCTTTGAAGGACCATTTTATATTACACTCTTTATTAAATGAATGCACTCCTTAATAATTCCTTTTTTATCATAACATTAACAAGGGAACTTTCCATTACATATTGATTGTTACTATTTATCTAATATTCACATAATTATTGACATTATTCCATTGAATAGTGAAATAATTAAAATCCATAAATCTAATATTTCTATATGGATAAGTAATTATTACTTGTCCATGATTATGTATGAGGTTCCTTAACAAAAACTATGTGATGTTCTCTTTTACCATCCACTTTCTCTGGATGTCTTATGATTATGTTATTTTAATTAGAGAATGGAGAATATTTTGGCATCCTATATTTTTATTATTTTGAATATGAATATTTATTAATTAATTATGAATGTGGAATATTTATTTTATATCTAATCATTTATTAAATATGGTGAATGAAATGGACACATTACATGATGGTAGGGGCACACAATAGCCCCTCGATGTATCATTAAGTCTCATGAGAGAAACTGGTTTTGGTATTTGGTGTATGTATTCCCATTTATTAAGATGTAATGTCTACTGTAATGATGTCATGTATGATGAATTGGAACAAGGACTTGTAGATTAT
Source organism: Viscum album (assembly GCA_963277665.1). Taxonomy (NCBI): domain Eukaryota; kingdom Viridiplantae; phylum Streptophyta; class Magnoliopsida; order Santalales; family Viscaceae; genus Viscum; species Viscum album. The sequence goes on from OY728137.1 coordinate 420,813,761, forward strand.
ATAATGATGTTCGACATTATAAATTCTACCATGATTTAGTATGTTATTATTATATATGGTATTATTTATATTATTATGCCATCTATGAATTTATTTCAAGCTTGTATGATTAGTTATATGGAATTATTTGATACTAAATTTTTCCTTCCATATTATTTATGATTTTTTATTACATGATAGCATCTGAGGAATGTTGTACATTATTGAACATTGAATCTCACCCCTTGTTATGTTTCCATTTTATTAGGTTATAAAGAAAAGTATTAAACATGATATTTCTATAAGAGTAGCATGTACTAATAATATTATGGGATATATTGAAGATCTACTTTAAAATAAGAGATTCATTGTAGGGATGAAAAAAATGTCTATTTAATTGGAATGATAAGGTTTATGGTAGATTTTTTCCCTAAATATCTAAATCTCTAACCCTAAAAGGCCTTTGGTATGAAATTGAATCAATATTAATTGTTGATATTGTTATATTTAATGGTTATGTTTGTGTCACTTTTGTTGGTTTCCAAGTTGTTATGTAATGTAAGTGTTTTTTTGCACCATATTTTTACGGTTCAGGTTTGATTCATCAAATTTAGTATCAAAACAAAGGTTCATATAATTATATAGGTTATAAAGAGTACATGATAAATGAATAGAGGTAATTTAAAAAAAATTAGGGTTTTTCAGAAAACTATGAAAATATATTATGAGTATATACGATTAACATATATATTGATTAATATGTAATTTTATATTTATTGGGGTAAAGTATAAGTTTAATTCATAAAACATAGTTTTCTATGAATTTTAGATTCAAAATATAGTATGAATAATCTTTATTATTATTACTGATTAAGAATAGAGAACACTACTTAAACCTAAGGGATAAACCTAAATATATGAAAAAAACTTAAATTTTGGTGAGGTATTGAGTGTATAACTTTGGAAAAATGAAATCCTTGTCTTTATATAAACAATTGGGTGTTGTATTTGACCTACATGAACCTAGGGGTAATAACAATGAAAATTATGGTTAGTAATTAACATTATCTTCACCTGGGGCATGATAAAGTAGAATAACTATGAAGATGGTTTGATACTCATGGGTAATATTATTTAAATGATTTACATACACATTATTAACCATTTTTAGGTAATTTAAATATATATGTTAGAGAATATTGTTGAATAATGACTATGTATGACATATATTGAATCATATAGGTTAGTAAGTTAGGTTATCTATTACATTTATGAGTTTTGTTTTCTAATTTTATAGAATTTATTTTTATGTATTTATAAATTCTGAACATTACATTAGTTAATATAATTCTTGAACCATTGAGTAATGGATTAAATAATGGGAGATAGGGATAATGCGACAACTTATCAGAAAAATAAAAAATCATGATAGGATCTAATATGAGAATCTGTATAACTATGCCTATCCATCTATCTGAAGATAGGATTAATAATTTTAACCAAGTAGAATTTCCAAATTAAACAATTAAGAGAAAAAACGAGTTTCATGGAAGTTCATATTGTGAGTAGTATGGTGGAATGAAGATTCAATTCCCTATATGTAAATAACATGGGAAGAATAAAACTAGTAATTATTTAAAAATAATTTGAAATTGTGTTATTTTTGGTAAAGGTAGTAATAGAATGACCAAAAACTAATGAAAAATTAAATTTTTAGTTAAATTGATAGAGGAAAATAAATTTCATTATAATGTAACACTAATATTTCAATGTATTAAATGTGGAGAAATTATGAATTCTCCAAGTCAATTCCATAATTTAATCATAAGTAAGGATGATAAGAATACACAACTTTCTTGACCAAGGGAATATGAAAGGGTCTATGATATGAAAATTTCTAGAGTGGATATTGATAATTATGGTACACATATCCTACACTATAGATTCCTTGATATCTTTTTGTAGATTTATTCTATAAACTCTAGTATAAATTAGATGTTTTTAAGAAAATTTAGATCATCACCCCAAGGATTTTATAATAAATTATTGGAAAAAATTCTAGTGTTATGATTATTTCTTCCCAATTTGATGTTTTTAGTAATGTGACTTAAGAAAAGATTATTATTCATCCTTTATATTAATTCAATGTAATTTTGGAATTGTATTGTTTATCTTACCATATAAATTTAAAAAAAACAAAAATAAGGATATCAAATTTCATATCACAAATCTAGCAATGATTCTCTATCGATGTTAGGTTGACTATGATATCTCTTTTAAGATTATCTCCATTATATAGGTCTTAGTAAAAAATTATGAGAAGAATTTTTTCATTTAATACCCAATTTGGTAAACTTGATATCACATTTGAAATTATATCTTCATTCATCTCTATCATTTAGATACAAATAAAAATTTTCATTAGTGAGTGAAGATAAAAATAAAAAAATGCAATTTATTTAAGGTAGAATATGAAAATTCTTTGAAATTACAATATATAATTATATTTTAAAAAATTAATATAAATATTGAGGAACATTAAACCCATAACCCAAACAATTAATGCTTATTTGAAATAAAAATATATATATTAAATGAAACTATAATTATTTAGATACTAAATTTGTGGGTAATAGTAGAAATAAGTTAATTTTGAAATAAATTTTGGAGTAAAAAATTATGTTTAATTTTAATATTAATGAACCAATGAAAATAATTTAGTATACCTATAAAATTAATAAAATAGTTTAATAATTAAAATATTATGTTCTAAAATTTGGTTTTTGTGTTCTATGTATTTCATGGATTTATTAAAAGAACACATGATCAATTATATGGAATTATTTTATTCTTCTATTTTTATTACATATTATTCATGATCTTTTTTTAGATGGTATCTTCAGATGTGTGTTCCCATACTGAATACACCCGCTAACCCCTTAATATGTTTCCATTTACATTGGTTATAAATAAAGGTAATACACATGATATATCTTGAAAATTATCATGTGTACAAAATTTTATGAGAGATATTAAAGATATGCTTTAATATATGAGATCCTTATTATAGTGGGATAAGAGTTCATTATATTAGAAATATAAGGGTTTTATTAGATGAAATGTTTTTCATAAATCTTTAAAACACCAAAACAAAAAGGTCCTTTTTGTGTAAGTGAATCAATATCCCTTAATTATATTTTAATAAGTAATGGTTATGTTGGGTCTCTTTTTTTGGTTTCCAAGATGATATGTATTGTATGTGTTTATTCATATCAAATTCAGATAGTGTGTTTCTCGGGCATCATACAAGTAAACTAACCATTAATCAGACTTTTCAAAAAATTGAGAAATATACAATACCTATGAATAATATTTTTTTATAGAATCTATAGTATTATTATCAATTTTATATTTAGATATATAATATAAAAAATCAAACCATAATGAATATGATTAATAATGAATTGATAACCTCCTCATAAGTAGGTAAAAAACCCATTAATAAGGAATTATCAAAAGATAGTGAGAAATTATATATGAATTATAAAGATATTATTATCACTTTACAACATCATAATGAAATCAATATCATGTTAGTATAAAAATTAATTGAATTTAGGAATATCGTTTTAGGGAGGGATATGAGAATTGAAGAATTAAAGAAGAAAATTGAAAAGAGAAAAAGGAAGTAATTTTGAATTATTTTTTATATATCTAAATTTCTTTAAAACTAAATGCCTTTAATTCATTAGGTTTTCTAACACTATAAAATCTCTAACAATCCAATACATATTAAGATAATATAATTATAAATTTATTAGAAAATTGGAGTACTTTTTTAAAAAAATCAAAGGGAAGGGAAGTGATATTAATACTTGAAGGGGAGAGGTTTTTAGGTTAAAATAATGAATAAAATATGTTTTCAAGGCCCAGACTTATAATAACGGTCTTATTTGGGAATCCGAAGGGTATTTTATTAAAAATTCATATTATTATGAATTTTAAACCCTTACACTACTGAATATAGTTTATATAAAAAATGAGAATAAAAATGATTTTTTTTAAATGCATTAGTTTTTCTTTATACTTTAGAATATACTTTTTATGTTTTTAAAGGAAGTTAATTATTATTAAATCAAAAGTATTTCTTATTAATCTGATTCTTATTGAGAAGGAAATTTTAGAATTTTTTAGGTCATTATTAAAATAATTTTATTTTATAAAACAAGTAATATTTAAAAAATAGTTTTTATGATTGTTTTTCAGAAAATTATCAAAATTAAATAATTATAAACTTAAACTTTATAATGAAAAAAATTACTTCCCTTTATAAAATAATTTTAAAACATACATCATTTTTCTATTTAATCATCAATATTAAAATTTTATTTTTCTGTAAATTTGAAAAAATACACGTTATTGAAAATATTCACTTATAATTTCCTTGAGTTTCCCAATTTGATTGTTTTTTTTATAGATTTATAATTTTTATATTAATTAATTAATTAATAGTAAATTATATTCACAGTTAATTTTATTATTCCAATGGCCATGTTACTATTCTAATGATAATATTGATATTCTAATCATTAGATTTATTTTTCTAACAGTAATCTTACTATTCCAATGGTATATTACTATTCCAATGGTCTTGTTATCTTCAAAAATACTATATACATATTTCGTTTAATTCATTAATCAATGAAATTTATTTCTCACAAGGATATAAATATCCATTTAAAAAATTTAATTTTATTTCTAATGTTTTGGTTTATAGTCTTGTTATTATGTGTAATTATTCTATGCAACTCTGAACCGATAGATTTTTAAATAAGAATTATGTTATTATTTTTTCCTCTATTATAATATTTTTTATTTTATGGGTTTTATTTATTCTCCTCATGTAATGTTCTATATTAATTATTTAATTTTTATTGGTATTTTATTATGTGGTGCATGTGTTTTATATTATACCTTATATCTTAATACGAAATAAATATTTTCAAGGAAAATATCATATAAAAACGTATTAATAGTTAAAATTTTCCCAAATTTATAAATTTCATACCTTAAAGTTCAAATCATATCCTAAATCTAGAATATATGGTGCTATATCCATTTCTTTGCATCTTTATGTTCCCATGTTGCCTCATCACACTTGTGGTTTCTCCAGTGTATGTTGAAATGGTGAGTTGTCTTGTTATGTACAAATTTTCCTCTATAGTTAAGGATATTCTTAGTATACTCCCTATAAGAGAGGTTTTACTCTAGGTTCATCACCTATGGATTCAATACATATAAGTTATCAGGTTTTTACTTCCTCAGGAAAAATTCATGAAACTCAATATGCAGTTCATCCAGGATTTATTGATGTTTTGGTAGACATTCCATACACCCAATGTGGTTGAGGATCTATAAGGGGAAAATGTACATAGAGATTAACTTTCCATTTATTCCAAACCTCATGACTCTCTTACATGGTAACAGTCAATAGAAAATACTGACTCCATTTAAAATATCCTAGTCTCTTTGATGGTTGTATACAATGCTAGTTTACTAACGTTTTTTTAGTTTAATGTTTTTCTAAATGATTTGAATCATCTCTATAATATCTTTCACATGTTCAAGTCCCAATATCTTTTGTTCACAAACCACATTATAATATATTGTATTTCTACATCACATCCCATATAGAGCATTATTTGGCACCTTATAAATACTTACATGGAAAAATTTGTTGTATGAGAACTCAAATAGAGGAATATATCTCTCCAAAAATAAGTTGAATTACATTTATAATGATAACAATATTTAGTTACAATTACTCATGTTAATTTAAGATTATACTCCAATTTTGGGTGATAAGTTGTGTTGATGTTCAACAAAGTATTTGAGGAATATTGAATAATCTTCCAAAACATTGTGGTAAACCTTGGATATAAATCAGATATAATCATAATTGGTACCCTATATATCATTATCACTTCCTTAAAATATATCATGGAATTTTTATTGAGTTCAAAATCCTCTCAAATGGTGATTTAGTGTGAAATATTAGTGATTTGACACACCACAACCCATATGGCGTTGTTCTATTTTTTATCTTTAGAATATCCATGACAAATTACATGGTAATGTTCTCCCATTTACATGTTTTTAGGGATAAGGGTTACATAATGCTATTATATTTCTGATAATCTACCTTAAATTACTAACATATAAAAAAATTTATGTGTTCTTATAAAAATTCTTCTCCATGTTCTCCAATATGATGTGATCTTGAAGATATCAGTACATCTTGGTAGATCAATTATGGATTGATAAGGATAAGCTATTTACGTAATCCAATATCTCATAATCTATCATTATTGTTGATGGAAAAATATTTCTTATTGTAAAATAAATAACTCAATATTTTTCATTTTTGAATACATGAAATTTTCTTTCACTTTTTCTCTCTCTCCTTCTTATGTTGTTCCAAATCATTTTTATTTTTACCATGATTTTCACTTCAAAAGATTGTTGAAAAATCATTCCGTTAATGTAGGATGTCTTCACTGAATTTATTATTTACATGTCCAGCCTTTGTATATACATGATGATAGGGACTTTTCCAATCTTATTTAGGTATAGGGTTGAAGGTTTCTCTCTTCTATGATCATCAACAACATTATTCACCTTTTAGGTATGGAATAGTATTGATAAGTCATAGTACTTGATTAACTCCAACCATATTCAGTAAAATATTTCCAACACATTTATTTAGAATATATAATATAAATTCTCATGAGAATAATACATGTCACACATATCAATATGGAGGTATTTATAATTAATCTTCAATGAGAATATCATTAATTCTATCTTTAGGTTAAACATTTGGTAACTTTATTCATAGATATTTAATATTCATGAGGAATAAGCTATCAATTGATAATTTTTCATGATTATGAACCCAAGACTTCATTGAAGCATAACTATCTTTAACAAACCCATATACACATGAGAATATTCTAACTAGGGTTACATTTGTTAGCCAGATATTGATTTTATTAAATATCTATTCAAATTCATTCATATAGACATAATTAACACCCTTTTTTTGTAAATGTTGTTTTTGGGATAGAAAATCATGATATATTTCTCACATACAATTAGTAGTTCCCAGTTAGTAAAAGAAAAATACATATATCTAGGACACTTTTTGGTCATGGTCATTCCATAATTGTCTTTTCCTTTAAAGGATCCATAGAAATTATATCATATGTGAACACATCCTCAAATAATGCGACTCTAAAAACAAATAGATACAATTATTGAACTAATCTTAAAATCTATCAGTCTTTAACATCTTTATCAAAATACTTATATATTTCTCCTATTATTCCATTATTTGGGATTATATGAGAATATAATCAATAAATTCCCCAAAAAAATCTATTAAAGTAGTTTCTAAAGATTCTATTCATCAAAATAACAAATATTTCTAGGGTGTTAAAAAGTCCAAATGGAATAAAAATGAAGTCATAGTGTCTATGTCAGAAATGAATGGTTTCAATTTGAATATCATATCTCTTCACCTTAAAAGGGATATTATCCTGAAAAAATATCATCATTTTTGAGATATATTAATCACATAAATTCTAGGAAAAAAAATCACCATTCTAAGGTTGGGGATACTTATTCTCTTTTGTTTTATTTTTGAGCTCTCAATAATTGATGAAAAATCACATTGACCCATCCTTATTCATTATATAGAGAATTTTTTCACACCAAGGTGGTACACTAGGATATATATACCCTTTCTCCAAGTTCTCAAATATTTTATTCATTGAAAAATTCAGTTCTATGATTTTCATCCTAAAGGTTCTTATGGATATAAGTTTCACAATGGGAATAATTTCAATTTATAACTCTACCTGAGGATATTGGGGAAGACTATTTAGTTTATCATGAAACACATTAATATAATCCTTTACAATATTCATGTTTTAAAGGTCAATTTTCTCCTTCGTCTCAATGATTTAAGATAGATGTGATTCTTTATTGGGTATAAACATACATATCATTGATTTTTTTGATAATGAAGATTCATAATAAACCTTAAAATTTTATAATATTTGAGAATGGTTTGGTATATGGATATAAATTTTATTCTCCAAGATACAAATTTTAGATCTATATAAATAGATCCAACCTATGATTAGTATACCATTAAATTAAACTAATCTAAAAAATATGAGTTTTTTTGGGATAAATAACCCCAAAATGATAACAACATAAGAGTCTAATACTTTGGTTGCAATGATTTCACAAGTAGATGTTTTCATAGATATCCATACATTATGGTACTGGGTAGATCATTAAATATTTCTAGAAAAAATTCCAGATATAATGAAATGCATCAAGCCCAAATAAAATAAAACATTCACATTTTTTAGTGAATAATAAGCACAACTTTCACCACATAATTTTAGGTATCCATCTTAGTGGTGGTGAAAAATTAATCATTCAATTTATCCTTTATATTTAGTTTTTACTGAAATTGATTAACCTCAAAGTATTTTGGTTTTGTTCATTTCTTATATAGTCCTTAAGTTCCTTATAGTTTAAGCATTGGAACATATGTGATGCATTGAGAAGTGAATTACTTTCATTAATTTTATTATTTGAACTATTCAAGTAACTTATAAATTTTAGATTGGATCAATTATTTTCCTAACATAAATAAGTTCCTTGTTATTTTAAGGATGTTTCCAAGGTTTTTATTTCCATATAGTTAGAGTATAAATAGTTATATTTTTATACCTCCATATACCTTTTCAATAGATCCCTAACATGAAAATCCATCCTTTACTTCATGTCTCCAAATCCATAAAACTATTCTCTTAACTCCATATATAATTTGAGGGAACAATAAACCACTTATCTATAACACCTAATGTATCATGTTTTTATTTTTGTAAGATATTTTATTCTAAACCACTAAAGAATCTATCTATTTTTATCACAATTAAGAAAATATTATAGGAATACCTTGAAAATTTTGTGAAACTAAACTCATAAGATACAAAAGATTACATAAACTTTTTCATAATCTCTATAAATTCTCCATCCATCCTTGTATAAGTAGTTTGATGGAAATAATCTTTAATATATTTTTTCATATTTTTTTCTCACCAAATTTCTTCAACTTCATCATTTTATTTTTATCCTTGATTAATTTTAACCATTGATTAGATTAACCTTCTATATGACATATAAACAAGGTAAATTTATATTGATCCAAATAATAAAACTTAAAAATATAATTTACTTGAAAATGAACCATTTTAATGAAATAAATAGATCAGATTATCCAAAAAATGAAAGATCTAGTTTTATTCAGAAGGATTAAATTGATAATGAATCTATATATTGCGAAAAAAGTTGTTCTATATGCTTTATTTTCTTGTCCAAAAGTCACATAATCATAAATTAAAGATCTTATAACACTACATAATGAGTTTATTATAGATCCACTAGTTACCACCATTACCCAAGTCCCTTGTTCATGCACAACCACCACCTCCAAGTGGCACTTTCCATTTTTCTGGACATGGAGTAACAAAACATGCAAATTCAAGAAGGAAAAGGCAGGGTGTGAGAAAACTATCCCAGTATAATTCCACTGAATGTTTCATAATAAGTTCTAATAAAAATAAACCATATAACCTCAAATTAAAAAAAATCTTAAAAATCATTTTTCACATTTTCAGTCAAAGATTCAATCATGTCAAATTGAAAAAAATACATCAATGGATGCCTAAATGAATATTTATTCATTAAAAGAAAAGGAAATTAATAAAATAGTTCTATAATATTTGGTATAAAATAATAAAATAAAAAAATCTCCAAAATACAAATATTTAGTTAGTTTTTGGCTATATGATCCTCATAATTATATTCCATTCATCAAGGCTCAGTGTGTGTGCACCTACCTATGATAAGGCCATCGATATAGAATCAACCAATGCCCCTTTTTGGTGAAATCATTCTGAATTAGTAATTGTTATATTTTTCATCTTCAAACCATTGATAGGGATTCCGAGTCCAAGTGTACTTACTCTAATCACCCACTAACTAACCTATCTCAAATTTTCTCAAATAAATCAATCAATCCTGGGAAAATAATTTATTTCAATTAAATTCGTCATTATCAGTTAAAATTACCATTCTCAATATCAAAATTCCATTTAAATTTAAAATCCAAAATAGTGTGTTTTATTATGTTCATGAATTTCAAAATCATCTTTGATTTTATTCATTTTTTTCTATAAAATAAACATCCTTTAATTTCAATACATCGTTCATAAAATCATAACATATTTCCAAAACATTTGAAAATATGTTTTATTTCTCTAATATCATGTCTTTGAAGTCAATCAAAAAATTAGAAAAATTTATGGTTTAAAAAATTTTAAAAATACATTTCAAATGATGTATGTTTAATGGTTTAAATTTTAGGGAAGATCCTTACAAAACCACCTAGCATTATATTAACCGATCAAACAATCATTTAAAAAATAAGATTGGGAATTACAAATAGAGGCCTTGAGAATCTGAATATCAAGGATATAATACCTAGAATCAGAATTCATAAAAGGATCCATTAAATCAATAATAATAGGATTCATCACTCTCATATGAGAGTAGAGAATAATAGAGGATTCCAAGAAAGAAATAAATCCCAATTAATAGAGGGAGAACAAAAGTATTGAATGATGATTTCATCTGAGAAGAATGGAGGATGGGGGATCCAAAAATCCTTTTGGGAGCCTCTAGAATCCAAAATAGTTAATGATATTTGACTAAGTAATATTTGAAAAAAAACTAGCATATGGGATTTCAAAACTGGGAAAACTAATACCACATTATAGACCTTACCACCACACTAATAAAATGATAAAAACTGCTAGACCATGGTGTATAGGAAGGGACCACACTGTAGCCACCCAAACCACAGGAATCCATGGTTTTGTCCTCACCTCAATCCTATAAACCTAGGTGAGTCTACAAAACAACACAAAAATCAAAATTTTTTCACTTCCAAGACATAAAACACTCCCAAAACCACCTCCATGACATAACCGCCTCTATACCACAGCCCTGTCCGAAATGGTAGATGCATCAAAATTTTATATGATGTATTTGTGAGCTCCACACTATATCGATCCAATACTATGGTGAAATTGATCACCTATACTATACAACCCTGCAGAAAAGTTCATAAACCCAAAAAAATACTCAGAAAACCATCCAAATAGAAGAGAATTAAAAAGATATAATATAAGTACCTATAATATTAGTAATGATATGTTATAATCTCTCTACCATAAACCCTTTTTACCACTAGAAATCCTATCAATAAGACTCTATGACAAAGATATTTGACCACTACTCCCTCATTAGTGCCTTATGATCCTAGATATCTTTAAAATTGAAACCATGTTTCTATAAAACTCAAGAAAAACATATAGAATTCCCAAAAGTAAGATTTTCCTTTGGATCAATGATCTGAACTAGCTACTTAGTCATGGAAAAATTAGGTTCAACATCAATTTCTACCAATATCAATGCATGATATGGGTTAGAGGGGTACTTTTGAAGTATTAATATGTGATACATATTATGAATCGATGTAAAATAAAGTGAAAACCCCAAATGGTAGTCCATATTTCCAATCTTGTCTACAACCTCAAACTATCCCATATATCTTAGTGAAATCTTCATTTATTTTCTAAGACGTCAGTGACCCAAAGATGTGAAACTCCCATGAACACCTGGTCACAAACAAAAAAATACAAAGGGAATTTTTGAAGACTAACTTATGATTTATACTATCTCTGAGTTGTAACCATTATCTAATAAATCAATGGAATCAAGGTAGTTATATCTTGGATAAAACTAGGTCCAATAAAAGAATCTTCCAAAATCTATATCAATCAGAAGGAATATTTACATGAGTGACCATAAAATGCCTAAAAGGGTTCTATATAGATAGAATATTGGTAATAATTTTAATAGGAAAGCTCAACAAGCCCCAAGTGGATATCCCAAGATATACTAAACTCAATAATGTAAACATGAACCATGTATTCCATGATCTCTCTAGATTTCTCCATTTGGCCATATATATATAGATTATATGACATATTCAAACTAACATAGGATTCCATCACCTTTGAGAGGCCACTCTAAGAAGAAGAAGTGAACAAAAGATTCCTATAATAAACTATAACATATAGAACTCCATAAAATATGAAAAAATCATTCACACATAGACTCCCGAAGTCCTCAAATTAGGCCATATCATGAATGTTTATAATGTGAGTAGATTTGGTTATCCAATTAATCAGTACCTATATCAAATCATGAAATACAATGAAAATCTAGTCCCAATTCCATGTCTATACTAAAAGTATATGAAGAAAACCTGAATGTTTTTTGGTGCTCTTCCTTAAACTTTTTCAAAGTATAAAAAAAAGATAGGGATGTTTCTTCTCATACGGGGAAACTAAAATTTTCACCACATATCATAAAATATATTCATGGTTCTAGGGTTCACTACCCATAATGAATTATGAAAAAACCCCTCATAGCTATTCTAATGGATAAAGGTATGACATAAAAGTTATATAAGAATATAATTTCCTCAGAAGAGAACAAAAAACACACGATGATCTCCCTATTATAAATAGATTTCTTAAGGCCACCGAATTCATCATCCAGATACTGATACTGAAGATTCATCTAATGAAGAGAGGATGTGAACTTAATTATTACTAGAATAATCTCAAACTAATCCTCTCAAAATACCAAGTGCGTGAAATGAAAGAGTGACAAAAATTCAATTGTTACAATTATCAATTCATAGAATGATATAAAAATTTCATGATCAAGGAATTAGTGGTGACAATCCCCTTTTACAAGGTTGTAATAAATTTAACGATTATAAGATTGTAGGTACTCCACCCAACAACTCTGTTAGAGATTAAATTCATTTTTTATTAAGAAATAACTCCAATTTTTTTTGATCATAATAGACAATTAACCATTCTCAAGAAAGGTAATGCTGGAAAATCTTTAGAGTATAAATCACACCCTCTGGAATAATCATCCCTGTTGGAAAAGTCAAAAGTTTTTTTAACTCATCATTAGAATTATAACATTTCAAATCCGATAATAACCTCACTTATTTCTGAGTGAGAACAACCATTAGGGAACCCAATTATGACAAATCATTAAAAATCACGCAATAATACCCCATTATCCCAAGAAGCTCCAAATATAAAAAAAAATTGTGTGGTTGATATCATGCCATAATAAAAATCGAAATATCAAGATCAACTAAAATAATATTATTTGAGACCACATGTCCCATTAACATCACTTCCTAAATCTAGAAAATAAAATTCGATAGCATGGAATAATGTCAGTGATCTCCTAAAATTTCCAAAAATGTTATCAGATGATATTAATGGTCTTCCTTAGTCTTAGAGAAGAATAAGATGTTATCCACATAGAAAACCATGAACTATATGAGGTACCCTTGTAATATTCAATTCAATAATTCCATAAAAACTATAGGAGCATTAGTTATACCAAAAGTTAACACGAGGTACTCTAAATGGCTATACCTATTACTTAAGGTGTAATTTAAGATATCAAATTAATTAATTATTATCTAGTGATAACCAGTCCTAAGATCAATATTTGAGAACCACTTCAACCCTTCTAACCGAGGAAACAAATCATTAATTTGTTACAATGTAAACTTGTTCTTTATTGTAACTACATTGTGTTTTTTTAATCAATATAAAGTTCAACTGTACCATAAAATTTCTTTTAAAAGAGAAAAAGAGTCACCTAAGGTGAAATTATCAAATGTATAATGAATTTATTCAAAAAATCATCCACCTAGGGTTTCAAATCATTGAATTTACTTAGGGTTATACTGTAATAAATAATAAAGATGGATTGGGTACCTGATATCAAGTAAATAAAGAACATTACATCCCTTACTGGTGGAAAATAATAAATTTATTAGGAAAAAATGTTAGTAAAATTGATAACCACTAGATGAGTGTAACTATTAAAATATTATTTATCTAGATGAAAAGAAAAAAATGATATTACTCTATAAATCTTTGAAAAAAGAGGTCCGTCATTACTCAATCTTGGTTCTCATTCTTCTTGAAAACATGGAACACCCTATCAGGGGAAGTAAAGAAGAAACATAGAAGATATCATTAATTATTTGATTTATGGTTTATTAACTAGTTGATATTACATATTCATTCATTATTTTACATTAGTACCATCATATAATTATCACTTAATTATGATTAATTTCCAATCAATGTTCATGTTTTGATCATAAAAACATAAGAAGAGCATTGTTCAAGTTCATTTAATTAAACTAAAGTTTAATGTTTTGATCATATATTTCAACATATTAATCCAAATTATGAGATTATTATTTTTTAGTGTTCATGATAAAAATTAAAACATATAATTCAAAGGAATATTGGGCTAATTAGACCATTTGAAGGGTCATATGGTCCACACAATAAAGCCTAAAGAATCTATGAAGAAACTGGACTAGCCATGAAGATAGAATTTTAGGTCTCAATACAGAATTATAAATTCATATATTTCCCACCAAATGTTGTGGGACAATAAAATTAATCTTGGATAATAAATTTAAGGCCCAAATCCTCTAAAAAGTATCCCAAATGATGCTTGGAAGTCCAGCCCACCATTCTGTTCAGGAATTAAAATTAGAAAACAATCCTCAAATTTTATCCTAATATAGACATCCAATGGAGTTGAGATTTTACACTGTGAAATCAAGGATATAGGTTTCCAACTTTGTATAATAAATGGTTCAGATTTAAGGACATATTTCTATTCAAAAACCCATTCACATTTTAGCCTTTGAAAAATTCTGGATAGAAATGTACAGATAAAAATTGTTTATTCAAACAACCATAAATTTTTATAAAAAAGAATAGTGGATTCAAAATTTTCAAAGTATACATAAAAAATAAATATCTAAAATTTGTAAGAATAATATATCTGAGAATTATGCTGCATGAATTGTCAAATCATTGAGAAAAGTGGAGTGGTAGTTTTGGAATGCAAATAGTCTACCTCTTTGGGCTATAAATACATTACCCTCTTCTCCTTGAAAGGGGTTGAAATTTCAGAATAAATAAGGATAAATTGGCACGAAAAAGCCTTGAAAAATTCCTTATAAGACCTTTCAAACTCAATTTTTCACTTTATTTACCCTTCCTCCTCTCTTTGTTTTCATTTATTTTTGCGTTCTTCATTTGTAATCTCATCAGTGTTTGTATTGTAATTTTGTTTTACTTAATGTTTCTTATTTATTAACTCTTATCTTAATCCAAACTATTTTGAGTAATATTAATTTTATAATTTTTTTAAATAATGTTTCAAATCATTCCCTTATTTTTCTTCCTCATTCAATCATAATTTTGTGTTTAATTCTCTTCACCGTTCGTATGTGTGTTCATCGCACTACTCTTTTCTTTTCCTGTTATTTTTATTTTCTTTTAACTTATCACCATAAAAATAAGAAACCAGATTACTAAAAATATCATTATATGAGAAAATAATCCATTGGGGTGATTCATAATTTGGGTCTGTTAAGTGATTGAGATCTTTTTCTCGATGAATATTATTTAGGTTAACATTGTGTATGTTAAACGTAAAATGTCATGAATTAATGACATGTTTTGTTTAAATGATGGATTACATGGATTATTGTAACCATAAATATACAACCATAAACATTATTTTATTAATATTGGATCACTAGTTAAGTCAATTCTAGGATTAAATCCTCAAAACTTGGGAATTATAATCAAAATCATCTTGTAAAGTGGGTGTTAATTTAATGAAATATAATGCAAAGATTAAGGATATCACAAGATTAAATCCATAAATATGAAATCACCCCAATCAATATTAAATTGTTAAACCAATCTTTATTAATCAATCATTTCATCTAAGACCTGTAAACAAACCCTCCAAATCAAAGGAACATCAATTAAAAATAATCGACTATAAAATTTTTACCATCACTATGGATTCGACCTGAGTTACCCTATACATATTAGCATAGAATCATATATTTTAAAAGTTGATAGGTGAAAATTGGTTATGTTTGAAATGGATCCATTTCCGGGGATGGTTCAGCTAGTAGTCGGTAGTTTTTTATTAAAAAAATAAAAAAAATAAAATAAACCCAAAAAAAATCTATAAAAAAAACAATGAAAAACCCACCTTCTCATAGAAATAAGAAATCTAAAAAAATAAAAAGAAAACCCCATCTTCTTTATACTTCCAAATTTTATCTGAATTCCCCATAGCCTCCCAAAAAATCCCTCTTATTATTTTAACCCTGAAATTGAGTGAACTCTTCATAAATTGAGGAGGAACATTAGGGATAATCAAATCACTCAAGAGACATTACTTATCTAACCAATTGAACTAGATATAGCCAATCACAGGGAAAACAATTAAATAACTAACTTCTCTTGATATGAATTACCAACCCCTTAGTATTCAATATCCAAACAATAAGGATTTCTTCGAACTCAAATCAGGTTTGATTTATCTTCTACCTCATTTCTATGGGCTAGCCAGTGAGGATCCACATATTTATCTCAAAGAGTTCTAAGTGGTGTGCTCTACCATGAAGCCTCAAGGGTTTTTTAAGAAAAAATAAAACTTCTATCATTCCCTTTCTCCCAAATCACGGGTCTACTATCTCCCTCCTGGTTTTTTAACTACATGGAATGAAATGAAGCAACTCTTCTTAGAGAAATTATTTCTTACTTCTCATACTACGTCTATCCAAAAAAAATTAGTGGTATCTATTAATTCCCTAATGAATCACTCCATGAGTATTGGTAGAGGTTCAAAAATCTTATGTAAAACTACCCACACCACCAAATACCTAACCAAATATTGATCCAATACTTTTATTTTGGGTTATTAGCTATAGAGATAACTCTTATTTATGCCACAAGTGGCAGTTCTATTGTTGAAAAAAAAATCCTACAGCTGCACGAGATATAATAAGAAAAATGGCTGTAAACATGTAGAAATTCCATACTCTAGTAAATGATTGAGTAAAAAAATTCCAAGAGAATCAATCCCTAGAGTCCAAAAATATTAATGAGTGGATGAGTGAACTTATAGGTCTTTTGAGACAACTAGATATGGCTGCCGAAGCCCCAAACTCATCTTCTTCACAATCTATGTTCCCTAAACCTATAAAAAAATGTGGAATCTATAGCTCACCAGCTCATCCAACTGACACATGTCTACAACTTCAAGAGGATCCATATGATTTATCTAGACCAATGAAGCCAATGAGTCATATGTTCAAAAGAACACTGACCCTCAACATTCATGTCAGTTCATTAAAAACTTCAACCAACCCCACTCTGAGCTATTTTCTTCCACCTTTAACCAATTCTTGGGGAATGGTAATCCCATTTCTCATCCCCCTCATTTCCCTCCTCAAAATAAAAATCAATTCCAATATGGTCAAGGTGGTGGTAACTTCCAACAACCTTATCCTTTTTTTCTCAACCTCAAAGGATCAATCTTTCCCTTGCTCCTCCCATATTCCACTATCCTAATGAGCCTTACCAATTACCAACCCAATACAATCACTTTCCTAAGAACCAAAATCAAGGTAATACCAATTCAGAACAAGCCTCTTATTCCAATATACCATGGGAAATCACTATGTAAGATCTTACCTCCTTCAACCATTCTAACCTAAAAAAACATTGAAACCCAAATTGGTCAACTTTCATCTCACCATAGCCAATAGAAACCATACAATTCTTCCCAAATCCCATATAAAAAATTTCCCAGCCTAAGGGAAATATAAGTTCAATTTCACTTCGATTAGAAATCCAAATTTTCATTCCTCATGATGAATCCAAAAAATCAACTTTAAATGTTGATCTAGTAAAATAAAAGATCAAAAATCCTAAAACAAACCTAAATCCACTCCCTCAACTTCTTCTATCCCTCTAAAAAACCCAAATCCTTTTATTAAAGTTGTATCTAAAAATAATAATCCCTTTGACCCTGATTATGAAATTCTCAACATGTTTAGATGTGTTGAAATGAAAATTTCCCTGTTAGATGCCATTAAAAAAATCCCTAAATATTCAAAGTTTCTTAATGAATTTTTTATTCATAAGATACAACTTAGGACTTTTGAGAATGTTTCAATCAAATAATCCATTCCCATGAAGTACAAAGGTCCAGGGACCTTTATGTTTTTATGCCAAATAGAGATTTACAACTTTGATGATTCAATCATTGACCTAGAATCCTTGATAAATTTCATGCCCAAATCCATATTCTCCAACCTTGGTTTAGGTACCTTACACCCAATAAGTGTTGTCATCCAGTTTTCCAATTTAAGCACAACTAGTCCTAAGGGAATAATTGAGAATGTCCTTATCTAGGTTAATGATATTATCTTCCCAACTGATTTCTATACACTCAACATAGAAGGTGAGATAACTTCTTTCCAATATCATTTGATTCTAGGAATGCCATTACTTATTACATATATAACTAATAATGATGTCCATGCAAGCATATTATCAATGGAATTAGGTGACCAAATGGTAAAGTTAAATATTTTTTAATCCATGTGATACCCATCATAGAATCAATCTACATTCTCTATACATGCTTATGAAAGTATCTTTGAGAGTGTGTTGAACCCTGGTCCATTATGTATTTCATGTTCTAATGATAAAGGAGATTTTGAATTTTGCATCCTCATTAACCAAGCCATAAATAGAGAAGTTGATTTTAACATTACAAATGTAAACTCTATTGATATAAAAGATCCTGAAAACACTTTGTAATCCCATATCACCTCTAATATCCACTTCTACAACTTGGATGGTAATGAGGAAAATGAACTAGCATTCTCATTTGATAATTCTTATTATATTATCCAATATTCATCATTTCCCATCCTTGATTCTAAAAATTATGTTATATGTGAGGTGAAACCTGAACCAATATGTGTATCCTATCCCTAAGGATGTGATGTTTGTGATATTTGTTCCCTAATTAATAAAATGACCATTGGTGAGGTTTTAATTGACCATTATTTCGAAAACAACATTGATATTAATGATCTAGAAAAATCTATTCAATCTAATTTTCCCTTTGATCCTCATTACTTCACATTATAATTCAATGAAAAAATGAATTAAAAAAATTGAGATCTCATACTCTAATTTCATATTGTCTAAACCACACATAAATGCACCATCATAATTGAAAAATTTTATTGAATTTCCAATAATATAAAAACATCACTTTTTGGATAACATCATTCTTCAAGTTGAAGACCAATGGGTGGATCCACACATTCCCTTTCCACTCCCACTAAATTAAAAGAACATCAACAAGGATGGGAAGAAATCATCCAATGAAAAACCAAGCCTCCCGAAGGAGAAGTGTTTTCATAAGCACACTAAATTTGAGAAAATATAGTTTCCACCATCATAATATAGGTAATCCACTACAACGGTCCAACTATAGATAAATAAATGTATCACTTCTTGGGAGGCAACCCAAGTTTTCTTTTAATTTTATGATTTTTTTTTTATTTTTTCATTAGATGAATAATGATTTTTTCTTTTCCACGTAATTGAAATTTTCAAAAGTATCACTAAATAGGAAAAATACCATAGAAGGCACATCAACTTCCAATGACCCACCACTAGATAGAAACAATGACCAACCAAATCAAAACCAGGGGGCACCTCTTTCCCTTTAACTCTATCTCTATCTTTACCCCTTTCTTCTTCTTCCTCACTATTTTATTTTTTACCACTTTATTCATCAAACCCTTTTTTTAATCTTTCTCTTTTGTGTGAGTGTGCATTTAAAAAAAAAAACTAAAAAACTAAACAATTATAAAAAAAAGATTCATAATTACTCACCATCCACTTTTGAAATTTTGTCCAAACCATTTTAGGGAGTCAAAAGACATGTTTTCATCTAAAAAAATTATATTTTCATAATGAATATGGATAAATAATTTTGTGTCAAGAAAAATAAATTTTAAATGTTTAGTTTTGGATTTGGAAAATGATTCTTCCCCAACAGTGAGGAATTACATCATCGTCATTCCAAGGCCACCTATGGACATCTTTTCAAAATATGTGTTTTCACCCTCGATTGTGAGTCTTGAGTTTGTGGACCTTTGAGATGAATTTTTTTACTTTAGTGTACATTAATATGATGGAGGCATTTTATGAACCATATAAGAATTATATTATGCAAAGAGCCTCCCTTTTCCCTTATGTTGATCCTCATTTTGAAAGACCCTTCATGCTTCTAAAAATATTTTTTATAGCTACATTACAATACCAAAAGCTTATCCCATCCAATATCTACATGTATTTTCATTGCATAATTTATTAAAATTTAAGTGTAGGGGGAATGGATTTCATTTTGGGTGTCCTTTTCTTGATTTTTATCATTTTATAATATGATTTAGGGAAGACATCCATTTTTTGTGTGGGGGAGATGTTTTCATTAGGTAAATTTTGGGAATTTATATATGTTTATGACATATTTTAAATTTTTTATTAAAAAGTGTTCAGAAAAGAAGAAAAAAGAAACAGAATAGGTTGTGTCTTGTGTGGGTAAAAAATAACTCTTCCTCAATATTTGATCTTTTTATAACTATTAAAATTAGTGTTGTGAAAGGATCAAACATGGGTTGGGAGATGAGTTTCAAGTTCAAATATTGAAAAAATGAAAAGAGAAAAGAAAATAAAAAAAGAACACTTTCATTATATATTATTGTGTTATTGGGGTATGTTTGGTGTTTTTTGTACAAATTTCATCAATTCACCCCTTCAAATTTTATATTTTTGTTATCTTCCTTCACACATTCATTCCCTTGAAAATATGTGTTTCCATTTCCTTTCATGCCTCATTTCAAAACAATTATGCCTTGCCTTTTCCATGTTGGTGTTTTACCCATCTTTTCTTATCTATTGGATATGGTATTCCAACCATCCCATTACCACTAAACCCCCCTAAAAAATAACTATTGATTATTGTGCACTTTAGGATAGGAAATGGAAGTTGATAGCTCTTACAAACTCTAGGATTTCTATTTGTGGTTGGTGAATTAGTAGAGACCCATAAATAAAATTTTCATCTGGAGAGGAGTAAGTTTTGAGTGCCAACATTTTCCATTTCTAAATTTGATCATGAAAAATGAATTGTTTTTATAATATTATTACTATAACAATTTTTGGTGTAATTCTTTGTGGATGAGTAAACTAGTATAAACTCCCTTGATTGGTGAAAACAAAATTTTAATATTTATTAGTGAATAAAAAATATTTAGATATGTATTTATTTGATGCACATGAGCACATGAATAAACCTATGTGAAGGGGATTTGATATTACATATTAATTAATGATTTTACATTACTCCCATCATATAATTGTATCTTGAAAATGATTAATTTCCAATCAATGTTCATGTTTTGATCATAAAAACATAAGAAGAGTGTTGTTTGAGTTCACTTAATTAAACTAAAGTTTAACGTTTTGATAATATATTTCAACATATTTATCCAAATTATTTTATTCTTCTTTTTTAGTGTTCTTGATAAAAATTAAAACGTATAATTTGAAGTAATCATTGTCCAATTCATCTATTTGAAGGTCTATATGGTCCACACAAGAAGGACCAAAGAATCTATGAAGAAAATGGACCAGCCTTGAAGAAATAATTTATGTGCTCAATACAGATATCCAAATTCACTTATTCTACTCCAAAATTCAGAGGACGATACAATTAATAATGGATAAAAATTTTAAGGACCAAGTCTCCAAAAAAGGGTCCCAAATGGCCCTTGGAAATCCAGACCACCATTTTGTCCTAGAATTAAAATTAGCACAAAATACATGACTTTCCTATTGATATAGACATCAAATAGATCTAAGATTTTACATTGTGAAATCCAATATATATTCATCTAACTTTTTATAATAAATGGATTGGATTTGAGGGCATATTACTATTCAAAAATCCATTCACATTCCAGCCTTTGAAAAATCCCGGTTAGAAATGGATAGATTAAAATTGTTTATTAAAATGGACATAACATTGTATAAAAAAGTAAAGTGGCTAAAAAATATTCCTATTAGACATAAAAAATACACATATACAACCTTTAAGAATAATATATCTCTGGATTATACTGTCTAAATGGTCAAATCATCAAGAAAAGTGGATGGGCAGTTTTGGAATGCAAACAGTCCACCTCCTTAGGCTATAAATACATTCCCCTCTTCTCCTTGAAAGGGGATAGAATTTCTGAATAGTGGAGGATAAATTGGCACGAAAAAAATCATTTAAAAATGCCTTATATGACCTTAAGAATTGAGGTTTTCACTTGAGATACCCTTCATCCTCTTTTTTTTCATTTACTTTTACGTTCTTCTTCATTTGTGATCTCGTAAGTGTTTGTATTATAATTTTGTTTTAATGAATATTTATTATTAATTAAATCTTATCATTATCCAACCTATGCTGAGTAATATTAATGTTATTATAATTGTTTAAATAATTTTTAAAATCATCCCCTTCTTTCTCTTTCTCATTCAATAAAAAGTTTATGTTTAATTCTCTTCACCGTTCGTGTGTGTGTTCAGTGCACTACTCTTTTATTATCCCATTCATTTTATTTTATTTTAAATAATCACTAAAAAAATATTAAACCAGATTACTAAACATCTCAATGTATGAGTAAATCATACATTGGGGTGATTCATAATTTGGGGATGTTATGTGATTGAGATATTTTTCTCAATGAATATTCTTTAGGTTAACATTGTGTATGTTAAAATTAAAATATCCTAGATTAATGAAATGTTTTGTTTAACATATGAATTAAATGGATTATTGGAACCATAAATAAAATACTATAAAAAATATTTGATTAAGATTATAACCCTAGTTAATTTAAGGCTTGTATTAACACCTCAAAACTTGGGAATTCCAATCAAAATCATCTTCTAAAGTGGGTGTTAATTTAATGCAATAGAAAGGAAAGATCAAGGATATCATAACCATAACTCCCTAATTATGAAATCAACCCAATAATTATTAAATTTTTAAATCAATATTCATTAATCAATTATTTCAACTAATCCTATAAACAACCCCCCCCCCAATCCAAATACAATCAGTTAAAAAACAATTGACTCTAAAATTTGTGCCATCGCTAAGGATTCAACCCGAGTGCTGCTATATACATTAGTAGAGAACCCGAACATTGAATAGTTGATATAAGAAAATCATCCACACTTCAAAAATCGATTCCAAGAATGAAATCAAGTGGTTTCATGTCACGATCCATACAACCCCATGCAAGACCAGAAAAGAGAATATATTAGAAGGGAATCTGAGACCCTTCCCTCCCTTTATTCTGAGGGGCACAAAAATATCCATCACATAAGAGATAAAATTCATAAGAAGATTCATAAAATAAATAAAATGAGTTGATATGAATTAATGAGATACACCAGTATCAAACAAAGTAGACACTAACAATGAATATACAACGATGGAACCTCTCACCATCTCTAGATCCGTATCAGTTTCCTCTAAAGAATATACCATTGCATAAAGAATCTTCATTCTAGATTAATATAGATATAAACCCTTAGTTATTAAAGATGTTACTAAAACACATTAAATTTATAGGTGAATGATCCCATACCACTATTCATGGTATAAAATACATGAAATAACTTATTCAGGTGCTCGAGCGATCGCACGAAACATGAATCTTTAGTGTCTAAGTAAAAACCCACCTTAAATACCCAACATTTTCACACTAGATTCAAGTAATAGGGAATAATATAGACACTATAGATGGTTAGGAAGATACTTTCTATTGATATTATCAATGATAATCACCATGATTCCTATTTCCATTAAAGGAAGTAATAGAACTACAACTTAGAGTAATATAAAATCCTGTCAACCCTAATTCACCGCCTAGTTCAGACTAAATCATCAATGATCTATCCAGTATTTTATCATAATAAGTGATATCAAAATGAACAAATAATATTATATATCAAATCAAATATTGATCAATAATACTTATTCCCTCATTTTATTATTTTTCACCACCTCAGGAGAAAAATAAACAAGTTCAGAACATTGGTTTTCATACTGTTTCATGGTATTATCACCATATTAGAGGTTGATAAACTACATATACTTTGTCAAAAACATAAAATATAGATAAAACTATTCTATAAATAGTGATATAAAGAATTTTCACTCCAATATATTATATTCATTAACTGTAACCATTTAATCCCATAACCTTTATCTTAGTCCTTCATTTATAAATGTAGAACACATCACCTTTATAGTTTCTAGAAGTTCCATCAAATTAAAATGAAGATAAATATTTTTCAACCAATCATTTACCTCTTGAGGATCTTTCGAGCATTGGAATTTTGGTGGTATTTAGGGAAGAAACTACTAAGAATGGTCTTTAGACCAATACCTTTGAGGTTCCAAAATTAGAGCTTTAATTGGAATTAGTGTAACTACTTATCCCAAATCCTTGAAAACACACACCACTATGTCAATGAGGTTTTGAAAAACTAGAGGGTTAACTTACCATGTTTCATCATCTTCTCCATCCTAAGGGCTATTCAAATTTCTTATCAGAGGCATGTTATTGCACAACATTAATAGAAACAAAAAAAACATCAACAAGGAAACTCAGTTCATATAATCAATCAAGTGATATTGGAATATCAATTGCATATAACAAAACTAATCATTATGGGAATTTAGAATACTTAGATAAAATTGAGAATATGATAGAATCATATCAATTTATTCCTCAAGTACACTTTCTCAAAACACCCATGGTGACTTAAGGCTCTCTATGATGAGTATTGGCTAGGAAATTTCTTGTAACTTCACATTTAATCTCACAAATCCTACATGATATCTACTGGGACATATCAGACTGTATACCAACACTATATAAATTTTTATAACCTTCATCTTTGATACAAATGTTTCATGAACCATCCCAGATACCCTGGTATACTAGTTCCCAAACTAGATCTGAAATAGATCAAAGGGAATTACATATCCCTAGGGGTTTGAAACTAGCACCTAGAATTAACAAGTCAAAGGGAATGAATTTTCTATAAGTGATACATAAGATAAATAAATACATATTAATAATTACAAACACCCCTCAATAAGGAATTAATATAAACATATAGATATTATAAAGAATAAATTATCCAAAAAAATTCACTTTACCATCAAAAAAATATCTCACAACTCTATGAAATGATTAGATCACAGCTCCATCGGTTACCACCAAGTCCCATGCTCAAGAACACCCACCACAACCATGTAGAGAATTCCCATTTCCAGGTACTATAAAAAAACTACAAACACCTGATGGAAAAGGTAATATGTGAGAAAAATCCCATTAGGATTCCATAAAATGTTCCATAAGTAGATCCAATAAAAATAAACCACATATACTTGATTTTTATATAAAAAAGGCCTATAAAATAGTTTATAATTTTCAGTAAAATCCTATTTCAAGTAAAATAGTATAAAAATATTTCAAAATAAGATTTAATGAACATTTTTTCATAAAATGGATGGGACAAAAATAAAATATTTCTATAATCAATATGATTTAATAATAATATCAAAACAAAGAAACATGTTCATAAGCCCTTTGGTTTATCTGTTCTTGGTTATAAGATCCTAAATATTCTCATTATAAAATCATGAATCAATGTGTGTGATCATTACTAGGATTAGGACAACATTATATAATTAATCAACACCCCATATTGAGAATTCATAATGAACTAGGTTTAATAATATTTTTAATTTTCAATCCATTTCTATGGAGTTAGAGTCCAAGGATGGGTTTCTAAATCACCCACTAAATACCCATTGTCCCATGTTCTTAAATAAATAAATCACTCATGGGAAAACTATTAATTTCAATTCAATTGATTATTCATTGTTTCAATAGAAAATATCATGTTAAACATTCCATTTTAGTATCAAAACAAAAAATGTGGTCTTCATTATGTTCCTGCCTTCAAAAATAATCCTTCATTTTAAGAAATATTTATCCAAATTAAGCATCAAGTCATTTCAAGCCATAATCTATCAAATCAAAAAAATTTCCAAATCCTTTAAAAATAGTTTTTATTTCCCAAATATCATTCCTTTTATGTTAACCATAAAACCATAAAAAATTCAATTTTAGAAAAAAATGAAAATAAATTTTAAACTAATAATGAAAACATGGTTTCAATTGTATGGAAAATCCTTAAGAACCATATAGATTTTTATCAATTTATGTAACAATCAAATAAATCCAAGGATTGGAAACTTCTAATAGAGATATAAATACGATGAAGATCAAGGATGAAATCCCTTGTATCCTAATCTATCAAAAAAAGGTAAAATCCATCAATAACATAATAATTTACCACTATTAAAGGTGAGAACACAATAAAATAAGAATCCATGATAATAAGTAGTCTCACTTACTATTGAGAGAAAAATTACATCAATTGATTCTTTAATATGATAAGAATATAGGTTAGATGATCCAAAACCCCAATTAGGATCCTCTAGAATCCAAAAAAGTGAATGATATTTGAATAAGTGATGTTTTGAATAAAATGGGGGTATGAGATATTGAAATTGAGAAAATAATACTATATACTAGCCCTTACCACCACAATGTAGAAATGATAAAAATGGATAGACCACAATATAGAAGATATGACCACGCTGCAGCCACCCATACTCCTAAAATCCACAGTATAGTCCTCACCAAGATCTTATAAACTCGAGTGATGTTATAGTGTATCCCAAAACTAACATCACATACACCACCCAAATGTTAGAGACACCAAAAACCACATCCATGTCGTAGTTCCCCTCCACACCACAGCCCTGCATGAACTAGAGGTGCATTCAAAATTGGATATTCCATAGTTGTGAACTCTACACCACAAGTATACTATCCTACATCATATCCCCACACCACTATAGTTCTTCCACTCTAGAAAATTCCAAAACTCTAGAAAAAACTATGATAGACATAAAAAAATGAGGATTGAAAAGAGGGAATAAAATTTCTTGAAATTATGGTATCTCTATGATACAACTAATATAATTACTAAATTTATTAAATCTCATACAGATGATAACTAGATCATAATATTCATTAGAAAAATTATTATTATATTATTTATAAAAACATGAAATATACTACAAATACTAAAATTGAGAGGTTTAATATCTTTGGAAAATTAGGTTTATACAACATAAATATTAGTAAAACATTAAACATTATTTAAGTTCATTATTCTAATCCTAAAATTATCTTTCATAATCCTCTTAATTCATTTAACCAATATGGTACATACATAAAAGAATGGGTAAGCTAAAATCCCATTAAGGGGTGGTTTAATAAGGAAGAAGATGTGACATGAAATAAATATGAGCACATGAGTTAGAATATTCATCATTATATTATAATCACATGATCATAATCATTAGAATCAATTGAATATTTTATGGAATCTGACACATGTATAATAATACAACATCATAAAAATTATTAAAAAACTATCTGCATCACACAAATGCACAGAATGTGAATAAAAAATTATTCATGTTCATGAATAACATAATATATACCATGTCCTTAAATGTCCAACTAAACAATAATTTTAGTTTTTGTTGGTAGATATATTCAATGGTAACATTAGTAGTTTTGTAGTTTTTGTTATTTTGGGGGGTTAAATTTCATTTTACGATCTTATACTTATTTTTTATGTTTCAAAATATAAATATATATGTTTTTTGTTGGGTTTGACATTTTATGGGTGATTTAAGAGTTTCTAAGAGGCCGTGGATGGTGGAACCTATATTAATAGGACTACAATTTCACCGAGTAAAATATAAGTTTCATTGGGTACTTTCTGTTTTTGATATAGGATGTGGAATCTTTTCAGTTACACTAGGAATTCAGTGGCCTAGAACTACGATACTAGTTGGAAAATTCAATTTTTTAATGTGAATTTTGTTCTTTTAACATAACTCTTTTATTCCTAAAATTTTCCTCTTCAATATTCATTTATATTCTGAATGAGAGACCCCCAATGTTATATTATTCCACTTATTCCATAATAATCAAGGTGTAAAGGATATTTCATCCCCTAAATAGCAAAGAATATACCTACCCCTTCCTCTACATCTCTTCCTAAATTTTCTTATTTATTTATTCCTAATTTATTTGATTTTTTTTTGAAATTTCACAAAAATGGGGTGATACCACATCTATCCCTTGAGGTTCCTCTTATTTCATCTAAAGGAAGAACTATTGGGGGGGGGGGGGGGGGGTCCATAAGGTTTTTATAGTTTTTTAGGATGGTTATAGGGGAGGTGTTCTCTAGAGTTGTCAATATTTTATGGTGGAATTTAAATATATAATCATATATTTAAATTTGTGTTTATAATTTTCTAAACATTATTAAATTTTATGAATTATTTGACATTATTTTTCTCAAGGTTTATTAAACTATGATTTTGGTAATTGATTAATTGGGATCTATTTTGTTATAAAACATTTCATACTGTTCTTTTGGAGCTGTTAATAGCTGATGTAGTATTCTTCGATGGTTATTAGATTTGAAATGATCATATATAGTTAAGGTAAAGGGTATTAACTCATTCAATGAAACTCAAGGATATTCCTAGAACATGTCATCGAAAAATTATTCCTTTGTAAATAATAAATCCTCAATACTAATTCTATATTTATGAATTAATAGTTTAATTTAATTTTTTTAAACAATGTTGAAGGGTTTTAGTGGGATTTTAGAAGGTGTAAATAATTAGTTTAGAATCCATCCTTTTAAAATAATGATTTTATGTTTCTGAAAAATTGGTATTCGATAATTTATTTTTTATAACCTTTACTTGTTTCCAGTGTATGATGTACTTTTATTCTTCAACTTTTTTTTGGTTAAGATTGTTACATTTCATACTACAAATTATTCATGAACATAGGAATGATCATTTAATTAGTTTTTTACTATTATGTTTTACATTATATATTTCATCTATAGGATTGTCTTATGATTTCATATGACTAGTAATCCCGAAATACTATCATTCTAACCAATCCCTCATTTGATCCCTATGTAGATATGAAATTGCCTTTAGTATTAATGTTTATATAATATGACTGTGTCAACGATAGGATTACATTTTATTGATTTCAAACATTTCAAAATAAATCATTTTTTTGTAGCCTTAATGATTCATATTAAAATGATCTATACTTAACTATGGTGAAACGTTTCTTCATTTTAAAGGTAATGGCTAGGCCAACTCAGTGTAAATAAATTACAGGAATTTTGATATTGTTTCAATTGATAAACCATTATATTTCCTATATAAAAATTAATGTTTTAAAATACTAAATTGTTTGTTTTACATATAATGTAATAATTTAATTTGGGTGTGTTCTATTTCATTAACATAGAACTTGATTTCATGAAAACACTTTCATTTTGGAAGAACCTAGATTTTAAATGTAATATCAGGATATAGTTTTCAATATAAATTCTTAAAGTATTTTTTCCCAAATTTATTTATCTTGTAACAGTTAAAAAATTTAGGGGGGAAATTTTATTAATTATAAGCACATTTATTTTCAATAATTTTAACTTCAAATAGTTTTAAGTATACATAAATTACTCAATTTAAGTATAAACTTACTTCTCAATTAATTATTGAACTCGACACTTTTTTCAGATATTATTATTACATAAGTTACAATGACTATACATTGGTTATTACCAATATCTCAATTGAAATATTAAATAATTCATCATTAGTGATAATTGGATGTAACTAACATATTAACTGGAACATTGTGTTCCAATATTATTAATGATCATTTACCTAATATTCATATTTCATTTTTGTTTTAGTATGACATTCATCTCGAGTAACCTCACTAATATATTATTTCTATATTTGTGAATTGATTGGAATTATAATTATAAGTTTGGTTTTTATCAGAAAAAATTCTCCATGGATTCATGTATGATTTGTTTCATGCATATGTGTTAGTTTTGAATTGTGGAATATTGGTATTGGAAATAAGGTTTAGTAATAGCACATTTATATTTCCTTTTATTATAATAAGCATGTAAACTATTATGAAAAAAATTTTATTCAGTAAAAATACTGATTTGTTATTTAAAAATCACACTAGAGGGTGTTTGGGTATATTTTTTTCATAAGAAATATATCTAGGTATATTGTCTAGTAAAATAGAGGGTTTAATGGGATGGGTGTTACATCTTGACTACAAGATACCCTTTCCCCTTTTCCATAGGATAAGCCTATGGGTCCCACAAACCTTTAAAGGACATCCACTTTCTATGAGATAGTTTTTATACCTTGATTATTATAATTAACAAGGATGGACATCAATATTACCCTATCCATGTAAATTTATATTTCATATTCTATTACTAAAGTAGGTATGACCAGATATTGTCCCACCTAGTATTAAGGTTAACTTTTTATCACATTTAAATGATTTATCAACATTGATATTATAATATTTCATTTGGTAACTACCAATAAAACTTTTTTACTATACATTTTTATAAATGAGTTAACATGTTTATGCATTCACATAGTTATAAAATATTACATTGAGGTGCATTGGGGGTTCTCTAAAGAATATGTATATTCTCAACCCCAGCATTGATCCTCTAGTATGAATGAATATATACTCTTATCATTTCAGTTATAAAAAGTATGTAGATATTTATTTGATGTTACTCTATCTAGTTGTGTTTTGTTGTAGGATCTTGTATTCAGGATCCATGTGGTTTTTAATAAGAAGTATATTTTTGGAATCTTTAGTGTCGACACATCACCTATTGAATTTTATAATTTCTAGAATATATAGAAGTGTATGATTTTTTGATATGTTTCATGTACACTAATCTTCAGTTATAAATGAATTCATATAGAGATTTACTTAATTTTTTTATTTTTATCTAACTATTTTGGCTTATTAATTAATCATTCTTAGAAACTTTAAAATTATGGGTGGGTTATTCTAGTCCATATAGAGAAACTAATACTAACTTATTATTTATACCAATCAGTATATCATTCCAAAATTCTAAATTCATACCCGTGACACTGGTAACTGACCCATGAGAATCTAGGAATGGTCTTGGGGTAGTAGTACATGTGGTATTGGTATAGATTTGATATTAAAGTCAAGGAAGTTATAATGTTTTATCAAAGTGATGTTGTATTTTTAAGATTTCAATTTACCTTAGATAATATATAGGACTATCAAGACTTGATAAGTAACAAATAAAAAGGACCGATCAAACTCTTTATGTAGGATTCACGTGCTACCAT
Organism: Viscum album; assembly: GCA_963277665.1. Lineage (NCBI taxonomy): Eukaryota > Viridiplantae > Streptophyta > Magnoliopsida > Santalales > Viscaceae > Viscum > Viscum album. Next base: position 420,845,396 of record OY728137.1, read on the forward strand.
TGGATTACTGATCAATGAGTAGGAACTACAGGTTTGGGTCAAGTTCTCATTTGAATAAAGCATGTTTGATATGGTGAAACTTGAGATGATTATTGGGATTGACCAAGGGAAAACTTCTATAAGTAATATTTCATCACATAGTATAGTGTTACACAACAAAAGATATATCTTTTTTATATTATTATTAATATATGCGAATTCCTTAATTAAATAAATAATACATAATAAAGTATGAAATGTTTTTTATTTATAACTTTTTAGGTTATATATAATTAATTAAAGTTTGCCACAAATTTTCACATTTAAGAATGGAGTATTTTTACTACGTTGAATAATGTATGGTTGAATTTTTATTGATATGGATTTTGAGCATGTTTCTTTTTTCTACGAGTGGTATATATTGAGCATAATATTTATTCCTTATTTAATTACATCCCTATTAAATGATTTGAAAACTTTATCGTGTTGATTGTTATTTACTAGTGATGTTTGTAAATTTCCATTTTATATTTAATACCTAAAATTCAAATTATTTCATATTTTTTTATTACATCAGAATATTCCAACTGTACTTGCTCAATATTTTATATTTGAGCACACTATATTTGGTTTCTTACATATTTTTAATAAAGGAACCTATTATAAAAATTTACAGTTACATGTAAATTATTCTTGGTTTGGAATGATATTAAATAATTTCTATATAAATTTTCAACATAAAAACGTCATAAGTTTTTTATTAGAAACATGATGTTATACATGAGTGATTATTCAAAATATGGTATTAGATTTATTTCAAATTTGGTTTTGAATATGATATCTGGTTTTAATAATTAAATTATTATATCAAAGTATTTAGAATTTCCAAAATCCAACAAATGGCATAAAACATAAGTTATAACAAGTAGTGGTTAATTGAAAAATCAATGCCATTTATACAGTTAAATCATGAATTTTTTTCTATAATGTGATTTGTGAAATGAGATAATTCAGTAAAATAAGGTGTTTTTAAAATGGCATATCATAAAAAAATTAATAGGAAAATTATTTTTTTAAAATGAAATTTATTTTCAAGATATGAATAATAGATTCTACTAAATATATATACATATATGGGAGTACAATAAGAACATGGGAATTCTTGTAGCTGGGGATCTAACGAATGAATGTGTGATATAATAGATTTAGGTTATTTATATATATAGGTATCTAGTGATTATTTCTATGGATTTTGAAATGTAATAGTGGAAAAGGTTGATGCATTGGGATGGGTAATTTTTTTAAACTGTAGAATTGATCATTTTTATTTTAGGAATATTTTGGGATGAAAATATGATTATGTGATAATAGGGGTTATATTAATTTTACAAAATTATAATTATAAAATATAAATAGTGATTTCGATTGTGTATAATTGTTTTATTCATCTATTTAAATAATGAATGTTAGTTTGTTTTTAGACAGCAATGCAGGATATAATTTGTAGTTATGAATTCGGGATAGTTCCTAGGGAGCATGTGGTTGATCGAGGATTGCGTGAGGTATTGAATTTCTGGGTGAAAATATCCTCATATAACATATAAATAAGAATTCATATGGTGTGGATATTGTTAAATCATGTTTCCTTGATTTTATAAAAAAAATATAATTTTGAAAATTCATGTGAAATTAATTAAATGGGAAAAATGATATTTTATCATTTTTTTCCATTTATGGGTCACATTTCAATTTTGTATTTGATCCTTAATTTTGATGTTTGGGAATAGGTTAATCATTATTTTAAGGAAGGATTTGATATTTGGTGGGATTTTCTTGAATATAGGAGAGGCTTGGGGTGGTGGAACCTATAGTCCTAGGATTTTAGGTGGAATTGGGTTCTCAGTGGTGGTTGTCAGGTCTCTAGTGTTCTTTATAATGGAGTGGGCCTCCTCTGGTGCTAAAAAGTACCTAATGACCCCAGATGTGGCGATTGATAATCCAACATCATGTTTTTTAAAAATGGGGAATATTTTCCTTTTTAAATAAACTATTTTCCCCAATATCTTTCCCTTTGAACTAAATTCTTTTCCATTTTCTAATATCCCCAAAAAGTGCCTATCAATACAATATTATTCCCCTCCATTAATTATATTCACAGTATATTTAAAGATATTTATTTCACCAAATCAATGTTAATATATCTAAATCCTCATCACCATAATTTTTTAATCTACTTTTCGTTTTCTCTTTACATTGGATACATATTTTGGTTGATGATTTCACTAATACATGTTGATATAAAAAATAAACCAATGGAATCCTCTACTTTCATCTAAATAAATCTCTAGTGGGGTATTTTCATTATTATCATTTTTATATTTATGGTAATAAATGGGGGTGTGGTTTGACTAAGGGGTTTTCTCATTTTATTCCAGAATTAGGATATGACTTGTTGGATTAAATTAGGGTTTTAGAAGGATGTGAATATGGGTTGATTTTAGGAATTGTTTTCCTAGTTTTTTCATTATAATTAGTCATCATTAATTATGTTAATTGATTTATAAGGATTAATTATCTTCTATAAAATTTTATAAGGGACATTTGGATCTATTTGTGGTTATTAGAGTATGGTTTCATGGTCATTGGATGTTTAAATATTCTCTATGGTTTAGTTAATGTGTCTCAACAGTTTGATTCAACCTCCATGCTATTCTTGGAACTTTCATGTCACTAATATTTAAATATTAATGATAAAACCTCAATACTATTTCTTGAATTATGAATTAGTAGTTTTCTTTACATTATTTTTTATAACAATTTATATTATTTTATTGTTATTTTATGATTTGTAAATAATGGTTTTATAATCCATCATTTTAAACTCATTATTTTTTGTAACATCCTCACCATTTATTTCTGGTATATTATTTTCTTCTTGATATTCCCCCTTATTTACCTATTTTTTGAGTTGATCTTTGTTTTTGTGAGGGACTAAATGATTCAAAAATATTATGTAAGAATAAATATATGATCTAGAAAATTTCTTCTAAATTAGGTGGAACCATGAAATAATACTCAAGATCACGCCACAAAAATGTTGTTGTGCCTTGGAGGTAATGGTTGTGTCAAAGGAGGACTGTTGGGGTTGAGGCCATCCTATAGAGATAATGGTTGTGATGTAGTGAGTCCAATATATGGAGGAATTATTATATCCTTCACCATAAGGGACTATTTGGAAAGGGTTGGGTCATTATTTCTTAGACCACACCATATAAATTTCTTAATTTCAATTACATAAATATTGAATGCTTGGGGATTTTTCCTTTTATTAGGCCATTTAGTTTTAGATTCATGTAATATTTTTTTGGTAATAATTAAAGGAGTCCATTTTGAAATTTTTGCAGGGTACTAAATAGACATAGAATCACTAAAATAACAATATCTGTCTTCCCTTAGCTATTTTCTAAAACTCTACAGTAGTACTTCCAAGCCGACAACACACCATAATTATCATGAAACACTGTAATGGTTTTAGTGTTAGTGTAGTTAAACACTATAGTGTATCCCATTACAATATAGGGGTAATGTTTTGGTGATTCCCATACTACATTTTTTGATACTCCTCTATGGTTCTCTTTTCCAAATCATATCTTCACTGTGGTGTTCCACCTTCTATTATGCTGGTTGGTTCATGTACATCACCATGTTAAAGAAACATTTATGTGCCTTGTTGCCTCCCAAATTTCTATATGCCTTTTCTACTTTAAAATCCCTCTTTTGAGTATTATGTTATTTTTATCAAGGAAGGTAATTTCAGAATCTATTCCTATTATTTCAAACTTTTTATTCATATATCTTTTTTAAAAATATTTTTAATAAATTTCCAAATCCTATGATGGATTTTTGTTAAATGGACTTTGAAATATAATTATCTATGATGATATATTCTTAATAGAAATTAATTATTGGGTTTTAAGGAAAATTTTATTCAATTGAGATTATGAATATGGAAATTATTATATTGAAAATAAAAGTATTTTTTTAGTCTTTAATGTGATGATTCTTTTTATTTTGATAAAATCCATTTGATAATGGGTTTTGAAAAAAAAAGAACATGTTTTCATAAAATCCATTTGATGTTTGTTTTTCAAAATAATAGCACAAATTTTGATAAAAACTATTATATAATAGTTTTAAAAGGAATGAAATTTGGTTTTCATAAGAAATATTTGAGGTTGGTTTTTGAAATAAATGTAATGTTTTGAAATAAGAATTGGGGATGGATAAAATGATTATTGAAATGGTTTTTGAACCAATGATATACCCTTGTAAATGGTTGGAATTACCTTGAAGAACATATAATACTTGGTAGTTGGGAGGGAATAAAACATGATAGGTACGTATTATCCCTACCTAGATATGGATTAAAAATGTATATACAACTAAAAAATTAAAGGGTATATATATTAGTCCTTAATTATCTTCTATTTTTCATACTTAAAGATGTTCCCTGTGAACTTTGGATGCCATTCTTCACCAAGATGTGTGAGAATCCATGGATATCTTAACCTTGGGTCTCTTATCCATGGTTCTATGATTGGAAATGAATTTTCAGGAATTATGATATAATATTTTTTACTCATGTTAGTTTTTATGGAAATTTTTACTCATGATATTTTTGATAAATGTTTTATTCAGGCCTATTTGAAAAATATGATTGATTATGACTAAATTAATAGAAAATATATTGTTCCTTTTTTCAATTATCTATTAGAAATTATTCTTTAATCATGTTTTTATATGAACTACAAAATTGATTGTATGAAAAAAAAATTTACCTTAAGAAATAATGGTATATCTAATATGGAATTCTTATGAAATATTTGGGGAAACCCTATAGTTATTGTTAGCTCAAGCTCTAATTTTTTCATTGGGACTTTTAAAATCTCCTCATTCTAGGTGCATGTAAAAGGAAGGAAGCACTAGGCCATGGAGGGTGTACCTGACTAGTGGGAACTTTAGGAGTAGACAACACATGATAGATTTTTTGATCCACCTATTTTATCCAGTATTTTTATCGTGTTGATACAAGAATTGGGGTGTTTTATACCCCAATCTCTAATAGATTGTATTTCAAATCGATAATGTTTTTCTACTTCTTTTCTTATCTTGTATATTTTATAAAGAAATCATTCACTCTTTATTCTTATCGATTTTATAGTGCTTGTGTCCTACCTATCAGGATCAGGAACGACCTTCAGGTCATGTTAGGATCAGTTATTGTATCGTTTAGTTAGGTTATCCAGGTTGTTTTATTAAAATGGAAATCAAATGTTCTTTAACCTCCTCTTTGATGTAGGTTTGTAGTTTGTGATATGATTTTTGAAACTTAAGGGGTATATTATGAGTGAGGAAATTTCCACCCCCATTGTAATGAGCCTTAAGATACAAGTGTTTTTTTGGGAAATTATCTTATAAGTAACTTGAAGTTTTGAATATTTAATCTTCTTAGGCCTTGATTTGATTTTTGTAAAAACCCATTAATTCCTATTTTAATTTCTTAACTTAAGATCCCCTTAACCTGTGTACCCAAGTTCTGGGTCACATGGCCTCAAATATATATTCCCTTACTCTATAGGCTTAATATTAGTAGTAAGGGAGTAAAGGTGGTCGAGTGTGGAGACTATACCATCATATCATAGTGGAAAAAACACAACATTAAAAAGAAAAAATCAAAAATATATATCAGAAAATACAATAATGAATGGAACAGTAACCCTCTATAATGGAAAAACATACAATAGATGTAATATAAATGTGTAGAAGCATAAAAAAATAAGGAGATAAATAAAAATAACGAAATCCATAATGCATTGGCATATACATAATGATGTCATGTCATGATAATATACAACAGGGAACATATGACATGAATATACAACATGATTTACAAAACTAAGAAAGGCCAAAAGACTGCTCCATTAGAATCCTGAGAATATTCTCATTCCACTTCTACTATTCTCCATAAAATAAGTAAAGTATGTCAATTATCTCTAGCGAGTAACTTTCCCTTATCCACATCTACAAATAAGCAATCCACTTGGGTACCAAAGGTGGCCCGATGAGTGTGTGAGATAAAATCCTAGTGGGACCTCACCAATGGTGTCAAGGTGTAATCCAAGAAGTGTACATTGGTAAATAGAGACTAGGTATAAATAATATTTAATAATACTGAATAAATAATCAACAGCCTACCCAAGTTCCTAAAGGACACCTGGTGGCTCTACCTACTTCGAATCTGGCCGGAATGGTAGTCTGGTAAGTAATTATATATATAGTAATAATATATATGTATATATTTAGTTTAGTTATATATTTCATCCACCTATGTGCACTGAGTATGTGAGGATATAAGTATCCATATACCTAGATAATAGGTGATGGTTGAAACAGGGTGTAACTTAGTCATAAATAACCAGTCTAAATGAGCCTATAATCTCATGCAAGGGCACAAGACCTAGATCTCACAATGAATGAGATATTTCATTCTCATAATTCGATATGGAGGGTGATTTTTATTTTTAACACCCGAAGAAAGGGTCATGATGTGTCATTCCTACAGTCCAAGTAGTTTCAATGGTGTGATATGTCATGCTCAACACCCGATGTAAGGGAAAGTGAATCACTATTCTCAAATGGTCTGTTAACCACCATTACACATCCAATATCAATAGAATAATCATATATATATATATACATATATATATAACATGATTCATCAATTCATAAGAATCATAATTAAAAATCCTAATATAACTATGTAATCACATTTTATATAAAGCATTTTAAAAGCATGAAACAATCAGTGTGGTCTTTACACCCTTTACAATCCATTTCAACTAATCCATTTAAATTAATACATTTAAATCATATAATCAAGAAAACCATCATTAAGAAATCTAGTCAATATAATCAAGACATTTAATTAACCAAGCCAAGGAAATTCAATTTCCAAGGTTCAAGAAAGAACTTACAAGATGCCACGATCAAATAGGCAATTACCAACATGGGGGAAATTATATTTATAATATAAGTATAATGATTATAAGGTATTCTGGGAATTTAATATATTAATTATAAGGGTTATTTCACACTAACATACCCAAGGGGTGTCTATGGTTGAGGTTGGAGACATCTAATTACTAAAAAATGATCATTGAGAGTATAATGACATGTGTAAATAAATTTAGGGAGAAATAACTCATTTTATGGTGACACGCTACAAATTCCAACATACGACATAATGGAGAGGCCATGAAAACATAATAACATTTAAGGAAATCAACTAGACAACCTAAATTAAGGTCGTAGATGACTCCTAATCCAATATCAGTTTCAAATTCTATGTATATTGGAAGAAATAAAAGAAAAGGTCTAACTACCCAAAAATAAAAAAAATGATCTTGTACTAAAATAGAGAAACATATATAAAGATAAACCATAAAAAGAAGTATGAGGATTTGATATATTACCAATGTGGATCTAATGTGGTTGACATTGTTTGATTTGAAGACTAGATATAGGAGATATCAAAGAACATAGAATAAGATTCAATATAGCATACATGAGTAAGAGAGGAGAGACATCCTCTAGACTGATAATGAGGAAAGAAGAAATAAGGTTTTAAGTTTCATTAAGATCATTTTAGACATTTCAACCTAAAAAAGGGGTGTATGGTTTGGTGGAACGGTTTGGGCCAACCATGCACAAACCATGGTCCCCTCAAACCATGTGACCAAACCGTGATCCCCTCAATGTCCAAAGGGGAACCCTGCTTTGTTAAGGAATAAAGTTTCTCTAACCATGCAAAAATGTGAAAAAAAACTGTAAGGATTGTCTGAAATACCAGACGACCTTGTGCCTGAGGTTTCATGGTTGCAGAAAAACCGTGTGGCCCCTACTTCTTCAAAAGGTTCCCCACATAGTTAGTACTAACCATATGGTAACCATGCAACCCACCATTTCCTAATTCTTGGAGCTTCAAGCTCGGAACAAGCCACATATTCTCTAGGATCAATACTTTGGTCATAGGGCACGTTTACCAAGATTAAAAAAAGGATTTAAAATAAAAAACAAATGATCTATACCTTCATGAAAATATGGGTCATTACAACCTACCCTCCATAATTAAACTCATCCCAGAGTTTTTCTTCTAAGGGTAGAGAGGTATCATTAGAGAAAATATCTGACTACTCAAATCATATATTTTCTTCCTACTCCCTAGTCTCATCCTATACTCAGTTGTGCTACCATAACACCTATACTCGGGGTACTAACCTTATTTGAAGTGTCTTCACATTCAAATCAACAATACACACCAGATACACCTCGAAGGAATAATTCATATATAAATTATCTACATCAGGATGAAAGACATGTGAAGGATGATGATAATATCAGAAAAGTTGAGATATGTGAAAGAAATCATTCATAGACCCATATATTTGAAAAAGTGTCATTTGGTATGCCACTGGTCTAATCTCTTTTAGATCCTCGAAGGGTCCAACAAATCTAGGTGACATCTTACCCTGCTTATGAATATGTATATAGCCCAACCTATTCAAGAATCACAATAAAACCCATTCTCCAACCTCAAACTCGATAGGTCATCAGTGTTTATTTCCATATGAATTCAATTTGGATTGATCTGTCAATGTGATCTTTCTGATCAACTACACCTATGCTGTAGTCTCCTGAAGGAGACATGGTCCATGAAAGGATACCCCTACCTCTAGAAAACATTGATGTGAATGAAAAGGACTACAATACAAGGCTTCATAATGATTTATCAGAGTGGTAGTCTGAAATATATTTTTATAAGAACACTCAATAAGGGGTATGTGTTTCTACTAAGAACCCCTAAATTCAAGGACCAATGTATTAAACATGTCCTCTCACACATAAATTGTATGGTATTTCATTCAATCAGTCTAAGTGTGATATGCCTTTCTCAGAAGCACCAGAATACCCAATGACTTAAGGAACCCCTGCCATAATCGTGAAGAGAAACAAACATCACTTTTAGAAAGGATAGAACATGTATCTCCATAAAGATGCACAACCTCCTTAACATATATCCTCTATAGATCATCTATATAAAAGGTATCTCAAATAGGTAAACATTTTGTGACCTTCATCAAATGATCAACAAATACCCGCATTGTATCATTATCATGAGGAAATCTGGGTAAAACAATCATGAAATCCATAGAAACATCATCCTATTTATACTCTAGAATAGAAAATGGATGAAAAATCCCTACCGGCTATTGGGGATCCACCATAACCTAATGAAATTTTTAATATTGAGTGATAAATCTAGAAATCTCACATTTCATTCCTTGACACCAATACTGGAAACATAAATTTTGATACATCATAGTTACACTAGGTTGTACTTCCCGATACGGGGTATAAAATTCCATTATCATCAACTTTCTGAATTTATATGAAATCCATACATTCCCATGAAATATTAAAGTATCAAATCCATCCGTAGTCTAACCAGAAGTTGAATCATCATTTGATATTCTTTCCCTTAGGACTAGGCCCTCGGAAAATGAATGTTTCCTCATCCTCACTCATTCTAAAAGGGTAGAGGTCACTCCAAAGGTAGAGATGATAATCTGGCTTTGATCCTCCAGAACCTCAATATTCATTTCTAATAACAAATCCATGAGCTTCCACTTTCCACTGGAATCCTGAACCTCCTGTGTCCAAGTTTTCCATCTTAGTGCATCGGCTACTGCATTAACTTTTCTAGGTGTATAGGAAAGGTCAAAATTAAAGTATCATAGGTACTCAACCCATCTATGCTACATGAGATTATGATCACATTGTATAAAGATTTACTTTATGATTTTTTGATCAGTGAATACAAAAAAAAACACTCTATGTAAATAGTGTCTCCAACAACATAATGCATAAACTAAATCATCTAGATCAACTCCATGAATCCAGTAATTCTTCTTGTGAGGATTCAACTGATGAGACCCTTATGCCACAAATTTCTCATCTTATATCAAAACAACTCCTATCCTAATACTTGATGTGTCACAGTAAAAAATGTAGCTCATACCCAACTCTGGTAGAATTTTGATCGGTGCTGAAGACAAATAGACCTTCAACTGATGAAAGCCCACATAATAAGATATTGTCTATAAAATTTTCACATTATTTTTCATCAATCCCATAAAATATTATATAAGGTATGAGAAATCCTGGATGAATATTCTATCATATATAACTAGCTTTATGAAACTTTTTATATAAAAGATGTTCTTGGACTGTTTCGAAGAAACTAAAACACTCATTTTTTATTTGTATACTGAAATTCCTGACTCTAAGATAATATTTCCAAGGAAGTTGAATTTTTCAATCTAGAAATGGTGTTTTCTAATCTTTTCACAAAGTTGGTTCTCCCTTAGTGTATTCAACATGATCTCAAGATGCTTGGCATGGTCATCTCAAGAATGAGAATATACTAAGATGTTATCCATGAAGACTACCATGAATGAATATAGATATGGGTGGAAAACCCAATTAATTAGATATATAAAGGATAAAGGTGTGTTTGTGAGACCAAACGATATAACTGTGTACCTGTAAAGACCATATTTACTCTTGAATGTTGTGTGAGTTATGTATGAATACCCAAAATGCACCCGTTGATAGCTCAAGCTCAAATAAATCATTTAAAACACCTTATCTCCTTAAATATGATAAATGAGGTAATCTATTCGAGTATTTATACACAGGTTCTTAATCATGAGTTGGTTCAATAATCTGTAATCCACCGAAAGCATTAGGGTACCGTCATCCTTCTTGGAAAAAAGTATCGGTGAACCCCAAGGAGAAGTTCTGGGGAATATAAATCCATTAACCTCCAAATCCTCCAACTCCTTCTTATTCTCCATATGCTCTATAGGTTCCATCCAGAAAGCAGGAATGGTCACTAGTGATACTCATATAACTAGATTAATGGTATACTCTCCCTCTCATACTAGAGGTAACCTAAAAAAGCCATCAGGGATGATGCTACTGAAATGATCCATAATAGGAGAGAAATGAGTAGGCAGTAATGCTTGATAATCTAATAAGAGACGAATTATATGAGTTTTCATAGAACCAAACCTTTGTTTCTCAAGTCCAGCTTAAGATACAAGAAAATCACATTCTCCCTTATGGACAGGCCTACCACCCTCTGGTGATATATACATCACCCTTCAACGATAGCAGTCAATTTGGGTTTGATAGGGAACTAACCAGTCTATGCTGATGATTGCATTAAATCTTGTCATGTAGAGGACAAAAATATCCCATACAAGGTGGTATCTACCTATATCAAAGGGATAAGAATTACACCAGTGTACACTCAATTATTGAATACCTAATGGGTTATCGAGCATCATCACTCCATATAAGTGTTCAATCTCAAGGCCCATAATCTCTATGATTGCCTCAGTTATAAATTAGTGAGACATGCACATGTCAAATAAAGAATACACTAAGTTAGAGTCTACTAGAATAGTAACTCTAATAGTAGAAGGTCTGGAACTTTGATCCTCTATAATAGGATTCACTGGATGTAACTAGCCTATATCGCAGCTCAAAGTCATAGCTTGACTACCCTGAGTAAGCCCTCTCTAAAGGCACTAAGTATCATGAGTCCAACTAGCTCTAACTCAACCACCACCTTGGACTTAATGGAAGGTGGTATTATAACAGCCTTCTTGATGAGATACTACAAGACCCTCTCATGAATATGAAGTAGGTGTAGATCCCCACTCACTAGGAAATGATGTAAAAGTAATACATAAGCGATGGATATAACACATCATTCCACACCCTATACATTCCATTGGATCCTGTAAAAACTAAGGTTTCATATGTCCATGATTCTCACACTAGTGACATATCATGAAACTGTCAGTAAAAGGAGCATGGCAGCTAGTACCTCTGCGAGTATCCTCAAAATTTCCTTTTCCCCACTAGAAGAAACACTGATAAATCTTAGTGTTGAAATACCCTGACTCGCACTATCAGATTCCCTAAAATTCCTCTTTATAATATGGTATTGGTTGACTATATCAGATATGGTCATCAACTAAAAGACATTGACCTGAGACTGGATGGTTTATAACAACCCATTTATGAATCACTTGAGGGTATTAAGATCATATCTCTCTAGAGTAGAAGTGAAATGATGATGCACTAGTAAAATGATACGTGTATTCCATAAAAGACATTACTTCATACTATAGGTTTATAAACTCTCTATCCCGATCATCCCTTAGTATCTTGGGATCAAAATAGTAATAGATGATAGTCTATAAATATGGCCATATCATATATCTATGTTTATTATATTGGTTAATAACATCCCACCATCTCTTGGTAGAATCGTGTTTCATGTAAACTAAAAGATTGAACCTTCGATCTGGAGTAATCTAAAAACGATCAAATATAGAAAGAATAGCTTTGAGCTAAGACTTGGTTGTATGAGGTCCAATATCCCTAAAAAATATGGGAGGATGGTGTTGTTGGAATTACTGAGTCAACTCTTCCATACTCATGGTAGGTCAAGAAAAACATTTCATATATTTTAACATATGTATAAATTCCTCTTAGAATTAAGAATCACTGCTCATATTACTAATATTAAGATATTCCACAAGTTACACTGCTTGAGTGATCACTGGATGCTCAAAGCTCACATCCTATGGTCATAAACATCACCGCCTTAAGGGAGTATGACCAGAGGATGTCATGGAGGAATTATTGAATAATGATAAACAAATTAATTATAATAGATCTTAACAATTGAAAGATATACATATAGATAAAGAGGATAGGTACACATCCTTCCTATGAACAGATCACACCTCTCTGCATTCTCAAAAATCTATGTCTCGGTGATGGAGAAAGGCCATAACGTCCATAAGAACATAAAAGACACCCCAATACCCACTACTAAGGCAAGGATTGGGTCCAGGTATCCTATTACACATATAAGATGACCATTTCATTATAAAATAGATATTAATTTTAAATTTGTACTCATTTATGTATTGAAATATATTTAAATGGTTTAATTATACAGATCACCATTTATAATCCAATAGGTCCCATACTCATAATGTACTGAAACATAGAGTCCACTTAATATATAACATATTATGCTCCAGTCCATGTGACCGAGGGTCCTTGTATCAAAGTGACATAATTGGAAGCTTAAAGAGTCTGCTATATTCTACGGAGGAAAATACTATTAGGTTATGGTAGGCACTTTAAGTGTCATCTATGTTTTCTCAATATATCAAGGAATGCTAGCATAATTTCATATATAATAACCAAGGAACCAATAATATGCAATATGAAAATGCATGTGGGAAATAAACCTGGAATGAAGAAATGCATGGCATATCAGTCCTATTATGCCTATCATGATACATGTAATGAAATTCCCTCATTTAGTTAGTAAAAGGTAAATGAAATTCCATTTTAGTAACACTAATAGTAAAATCATCATAAGACATATGTGTCACCAACTAGTGAAGTCATATCAAATTTAATAAGAACATTCAATAACCTCAATAACCCATCTCAGGTATTATGTATTTCCCCTATATGTGGGTCAGCTATGCCAAGGCACATGCATATTACTAAACTCCTTTACATCCTAGAATAATTTATAATACCCAAATAGTTAGAAAATAGAATAAATAAATCTTATTCCCCCTTTTAATGTCCCAAACCAATATCAAGTTAACTTATGCCCCAAGCTGATGGGTCAAATGGACTCAAGAGTGCCTCCCCATACACCAGAGGCTGCCAACTAGAAAAGAGAGTGTCAAGGTGGTACAATGGGGAGACTATACCCTAATATCATAGTGGAACATTGGATATAACATAAAACATTAAACAGAGAAAACATATAGAAGAAATCACAATAATGATTAGACAAGTTACACACCATAGCAGAAGCATGTAAAATAGATGTAATATACAAGTAAGGAAGTGTAAATAACAGAGAAAATAAAAACAAAATCCACAAGTCAGTGTCATATTCATAATGATTTCTTAGAATGATAATATCCAAAGGGGAATAGGGGGAAATAATATTAAATATTCTATAAAAAACTATTAAAGGCGAAAAAACTGCTCTACTATCATATTGATTATATTCTTGCTTCTCTTTTTCCATGATCAATAATTTAAGTAAATCATATCAAAAATTTGTTGTAGGGTGATTTCCCTTTTTCAACACTACATCAATAAAAAAATTATCAATAGAAGGGAGAATCATGGGAAAAAACTTAAGGGGTCTTATCATAATAATGGAAAAGGTCATACCCAATAACATGGTGATCACATCCTGAGGGAAGGGTACTAATGCTATAGTAGGACACAAGAGTTGAGTCGATGGACTCTCTTGAGAAGATAAAGTTAGTAACCTTATTCCCATCGCACCAAGTGTAAATAATATCCATTATTCCATTGATGGACTTCTCAAAATTTCATATGAAATATATAATCTACCATGGAGTAGAAATTAGGCCTTTTAGAGAGTCATTGATGATTTGGGAGTCTGATTCAACTGATGATTAGATGATGCCTTTAGAATGGAAATGTAAAATTCCAATGATGATAGAATTTTCCTTTGAACATAACCAATCACCTTGTTCATAGGATGAACTGAAATCAAGATTCACATAATCTTTATGATCTTATACCCCCCCCCGAATGGTGCCTCCACTCTATGATCCATTAGTATTAAGATTGAAGCGATGGATAGGAGGGTTATAGTGGATCCGATGGAATTGGGGAGCATGGATATAAGGAGGAACAATACCCTTATTTAACACAATATTAATCAATAGGGATCCTCATATGAGCATATCAAAAGATGTGGGAGCTCTGAGGTGAGGCATCTGGCCCGAGCGATCAAATACTTTTCTAAAGAGGGGAGATCATTATGTCAAAACCAATTTTGAACATCCTAAATACACCAGAAAATCTTCTCAAGGATAATAGATCATTAATTACTCAGATTAGTGTTGGAATAATTGAACTAGAGGTGAAGAAAATCATCAATGTAGTTTAAAGGTGAGGTGAAACCAGTGAACACACCTAACGTCTTCCACAGCCTGATCGCCAAATCACTATGAAGGAGAAAGTGAATGGATGATTAATCGTTATATACTTGGCATTATGAGAACTTGGTGAGGAGGAAAATACTCTTACCGTTCACTGTCATATCCATAGAGATGGTTTGTTTATGAATACTTCAGATCAGGAAGCTATACATGATTGGAATTTCATTGACCAAAGGAGATCACCCCATGGATCATAATTATGAGAGATGTTAAGTGAGAGACTATAATATTTAGTATAAAAGGTTCTCAATGTGGATAATATGAATATAAATGAGTCATTTTTATCCTCTATAGTAATTCAATCAAAAATAATTTTAGAGTTGTGATCCAACATATCCTTAATGAAGGATGGGTAACTATTGTATCCCCTAAAGGAAACCTCCAAAGTCAGACTACTCAGGTAGCCCAGCACAGAGCCTACCCTGTTTTGGTTCTAGAAGAAGATATCCCCTCTCCCAATAATCCACCATAATAGATTATAGAGATTTGGAAAGTTTCATTGGAGGTTCTTCCAAAGAAGGGAGGGTTTGCCTTTAGAAAATTTGTGGTTACATGTATATTTATTGATGATAAACCTACTCCAAAGGGAGATGCCTTCAATCACTTCCAATTAAATTTTACCCTATAAGAATACCATCACTTACCAATAATCCTTACATTTATTCCACCATTATTAGAGGGTTTATCAAACATGTTCCATAAAGTCCAATGACATCTTCCATCATCAAGGGAATTCCATATAAAGGAGGTCAATAGATTCTCAATATCACGATGAATTGACTTGAAATCTTTGACAATATAGAGTATTTGAATTCTAATAGAGGTCAATAAAAAATTAACAAGGGAAATACTTCCTCCTATATAATGGAAGCAATTTTTACAATTTTAATTCAATTTGAAATCTTATCTACCAAGCATTCAAAATGGAGGATGTATATACGTCCAAGAGAAAGATGATCACCCATTTAATCCATGGGAAAATTAATTATGTAAATACCAAGAATGGATTCCATATACTTAGAAGACCACTCTGAGCGATAAGAAGATATATAAACACAACTCTTTTCATAGTTGATGACTTTCCCACTCAACATGGAATACTCCTCTATGGTATTATTGAAGACTCTAATGGAAGATATACATCCATTAATAAATAAACCATTTCATCAGCGAAGAGGTGTGAGACTCCATGTAATTGAGGTATGTAGTGGAAGGGCCTAATGTAACCATGAAGCATGCAGTGATAATTTTTTTGCTAAAGGCATCTTCCACCTTAATGAAAAATATGATAGAAGGGGATAACCTTTCCTTAACGCCCATATTGACTTGAATAAACTACAATATCTTCACATGAAGTTGATTGAGAACCATTTTGATCTATAATAATGGAAGATAAGGCTAACCACCCGGTCCAGAAAGACCACGCACCTCATCACATGGATAATGAAATTCTACTCATTTCTATCATAATCATTATCTATATCCATATTCATAACAATATTATAACCCACTATTTTACCGATAATATATTCTATCATTTCCTATGAAATACCAATAACACCTTTAATATATCTTCCCTTGATGAAACCATGTTCTTATATTGAGACCCATATGTGGATTTGGTGAGAGAGACTCTTATTGATTATAGAAGAAAGTAATTTTTAAGGGAAGTTACACATGCTTATGGGCCTACATTGCATTATAGATGTGGGGTTTTTCACATTCAGAATGAGGACCATTATTTTGGCACTTAAAACATGGTGAAATTGACAACTTGGAAAAAATCATTAATGGATTCAATGAGGCCAGTCTTGATTATGTACCAGGAGTTCACACAGAAAGATCATGGGAAGTCATCCGGCCTATGAGAGATTTTTGAATTGAGGGACCAAATATAATCCCATATTTCTTTCTCATCATGGAAACTCTCTAGCGTGCAAATGATTTTTGGAGAGACTATGTTGATGGTGGAGTTGAAGATTTCACTTGTCCCATTTGGGTAACCATTTTAGATAAAAGTTTGATAATAACCAAAAATATAATTTAAGTAGGACTCGACCATACTTCCCACCACTAATGAATCACCAGAGAAGGATCCATCATCCATATGAATGTTGGGGTGAAAATATGAAATTTTTCCTATAAACATGCCTAAAAGTATGTAATTTTTTTTATCTCCCTCCTTGATCTAAGTGGACATATAGAATTCTCAGGCAATCCAATCCTATTACACTATTATTTCATTAAGTTGGTTATTTTTAGGGTAAATATTTCAATGAATTCATCATCCTACTCATCTTACAAATTAGGTTATCCATGGTAAATATCTACTTTTAGGATATCCATATCTTGAGAACTAATCAGTCAGGAGATGTTCTAAGAAGACTAATCATTCTTCAGGTTCCAAATATTGTTATAAAAACCAATCCATAATCCACCCAAAATAGTAATTGTCTAGGATTCGATGATCGTTTGGTGATAATTGGGATAGTTTGTCCAAAAGTTTGAGAAGAAGAAGTGGTCTCCACCATC
This sequence comes from Viscum album, assembly GCA_963277665.1. Lineage (NCBI taxonomy): Eukaryota > Viridiplantae > Streptophyta > Magnoliopsida > Santalales > Viscaceae > Viscum > Viscum album. The sequence goes on from OY728137.1 coordinate 420,863,125, forward strand.
ACTCCTTTTTTCAATGTGGGGAGTAAGGGAGAGTGATCATAATTATAAAGAACCAGATAGATAACTGATGCATTTTAGAAGCAATAGATGAACTACAGATTGGAGAGGCAACTATCCATCCAGAACCAGGTGTGTCAATTGCCTTGTTGGTTGATGTACCAGGTTAACATGTTGCCAGTGAAGCTAATGTTTAGAAGACCTGACCGAGCATCAAAAGAGGAAACAACAAGCCTATATTTCCTAGGGTAGAATCCACCTACTTTATTCTTCAAAGTATATGTGACAGTGTTAAATTAACCTCCTATAATAAAAACCAATCCTCCCATGTTGAATGATTTCGGGACACTCCATAGTTGTTCTCTTGATCTAGCATCACATATTTCATAGAAAAAAAGAAAAAAGACACTCTAAAGAGCCTAAGTAACATTAAAAGTAATATCATTTTCTAATGAGACAATATTTTCCACTAATATATAAGAATTATATAAAATACACACATGGTGGTTGGTAGTATATCCTTGAATGAAGAATCACATGCCTATTTCTTTGAAAAAAATACCAGTTTGGATGAGTTTTTCTTCCACTAAAGAACCACAACAAGAGTATAATTGTGCTTGGAGATCTCATGGGAAATAAAATCCGTCTTCACTTAGGGATATAATACTCAAGTGTTCAAAATAATTCATGGAATAATCATAGAAAATGGTTCCTTGTTTTCTCCACAGCCTCTTGGAGGCTATTAGAAATAGAAGGAGAGCATGAAGATAACATCCTAGAGATCGTTCTAGTGCATATTCCGCTCAGGAAGGAAGGAGTAGTAGGATTCCAAGGTTCATCTTCCATTATATGATCTAGGGTCTATATGTAATCCAAGTAGTGTACATATTTAAATAGTGTGTAGGTATAAGGAATATTAATGAATAATGAATAAATAATCTCTATCATGCTCTTGTCCATATAGGTCACGTGGAAGATCTACCTACTTAGTCTTAGGCTAGAATGATAGTCTGATTAGTAAATATATATATACAGTAATATATATATATATATAGTATAATTATATAATGTATATACCTATATGAACTGTTTATGTGAGTATGTAAGTATCCATATACATGAATACTAGGTGCTGGATGGAACATGGTGTTACTCCGTCATCCACAACTAGTCTAAATGATCCTTAAAGAATAATAAAGGGTATGATACCTACATATTAATATGTATGGGAGACACAATTCTTTTCACTCAATATGGTGGGTGTGTCATCATATAAACACCCAAATCAATGGACGTGGTGTGTCATGCCCACCATCCAAATCGTGTCAATGGTGTGAGACATCATGCTCTACACTTTATGTAAGGGAGAGTGAATCATTATTCTCAATAATTCCCTTAAACAAATACCACAACCAATCTAAATGGAATAATCATAATTGTATATATATATATATAAAGTTTCATCACATCATAATAATCATAAAAAAAATCCCAATATAACCAAGGCATCATATTTGATATATATAATTTTATAAAGCACACAATAATCAACATGGACTATCCACACTATACAATCCATTTCAATTAATCTATTTCAGTTAATCTATTTACTTAATTTATTTAATCAAATCATCATGAATTAATCTATTCAATATATTCAATACCTTTAATTAACCAGTGCATGGAAATCCAATTTACAAGGTTCAACCAAGAACATAGAAGGTTCCACTATCAATTATAAAATTACCAATAAGTAGGGAATCCAATTTACAATCCAATATGAACACTTATAAGGCATTCTATGAATTTAATAAATTAATTTTAAGGGTAATTTAACGATGAAACAACCAAGGGGTGGATATGGTTGAGGTTGAAATCCTTTAATTACTAAACAATGATCCTCGAGAGTATAACAACATGTATAAACCAATTTAGAGATAAAAACTCATTTTAAGGATATGTTCGGAAAATAGAGGTTTGAAAAAAAAATTATCTATGAAAACCTCATATATTTTATGTAAAATAACTAGAACACCTATATTAAGGCATTATATGACTACTTATCCAATATCTGCTTCATATTAGATGTAGTTTGGATGAAATCGATGAAACAGTCCAATGCCCTAAAAATAGGGTGAATGAACTTGAACCAAAATAGAACAAAAGATACAAAGTGAAACCATGAAAGGTTGTAGTATAATAATAAATATTACCAATTCAGATCTGATGTCACCAATGTTATTTGATTTGGAGTCCGGATCTAGGAGATATCAAAGAACCTAGAATAGGCTTGAATATGTCTTATAGGAGGAAGAGATGAGAGACATCCATTGGAATGAAAAGGAGGAAAGAATATATTAGGTTTTGTGTTTCATGAAGATCATTTTAGATACTTCACCCTAAAAAATGGGGGTTCACAGTTTGGACGCATGGTTTGGCCACATCGTGCACAAAACGTGCACCCCTCACTATCCAAAGGAGAACCCCACAAGTTTAGGCTCATGTTTTCCCTATCCTTGCACAGACCATGAAAAAACCCAATATCAAGATTGTCTAAAATCATGAATAGTCATGTCAATCATGTCTCATGATTGTATACAAACCGTGTGGCCCATGATACTTTAAAATTTTCCTTGTATGGTTACCCCATACGGTTAGTACTAACCGTGTGGTAACTGTGTAACCTACTCTTTTTCCCAATTCTCAAAGATCAGAGATCAAAAAAAGCCTTGTATTCTCCCTAATCATTCCAAAGTTCATAGTGAACGATTACCAACATTAAAAAAATGATTTGAACTTAATAAAAAACAATCCATACCTTTTTGAAAAGATGGTTCATCACACCTATTGATATAACAGACAACCTATTTTATCACGACTCATATTTTCCTTGATGTATATGTATGAGCTAAACACAAGAGGGAGATACTGACAAACCCCAATAATAAAACCCTCCATTTTATCTAAACCATGTAGTCTTTTCTGTGCATGATTTCAAATATTTGTTCTATATAGCGACACCTATTACTAATTACACTATAGATATTATACCATGGAGGGACTATAATAGATATTGTACCTAGGAGTTTCTTCAACTCAAACCACTCACCTTTTAGGGTAATAATGATCATTATGAGGTGGAGGATTGGTTGAATAATGTTGATAATATTCTTGAGTTCTTGGAGACAGCATATTCTATTATGGTGAATTTTTTTTTCAAGATTGAACATCCTAGTAAAGGTAGGCAGACATGATAGTTATGACAATGAAAAATTTGATATTGGTAATTTTTTAAAATGACACCTTGGGGATGGAACTTGGTGATATGTTCATGATTTTCTAAGTTAAATGTTGTAGCCACATCTTCAAGTTATGAATCATGTTCTTTTCATTATGATATGCCTCATGATCTCTTTCTCATGCCTTAAAGCTATTTATTATGATGTTATTGATGTATCTCAAGTTCACATGTAAAATGTTTCTCTTGTTTCCCTTACTAGGCCTTCTGCTCACCCTTTCCTTCGATGTATGCTCCCAGGTTATGAGATGCTGTAATGAACTTAGGATGAAAAAAGAATAATCCTTTCATGTGTTTAAGAAGAATGTTTTATGTCGTCATGTATTAAGTTCCCGGTTTCCAAGACACTTAACCTTAAAGATCCTCAGTTTTGTAAAATGTAATGAAAAGTTATGTTATAAAAAGGCGGGATGCTATATAACCTGACCTATGGAGGTTACTTAACATCTTTCACAATGGATTTATATTTTGAAAGGGTTGCACTATGGTATCTTAAACCTCACAACATAAGTTTTTACACATCAGTTATATAAACTAGGAATGATTAGGGGGTTTTCCATCTATTAGAATAAGTTATTTGTGATTTGGTGAAAATTTTGGGATTAATTCATAAATTATGTTTTTAAATTTATGGAGGTTATACAATGTGTACGAAACCACTGTAAATAATGATCCAAAAATTTTCTTGGCTTGGTTATAAAACTCTGCTAGAATGTAGTAGAGCCGACTCCATGCTGTAGTTCTTATGTTTGGACACAAAAGTTCAAGTGTCAATGTGATTCTAAACCAGAGTCTCCAACTTTATGTTATAGGGGGTCATGTAGTAGTGCATTATATGCTACAATATTTCATCTTGAACTATATTAGTTTCTTACTATGAAACACTATTCCATGTGTTTCACCTTTAATCATGGTTGTTGATTCCAATACATTGTCAAGATATAGTTCCTTGATTGTGTCATGAAGCATCCTAGATTTGCTTATGATTTTCCTCAATGAGAATCTATCATCAAGGTCTTGTGGTATTATTATCAAGGTAGGTGGTTTCATAATATGTTCCTCTTATTTTAAAATATTGATGCTTATATTTTTAATTGGTTTTAAAATGAATTTATCAATATTTAGTTTTGTTTTTGATAAATTGAGTTTGAAATGGAATTGTGTGGGTTGAAAAGTTCTTGTTGGAAAATAATTTTCATTTATGAAATGTGTATTTGAATTTAAATTATGACTGTTGAATTTTTTTTTGATAATTAAAGCTATGTGATATATGTGTTTTAAAATTTTATGATTCAATATATTTTGATAATACCCATTTGATATTGGGTTTTGAATCAAAAGGCATGAATTTCGATAAAAACCATTTGTTATTGGTTTTTGGAAGGAATGTCAAGAAAATTGACAAAACCTATTTGATGTCGGTTTTTTAATTAATGAAATGAGTTTTTTTATAAAACCTATTTGAGGTAAGTTTCTAAAATGGAAATAATATTTTGAAACATGATCTTCTTTGAATCAAATAATGATTTAAATGGTTTAACAACAAATGACATGCACTTGAAAATGGATTGATTTACCTTGACGAAGATGTGAAACTAAATGGTTGGGAGGGGTAAACACATTCTAGTGATGTTTAATCTCTACTAAGAAATCTATTAATAATGAAAATTAAAATATACTACATTACATGAGGGATATTAACCTTCAGGGATCTTCTCATTTTCATCCATAGGGATGTTCATTGCGCACTTTAGAAGCCATAATTCACCAAGATGTGTGATAATCCTTAAATATCATACCAATGGGTCTATTAACCATGGTGCTATGATTGAAAATAACTTTTCATTACTTATGATATAAATTTTTATCTAATGTTAGTTATTATGTAAATTCATACTCAAGCCATTTTTCGATAAAATAATTACTCAGGGATATTTGTTAGAGACACTTGATTATGCCTAATTTGTTGGAAAAAATGATGTACATATCTTCTCTAAGCCATTGGAAATATATCTTAAAGCATTTTATTATATGAAATATTAATATATTTTTATCCCATTTTTATTTACATTAAGCATAAATGGTTTATCTAATATGGAATTCTTGTTAATAGATTGGTGAAATCTAACTGGGATTGTTAGATCACAACCTACTTTTTCCTCTAGGAATTTGTAGATATATTTATTCCATGTACTAATAATGGGAATACACCACTAAGAGATGGTGGGTGTACCTAACTAGTGGGTCCTTCTAGAGTTGGCAGCACATGATGAATTATTTAATCCTCATGTTGTTCTTGGTTGTCTTTCTATCTTGAGACTTGTACCAGGGTATTATAGATACTTTTATCCTGTGGGATGTTTATCATGTTGAAAATATTGATCAACTTCATTGAATTATCCTATATATTTTATGGTTAAATTGTTCTCTATTTACTATTTTTGATTCCTTGGTTCTTGTCACCAATGAATGGGGATCAAGAACGCCCTTCGGGTCATGTCAGGATTGGTTCAGGAACCATTTTGAAGGGTTATTTTGGATGGTTAATGAAATTTTGATTCAATAAAAATTATTTTTGAGAAAGTTATTTTCTATAATATATACTTATTTTTAGTTCATGTTGGGATTGGATTCCAATATATTGTTTTAGCACATTTCATTACATACTCTAAGACTCCTCATGAACCTATGAATACTCATTATTTTGGTTATTCGTTGATATATATTTTGTTATACGACTTGGATTTTAGTATGATTCCAAGTGAATGATAAGACCTATATAGTTTCATTTAGGCTATCCCCTATTATATTCACTATTTGGATGGGAAATCACCTTTAACAATAATGATTATATAGTATGACCATGTTCTATGAGTTCTTAAATTTCAATTCTCTTTACCATATTTAAAAAAGAGATTATTATATTTTTCCATAACCTGAATGACTTATATGAAAATGATCCAAACATAAATCTCATTAGTAATGAAATTGGTAGTGAGGTAACATATTGGATGTCTCTTTAGAAAGAGATAATTTTCTTCTCATATATCAAGGATTTATTATACCAGATTTTCCCTAAAAACACATAATTTTGAATTATTGAATTATTTAATTCATGTAATGTAAATATTGATTTTAGGATTAATCTATGTATTTAATTGGAAACATGACTACATTAAAAAATATAATATTTGAAAAAAATATATTTAAATTCATTAAAATGTTGTTTTTTGAATGTAAATATTTTATGTTCCCTATATGTATTTCCCATGAAATATTAGAAGTTTTATGTACGTAAAATTTTTTAATTATAAATTATTTACTTTTAAATAATGGTTTTCTTAAAAATGTTTTATTGGGAAATAATATTTCATTTTTCAAGTGAAACATACTTTAAAATTAATGCATTAATATAACACTATATCCATACATTATTCTAATATAGGATGCGTTGAGTAAAAATTGATTTTAAAAAAATAAAATAAAATAAATATTACATAGTTTATAATTAGTGAACACTATTTGGTACTGATTTAATAGTTGGATATTTTTGTGACTAGGTTTTAAATGAACCATCAATTTCTTTATCATTACAAATATGGTTTTGAACAACATTCCATGAGATTTCCCTTAAGAACATATTATTCCATGATATGTGAATAATTATAGGATTAAGTTCATAAGATTGATTATTATCATAATTTAGTATCCATGGATTCACATTTTATTTATCCAATTATTATGTGTAAATTTTGAATTTCATTATAATATTAAAATAAATATTTTTTGATATCATAGCATGAATATTTTGTTTTATGTTAATAATAATGTTAACTACTATAAGTGAAATTTATATTAAACATGGATATTTCATTGAAAATTGATAAGCATGCAAGAAGTGGTATGTGTATATATATTTTTCATATAAACTATAATAGGGTATGGGTTCCTATGAAATATTAGTTTGAATGGGACAAGTGTTTCACCTTTACTTCGGTATACCCTGTCCCCCTATCCATAATATGGAATGTTGTTATCATGACTCTTATATACACCTTAAAATTTCTTTTGGAATGGGTTTTACACCATAACTTTTATAATATGATGGTGTTGGGAATTATGGTTTCTATGTCCATGTCTTCCCTGATTCTAGAATCTAATCTCAAAGAGGGTAATATTATTTATTGACCCTTTCACTATAAGTGTAAGTCCCTTAATAGATTTTAAATTATTGTCTATGATTATTACCATGCTCATTTCATGATTTCCAATAAAACTATTTTATAATATAAGTATGTAAAAGCATACACATATTATAAGTTTCCAAAATCTAGAAAATCATATATGGTAGTTATATTAAATTATTGATACAGAATACATGAGATCTTATATTATCCAGCAACTTAATAGACTTAGAAGACTAGATACATAAATACATTACATTTGAAAACATAAGATTCATACTAAAAACATTGTGAGAATATTATTACACCCTCCATAAAATCCAAGAAAATTATTCATAGTTTTTATCATCAGAAAAATTTTAGAAAAAAATTTCAAATAATTTTAATTTCTCTAATGGAATGCATTACACGCAACACTGAGTTTAAAGTAACAAAATATACTAATAAAATATTATAATTTAAGGTTAAAGTTATAACCTAGCTTCTAAATTTGAGGATATGAATATGAATTCCAAAATTTTGAAAACTATATTTCTAAAAAATTTATAAATAATTCATTATTTATCAATTTAATATAAATTAATAATAGAAATCAAGAGAAATAAAATTATTTTTTCTCCAAAAAATATTTTTTATGCATGAAATGTGTTTTTGTCTTAATAAATTAAATAAATTACTATTAATGACTGATTTTAATGAAATTTATATATTACAAATTCAATAATGTTTTTATCATTAAGATAATATTTTCTCTATGAATGAGATTAGAATAAAACTAGTTTTTTCCTTACAATGATATTTTTATAAAAAGTGGTTTCATCAAATTTTTCACACTTTATTTAAATTAATTTATACCACTTTTATATTTTTTTAAATAGAATAATATTTTTAAATAAAAAACAAAATTTTTTTTTGAGAGAAATTTTGATAATTTTAAGAAAATGATAATTTTATGATGAATTGTGAAAAATAGTGATTTTTACTAAAAAACTGAATTTTTATTTAAATCATTTTAAAAGTGATATTCTATTATAAAATAGTTTAAATGCTTAAATAGATCAACAATATTATTATTAATTCAATTTACTGAATTACGATCAATTTCTTGTTAAATTTTGATATTAAAACTTTCTATACATATGAAAACCATTTCTTTGGAAGACCAATTTTTCATAACGTCAACATGTGTAATTTTAAATTAAATTATTGAACCTATTTGTATCTATTTTGGTAAAATTGATTCCAAATTTTGAATAATAATAATAATTAATATCATATAATATTTCCAACAAGTTTTTTGGTTATAATGAATTGTAAAAACAATAAAAATTAATTGCTTAGTTTAAGGTTTAAAGTAAGGGTGTAATTTTGGCCTGGCAGCCCAAAATCCCGAAAGGCCCGGCCCGAAAGCCCGAGCGGCCCGGCCCGACAAATCCCATATCGGGCCAGGCCGGGCTCGGGCCGTAGGTTCAGCGGGTCCGGCCTGGGCCTTTCCAAGAAGGCCCGCGGGCCAGGCAGGGCCGGCCCGAAAAAGCCCGGCCCGCTAGCCCGGCCCGCTGGCCCGCACGCAGCCCAACCCGTTGTAAAAAATATAATGGGGAAACTGCGGGTAGGGGGATTCGAGCCCCCTACCTCGAGCTCCCAAGGCTGCGCCTGGACCAACTGGTCGAGGCACTGCACTTGTTAAATAATCACAGGCCTATATATATATATATCTGTATATCTATATATATATATATATATTATATATATATATATCTGTATATATACATACATACATACATATATATACATATATATATATACATGTATATGTATACATATATATTTATCTATATATGTGTGTATCTATTTATATTTCTATATATATGTGCATATATCATTATATATTAACAAAAAATAATATTATATATAAAAATATAATTATTATTATATATAATTATAATGTGTGTATAAATATATATATACAACGATATATAATTATATATATAATAGTGTATATATATAAACAAAGTCATTAATAATATATATCAATTAAGTGTGGTTTTTAAAAATCCATTAAAAATATACACACACACATATATATGAATATGTATATGTATATGTATATGTATCTGATTTAATATAATATATATATAAACAAAGCTATTAATATATATATATATCAATGATTTAATATTATACATATATAATAACTTGTTGTATATTAATAAAAAAATAACACTCACCTAATGATGTTCGTGCAAGTCCCCCAAATTCATTAATTTTTTTAAGTATGCTGCAACATGCATATATTATATATACTATACATATATAAATATATTTAGAAAAAAATTAACTCACCCACTACAACGCACCCCCCAACCCCTGATTATTATTTTTATAATTTTCTCATTATATATATATATATATTAATCATTTAACATTATATATATATAATAACTTATTATATATTAATAAAAAAAATAACACACTCACCCAATGATATTCATGCACACCCCCAACCTCACTAATTTTTTTAAATATGACAAAACTTGCATATTATATATATGTATATATAAAAACAAATCTACCAATAATATATATATATATATCAATGACATGATAATATATATATATATATATATATATATATATATGAACAAAGCCATTAATATTATATATAAAGCTATTAATAATATATATCAATTAAGTGTGGCTTTTAAAAATCCATTAATAATATATATGTGTGTCAATGATTTAATATTGTATAATAACTTATTTTATATTAACAAAAAAATAACACACTCACCTAATGTTGTTCGTGCACGTCCCCTAACCTCATTAATCTTTTTAAATATGTTGCAACTTGCATATATTATGTATAAATTTATTTAGAAAAAAAATTAACCTGCCCACTACAACGCACCCCCCAACCCCTAATTATTTTTTTACAATTTTTTCAAATTATATATATATATGTAATAACTTATTATATATTAACAAAAAAATAACTACTCACCAAATGATATTCGTACACCCCCAACATCATTAATTTTTTTAAAATATGATAAAACTTGCATATATTATATATACTACATATACATATATAAATCTATTTAGAAAAAATTAACTCACCCACTACTGCGCATCCGCTAAGGGTGTAATTTCAGTCTAGACAGGGCCGGGTAGGGCCTGCTTTGCAAAAAAATTAAACAAACGCTTAAAAATACTTTTCATAAATAAGTTAAAAAAATAAATGTAAAAAAACGTTTTAAATAAATGATAAAAAAACGTTTAAATAACAATTCTTTAAACCCACCACCCACTGCTGCGCACCCCCCAATAACTCATTATTTTTTTTAATTTGTACATAATATATATAAATTCACAGACATGTATAAATCTATTTAGAAAAAAATAACATATCCACCCACTGTAAAATGTTTTTACATAAAATGTGTTAAATGTTTAAAAAAATTCATGTAAAAAATATGCGTTCAAAAAAAAGTTTTAAATTTAACGTCTAAAAATAAATGTAAAAAAACTTTTTAAACAGATGTTAAAAAATGGTTTAAATAAAAATTTTTAAATAAAAAATATTAACAAACGCTTAAAAATCTATAAATAAGTTAAAAAAATGTTAGAAAAATGTTTAAAGGATAAGGCTTTAAACTCGCCCACGGCAGCTGCGCACCCATCATTATTTTTTTTACAATTTTCAAATAATATATATATATATATATTCACAATATATAAATCTATTTAGACAAAAAAAATATCCACCCACTATAAAATGTTAATAAAAAATAAAATAAACGTTTTAAAAAAACATGCATTTAAAAATAAATGTAAAGAAACTTTCTAAATAAATTTTTAAATAAATGTTTAAATAAAAAAAAATAAAGAGGCAATTATTTTGAAAATAATAAAAGCCCACCATGGCCCGACTTGAAAAAGCCCGACCCGGCCCGAAAAAGCCCGCCCCGATCCGATGGTTTGGGCCGGACCGAGGTCGGGCTCGGGCTGCCTCATGGGGTTTTTTGGGCCGGCCCGACCCATCCCGAATAGTGGTCAGCAGCCCGAATCTTTGCATGGCAGGCCCGACCCGGCCCAGACCTGTCTGGGTGAGGCCGAAATTACACCCCTAGTTTATAGGGGTTTATAGGGGTTTAATCTAAATATTTAAGTGATAAAATGACACAAAGATGAATCAAATTCATGAATTTTATCCACATATCGACATTATATGATATTAGGTTCATTTATTATCCATTTTAAGCCTCTTCTTGTTTTAAAAACATGGGTATATATTTTTATTTTCAAAAATTCTAAGTGTTTCTTCTACCCTACTTACAAAAGGGCACCCCTATCCACTGCACTTAGTAGTCCCAAAGCCACTTGATTTAGAAAATAAATACAAAAATATTTTCCATAAATCCCTAAATACATCCAATAGTCCTTATTTTTATTATTAATCCCAACTAATAATTATTTTGGTGAAACATGAAGAGGTTCTTCGAAGAAGATGAATCATTCTAAACTGAGCATTTTTGTTTTATTTATTCTTCCACATCCTTAAAATATTATTCAAATTTGATGATATATTAACATATATATCAAACATATAATGATATGATATTATGTTAATGTAAAAAATCTATATATTTTTCCTCTTCCATCAAATGGGAAACAAAATTGTCAATCATGATTGTGGTGAACTACCACACTGTGAACTGATGTAATTCCTTTCCCATCACTACCTATCATGGGTGGATATAATGATGGATTTAAAGTGTATATATGATATTAAATAAATTATTAAACTTTTTGATATATAATATCACATAATCCTTCTTACCTTCCAATATGTTAAAAAATGATAATTTCACTCGTGCGTATATATGAACAATCTCCACCAGGATGCATTGTGACACATTTTTCATTTTATTTTGACATAGATTTTAATAAGGGTATATTTAATGAATATATATTATATATCTGATATATATTATAGATATTATAGATATTATATATTAATTATACTATAAAGGTGAATAAATATTTTCCTTTATTTGTTCCACCTGTCGAGAAAATGGAAACCATGTTAATGCGTACACAAAACCTACCATCTCCATGAATGATGTAATTCATTTTTTTATCTATAACTGCTATGGATGAATAAAAAAATTTATATAATAGAAATATATGATATTTATATAATGAAAAACATTATGGATATTATGTAAAAATAATAAAATTATAAGTACCAAACAATAGACCCAAAGATACCTGAAAAATGAAGTAGTTTTCACTTGGAATAGTGATTTTATCAAAAAATTGGTAATAAATGGGTGGTGAAAGGTTATATGAAAATCATCTATGGTATGATATATATATGAGTATATTTCTCAAACAATTACATGGTTTTAATAAAAAATTCAAAAAATTCTTTTATTATTATCCAATGATTGTTTAGAATCATAATTACCCTAATTTTTGCCTTTACAAAAAAATTTAAACGATTTTTTTTCATTTTTTGAAATAAGTACATTCTTATTTTTTCTAAAAATGCGAAAGGAATATTTGAATTAACATTTTAGAAATGAAAAATATTTCCCACTATCATGTCCAACCAATTATTTAAATATCCCTGTTCATTTTTCCTGGGTAATTGTAAAAGAAATTCATAAATATTTGAGAAATTTTTAGATTCTAAAAAGTTATTTCAATGTGAAAAGTTATTTTCCTAAAAAAAATACAGGTGATAATTAAAAATAAATTCCCATATAAGTTGACATCATTTGATGTTTCCTCTCCTTTATTAGAGACAAGATCAAATGATATAGTCCTTATGCTTTCTCTATATGGTTTATGATATTGTTGATTTTTTTATGAAACATGTTTCTTTTCTTTAGGTTATGCTACTATGAGTTGATGAAATGTTTATGAATCCGATTTATCCTTAACAGGTTATGACATGGTGAAATGTTTTTGAAACCCATTAGTTTTTATGGGTTATGATATGATGAATGTTTCATTATATTTTGCAAAAAATATGATTTATTTTCATTATGTGATTGGTGGGACAAGAATTATATATCCCTCCAATGCATTGAGTAAGGATTGATATCTCTTAAGATAAAAATGATAGGAATGGGGAGTGAACACAGTTCAGTAAGGGACTTTGTCTACTATGATGTACTTTGGTGTAAACTATGACTATTAATATTGTTTGGAGGGTAAACCCATTAAAATATAATATTTTTGGAAATTATCGCTAACTATAATGAATATTATTTTCTATTAATTTTTTAATTCCACAATTCCTTGTATTATGTAGTGACCCTAACCCCAATAGCCCAGAGCTGATGTCATACATTATTATATTGGCATAGATACAATGGTTTTAATCCCAAAGGACCAATTAGTTTAGTAGTTTTATAGAACCAGGTACATACATGATTCCCATCTTACATTGGGAATAGTAAATAAAAAATAACATAAATTAATACTCCACATCCTTGAAACTCATTCCATGAATTTATCTTCATATCCCAGGAAAAGGAACAAAAAAAAGGATGAGATCAAATTCTCAGTAAGGGTTATGTACATCAGTTGATATCATAAATCAATAAGAATAATCAAGATGTAAAGGTAAATAACTATGCACAAATAACATTTAAATATCTATATAATAAATAATTAATATGGAAAGGTAAATAATTGAAAACACATTCCATTTAATCAATAAATTGATAATTAAATTCATCCAAAGATAATATAATAGTAAAAAATTCCTATATAATTATAAATAAACTCTTAACGAAGTAAATGAAAAATTATTTTATGTCTTGTCTCAGGAACATGATATCTCTACCATCAAGACTTTTTACAAATTTTTTTAAAATATATGTAAAACCTCTTTAATTTTGATGACTTATTTATCTCACGAGACCCACTAATGCATTGAGGGGTTATATTATATTGGTACCCACCCATCAATGCTGGTCCAAATCATTACTCATATATCTAATAATCAATTTTATTAATTAATCAATATTCAATACCATCAAATATTGATATAGAGAAAAGGACACTAATTTGTTAATCTCCAACATAAATTTATTCAAACAAAGAACGTTCAAAACACAAGAGCGGTTGGCCCAAAGATAAAAAGAAGGAACGGGCCTAAGGGAGGTGAAAATAGTGGAGGCCGAGGGCATCCCCTCGAACCAAGTTGACGCCCTCCACCTTCATGGTGGTAGTAGTGTGAAAACAGCAATGGGCCGAACTAGGGACGTCGATGGAGGCAAGGTAGTCCGCAACCTTATTCCCCTCACGCCAAGTGTGGACAATGCTCGTATTGCTACTGATCATGTCCCTGCATTTCCTGGTGACGTAGTGGATAGACCATGGGATGCTGGATCCATGGATGACATTGTGGAGGATTAGGGAATCAGTTTCCACCTCTGATAGGGTGATCCCCTCTTGGTGACATAAGGAGAGCCCCATCAGCATTTCCTTGGCCTCATCTTGGAGAGAAGAACCTTTCCCTAGAGAAGCAGAAAAGGCCATAATGACAGACCCAGAAGAGTCCCGAACCACCCCTCCTCCTCGGATCGACCCCATGCTGCATGATCCGTCAGATTTATGTTTGAGCCCTCTGTTTGGCGGTAACCAGCGAACCTAGTTGCCTCTCTTATAAATGCTACCTAAGGTATCAATATCGATACGTGTCTGGAGATGTTGAAGAGTGGGAGCCTCCTTCCATTTGCGAGAAGAACTGAGCACATCCAGCAGGAGGATCTTGGTGCGAGTAATGATCTGCTGGCCAGAGGTGGGGTTTCCTTCATACCGAGCCTTGTTCCGTGCTTGCCAAATCGACCAACAGCCTTCATGGAGGACCATCATGCTGGCTGTCTGCTCTGGGATCTTCTACTCCCCACTGTGAAACCATCGGTCCAGAAATGGCATGTCAGCCATGCGGAAGTCAGAAAAAGCAGTGAACTCACCGAAGTGCAGCCACACCGCCCTTGCCCAATCGCCATCAAAGAACAGGTGATCCACATTCTACTCGCAGTGGTCAGAGTAGCAGGGGAACCTTGAGGCCAATGGGATGCCACAACGTTGGATAGTTTCATTAGTGGGAATGGCCTTGTAACGCAGACGCCATGTAAGAAAGCTCTATTTGAGCGGAGTGCCTTTGGACCATAGGATCTCATTCCACAGATCGTTCCGAGCGTGAGGGGCCATGGAGCGTCGATAATACCTAGAGGTGAAGGACCCCGTGGCAGAAAGAGAAAACATGCACCTGTCCAGATTGGAGTTGATCTCAATTAAGTTTAAGGTATCACGCTGGTCCTCGTCTAAGATCGCTTCAACGAAGGCCGGATATGTGCTCACCTCCTTGAAGGTTATCAATGAGCACGAGCACCCGGGAAAGCCAAGGATGGTTCCGGCCCAGTTGTGATGCTAGAAAAGGATGTCCCCCCTCCCCACGATTCATCTAGACTGTGGTTCGAGAGAGGCAATGAGGGGGGAGATCACTGACCAGAAAGGAGAGGTTTGGCCGCCATACCTAGCCTCGGGACCAACATGGGAATTGTGCATGGTAATCCCCTATAACGTGTGTTGTTCCAAAGCCTCCTAGGTGATCTTGGCATGCATGCACTGGAGAGTGTCTTCGAGCTGACAGACGTTGATACCCCCTTCCATGGCTGGTCTCGCCACCTTGTCCCATGAAGCCCAATGATGCCTGCCCTCTGAACGAGGATCCCAGATAAAGCCGGCGAGAATATTTTCGATCCTGTTGATGATGCACTTCAGGACTTTGATGGACGAAAGAGAATGGATGGGGGGGGGGGGGCAAGAAGCACGCTATTGATCAGCGTTATCCGGCCCCCGAACGAGAGGAAAACGTTCTTCCAATTGAGGATCCTGTCCATAATCTTGTTGGTAATGACATCGAAGTCACCTAAGCAGAGATGCTTTGGGGAGATTGGTGCACCGAGATACTCCATAGGAAAGGACCCTCTGTGCATGTCCAGGCTTTGTTGAATGTTCTGGGTCCAAGAGGTGGTGCAACCATTGTGAATATAGAAATTTCTATTTGCCGTGTTGATGACATGCCCAATCCATAGGCAGTACTCCTGTATCACCTTGTTGAGGAAACTGATGGACCGCCGGCTGCCGTTCAAGAAGATTAACGTATCGTCCGCGAACATCAGATGGGACACGGGAGGGGCCCTCCTCCTTCTGCGATATGCTGTAATCTCACCACTGTTGATGCCTCTATGCAGGTTCCAGCTGAGGACATCCTGTGAGAGGATGAAGAGACTTGGGGACATGGGAACGCCCTGCCTCAGACCATGGGTAGCCTTGAAAAACCCATACGTTTTCCCCATAAATGAGACAGCTAGCCAGGGGGAGCTGAAGCATCTAAACAGGATGTCGATGTTCCATGTGGAGAACCCCATTTTTTCTAGCACCCTGTTGAGAAATCCCCACTCGACCCGGTCAAAGGCTTTACTCATGTCCAACTTGATACCTAGGTTGGAGCCGCGAGACTTAAAGTCAAGGTCTCTGATCATCTCCTGAGCCAGTGCGATGGCTCCTTGAATGGATCTCCCTTTCACGAAGCTGTGCTGTTCCAAGGACACCCACCGGAGTATATGGATGGCCACCCTTGCACTGATCAGGCCGGATAAGATATTGTAAGTAATGTTGCAGAGGCCGATAGGCCGGTAGTGGGAAATAGAAGTGGGGTTCTTGATCTTGGGAAGAAAGATTACAGTCATGGCACAAGCGACCCTTAGAAGGTAACACCCTCGAAAGAAGTCGCGGACGGCTGTGATGATATCCGTTTTAACGACGTCCCATGACGCTCTGTAAAAAGATCCCGGGAACCCGTCTGGGCCTAGTGCGCTTTCGGGATTGAGCCTCATCATGGCTTCCCAAATTTCTTTTTCTTCCGGGATGGAGCTCATAGAGTCATTGTCCAGTGCCTAAAGATGGTTGGTAATCGCCTCAAAATATCCTCCTTCCTCACCTGGATAGCCATTGAGAAGATGAGGATTGGGACCGGCTAGGAGATCTTCCAATGTGGCCAAGGCCATAGCTCCTGCAGTATCTCTGTCATTGGTGTAAGTGCCATAATCCAGTAAAAAGTTGGGACTCACCATGTGCTTTCATTCCTTAACACAAGCGAGAAAGAAACTTGTATTTTTATCTCCCTCCCTAAGCCATTTAATCCTTGACTCCTCCCTCGCCTTGTGCTCCTGTTTGAGTAACATGTTCTCCAGAGAGCTCTTCTTGCTTGAAAGGTCATTGAACACCCTATCTTCCCAGTCAGTCTCTACGTTCCCCTCCAGGAAATCCACATCCTGCATGGTGTCCGTGATGTCATCATCCATGGAATATTGAGCTCTTGACCACAATTGGAGCTTAGCCTTGAGCCTACGGAGTTTGTTATGGATGACAATCCATGAATGAACTTGAGTGGGATCCCACCAGGTGGTGCTAAACAGGTCTTGGAACCCCGTAAGGCTATCCCAGTGGTGGAAGTATCTGAAATTTGTGGGCTGATCCTGGCCTGAGGATAAGGATAGGAGTAGAGGAGAGTGGTCAGATAGACCCCATGTGAGGTGAGTTACCTTGGAGTCAGAGAATAAAGAAATAGCATGAAGATTGACTAGGCATCGATCAAGGCGAATCCAAGAGCGATTCCTCCCTTTTTGATTATTTCACCACGTGAACCTATCTCCCGAGAAGCCAAGATCGGAGAGCCCTTTCCCAGCCATGAACTGAACGAAATCCAAGCTCGTGTTCCTCTGGAAAGGACCTCGTCCTTTCCTCTCTTCCACGTCTGCGATCACGTTGAAATACCCCCCGATGATCCACTGAGAGTTTCCCGGATCGAAGGAGTTAAGGTCGTTCCACAGGGATCTCCTTTGAATCGCATTGCAGCTCCCGCAGACGAAAGTGATGAAGAGATTCGTGCTACCATTCTCCACTGTCGTGGTAATATGCTGGTTGCTGGCTTGTACTAGATCCACAGTGAAGCTCCTGTTCCACATTACCCATATGTGATTATTGATAGGGTCGGCGTGTAAGAATCCTTGTAGGTTGATAATCCTGGAAAAGTCTGTGACTTTGGTTGGAGATTGTTTGTGCTCGAGAACTACTACAATGGAGGCCTTGTGCCTTCTGGTTTCTCTGGCGAGGAAATCCGCCTTAGCCCGGGCTCCAATTCCATGGGCATTCCATATGATTAACGAGATAGTTTTTCGAACAGAATCGTGGCACTGGCCCCAGAATTCATGGCTTTGTCGAAGTGTGAAGAGGAGTATTCCTTAAGGTGCCTGGATCGTGATCGATTACAAGCTCCGACCGACTTGGGTGACTGCGAGGCCACTGGAGAGTAATTTGTTAATATTTTCACTGTTAATATTCAATGTAAACATATTATGTTAAAAATGGTATATGGTATAGGAGATAATCATATCAATCACACAATAACATTCATATGTAATAAAAATTTAATTACAAATGAAAAATTATTACAACTAAGTAATTTTTTCGAGAGAATGTTAACAATCATAAAAGAAAGTAAGATTTCATAATAACTTTTACCACATGGCAACATCCTAGAAAATTTACTAAGATAAAATAATTAATATTAAAACATAAAATAACCTGAAAAATGATATATTCATGATATTACATTTCAAATGGGTAGTTTATACACCATATAAACATGAATTCATGCATAATATCAAGTAAGTCTCAATAGAATGTAAATAGAGACAACATACCTTACCACACACTTCCTTTTGATTAAAAGATATTTAAACTCTTATATATTGGTTTTAAACATGATATTAACTTATACTATAACCATATTAATATTTATAATATCATATATTATCCTTTTATAAAATCTTATTACTAGTTCATTAATAATATTTAATTGTTTTCATTGTTTCGGGGGTTAATTGTCTTGTTTTCTCAAGTGTGTTTAATTATGAATGATCTTCTTTATACACATATCATATAGTTATATTATATATAGATAATAATAATAAAATAATTATCATATTTTTACATCAATTTTACATTTAAAACTAATCATGAATCATGGTTATGAAAAATGAAGTACATTGTGATCATAGAGATGGTAGGTTATATGTACGCATGAGGAACACTTCCATTTTTCAATGATCATTATTTAAAGAAGTTAAATTATATATTATATTCCTAGAATTATCATAAAATCATTAATACCACATATATATATATATATATATATCATCCCTGTGGTGTGGTGATGAAAAAAGAGTCACATAATTTTGTGAAGGCGGTAGTCGACACATATACGAATGATGTTATCATCATTACGTGAGTGTAAAGGAAAGAAAGAAAATGATATATCTATATATATATATGACCATTAATAAATTTTATGTATGCCTTTAATATTACAATTATTTCATTTATATCACATATAATTATTAACTTTATCTTTAAGACCTTCCATGTGAAGCATTATTGAAAACCAAATCACCTCGCTTCGCAAATAGATAGTGCACTATACAGACCAGGGACACCATTGTATATTTTATGGAATGGAAGGAAAACACACACAGATATATATATATATATATATATATATGATATAATGATTCTATATGAATAAATATGTTATAAATATCATATATACAATTTATATCCACCATCATACCTATCCTTGAGAGGTGTAAACTGAAAAAATGAATGAAATTAGTTAGCGAGGTGGTAGTTTTCCATACCCATGAACGATGATTTCATAAACCATTTTATTAAAGGGGATATAGTTTTAGGTAAATAAAATATTATAAAAGTATACCAGTATATGGAAAAAATATAGGTTATTATATCATTATGGTTTAATAAAAATTTAAAAAGGTTAATAATGAATTAAAATAAATATGCTCATTAAAGAACATTAACTCTTATTTGGGTATTCTTTTAGGGTGAAAAAATCCTTATAGGATCAATTTATTCCCAAACTAAGGCTTATAGGATGTTGGGATGGATGTTGTGATATGATTTGAGTAGGGATTGGTTGAACCAAATAGGTGGTATGGTGTGAATAAGTGAGGGGTGTGAGTACCCTTTTATAGTCGAGGAGGAGTGGAATTGTTATAAATACTCAAAAGTATTAACTATTGGGAGGTCAATATTACCTCAATTAGATAAAAAATTGATCATTAATGGTATTGAGGGATGATATTCTCGATAAATACCTCAAAGACTATAAAAAATTGAACTTTTCTAGAGATGAATCAGGCTCGTTTATAAGTAATATATTTCCTTGTATTGAGTACCTTTCATTTGGGTTTTACTTTGTGGTGATTTTGGGTGAAAATTGAGAATTTTGGAGGAAGTTTTGGTAGTTAATGGTTGTCACACAATTTTCCCAAACCATGTGCCCTAACCCAAAAAAATGTGCAACACTGGATTGAGATGAATTTCATGGATGAAACATGTTCGGTCAGAACATGCACCCTAAAAGGAGAAACCATGACCCCCTAGAATAGGCACACAGTTAAGGGGCATGGTTATGGGAAATGATGTGCCTATTCCCATCAAACCATGCCTGAGATTTAAGTTAACATGAAATTTAGATTTTAAAATTCTAGAACCACTATATTAATCCCAAATCAACCCCACTCCCCCCTAATGATTCATCTAAATTTTGGAGGCTCCTGAATGAATTCCTAAGGCTACCAACCTCCATTCATAGAGAATTGAAGGGTGTATTTAAGATATACTCCATCCCGTGTAAGTGGTTCCTTCTCGATTAGATCTATATCACTCCCTCTCCTCTCCTCAGATAAAAGAAGGATGTTTATCTCTGTTTGGTTTTAGATCTATATATAGGTTTTTTAGATATTGAACCATTTAAATACAGATTTAGGATTTAGTTCTAAATGTCGTTCTTTGACGCGTTCTAGATAGATTACATTCAAATTGAGGATATTCATCGGTGAGTGTTCGTAAACGTTCTTAAGGTAGGTGGTATATAATTCAAATCCCAAAGTCATGATTCCAATTATCTGTATTTTATTGTAGAATTTCTATTAGTTGTTTAACAATCGATTTCATGATTTAATTAATTAATTTGGAGAATTAGTTAATTATGGAAATTATGAAATTGGGGATAATGGGATTATAGATGTTGAATAATTAATTATTGAATTAATTATGAGGAAATTGGGATTATTGAGTTGATTAATTCATCATTGAATTAATTGAGTAATTAATTTGGGATATTGAGTTTATTAATATGGAACAATTAATTGACTGATTAATTGGGGTTATTGAATTTTTTGAGTTGGAATAATTAATTGATGAAATAATTAATCTGAGTAATATGATTATTTAATTGTTGAATTAAATAACGGGATTTATGGGATTAATTAATTGAAAAATTAATTAATGTGAGTAATATTATTATTTAATTTTTGAATTTAATAAAGTAATTGATGGGATTAAATAAATAAATAAATAATTAGTGTAAGTAATAAGATTATTTAATTTTTGAATTAAATAATGGGATTTATGGGATAAATTAATTGATCAATTTATTAAAGGAATTAATGAGATTATTTAATCGATGAATTAAATAATGGGATTAATGAATGTGAGAAATATGATTATTTATTTTTTGACATTAATAATGGTATTGATAATTAATTGATAAATTAATTAAATAATGTAATGTGATTATTTAATTATTTAATTAAATAATGGTATTAATTAATTGATGAAT
The DNA here is from genome assembly GCA_963277665.1 of Viscum album. NCBI lineage: Eukaryota > Viridiplantae > Streptophyta > Magnoliopsida > Santalales > Viscaceae > Viscum > Viscum album. The sequence continues at coordinate 420,885,398 of OY728137.1, forward strand.
TAATTAGTGGAGCAATGTGATGATTTAATTGTTGAATTAAATAATGGGATTAATTAGATTAATTAATTGATGATTTAATTAATAGAAGTAATGCGATTATTTAATTATTGAATTAAATAATGAGATTACTCATTTGATTTATTAATTAATGGGGTAATGTGATTATTTAAATTTTTTAATTAAATAATGGAATTAATTAATTAATTGATTAATTAATGCAGTAATGCGATTATTTAATTGTTGAATTAAATAATGGGATTGATGAAATAAATTAATCGATGGATTAATTGATGTGAGTAAATGTGATTATTTAATTATTGAATAAAAAAAATGTGATTGATGGGATTAATTACTTGATGAATTAATTAATAGAAGTATTGTGATTAATTAATGGTGAAATTATTTAATGGAGTTGATGTGAACAATTAATTAGAGAATTAATTGAAAGGATTGAATGTTATTAATAAATTGTAGAATTAATTGATGGATATTATTTTAATTAATTAAATGAGTGAATTAATTAATGGAAATTATTGTGACGACATAATTGACTGGGTTAGATTAATTCATTAGTGAATTAATTAATGGTTTTTTATTGTGTTTTTTCAATTGAATTAGTTAGATTAATTTATCAGTGAGTTGAGGTATGGGTTTCTTCGAAAACATTGGAGATTATGTGGTTTAATAAAATATTATTTGATAATGTGATAACTATTTACTTATGCATTGTAATTATTTCTTTATACAACTACATACACTTGATATTGATTGGATATTGTTTTAGACGCCATTGGTGGTGGACTACAAAGTTGTAATCACACCATACTCGAGCTTCCAGATCGGTACCTGAATAGATTTTGTGTTTCAGGATAGGTTAAGGGGAAAAAGTCCTTCGTTAGTGGTATGATTGCGATGAATCATGTGGAGGAAACTAGACTTGGTGTTGGGACCCGATTGGTAGAGTTTTCAAGGTCTTTATTTATTTTTGGTTTTTCATATTGACACTTGGAATTTAATTTAGCATGTCACATTTACTATGCAGTTCTGAAATTTTATTCCTTATTTTTGGTCATCTTGTGAGGCTAGTATTATTCTGGTTATGTTATATCATTTTTATTATTTATTTATTATTTATAATGGTGTATTACTTTGAACAAATGAGGGTATAGTATCCTCTTTATCAATATTATAACCTCCTTACTAGTCTGCAGCCTCTGGCATATAGGGAAGTGTGTTTGAGGTTATGTAGCGAACTGGATTAAGGCACTGTTGTGTGGAACCCAGGTTGGGACATTACAAAGTGGTATCAGATCCTAGTTTTATTTTCACTTTATTTTGTCTTACTATTTGGGAAATGTATATAGGAGACTAGGAAGAGTTGGGCCTTGTTTACGAGCTCATGCAAGGGATTAAAGAGCCCATGTATGTGGGAGAACCCAAGTAACCAAGGTGGGATTGTTGTTATTTCTATTTTCTGTTATATTTGAATATTATTTCCCTTGGTTGATGCACTTTTTTTGTGATGTGATTATTATTTCTGATATTTTTTAAGAATTTTCTCATAGCTTGCTATGGAATGAGAGTTGAATTTATCATTCTATACACTCGGGGTTATTTTATGACTTGAATAATTTTAGGCATGCAAGGGAAAAACAGTTTTGGGTATTTTTTTGATCTCTAACTGTTTTTCCATGCTTCTAAAATTGAATTGAAAATGGTACCTAATATAAAATTAAATGTGGTAAAACAAATGATTCAAGATTTGAATAAATGGGTGTCTACTAAGAGCCATTAATTGAGAATTTTTTTACCCCTTTCTAACCATGACCAAGATGTATCATGGTTTGGGTAGTGATAATGCCATAGTTTGAGAACTCTATTCTAGGATGTGTGAAGAATCATCTCGTTTTGGATCAGTGTGGTGAGATGTTGGTGGGAAGGGAAGCCCGAGACTTTCAATAGATTAAGATGTTTTTAGAGTGGGAGGTAACATTGGTGATGGATTATTTTTTTGGTGGTGTTCACCAATGACTTCTTACCATACTTGTAACTAATGATGATTATATCACCAAACTTGACATCATATTATGTATGATGAGAAGGCTATATCTTTACCCCTAGCTACCTAATTTTTTTGGTTTGATATGGGCCCCTTAGAAGTTACAATGATGAAGCGGTATATGTGGAGTTGGATGGTGGGAGGTATTCCATAAAAAGCATACATATGAGGTTCTCAGGATTGACTAGTGGTCGATGAATACTATGGTGGTTGAGTTTCTTGACAAAGTGATGTTAACAATTATCCAATGGCGGGGAGAGATGTGTTAGTAGTAGGTTCTTAGAGAATGAACCTGGGTTAGAAGTTGTGGAATCATATTTCCAATGAGAAACCTATATGGTGAATGTTTAAATTACTTAGGGAAGACTAGGTGGGCCTTTAAGGTTGTGTATGTATATCATTTACAGGTAGTTTTGATGGCAAGGGTGAGTGAAAATGCAAGATGGTGTTCTTATGGTTGTTGGGCATGATGAGTTGGGAAACACATCAGGATGTTCTGAAATTTGAGCTTGAGACTGATGCATCCTTTGAGGAGCATTTTATATGTGTGTTCGATTATAGTGAGAAAGTGTTGTGGGGAAAGACCATTCTAATAGTTTACTTATTGTGAAAACATGGGTGTGTAAAGGAGGAAACATGGGCGAGAGTAGTGGATATTTGGTCTTATTCACCTGATCCTTTTGAATTAGAATCTTAGAAAATCTTAGGAGTAAAAATAGAGGATGGGTTGTTATAAAGCGTGAATTGTAAGAACCAAAACATTTCTAAAGATGTATCAGTCTCATTTATTGGTACTCTCTTTCCTTGTATTGAGTACCTTTCATTCGTGTTTTACCTTGTGGTGAATTTGGATGAAAATTGAGAATTTTGGAGGAAGTGTGGGAAGTGCACAGTAGGTGTATGGTTTGAAAAAACCATTCAACCTAGCCTAGAAAACCATGAAACCCCAGAAATACAGGGATTTCATGGATGACACACAGTTTGTCAAACCCTGTTCCCTAAAAGAAGAAACCATTCCCCTTTAAAAGAGGTGCATGGTTAAGGCACACTGTTAGGGGAAACCATGCCCCTCTTCCCAAAAAACTATGGATGAGGTTTAATTTAATTAAATTTAATGTGTTATATTAATTAATTGGTTAATTAATTATTGGTTAATGTTTTCTTGATGAAATTGAATGAATTATATTAATTAATTGGAGAATTAATTAATACCTATTTTTGGGATACTGAATTGATAATATTGGATAATTATTTTTTTGAATTTATTATGAGATATTGAGATTTTATATTTGAGATAATTAATTGATTATGAGATATTGATATTTGAGAATGAGATAATTAATTTTGGAATTAATTATGGAATTTAGAGTTTAGGGATATTGGTTAATTAATTGATAAATTAATTAATAGTATTGATGTACATAATTAATTGGGTAATTAATGAAGGGGAATTATGCATTTAAATAATTATTTAATTATCAATGGAATTGATGTGGATTGTTAATTATTTAATTAATTATATGTTTTGAATCGTAACATGGTCATTTAGTTGTGAATTAAGGAATGGGAACATGTTCATTCTAATGTGAAAGGTATGATTGGTAACATGGCCATTTAGTTTTGAATTAAAGAATGTAAACAAGGTCATTCTAATGTGTAAGGTTTGAATGGTAACATGGTGATTTAGTTGTGAATTAAATAACGGAAACATGGTCATTCTAATGTGTAAGGAATGAATGGTAACATAGACTTTTAGTTGTTAATTAAAAAATGGTAACATGGTCATTATATTGTGTAATTTGTGAGTGGTAACATGGGAATTCAAGTATGAATTAAATACTGGTAAAAACGTAATTCTGAGATAAGATTTCCCTAGGACATACTTTGGGCTCTAGCACAAGCTAAAGAGGGTATTGAGGTACGATTGTCTTTGGGAACCTGGTGGTTTATGTGGTCAAATAATGTTTAATTTAAAATTTTATAACTATTTACTTATGCATTTTAATTATTTATTTATACACATATATTCACTTTTTATTGATTGAATTTTGTTTTAGACACCGTTGTTGGTGGCATACAGAGTTGTACTCACACCATACTCAGGTCGCCTGATCGGCACCCTAATAGACTTTGTGTCTGCAGGAAAGGTTAAGGGAAAAGGTCCTTTATAGAGGGATAATTGTGATGGATCATGAGGAGGGAACCATGAATAGTGTTGGAAACCACTTAGATGAGTTTTCATCATCTTTATTTATGTTGGGTTTTTCATATTGACACTTGGCACATACTTTAACTAGGTATATCTACTATTTAGTTTTGATATTGTCTTTCGAATTTTGGATCACCTTGTGATTCCATTATTATTCTAGTTATGTTATATCATTTCTTTTATTGCATTATTATTTATACTGGTGTATTTCTATGAAAAAATAGGGTATAGTAACCCCATGATCAATATTAGACCCTCACTGCTAGCCGGCAGCCTCTGGCATATGAGGAGGCAGACTTGAGGTCATGTAGAAAACAATCTCAGGGCACTGATATATGGAACCCAATTCAGGATGTTACACCAACATAATGAAACACATGTTTGAAACATTTTTTCCTTAACTTATAGGTTTCCTAATTTTTAACATTTTGGTTTTTCATTATGGTAACTAGTATTTTTAACCAAGTGAATTTATAAATTAAACCTAAAATAAAATGATGCCTATTATATAATTTAGTACCAATAATTATAAATATAATATATTATTTTTAAAAATATATATCCAATGTGTGTTGGAAATTAATTCGAACACAAATTCATGAAACATGTAAAAACACCGCTTCAACCTTAACTACGCTAACAGAGATTTTAATATTTACAAGTCAATATATTAATTATAAAAGTACAATTAGTCCATGAATGGATTAGAGTTTGTATTTATTTTCAATTAAAAGTATCATTTAAGGATATCAGATTTTTTGTAATTTTAAATAATTTAATAAATTATAATTTATCATAAAATAATATTAATTTCAATTTTGACATTATTCATATTAATTGAATTTAAAAACATCAATATATTGATGGATATCGAATATATTATTTTCTCACCTATATATGGAGAAATATCCATATAAAAATTATTGGAACACAATAATTCATTCAATTTACTCCACTTTTAGTAATCTTAGTATCATTTATTTTATTTAATTATTTACAAAATAATTACTGTGCTGGAGTTTCCTAATCATTTAAATTAATTATGTCATCTCAAAAAATTAAAATAATTTTTCATGATAAAATATCATTTATCTTTCAAAAGGATATATATTAATGAACATGTGTGGTTTTTTTCAATATCCCAAGGCTTTAAAGAAATTAAAAGTAAGAAAAATATATATATTTCCTTTTTCTTTACATAAATTATCATATGGGTCATATTCCAAGGAAAATGGAAAGGAATTTAAATAATTAAGACCCTTTTATAGAAAAGATAAAATAAAATTTATTTAATAAAATTATTATGATATTTGAGGTCATTTTCGATCTTATCATTCCAGTTTAACCCTCGATAAACCCATTGTGACCTTAACTCCAGTAATTAATTTTTACTGCATTCACTATTAAATTTGGTAAAAAATTAAATTTAAATAATTGTACATTAGAAATTATTATTATTCCTAATATGGAATCCATTTTTTAAAATCCACCCTAAGATAATTTTTTTATTATATTTGAAAAATGAAGTTTATTTTTTCAAATCAATCTTATAAAAGTGGTAAAATTTTATTTTAAAATAATTTTCCAAATAAAGATTACACCATATTTTAGAAACATATAGTTTTTAGAAATCATTTCATTTTACTTTAAGTGATACTAATTTTATTAATGACCATAAGATAACTAATAAATGATTTTAAATGATATATTTCCATATATTAGTTAATCCTATTCATACTCTCCAATTTAATGGATAGGTTATAACTTTTATATTAAAAAATAATATTTTAAAATATATAATTATTCAGTAATAGTTTTTCTTGCATGTAATGAAAACTATAAGGGAACATCATTGTTCCTTGTAACGCAAGATAGATTCAATGTTTTTTGTAATGAAAAATATTTATAAAATTGAATAAATATATCATTAAGTCTTAGGTGTTACCTTTTCTTCTATATTGGGTGTTTTTTGTCAAACATGATTTCAAAAATAATATTCTTCTATTAAAATCTCAGGGTGTTATATTCCACCAATCATAATTAAATTGATTCCTCAAAATTTAAACATGATCTCAGTAATATAGGGTTTTATATTTCAAAATTATTTTTTTTGAAAAACCCACATTGTAGAATTGTTAATAAAAAATCCTCTTAATTAGAGAGAAAGGGACTTACCAAAGTTATATAGACTAACACATAACTAGGTTTATAAGGAGAACATTGGTGAAAAGTTAGGAAATGAAAATATAAGAAAATCACAAATATTTATGGACAGTGACAGTGGTCATTGATCCTAAGAAGGTGAATGATCAATGAAAAGTTAAGGGGCTAAAAATAGTAAATCTATATTGATTTAAAAGACCATTTGGTTCATCAGATATAAATTAAATGGGATATCATTTTTGTTTCAATATCCTTTTACTAAAGTTGAGTAATTATTTTATTGTCCATGAATATAAGAGAATATTTCTACTTGATATGATTCTATTTCATAATCACAATTTCAACCTTTTTTTGTGCTTCGGTCAATTTCCTATTCAACCCTTAATATAAGAAATGTTTTTCAAAAAAATGTTTTTTTTATTTTGGAAGAACTAAAATTCACTTTTAATGGATCATAACATCCATAACAGAATGATATGTCATTCTTTTGATATCAAGTTATTATTACGAAAACACCATTAGCACAAGTTATCTAATATGCATAAATCTTCTAATAGTGATGTAACACATTAATTTCTATAAGACATTCTAAAGTTCAACTTAAACCATTTCATAAATGGTTAACATTATGAAACCTAAAAAAGATTAAGATAAAAAAATTTATAAAGAAGTTCACTTAATTTCAAAATGAAATTATCATTAATATCTCAACAACACGAGGTAACTCTTATTCATAACATAAAAAACATGTGAACACATTCATCATCTATTCTTTTAAAGACTAGTAATAACTAGAATTACCATTAAAAATTATTGAAATCATAAATACTTCCTTATTTTTTATATAAAACCTAGAATATTTTATATGTTACTTAAATATATATATTTTTTCAACTCCATCAATTATAGAATTTACCACTTTGACAATGAATAATTAATTAGTTCCATGGTAGTTAGTACTATCCAATTTACATTATCCATAAAAATAATATCTTCATACCAACATCATTATCTCAATATTAAGACCATATTAAAGGTTGCATTTACTTAAATAATTTTTTTCAAAGGAGTTCAGTTTACCACATAATTGTTATTCATGGTCATTGGTACCATTTAAAATATTCCCTCAAATACTTAATGAAAGAGTATTGTAATACAATCCTTATATATTTCATAATAATTATGATTATAATTTCATCAATAAAATACATTTCCAAAATTTATCTTAGATCCAAAAATAGAATCACATTAGTCATTCCCCTTTGTTTATGGTAGAAGAAAAACTTTTCCATGACCCATTATCTTCTTTTAGGTATATTCTATTGATTATTGGGAAATTGATTTAATTAGTGTCTGATATCGTTGTAATTAATTCATTATACCTTTGATTCTTTTTTCTTTCTCTTGAAATCACATTAATGGCATCCTTTCTCTCCACACTTGTAGAAAACTCTCATTCCTTTTAATAAAGTATGAGGGTGTTTATTTACACAATTATCACATGTGGGAACATCTATCTTTTCCTTCTTCCCATTATTTTTGTAACATCCTTCCACTTACAATTGGATTGAAAAGGTGGGAGGGTATTACTCAGCCTTAATCTACATCACCAAGATTCCAAAGGCTGAAAATTAATGCTAAGGGCTTCATTTAAAATTGGGATATGATTTTCCCTTTAAAAATAAAACAACAAACCAAAAAAACCATAACCAAATAAATAAATACATGATGCATGAAGAAAATGAAATACAAATAAAAAATTCCATTTATATCAAAAACACTAAAAAGGGTGCTATAGTGGAAGACAAAAAAACAACCAAGTACACAACAAAAGACTAACAAACCAAAAAAACTCAAAGATAATCATAACTCCAAATCCCCACATGCTTCGTGATACAACTCCACCTGAACAACCCAAGTATCATGAAGTACTACTAAATATGTGTGATACCTTACCTTCCCCCATGTCTTGATAAACGATATCTTCAAAAGCACCAAAGTGCTATAATAGAGGTGAGTACTAAAACTCAGCAGGATTTCCCCAAATGACTTCCCTACTCACACCACTAGGAATGTAAATGTTAGCACATTTATATAAAATAGTTTATATAAAACAATTTCCAAAATAGTTTTTATCAAAATATAAACAAGTACCATAACCAAACAGTTTTCACAAAACCATATCATGTTTAAAGGAAAGAAACCAAAGAATGCTCTAAAACCATTTCAAAAATTTCATTTTGGAAGAATCTATTCCTTTATACATAAACACACATCAAACCATCTATGAAACCATGGAACTCCATATACTAATGAGTGGTGAGTCATCCTTACACTAATCTGTCTCTTAGTGGACCAATTTGATGAGGATACTTCACACCCATATCCGTCACAACCTTTTAATGGGGGTTATCCACACCTTTATCCATCCCAATGCATATGAACACACACCACACACCATGAGAAACCCATTCCAAATCCAAGTTTCAAAAAATAATTTCAATAAAACAATTTTTTTTATTGAAAAACATTTTTTCAAAATGAAAAACCCGTAATAATTTTAAAATCATGTTACCAAATTCTCTTTCCAACAAAACACAACATTTCCCAATTTCTACAAATCGTCACTCAATAGTGTTTTTATCAAACATTTCACTAAGGATACAAATTCAATTTCAAGAAAAAATATGAATTTGAAATAAATCCTTTATATTCAAAATAAACAAGTCGAGATTGAATCCACCTTCCTCGGAAAACATGGAGAAAATAGAAAACGGCATGAAAGCGTCAATGGAAATGGGTTGAAACTCCAAAAAAACACCTTAGATATGTTATCCTATCAACATTAAAGCCAAATATAATCATATTTGGAATCCAATATATTATATCTATTCATATAAGACATATATATAAGAAACTGAGAGAGATTAAGATGAACTTCTAAGAAACACCACTAAGAACAACAAAAAAATGACGACTTACCGCCGGAATCTGGCAACAAAACACAAAGAGAATCATCCGGATCACCTTCAGATCAATGAGATAAGACTACACTATCTTTGGAAAGAGAGAATATAGAGTTAGGGGAACATAGAAGGAAAAATAAAGTTCTAATATGTCAAAATGCGTGAGATCCACAATTTTTGGATCTCCCTTTTAACCTGTTGACGGTTAATCACACAGTTAGAAAATCATGCTCTAATCATGCACCTACCTCTACTTTAAAGAGGGAACTCACATGGTTGTATCACATGGTCACCAAAAAATGCATCAACCATTCCAAATATCACTTTCTCAACATTACCCCATGTATCATGGTTTCTTCTAGGCTTCCCCATAGTTTGGAAAAATCATGCACCACCCATGCACCTTCCCCTTAGCCCTTATTTCATTTTTCATGTTTTATTATTGCTGTTTCAAAATTTTCAAAAATCGTTCACCAAACGTGCACCCATAGAAAATCATCCAAAACATTCTATAAGATTACCAAACTCTCATAAACATCACCCAAACATTTTTTATACTTAAAATAAATAAATAAAGGGTTACTTACTTGAAACTGGGGGTTTTACATTCTACCCACCATTGGCCTTTCCAGCCCAAAAAAGTAGAAAACCATCATATCCCTAAAACATTTTTGGTCATTACTATTTAATTTCATTTTCATGTTCCTAAGAATCTTCATGAATCAGACCATTTTTCTACAAAACCTACACTAGACTGATGTTTTTTACCCACAAGACTTTCTATTTCCTTTCAAAAATCTACACCGGCATGTGCACCAATGAAGCATCTAGCTCTAGGTCAATGTGATCCCATCTAATCACATGGTCAAGATCTGGTAGATAATTTTTCAAATGAGATACACGAAACACATTATCTATCACACTGAAATGTGGTGGCGATGCCAGCAGATATACCACCCCACTGACTCCTTACACTATCTAAAAAGGGATTATATATCAAGGATATAAATTTCCCTACTTCCCAAAATGATGATGTCCAAGCCTAAAAGATCTCCTCAAGAACACATGATCACTAACCATAAAGGAAAACGACAATTTACAATGATCTTCATATGATGTTTGAAACCTCTGATCCATCTCTATCTATTTTCTAATCGACTAAATCTTCTTTCATTGTTTCCTGAACAAGGCTCGACCCAACCAGTGAAGTCTCACCTATTTCCACCCAACAAAGTGCTGAACAACAAGTACTCCTATTCAATTCTTCAAAAGGATCCATATGTATTGAGGGCCGATAAAATTTGTTATATGATAACTCTACTAATGATACATTCTCTTACCAAGAGACATAAAAATCCATTACTAAAGCCTGAAACATAACTTAAAATTTTTTTATCGTACTTTCAGAATTCCCATACATCTAATGATGACACAATATACTCATAGTCAGCTGAGTTCTATGGGATTTCTGTAAGGTTTTTCATAAACGAGGGGTAAAACATAGATATCTATTTGATATAATAAAAATTGGTATATCATGCTTCTTTACCACCTATCAAATATAGATTTATGAATAGTCCTCCACCAAATGAGATTCATAAATTGGAATGAAATGAGCCAACTTTTTGAGTCGATACACTATCACCCATATGACCCCATGTTTTCGAACCATTATTGGGAGACCTATTACAAAATCCATAGCTATCTGCTCCCATTTCCAAATACTAAATGGTAAAGACTACAACATACCTGTTGGTTGTTGATGTTCTATATTAACATACTGACAAGTTAAGCATCTTGAAACAAAAACTTCACCTTCTTTTTCATAACAACCCACAAAAATTGTTCTTTAGACACCTTATAAATATTATATATTCCCAAATTAATAGCCCATATTGAATGGTGGTAATCATAAACAATTTTTTCATGAAAATCCATAGGTATGACCATCCAATTTCTAGACCACAATAATGAACTCTCATCCAGCTTCAATCCCTCAATGGTCTCCCCACCGTTGAGTTTTGAACTCATCACAACAAATTTTTAATCATACGTTTGTACCTCTTTAACCATCATTAAAAAATCAGAAACAACCAAAACTAGGAAGAAAACTACAAAATAACCTCATCCTTTACATTACATTTTCATGATAATTAGTAATGAAATAAACTTTCACTCATTAGAAGCCTCTTTTTCCAACTGAGCACACAACTTTCTGCTTAATTCAATGACCACAAAATTTCCTTTACCTAATGCATATATCAAGTAAAATTCGAAAATTTATCAATATTACATCCCTCTTCTTTATCTCAGATTCAAATCCATTTGTGAGAAAATGTGTTTCAAGCACTTATGATCTCTAAACATAGTAATTTTTCAGCAAATAGTTAATTATGACAATTATTTAAAGCATAGACTATGGTAGCTATCTCCAAATAATGTGTTGGGTGGTTGTTCCCATGTACCCTTAACTGTATTGATCCATAAGAAACAACATGATCTCTCCACATGAGAACACATCCCAATCCTTATGTCAAATCATCAAAATACACTACACAACCTTGTCTTGATTCAAAAAATACAAATATAGGTTCTTATGTAAAGAAAAATTTCATATCTTGTAAGGAATTCCGACATTCCTCAACCCATTGGAATGAAACATTCTTCTTTTTCAAATATTTTATAAGAGAATAGATTCATGAGAAGTAAAAAAAAAGCATAATAAATAACCTGCTAGACTAAAGAAACTCTGTATCTCAAAGATGTTTTTTGGTGGTTTCCAAGAGATAAAATCTTCCAAATACTTCGGATCTAGTGAAACACCTATTTCAAAAATTACATGGCCAATATATAGTACCTCTTCTATAAGAAAATCAAAAATAGATAATTTAGAACACAATAGATGGTCTCTTAATATTCCCAACATTATCACTAAGTGTTTCTTAGGCTCACCCCTTTTCCTTGAATACATCAATATGTCATCCACAAACACCGCCACAAAAGAAAATAGATATATCTAAAATATATGACTCATCAATTCCCTAAATACTATTGGTAAATTTTTAAGACTAAAAAGAATTACTACAGATTCATAATGGCCATATCTACTTCTAAAATATTTTTTCTGAATATCCTCCTTCCAAAGTTGCAATTTGTGATATCTAGAGCACATGTAAATATTAGAGAACCACTGAGATCCCCTCATTTTATCAAACAGATCATCAATTCATGTAAGTGGATATCAGTTCTTTATCATAACTTGGTTAATATTATGATAATCCACACAAAACATTAGAGTTACATCTTCCTTTTTTCTCAAATAAGACTAGTGCTACCTATAAAGACATGCTAGGCTGAATGAAAACTTTTCTTTCTAGGTCTTACAAATTAAAATTAAATTCCATTAATTTATTTGGTTCCATTTGATAAGATGGAAGTGATATAGGAATAATCCCCAAAAAGAGATTAATCATAAAATCCAATTCCATTACATGTGTCAACCCTGAGAAATTTTATTGGAAAACATCATAAAATTGATCCATGACTGCTAGAAAATTGTTATTCTAGATCTCTTTCATATATGACAAAGTCAAAAACAACAACTAGTAAGAGATATTTCCAAATTCTAGTTCCAACAAGATTTTTTCACTTGTCTTTACATTCCTTTCTCCTCTAAAGAGATTCTCAATGCCATTCTTAGTCGTGAATCTAACTATTCTGCTATAACAGTCTATGCGAGCCTTGAACATTATCAACCAATACATACCCAAGATTATATTGTATACATACATATATTGAAAAGATAAATCCTATAGTATCTCATCTCCATAAATAGTAATATAACATGCTATTCACATAAAGGCTCTAAATTCTCTTTGAAAAAGAGGAGTTTGAAGTTTTAACACAGAAGGAATCATCTAAACTTTTAAACTTAGAAAATAAACAGCATAAGAAGAAATGAAGTAATGAGATGCACCCATATGAAAAAAATATTTAAGAGGGGTAGAATTTAAAAGAATAACACCTCTCACCATAGATGGTCTAGACTGATTATCCACATTCTGTTTCTCTACTCCATATAATTTCTTACTCACCATAGTTTGTTAATTATTTCCCTATTGATAATTAACTACATGAGGAGTCATGGTATTCTTGGAATCACCTTGTCAAGCTCTATTATGCTGATGATATGTGTTCTATTTCCCTCATCCTATTGAATCATACGATGCATGCGATACTTGATAAGTGTCTTGAACACCCAACCTTGGAGAACTATGATAATAGAACTTAAGATTCCTTATCTGATTGAAATTATGGAATTATCTAGGTGGTTTTGTAAATTCTATTTTTATGTTATCAAGAGAACCAAATTAGAAGAATCCAACTTTACTCTTGAGCCATGGAGGAAGGTTTACTGATCTTACTGTCTAATTATAATTTATAATCCCACTATGGAAATAGGTTTCCCTCTCTCTCTTGTTCCCATTATTAGAGTTCCCACCATTTCCCATCGGAATCAATATACTTCTTCCTCCCATAGCTTTTGAGATGTCATGTTTAACGACTTCCTCTCTATTCACCATCTATGTATAATTCTTAATATAGAGAAAATCAATCATTGAGTGAATCTTCTCATTTATCCCCAATTCAAATATGTGTTCCTTAAAGGATACACAATCCAAAACTTTGTGTGAAAATCTCACTAAATTCATGAATTTATCTAGATAATCTGTGATAGAAATACTTTCCTACTTCAAGATGAATAATTCCATCATTCTTTGAACTCTGAACATGAGAGGATAGAGTTTTTGTTGAACAATTCTACAAAATCCTCCAAAAGAAGTCTTTGGTCCACTTTAGCTTTGAAAACTAGATCCTACCACTAGAGTTCAAGATCTTCCATCATATAAATATCTATATTTACTTTCATCTTTACTGCTATGATGATGAAATTGAAGATCTGATTCATTATATTCAACCACACCTCTTCATTTTCTAGTTCTAAATCACCCAAAAAATGGATGGATTATACTTCTATAATTAGAATATGTGATACACTTATCTTGGATCATCCATTTGGTTCCCTATGTATATATCCTAAAATGCTTTGATGATACTCTGAACCATCTATTGGTTCACCTGTGGCTAAGGTGATACCACATTCTCTACAGCTTCTTACAGATGGTTTCTAGAATGCCTATCGGGTTCCATTTTATATACAACACAACAAAACACTATAAGTCTCACTCTCTATCAATTGAAGGCCTAAAATTTCAAATTCTACTACATTAAACTATCATAACAATGCTTTCCAAAATCAATGTTTACCATATTCAACCATTTTTTTTAAAAATCACTTTCTTTTAAAAATCAAACCATTTTCAAAATACCACAACCGTGCTCTTTTCAAAGTTTTTCATTTGAAAACAATTTTTTTTTTCAAAAATCAACCTATTACACCAAATCATATATCATGACTCAAAATGAAATATGTACTCCTAGTGGGAATTCATTTCTATAATTCATGTCAAGCTCGTCTCATTGGCTAAAACCATGACAATTAGATTTCAAAATCCTATAATTGTCTCCAAAACACATAGGCACCCAACTCCTTAGTAACTTTATGTTCAACATAAAAAAGTTTAGGTAAAATTTTTAATGCTCTATATTTCAAGTACCAACAATCCTAATCCTTTTTACCAACCTAACAAAATAAATAAAACAAAATGAATTTCAATTCCAAGATTTAAACTAACACAAAGTCAAAGACAACTTGTTACAAATAGATATTTGGAAGGACCAAGATGATAACAATTATTTTATAAATATATTTAGACTGAACAAGATCAATACCACTAGTAACACCCCCCTTCCCATTTTCTTGAGATGGCGGGAGGATATTACCTGGCATTAAGCGACATCCCCATGTCACCAAAGGAAGGAAATAAATGCCAAGGGATTTATTTATAATTGGGGGATGATTTTACCTTTGAAAATAAAACAACCAACCAATAAAACCATAACCAAATAAAACACTACATAACACTTACTAAAAATGAAAGACAACTGAAACAATTCATTTATATCAAAACCACTAAAAATAGTACCATATAAAAATACTAAAAAATAACCAACTACATAGTGGAAGACTAAAAAACCAAAAAAAACTCAAATATGATCAAAAAACAAAATATACACATGATCTATGCTGAAATTACACCAAAAATCCCAATTACCACAAATTACTACAAAAGATGTGTGATACTTTACATTTTCCGGTGTCCCGGTGATCAATATTTTCAAAAGAACCAAAGTGGGAAAGCAAGGGTGAGTACTAAAACTTGGTAGGATTTTCCCTAAAGACTTCCCTACACCCACCACTAGGATAGAACATGTTATCATATTTATATAAAATTATTTATATAAAAAAATTCCACTATATTTTGTATCACAATGAAAACATGTGCTATAACCAAATAGTTTTCACAAAAAAATATCAAGTTCTAATTAAATAAACAAAAATAATGCTCTAAAACCATTTTTCAAATCCAATTTTGGAATAATACATTCCTTTCAACATAAGAACACATCCAAACATGCATAAAACTATGTAACTCCCTATACTCATGATTTGTGAGTCATCCTTCCAATAATCTATCACTTAGTGGACCACTTTGATGGGGGTACTTCATGGCCTTATCCATACCAATGGATAAGAACATATGCCACATAACCATGCCAAACCCATGTGAAATCCAAGTGTTATAAAACCATCTCAATATTTTTTTTATTAAAAACGGTTTTCTATGCCTAAAAACGAAAAATAATTTTAAAATAATTATTTTAAAATCATGTTACCAAATTATCTTTCTAATAAAACACCAAATATCCCAATTTCCACAAACCATAACTCAAGAAGGATTTTATCAAACATTTCATGGAATATTCCCAATAAATTTCAAGAAAAATAGAAATTTAAAATCAATCATTCATATTAAAAATAGAGGACTCAAGAGTTAATTTACCTACCCTGTAAAACTCATGAAAAATGGAAAACAACACAAAAATGTCCATGTAAACAAGTTAAAACTCCAAAAACCTACTATAAATATCTTCTACTATCAACAAAAAATCCAAATATAATCATATTTTTCATCCAATATCCTAGATATATGCACATATTTTTTAGATCTATGAAACAGATAGAGATAGAGATGCAGATCTAAGAATAACCACCATGAACAACAAAAAATAATGACTTACTCTAAGAATATGACTTGGAAACACAAAAATCATCCTTTATATTTCCTATGAATCGAGGGGAGAAGCATATTTAGCCTTTGGGAAGATAGAATAATCGAGTTAGGGTCACATATGAGGAAAAATGAGGGCCTTAGTGGTCAAAATGTGTGAGATCCACAATTTTAGGATCTCACTTTTAACTCGTGCACGGTTAGTTGCAGGGTTAAGTAAACCGTGCTCTAACCATGCACATGCCTCTTCATCAAGGAGGGACCTCACATGTTTGGATCACACAGTCACCAAACCATGATCTAGCCATTCCGAATCTCACTATCTCAAAATTACCCAAAGTAGCACGATTTCTTCTAGGCTTTTGCATTGTTTAAAAGAACAATGTGCCACCCGTGCGCATTCCCTTTAGCCCATGCTTCATTGTGCATGGTTTCTTGTAGGTGTTTTGTGGTTTCCCAAACTGTTCACCCATATAAAGGCCCTAAAAACATTAAAAAAGGTTCTTAAACACTCCCAAACTTCACCCAAACACTTTATATACTTAAAATACAAAAATCAAGGGTAACATACTTGAAACCAGGGGTGATACAATCTGTATTTTCTCCTAACTTCCTATTCTTCTATTTAATTACTTAGAGGAAAAAATATATAGAGAATTCAATCTATCTATTATTAGCACATGATAATATGACCTCATATGATTATAATGTTTTGGAGGCTAGTTCCATTTGAAATATTGTCTTAATCCCATCCAATAAATGATTATTCTTACTCTTTGGATCATATTCATTGATGTAGTTCCCATTCCTTCTCCAAGGCTCCATTTCAAAATAATATAATACACTATATTAGGTCATATCATTATGAAACATCATATATAATCCAAAAACTAATGAAATAGAAATTGAAAAATTTACACATAGATACTCTCATATTACTAAACATGGATTCTTTGGATATATCTCAATTTCAATTCCATCACAATGGTTTGTAAAGAAAATGTGAATTATTATAATAATATCCCACATGTGTGCCATATAGATGTACATTAAGTCCCATTTCTCAGTACTAGGTAATGGTCAAGTCATTCCTGGAATGAATTTTTCCGATTTATTACCCCTAAGTGCCTCTTTTAAAGAACCACATCCACTTATAGTATCCATATAGGGATGTATTGCTATGAAAAATCACATAATATATACACTAACAAAACATCTACATGTTCTTCTTATACATATCCTCATAGTATTTTATAGGGTTATGATCCCTAAAATATTTTTTCCTAAATGTATTTCTCAAAGATTCTACTAAACTTCCTTTGATACCAAATGTAGCAGCCCCGACCCCAATATCCTGAAGCTGGTGTAGTACTTTATTAAATTATCATAGATACAATGGGTTAAATCCAAAAGGGTTGTTATGTTTATTGGTTTTATAGAACGTTGTATGTATATGATACCCATTTTATATTGGGAAAAGAAAATAAAACATGACAAAATTGAGCACTCCACATCCTTGAAACTCATTTCATGAATTCATCTTAATATATTAGGGAATGTAAAAAAATAAGGCTGACACAAAATTATCAGTAAAGGTTATGTACATTGGATTCTATCACTAATCAACATGAATAATCAACATAGAATGATAAATAACTAAGCACACATTCCATTTAAATAACTATATAAGGTATACTCAATATTACAAGGTAAATAATTGAAAACAAATTCCATTTAATAAATAAACTGAAAATGAAATACTTTCAGAGATAATATCATAGTGAAAATATCCTTGATAAAAATAAATGAACTATCAATGAAGTAAATTCTAAATTACATGGTTTTATTCCTCAATAACAAGATTACTCTACTTTTAAGATATTTCACAAGATGGTCAATACTATAAGTGAAAAATAATTTAATTTCTCCAACTGATTTGTCTCATGAGATCTACTAATGCATCAAGGGGAAATATTATAATAGTACCCACCCATCACTGTTGGTCCATATAATTCTTCATATATATAATAATTTATTTAATTCATGAATCAATATTACTTACTTCTAAAAATCCATATTGGGTAAAAGACACATATTTATCTACATTTTCCCAGTTAAAATTTCATAGTAAACACCATATGTAAAAAATGGTAATAATTTTAAGAAATAATTATATAAATCACACTAAAACATAGTTATTTATATGAATTGTAATTTCCAATGAAAAATGATTTAAATATATTTAATGTTTGAAGATAATGTTAACAATCAAAGAAGAAAGTGAGATTTTACAATAACTTTTACCACTTGGTAACTTTCATGTCATACACCCTAGGATAAAATAACTCGAAATGAATCTTAAAATACCTTGAATAGTTAATTATTCATAGTATTACATGTCAAAGGATTATTTTACACACAAACTAAATGTGAATTGTTTCATAATATAAAATAAGCCTCAATGGAATGTAAATTGGGATGAAATATATCACCTCACGCTTCATTTTGATTGAAGGTTATTTAAGATCATGTATAATAATTTTAAACATGTTATTAACTTTTTAAATAAACATATTAATATTTATAATATCATAAATTATCCATTTATAATATCTTATTACACATTCATTAATTTATTTTGTTATTTTCATTATTTCAAGTGTTAATTGCCTTGTTTTGTTATGTGTCTTTCATCATGAAAGATCTAGTTCTTGCACATATAATATGGTTATACCATATCTAGAATAATAATAAAGACATAATTATCATATTTTCACATCAATTTTACTTTTAAAACCAATCATTAATGATTAATATGAAAAATGAAGTATGTTATAATCATAGAGATGACAGGTTGTATGTACACATGAGTAACACTTCATTTTTTCAAAGATCGTTATGGAAATAAGGTAAGTTTGTTTTGGCCAAAAAGACCAAGGAATAAATATTAAAAACGAAAGAGGTTACAAGAGTCTAAAATACAAAATCATGTTACGATCCTTATCATGAAGAGGGAGAAGATTAGTGAGTAGATCATTGATCCAGGAAATGTCTTGATTTTCTCCCTTATTAGAAAGGCCATATTTAAGCATATTTGCTTCACGATAAACATGAGTGATAATGTAATTTATTTTTTAAGGTGAGTAGATGAAACCCTTCAAATGGGTAGTAATTTTCCATGCAATATGTGTCACACCATTCCAAATCGCTTTCACAATGGTAGTCGAATCACTTTCAATCTAGAGATTGTTCTAACCATAGAGCCTGGAGAAAGTAATAACATGAATCATACTAATTATTTTGGCCTCTGGAGAAGAGGTAATGACAAAACTATCAAAAACACATATGAGGATCTGACCAAGGTGATTCCTGAAGATGGCGTTACAACTCGCATGACCCAGATTGCCTTTGGAGGCACCATCCATATTTACTTCAATCCAGTCAGGAAAAGGAGCTTTCCAGAACACTTCAAAAGTGTGATGATGTTATAAATGGTTTCCATCAATCCAGAGACATTTCAGAATTCCAAATTCATCAATGGTGTTGTTGTAATGACCCTTTTACATCGATGCAGCTTCATGTATGGCAATAAAGATCTTCACCCGACCTGCAATATAGATGAATGAGTAATTGTTATAAATAATAGCATTTCTATCACACCAGATCACATGACGGAGCTCAAAAACTAGAATAAGAAAAAGGTTCTAAATTTGATAAGAAATTTCCATTTGTGAACATCTATTTAGTTGAGATTTTACAGAGTCAAGAATCAACCATCTACAGTAAAATATGTAAAAAATATATTTCCAAATAGAAGAAGTAGTGGAATATGAAAGAAAGATATGATTAACATATTCACTGTGTTGGTTGTAGAGTCTATATTTAGAGCACAGTTTAATTCCAAATGATTGAAGGTACCCATATGTGGGAACTCTATTGTGAGAAAGGTTCCATATAATAGTGAATCTTGAAGGCTTTATCCAAGGGTTGCTAAAATATTTTAACCAACCAAAATCACTTTCAGAATCAAAAAAGTAATGATTATAATTTTTTTGAGTTAAGCATACCATTGTGAGCAGGATCCCAATTTAAAAAGTCATTAGTGTTTGAGAAAGGGTAGTTGTCCATGGAATGCATAATGGTTTCAGGGAGATGATCATTTTGGGAATTTAGCATATATTTAAATTAATAGTTGGTATTCTCAGGGGTTTTATCTTGAGGAATCATAGAAATTATGGGCACACCAATCCAATTATCCAACCATAAATTCATGGAGGAAACCCTAGAAACCATCCATCTAGAATTATTCATAATACTGGAAAAATATTTCTTAGTGGATGTCCAAATAGAAGATTTTAGGAAATTCAAATTTCCTTAAGTTTGTTAAGATATCTATTTTTGAGAAAGAAATAGAATCATAATGTTTATAAAGAGGGTTATAAGTGAGTCTATATTGAAGGGCCTCATTAAAGTATTTAATATTTTTTTTATGAAAATAACATCTTTTTCAATAGGTTTTCAACAAGTTGACCAGGAGACAATCACAAGTTTTCTTTCCAGAGTGATACCTATCCAAATATTTTTTTTTGAGATATTAATTTTTTTGATAAGAAAAACATGCCATTTATAGACCATCATTGATTAAAACATCTTAGAAATAATAGTATATTTGACCAGGCATATTCTGCCTGGCATAGAGAGAGATTTACCTTTCCTAGAAGATAACTGATTAAGAACATGGTCAACTATTGTAGAAAAGAATCCAGACTTGGGTCTTCCCTAAAAAATTGGAACATCAAGATAAGTAAAAGGTAAAGAGCCTTCTTTTAGGCCTAATTCACTAATAATGTTACATTTCCTACAAGGAGGAATGTTTTTTTCAATGAATATTCATGATTTTTTCCTGCTAATGGTTTGAACAAAAACCTATTTATAGTGAGTTAGAGCATTTTGAGGTTTTAAATATTTATTTTATAAAAATTTAAGAAAAGTATGATATCATTAGCACATAAAAGGTGAGTAAGAGCATTTAGATTCTTTGAAACATGGATGGGATTAATTTTAGTCTATTCTACATGACGAGGGAGCAGTGGACTAAGATAGTCTTCCGAAATAGAGAAAAAAATGATAGAGAGGGGGTCACCTTGCCTAACACCTTTGGTGAATTTGAAATATCCCATGGGAGAGACATTTAATAGAATGTAAATAGAGGTTGAGTTGAATAGGGTTCTGATTGCAGTGATAAAGGAGTCACTAAATCCAAAACCATGAAAAAACTTAAAGATAAAGCTCCAATCCATGCTATCAAAGGCATTTTTAATGTCAAGTTTAATATCAATATTACCTCATCTTTTATCTTTTTTAAAAGTGTTGATGCACTCAGAGGCACGGAAAATGTAGTCTTGCGTGAATCTACCCTTAATAAACCCAAATTGGTTCATGGAGACAATTTTTTCCTTTATGGTTGAAAGTCTATTAACAATGATTTTAGTGATGATTCTATAAAGGGTGTTAATGAGAACAATGGGTCTAAAAAAATGGATCTCAGAAGCATTGTACACATTTGTAATCGAGCATTTAGAGCATGAAGAAGGACAACATTAGAGAATAAACATTTCACAATCTTACAAACATCAAATTGAATAACATCCCAATAATTTTGAAAGAAACCATTTTTAAAACCTTTAGGACCCATAAAAATATGAGGATTCAAACTAAAGACAATGCCTTTAATTTAATAATCAAAAGGATTCTTTCAAAAGGAAAGTGTTATCCTCATCATTGACAACCATCAGAATGAACTCAAGAAAAAGGTATTTGTTGTTATCAGGACCATAAAAAATTTATTCAAATCAAGAGACAATATGATTAGAAATATCATCTTCATTGTTTAAAATATTGTCCCTATCTAGTAAAAAAGTTAGCGGTCTACAATCTTTATAGACTGTTTGAAGAGAGATGTAGAACTTAGTGTTTCTATCATCATCTAATAGCCATTTTATTGTAAAGGTATGTTTCTCATGTTCTCTTTAAAGGTGTGCAAAGAGTTGAGTTTAATAAAAAGGTTTGTTTCCTGAGACAGATCAATGTTGAAATAAGAACTAATGATATAGTTTTGATGTTGATTGAGATCATCCTCAAGAATAAGGTTTTCATTGTTAATTGGTTTGTCTTTAGAACTGTACCAAACTTTGATAGTCTGTTTGAGGTGTTTTAACTAGACAGTACAAGAAAATGCATCATTTTAGTGAGACATAGAAGACCAGAATTTTTTGATGATATTAGTGAAATCAACATAAAAAAACACACATTGTTAAACATGAAAGGTGGAGAGGGTT
Source organism: Viscum album (assembly GCA_963277665.1). Taxonomy (NCBI): domain Eukaryota; kingdom Viridiplantae; phylum Streptophyta; class Magnoliopsida; order Santalales; family Viscaceae; genus Viscum; species Viscum album. The sequence goes on from OY728137.1 coordinate 420,908,386, forward strand.
TCATAAATTTGATAGAGACATTGACCAGAATGGGATGGTGGTCAGAGTGAAGCTTTTGATGGGTGGTGTTGGAGATAATGTCCCATTTTTCTAAAGAAGGGACATTTATGAAGGCTTTATCTAACTTAGAGGTGAAGACTCTATTTTAATTACTTCTATACCAAATAAATTTCGCACTAGTAAGATTAATCTCAACAAAGTTATTGTCTTCAATAGAGGCTTTAAATTTTCTTGTGGAAATAGTACCATGAGACTGACCAATTTTCTCACTTGAGTTATGAATAGCATTAAAGTACCAGATTATAAACCAATGAGTATTAATATTAGTACCTAAATAGGTGAGGTCATTCCAAAGAGGCCTCCTATCTTGATATCTATTCTTTTCATAAACAAGAGAGTAGAATAAAGGAGTTATATAAATAGTAAATTCACATGTAAATACTTTCTCAAAAACATAAAAAATATTAATATTATGTAAATATAAGTTCAAAAAAATCCAAAGTGATTCAACATAAGAGGAGATTTTGGTTTCACCTATAAAATAATAACCATGTTGGCACAAATGAGAGTACTTAGAATAAACATTAATTTTGGGTTCAACAATAGAAAACAACATCAGACAATGATTATTAACCATTCTTTTTAAAATACTAAACGTTTCAGAGTTAGAAATACCCTGAAAATTTGAAAAAGGAATCTTTATATAAACATAAATTTGGTGTTAGAACTCCATTTTTTTCCTTGAGACCTTCTTCCTAGAAATTCTTCTAACCTTTTGAGAATTGTTCGGGCTAGTATTCTGTTCTTTTGTTACTTTTTAAAGTAGTAGGGGGGATATTTGAAATAACTTCCTTAACATTATCCTTGTGAGAGTCATTAAATGAGTCATTCATAGGTTAATCTCTCTAATTCTTGTTAATAACAATAGTATGATCAAAATTTTTAGTGATAAATAGATTTTCAGTGTTCACAGAACTAACATTGTTATCAATAACTTGAGAAACATCTATAGAATGACTAAAAGAATCTGGAGAATATGTACCTGAGTTATTTATAGTAAGCTTGATATGTTCTAAGATATTGCACACATTTCAAGTGCTTGGACCAACTGTTTGCCTGGAAGCAGCTGTGTTCGGCTTTGGAATGCCTTCCAAACCCAATTGTTCATACATATTCATAGTTGTATTCCATTATTCTTGACAACTTCCATTTCCGAGGGTACATGTACATTCAATTTGGAGGTGTTCTGTATCTAGATATTGCTCAAAGCCATAGGTGTGGACTGACCTACACATTTTACAGTGAGGATCACACGGCTGTTGGCCTTGCAACGAGATTCAATACAGGTGTTTATAATAGGACATGATACCTACTGAGATGGATTTACTACATCTTCCACACCCAGTATAACAGGGGTATTCAAACTGGAGTTTTTATGCATCTGTACAGTGCCCAGTACTAATAGTGTGGACTCATCTACAAGACTTACAACTTTCAACAAGATTCATTGCATTTTTTGATAATAAAACATGACACCTACTCAGAGGGGTTCATAGAGTTCTTGAAAGTACCAACTTCTACAATCTCAAAATATTGATTGGAATTCTTAATAGTATCCACGAACAGATTTTTAATTTTTTCTAATAGGTGGTGTTCCTTAGTGATAGTATTTTCCTCTTCAGCTAAGTCCTCAAAGGAAATACCCTAATTAACCCCTAAGTGGGTCAATCTATGTGATTTCAACCCGCATTTCAGTCTTGTTTTTATAGATCCCAAACATGTCCACCATGGGGGAATTTTCTTTCTTATTTTTTCTCACTTCATTCCATTTATTTTCATTTGGTTGATTAACTTATTTCCTAACCACCCTAAAATTATATATTGAGTACCCAATAATCTTTAAAATCTCACATAATGGTGGTTTTCACTCTTACTCAATTCTTATTTTAGTTTTATAATCATTAGTTTTGAAGCTAATTTAATTGGGCTGTTTTGAATCAAAATTTACTTCCACCATCACTCTCGCATATAGACCAAAATCAACATTTAATGTTCCTTGGTCAATTTTATGTGGAGATCCAATTCACAAAACTTTTCCATTAAATATTTTTGAGTGTTAGAAAATACCAATTGAGACCATGTAATTTAACCCATATTCAGGCCATGGTGTTCCTATGTGCATGTGGGTTAAAGGCATAGTCCCAATCAGATAATCTAAGTAAAATCATCTTTAAATTAATGTTTCCAGTATTCCACACCTCATCGAGATCATCTTGTAATTTTTACAATATATGAAAATATCCTCTACCTATTGGAATTAATTTCCAATCCAAGATACTCAAATAGTGTGCTATATGAGGTTGCAATTCAAGCAAAGGCCAAGGATGGCCACCTTTTAGATAGGATATGCGTCCCATGATAAAGAATTTTAACATTTTAATGAATTTTTGTAGTGATTCAGGATCCAACTCCACCAAAAATCCTCTATCATCAAGTTTCTTGAAGAGCGGGGGCTTCTGTGTAGTTTTTGTCTTCATGTCCATGCCTTTAAGAGCTTCAAGAAATGAAATCCCTCTAACTCTATTCATAGAAGCATGATTAGGGTTCACCTTCACAATTGAGTGCTACCCATGTTCATTGGTTTCTATAGTTAAAATATATCATTCCTACTCTAGATCCAAAGACCCCATTATTAAAGATTAGGGTTCTTCGGATGCACGTTTAGCGCTGCCCCCAAAGAGTCTCTCTCTATATTTAAAAAATACTAGAAAGAAGGTAAGTAATTTATTACCTTTATATAATAATAATAATATCATTAATACTGTATTATATACCCATGTATATCATCCATGTGGTTTGGTTATGAAAAGAGAGTCACATCCCATTGTGAAGGTGGTGGTTTATAGATACATGAATGATGTTATAATCTTTACATGAGTGAAAATGAAAGAAAAAAATGTTATATATATATATATATGATCTATACAGAATGATAAGAATGTCATTAATATAATAATTATATCACATTTAATCATTATCTTTATCTTTATCAACTTTCATGATAATAATTACGTAAAGACGAATAACATATCTTCGCAAGGCGGTAGTCCTCCATATACACGAGCAACAATATTGTATATCCTACAAAATAGAAGGTTAAAAGATATATATGATTTAGTTTCTCAATAAGTATAAATTTTTTAAATATAATATATATTCTTTAGATCCATCATCATACCTACCTATAAGAGGTGGAAATGAAAAAATGAAGGACATCAGTTCGCTAGGTGGTAGTCCTCTATAAACACAAATGATGATTTCATAACCCATTTGATGGAATAGTATATATTTTATGGTCATAAAATTATTATAAAAACTTCCCAGTATATGTAATATACTAAGGATTTTATATCATCAGGGTTTAATAAAAATTTGAGGTAGTGGAGAAATATGTAAAATAAAGACACTCGTTGAAGAACATTACCTCTTATTCAGGAATCCTCCATAGGTTTCCAATAAAACCTTCTTATATGGTATTTAATATCATCATAAGGATTATAAGATGAGTGGAGGGAATTTTGAAATTTATTTCTATCCAATTATATTTGATGGTGTGAATATGTTAGGGGAGTGAGTTCCCTTTTATTGTTTAGGAAGAGAGACGTTCTTATAAATACTAAAAAGTATTCACTTCTAGGAGGTCAATATTACCAAAATTTGATCCAAAAATTATAATTAATATTATTTAGGAATGATATGGCCGATAAACACCTCAAAATACCATATAATGTTGTTTACAAATATCTTTCCATTAAAATAAATTTTTTCTTATTTTTACAATTTTGGGTTTTTAAAATGATAACTAGTTTTTTGACCTAGATAATTTATAAATTATACCTAAAATAAAATTATAAAAATTAGATAGTTTATACCCAATTATTATAAATATAAAATCTAATTTGAAAAAAATATAAATCCAATGTGTGTTGGAAATTAGTTTTAACACAAGCACATGTAACGTTCAAAAAAATCGATTTAACCTTAACTACACTAATAAAGTATTTACTATTTAGGGGTAAATATATTCATTATAAATGAAAAATTGTACCATTAATGGAACATATTTGATAATTATTTTCATTTAAAAATAAATTGGAATAATATAGTATTTTTAGTAATTTTAAATAATTTAATAAAATATAATTTATACTAAAATAACGTTATTATAAATTTTGACATTATTCATTTAAATTGAATTTTAAAATATAATGAAAATATTGGAATTATAATATATGATGTTAAATAATATTTATCATGATATATTAAACTATAAGAATAATGTAACACATTAATTAATTCAATTTACTTCACTTTTAATATTTTTAGTATCATTTATTTTACATTATTGTTAACAAATATTTATTGTGTTGGTGTTTCATAAGAATTTAAAGTAATTATTTCATCTATAAAATATTAAAAAACATTATCATGATAAAAATAAATTATTTATATTTCAATAAGATATATGTTACATAACATGTGTTTTTTTGTCCATATCCCATGGATTTATAAATATTATATGTAAGAAAAGTATCTTTTTTGTCATTTTCTTTACTTAACTTATTATATGGATCATATTCAATGTAATGTAAAAAGGAATTGAAATATGTTAGATAATTTTACGTCCAAGGTAGAAATAAAGTCATTAAATAAAATTAAGATATTATTTTAGGTCATTTTCACTCTTATCATTCTAGTTTAACTCCTCATAAACCTATTTTCACCTTAACCACAATACTTAATTTTTAATTCATTCATTATTCATTTTGGTAAAAATTAATTTGAAATTATTTGAAATTGTAAATTATTCTGATTTCAAATATGGAATCCATTTTTTCACATTCAATTAATAAATTTGAAAAATTTTATTTTAAAACTAATCTTGTAGATGTGAAGAGAAAGTTGGGTTTTAAAGTGAAATTATTCCGACGTTTACAATGTTTTTATATATAAATTCAATATGAAAGAAATTATAACGATCTAAATTGGAGGAAAAGATTTAAAATTTAAGTAATTTTAATTTAATACTAATTATAAATACAAGTTAAAGTTATAAGTTATTTAAATGAAAAGGCTGTTCCCAATTAAAATTCATTATTTTTCACTATTCATCAAAAACTTAAACTTTTTAGAAAAATACCAAAAAATCACCATAAAATATTTTTTGTATTCTGATTTAAAAAATTATAATTATTTTTTAAAAATAAATTTTCTAAAAGTGGTAAAAATAAATTTTAATTTTTTTTTTCAAACCTTGGTTAAACTGTCATTTAAAAAAATAAAATTTTCAGAAAACAAATTTTTTGTCTTTTTAATGTAACTAATTTTATTAATAATTAATAGATAACTAATAATTTTTTGTAAATTATATATTTCCATATTTTATATATTCCTTTTCATACCCTCCAGTTTACAATTAGGATATAATTATTACATTAAATAATAATATTTTAAAATACATTGGTGTTCATTAAAACATGGTCTTCTGTATAAACAACGAGACACTTTCTTGGGTTCATACTTCTACATTACTTTCATGATGGAAATAGAGCCTTATTTTATTTATGGTCTCCACCACTCGAGCTCTTAGAATCCTCTATCCTTCTCTTCTTTGGTGAGTTTGGGAGTTGGTTAAGGTATATATTTTTAATCATATTTATGGAAATCTGAATATGCATAAACATGATATCTTTCACTCTTATCAAAAAATCATTTTGTTTCTCATTAAAACAAAATTTTCCTTCATGTTCAATTTTAATTTGATTCTTTTGGGATACAACCACTTATTAAAACCAAAAATCATAGTGTGAGTAACAATATTCACAACGAGAAAAGAATATGATCATTTTTCGTATATCTAAACTATGAAAACGTATTTCCAAACTAAATCACCTTGGGTTTAAACTAGGTTATTTATTTTAATTATCTATTAAAATACTCACTAATGGGTTGTAAATAAAATATGAATTATCCTAGGTGTATCCCCCGGGACTGTCAGACCAGGTGCACAGTAAGGCCTGTTGTTGTGTAACAGGTTACGCTATGTTAGGACCAAGACAAATTTCTGAGTCATTACTCCTAGGTAAATCTGTTCCGATAATACATCCACATGTAGTATCCAGATATGGATGTATTTATAAGATAACCCACATAATATCTACCTTAAAAAAATCCAGGATACTCTTCTATACATAACCTAAATGTCTACATTAGGGATATATTCTATAATCTATGTTTTCATAAATCTTATTCCCAAGGTTTACACTAATCTTTCTTTGATACCAACTATAAGGACCCAACCCTAGAAATTCTAGAGTCAATTTCATCTATCAATTAAATTGGAATGCTTACAAGGAATAAAATCATGAAGGGCTAATCATTTTAGTAGTTTTGGTAATCTATATTCCAAACCGATTCTGGTATTATAAATTAATACACTAATTACAACATAATATTTTTTTTCTTTTGAGTAATAGAACTTTATTCCATCTATAATATCCTTAAATATCTTTCTTAGTAAAATTATTTGATTCTTGAGGAAAGAAAAAAATAATAAGGGTGAGGTCAAATGCTAAGTAAGGGAAAATTATAGCCGAATAAATAAAGAATCAATGAGAATAATAATTATGGTGTGGTAATTAACTGAACACACATACCATGTAATCAACAAACTGATAAATAAGTGCATAAAAATAAGGCAAGGTAATGATCTTAAAAACATTCCATTTAAATAAATAGATAAGAAAAAATAAAAACGGGAAGGTAAGTAACTTAAATACATAACTTTCATCAATGAATTGAAAAACAAATATATCCATAGATATTTCCATGCAACAACTCATGGATGAGTAATAATTGAAAATAAATGATGTATATTCTTAATTATTGAAAGCCATGTTTTCTAGGTACATAGAACCATTTCTTTCAATACCATTCATAATATAGTTTAGTATATCAGGTAGAAACCCATCTAAATTTCCAATAAATTTGTCTCATGAGACTACCAATTCATTGAGGGGATTTCTATAACTGAGCCCCACCCATGTCGTACCTATCCAAATCATCCCTCATATATTTATTAATCGATTTAACAATGTTCCTTACCAAATATCCATATAGATCAGAAGATATAGATTTATAAATATTTCCCCAAATAATAAAATTATTTTCAAAGTGAACACCATATGAAAAAATGGTATATAGTTCACGCAATAATAATATCCATGAAAAATGATATGGATTCTTAGGGTAAATTCAATATCAAATGATCATAGAAAATATAATATTTTAAGGTGAATAAAAGGAATCAATGAAGTGAATGTCAGTAATATCCTCATACAAATAAACGATAAACCATATAGAGGAAGAATAATTATGGTATCAATATGACATATATCCATTAGAGTAAGAATAAGGTTTTTTTCATTGATGTAATAAAAGAATAATTAAAAACAATAATTCTTGAGGAAAATATTATTTTCATTTTAAAAAACATTTTGAAAACATTCTCATTAAAAAGATTTTTTTAAAACAAAATTTAATTAAAAAGAAATAATTAAAACATGAAAAGGGAATATTTTAAGAAACAACAAAAGGTAAATCCATACATGTAATAAATGGTAAAAATAATATTCATTTTACACAATAAAAGGTTAGAAAAATGCCTTGTTTGGAAATCTAAAAAGATATTCCTGAGAAAAAATTAGTTAAATACAAAGAGGGTAAAAAAGGATTTAATCAACCATTTTCATAAGGCCATTTTTTGAAATCTTTTAAATGAAACATGGTTTTTATAAGAAAGAAAATTCTCGGACTAATGAGAGAAATGATGTCGGGTTTTTCTAAAAACATTTTCTAAAACATTTTATGTTTCAAATAGTTAGAAAATGGTACTTATACATAAAAAGGTCTTTAATAAATAGAGGATAAGAAAATGAAAGGGTTTATTAAATAATGATTATATAATTTCCTTGAATGGAAATATTGTTGAAATACCACTAAAATTATTAATGAGGAAAATAATATTTAAACATTCCAAAGTGTCCCATATCAATTTGAAATATTTTAAATCATAATCCTCATGAAGGAATAAAACAAAATAATGTTTTAAATATGACGATGATAAAATTATTAATTATGTAATATATAAAAAGGGGGTATTAGATACACCACACAAAATTAGTAAGTTGTGGAGATGAAATTTATCTAAGAGATGTAAAAAGTGAGATGAAAAGCCCTTACATTGAGTCTGACTTGTGTCATATGTCTTTATATTCCCGAATAACAAAATTATGTTAATTATTTACTTGAATCATAAAATTTTAATTTTTATCATTAATTTTAATTCACTTATTACCATGTTTTATAAAACTACTTAAACAATTAAATTTACATTGGGAGTTTTGAACAAATTTGGTTTATGTGTCAAGACAACTTTTGTAGGTAAAATATTTTCAAAGGGGTGATTATATAATATCTAAAGAATAATAATTATGAAATAATTATCATATTTATACATAAATTATAATTTCAAAAAAAATTGTTAAATATGGTTATAAAAAATGAACCAACGTTACAATCATGGAGATGGTAGGCTGTACATAAGCATGAGTAACGTTGTCATTCTTCAATGATTATTATGGAAATAAGGTAAGTGACATTAATATTTTAATAATTACAATTTTATCATAAATACCATATTATTTTCTCATATATAATTATATAATAAATTATTGTGTTGTAAAAGGAACCACATCGTTTTGATGATACGGTAGTCCACAGGTCCACGAACGATGTTATCACTTTTATAGTTTGTGAAAGGGTAATAATAAAAATGATATATATATATATATATATATATATATATATATATATTATTTTCAGAAAGGTAATTATGAAATTAATATCATATAAATGTTTTATGTCACATTTTTTTAATTAAAATCATCCTTTATACATTCCATGCATAGAATGAACAAATCACATCGCTTTGAGGAGGCAGGTGTCCACACTTCCATAAATAATGTTATTATATTTACAAAAAATGGAAAGTATAATGGTATGTGTTATAAATTAATTAAATAAGAATAAATATCTAATAAATATTATATATATAATACATAAATACAATTTCCATCATAATTACCACCATGAGAGGCTGAAAAGGAAGAAAAAACAACCATTGTTTCGTGAGGTGGTAGTTCGCCGTACACATAAAATGTAGGTTCATTACCCATTATATAAATGTGTGTGTAGTTTTAGGTTAAAAAAGTAATTTAAAAAATATAATTATATTTATTCTAATTTTTTTATTATATAAAAATTAAATAAGAAGATTTTTTGGGGGAGGAGAACTAAAATAAAACTAAGGAGTATGAGGAAGATTTTTACCCAAAATGTGGGTAACTCCTTTTGGATTGAACCAAATAGATTACTTGGATTACTTCCTTACCAATATTATGATTTTAGGTTTATTATAGGAATGTTTATGATATATTTTGGTAGATTTTTTTCAATCCAATGTGGCTTGAGATGTGTGAGGAAGTGGGAGGAGATGATGCCTTTTTATAATAGAGGGGGAGTGACACTCTTGTAAATTTGAAAAAAGGGAATTCCACCCACATTTTTTACATTGATGGTCGATCCAATAATGATAAAAATTAGTGAATAGGGATTATAATTTATATATATGGAAATAAAAAGGCTTTTGGACAAGTTTCTAGGTCTCCCCCCTACGATTAAGGTTTAGTCCCTTATGAAGCATAATTTTACCTTAATCATTTTAAATAATTTTAATTAATTTAACTAACTTGAACTTATTATACATTATAAATTATTATAATTAAAATATGGAATCCATTTTTCTGAATTAAAATCACTAAATTTGTAGAAATTAATTTAATTTTAATACCACAGAAGGGATGATAATGTGGGGTTTTAAAGTAAAAACGTCCAAAATTTTGCTATGTTTTTATATCTAATTTCAATTTGAAATTCATTTGAATGAAATTAATTGGTTTAATTAAAAATGTCATATAATTAATATTTAAAAACAATTTAAAATATAACTTATCTTTATAAATTAATTAGATGGAATATCAGTTTTGAATTAAAATTCAGTATTTTTCTATATTCATTAAAATATAAAACTTCATTGAAAAATACCAAAAATTTCCCCAAATCTAATTTTTATGTTTTCATTTAAAATATTAAGTTTATTTTTACGTATATAATTTATAAAATTTCAATAAAATGGATTTAAAATAGGTCTTTCATTAAAAGGTTGTAAAATTATATTAATAAAAATATAGGGTTTTTTTCATAATATTGGGGTTATTATTATATTATGGATATAAAATATATTAAATGAATATAAAAAATATTTTATTGATTATATAATACATATATTACCTCAAAATCAATATATATTAGTAATTAATTAAATCTATTAGGATAAACAACTTTGTGAGTATAAAAATAATTTTCTATAAATAATTTTATTTATTTTCAATTTGTTCTTATATTAATTTATAATTAAATACTAATGAATTAATTAATTTCATATTTTTTTAAACCATATATTTTCATAATTTAGTTAATCCTACTAATAACCCTAAATTTAATGACCATGTTATATCTTATTATATAAAATAATAATATTTTTAAAATATATTATTGTTTGCTGAAACTCAGTCTTGCGTGTAATGCAAGCCATCAAAGAAACTAATAGTTGTGTGTGATGTAGGATAACCCAGCGATGCATTTATTTCAATATATAAAATATATTTAATTTATTTTAAATAGTAAATATATTATAAATTATCAAGATATAATATTCCCTTATGCAGTTGGGGTTGCATTCCATACACGCTATCAAATAAAATGTTAATTCTTTATATTTTTGGGATGTTATAGGCCTATTTTATTTTTGGAAAATATCAATATTAACATTAATAATTTTTATTTCCACGTTTAAGGGTAAATCAGGTAATTATGTGTAAAAACAATATTATATATAATTGAAAATTATAATAACACTTGTTTTAATTTTATTGGATGGGTGATTATCAAACAAAATCATCCATCAACTAGTTTTGTGAGATCTTGGAGCCACATGGATGTCTTTAAGCCTTTTATATTATTTTATTCAATGAAAATTCAATCTTGTCATAATTTTTTTTATCAAGTTAAATATTTTTAATACGGGTTTATCTAGGGGATATGTTCGAAACTAAATAGCCTTTGGAAAATTGAAATATTTAGCTTTATCATGATAATTTTTTTGGGAATAAATAATTAAATAAAATTTTATCACTATGATGATGAAATAATTATTTAATTAACGGAAATATCAAAAAAAATGTTATTAAAAATATTTAAAAAATATAATTATATATAATTATTTCAATTAAAGAATTTTCTATATTACATTTACATTTTGATGACATGTTAAAGGATATTTTTCAAATATATAATATTGTTATGATGTTTTTAAAATTTCAAGTATTGAACAATGAAAAAATTTCCATTAATGTATTTTAAAATATAAAATAACTTATTAAATGATATAAAATTTCTAAAATTATATAACTAGGCCAAATGATTTTGATAAGTCTTAAAATTTAATAAATAACACATTTATCAGTAGTTTGAATTTTATAGCAGTTATATTCTCCCTCAAATTATAAAGTACATGATATCACAGTAAGAGTTAATGGGGATAAAGAAGGGTTAAAACAAAAATATAAGGTTTAAAAAATAATAAAAACTTATATAATTATCGTTGGATGAATTTATTTTGACCCATAACCATCATATATTATAAATAAATCATTTTTTTAGCAATTTTGAAATATAATTAATCTATATAAATTTAATATTTTGAAAAATTGCAAGTGTTCCCCTACCCTCTGTTATAAAGGGGAACCCCATCTTATCATTTCTTCATACATCAAAACAATGTTTGTTTAGCCAATCTCTTACTAAATACATTCTTATAATCCTTCCCCATATTCTAGATCTCTTAGTTTAGGAAGAACAGAAACCTTAGTGGTCTTAAGGTTTTAAGAAATAGGGATCGTTTGAATAAGAGAATGATAAATATTTTACATGATGAGTCAGACACAAGGTAAGGGAATTTATTTTAAAAAAATATTTTAAATTTACCTTTTCAAGTATTTTTACAAAATCCGGAGAGATTTTTTTTTAACATTTTAGGAATAAACTAAATTTATTATTATCATGTCGCTTTAATGTTTTGAAGCTTCGTTTAGATGTTTACAATTTTATTTTAAAATAAAGTATTTTAATTTATGAGTGTGTGGATTTTTAAAAATGAAAAGTTATTTCAAAGTGGAAAATTTATTTTTCTTTTATACACGATTGTATGTTTTATTCTTATGTTTGGGTTCTTGGGAATTTTTTATGAGTACACGTGGGTTCGTGATAAGATGTGGGTGGGTGATCCCCTTATAGCTCTCCCGTGCATTGGGTAATGAGAGTAAGTTAACTTTTAGGGGTTCTCCTAAGAGATTAAGTAAATATATTATAGTATTTAGTCCAAATATAACCATGAAGGTTATTCCCTATGTAGTTGTGAGTTATATAATAAATTTAATAGTGATATAGAAATGATTCCACAAGATACCTTTATGATTTATGTTTTATATGGAGATTTACATGAAACATATCATTTCATGAGATAAGATTTAGAGCTTATGTTTTATGGATGAAAAGTATAACTTTGTGAAAAACATTTAGGGGTTTATACTTATTCCTGGACTAATAGTTTCCTTAAATATTTATGTACCTTACTAAGATTATATTTCTAATCCCAATTTTTTTTAAAAAAATTCATATGGTATAAACATGGGTTAGAGTAAGGGAGAATTCAAGTTGAAAGTTATAATAATTTTTCATAAAAAATAAACCATATTTTATTTTAAAAAGTTTTATGTTGTAAAAAAATGGTTATTGAGTAGAAGTGTCTAGTTTGTAATATTTGAGTTGTTATGTAATAGTTATGGACTAATTATATAAATCTCTAATTAAGGAAATATTCTAAAAGTGAAAAAAATTAATTTTATTAAATAAAACTCAAGAATACATAATGTTTAATCTCGAGTCACTAGAGTTGGTATCAAAGGATGGTTCAAATAACATTATAGGTCAGGATTTTTTTTAATCATAAGCTAAAAACTCATATATAACCAAAATGGTTAGCATGGTAAGAATTTTCATTTTTATTTTAGATAAATTTAATTCTTTTGAGGTTACATGAATAAGGACATTTTAGTGTTTATCATTCTAATAATATGGTATATTATTATTTTATTTCTCACACTAATATTTTTGGTTTTAGTAAATGAATGTATTCTAAAAACACCAACGTAACAATGTATTTGAAGGAAAATATAGTGGTTCTATGAATATCAGTAGTAATGATTAACCACTTATCCTTGGTTATTTTTCTAACGCATCATATATGAGAAAAATGAATCCCTATGAAAGTTTAGGTAACTATGATCATAAAGTTAAATATATTCAATGACATATGTGTCAAGGATGTGGAATGAATAACCTAGGAAAATTTAATAAAGGAAATGAAAGTTGTTTTAAATGTGGTAAATGAGGTCATAAAACTATAATCGAACCTGGAAAAATGAATCATTCAGGTGACTACCTAAAAGGGAAAGAAGTTCCTACTGATTTATCAATAGAATGTTTTAAATGTGGGTAGTATATTTATTTTGAAAATTGATGTCTTAGGAATAAGGCTCACAAGTAGGATTAGCCAGATTGTTAAAATATCAATTTAGGATTACCTAATTCTATTACAATTGATGCAGAGGAAACTGCAAATGACAAATGAAAGGTATAGATTATTTCTTGGTTCATGTTTTAATATTGTTACATCTTCACATATGATTCATGTGATTATTTGTAGGAAAGAAGTATCAAGGAATAAGGTGGAAAATCATGGTTAGGGGATTATGAATAATGATCAATGATTAAGATGTCTATATATAAGGAATTTAATAGTTATGTTGGATCTAAGGATGAAGAATGTTTAAAAGTATTAATACTATTTTGATTATGAGTGTAATTTGGAAGAATTTATTTGTTTGTGTTATATGTAACCATTAAAATTCTTATGAAAAAGTGTTATTTGAGGAATAACTTTCATTTCTATTATGGAAATAATTATAAAGTTATGGACAACCTTTAGGGTTTATATGATCATTTATTTTGAGGTAATTAATGGACATTACATTTTTGGATGAACAATGAAAGATACTAAATAACCTTTGAGGTTAAAACATATTACGGTTTTTAGGATGTTTCTAACATATCTGGAATTTTTTTAAGGACTCATTTAATATGGTTTCTGGAAATGGAAAACCCATAGACCATGTAAAAAACCATCACATCTGGAAATTTCATGGGAATTGAACCCACAACTGAAGGTTGAAAATGGTGAATCACCAACCATAGGTCTATGTGATGTCCTAGTTAGTATAAATTGTCTTCCATTTATTGAAAATATCTAATGGGAAAAGGTAAAGGTCATTTGGGAAACTATATATTATTTATAACCTTGGGATTGGAAAATTATTTGGTGATTAAGTGATTTATTTTATTTCCGAAGACATTCACTATTTTGGGAATCTTATAAGATTAAAGGTAAACAAAATATTATGAGGAATAAAGGTTGAATTGTCTTTTGGTGTACAATATAATTTTCTTTGGGACTTATAGTTATTTAGTTTATTTTTGAAAATTTTTATCATATATTAAATATTATTTGATTTAGGAAATTATGTTTTAGGTATGTGACATTAATAGGATTGATGTTATTTGGGTGACTATCTGATAAAATCCTTATGATTTTTAGGTTTCAATTTTGTCACGACCCGTCCTTGTGGCCCGTTCTGTGACTACCCCAAGCCTGCCTTCCATAGGACAAGGGCTGGTGACTAGCACCAAAGGCGTAGATCCTAATAAAAGGGAAGGAATTGCCTTTATATAAGTAATGAAACACAACAGAGTACGCAAGATGAAGTAAACACTAAGTAAACCGAGTACAAAAGTGCTGGAAAGTAAATGAGCCAGAATACAAACCTAACTGAAAGTACAGTACAACAGAAAAGATAGAACAACTGCAGTAAATTAAAACAGAAACCATTGAGTCGTCCTCCGGATATCCCCCCTAAAGGGTGGGTACAAATAATCTCCTCACCTCCTCAGGTCTGGCCGTCTGCTCCGTGTACGTCCCGCCAAGTGGTCCACCTCCAGGTACCGTCCCGATCCACAAGTCTCCACCTCGATCAGTGCTGTCTATCGTCTGCATCCAAAACAATGTAGTGCGGGCATAGCCCGTGCAGGGGTGAGTATACGATACTCATTAGGGACCCTGAGACCCCCGATGGTCTCCCAGAATCCACAAAGGATAAACCACAAAGGAAAGATACAGACACAAAGTATCAATCAACTCTACTTAGGTATATGCCCACAAGTATTCCTAAGTCATCAATTCCAGATCGGCTCCAACTCACAAGCCCTTGTTCAACCCAGTCCACATAGGAAAGCACAACCTAGTCCACACAGGAAAGCAAGTCAATCAAATCGATGATAATGACAGAAAATCAAGACTCAGCTCACATAGGTATACTATTCACGAAAAGGGGTGGAGATGATATATGTAGCCTCTGAATCATCTCCCCTGCCAAACCCACGTAGGATCCAAGTACAGAAGTCGTCACTGCTGAACCCACGTAGGATCCAAGTACAGTAACCATCGTTGCCGAACCCATGTAGGATCCAAGTAAAGTCGTCATCGCTGCCGAACCCACAGAGGATCCAAGTACAGTCGTCCTCACTGCCGAACCCACGTAGGATCCAAGTACAGTCGTCATCGTCGTCGCAGTAGCAGCCAGCTCTAGGGTTCCTGCATACAGCACCCTCGATTCAGGGAGGGTCCGCTCCACGAGCCAAGAGGGTCGATACATCAACTAGAACAAAGTCTAGAGTTGATGTATCCCAAAGTTCCGTCTCTTCAATAGGAACACAAAGCAACAGATGACACGTCAATCGGACGACCGGTCTGAGAGATATTGGCTTTTCCGTCGCAGGGGCCCTGTTAGAAATACACTCATTTCTTACCTGGATGATATCCAAATTCATCCGAAACTCACTTAGAGTATCGCAAAAGAATCGTCTCGTCGAAAGGGTCCTAGTGCCGCAGACAACACGTCGATCAGATGCACAGTTTTTATGTTATTCCCGTTTAAGTGATTAACATGCCCGACCCATTTAGCCCTGTGGGCCGACGGGTCAGGTTGACCCAGTTTGACGGGTCCGACCCAGCAGGGTGTCGGTCCGGTCTTAAGGGTTACACAAGTTGGCCTAAAGGGGCACAACCTGGCCCGTAGAGGCGTGGCGCGGCCTGGCTCGGCCCGGCCCAGCGCGGCCCTGCTGGCTCAGCCGGCTGGCCAAGCGTCTCGGCCGAAGCCGAGCAGGTTCCAGGGGGGGCTGATTTTCCGCACCGGCGGCACTGCCCTTCCCCAAACCGGTCAGCTAAACCGGCCGGTCTTCTACGCACGCGGCCCACATGGACGGGCCGTCGGTTCTCCAGCGCGGAGCCCTCCTGGCGCCGCAGTCCAGCTATACCCGGCTGGCCGACAGGCCAGCCGGTCCTCTAGCGTGGGCCCTCCTGGCACCGTGACTTCTCTTCGCCTGACCGGCCGATGGGCCGACCGGTTCTTCCACCGAAGAGGCCCGTGTAGCGGGCCACGGTTCTTCCCGCACAACAGGCGTGACAGCGTCAGCCTCCTTTGTCGCGGTCCCGACACGGTGTGACGACGTCGTGCCTCCTCTGCCTTCGATTGCCGATTCATGAATAATTAAGCAAGAACAATGGAGGGTTGTCGGGCCGTGTTCGTTCGGCCCTCACCCTCCGCGTAAAATGATTACAATCTGCCATATTTTAAACAATGATTTCTGACGAGTACGGGGTACATAAACATCCACTTTCAAAATTAAACCCCTACCTCGATAATCGATGTCGTTCGCCGGGCGTCGCGGAAGATGGCATCGCAGGGCGAGGTTTCGCAAGCGACGTTGGAGTGCGCCCGAGGAGGAAGCGACGTCTCCCCTTTTGTCACAGAGAGAAGAAGAGGATTGCGCATCATTGTTCTTCGTGGATTCAGTGCTCTACGTTGAAGAGGTGTCGTTCTTCGTGGAGAGGATGGAATTCTTCGTTGAGGATGGAGTTCTTCCAGAATACAACAGTTCTCCCAATTCCTCCTCACACAACAATTCTAACCAAAATAAAATAAGGCTTCTCCTTATTTTATTAAATCATTCCATGTATTTAAATTTACAAAATTCAAATTCTAATTCACTTAATTAATCAAACCATGATTTGTCAAATTAATTAAGTGATAGGTTGGAATGTTTTAAATAGGGGGAGAGGGGAGAGGAAGAGTTACACATTTAAAGGATACAAAAATAAATGGAGAGTTTCCATGTAATTAAAATGGGAGATCAAAGGGGGTCAAGGGGTTATAGAATGTGAAAAGGTTGGGGATCGTGTGGGACCCACCTCCCACATAACCACACATGGGAAGTTGGGTGGTTTTGTGCCCCACCAATAACTTCCCATTGGTGAGTTTAACTTCCAAGGATAATAAAATAAAATTGTACACAATTTTATTTACTTCTTATTTAAACCCCAAAATTTAACTTCTTCTCCTTTGTAATCACATCTACAGTAAAAGTCCTCTTAAGCAATTACCGGCGTTACGAGTTAATCGGTGCCCTCAGATTTCAATTCTGAGCACCAGTTCAAAAGATAGAAAAACCCACACGTTCGTTTATTGAACGTACCAGAGCTAAACTTCGAAAATTGATTCTGAGCACACCAGACCTTGGAATCAAGTGCTATCAAAAGACACAGACTCGTAAAATTCCAAATTATTTATGAAAAAATTTTCCTTGAAATTTCTGGGTCTTTACAAATTTTAGTCTAGAATAATTTTGAGGAAAGATTTTTATTTTCTGAATGATCTATGTTGATTTTTTTGTATTAATGTGGCTGTATTTATATTCAAGTAGTTTTTCATTATATAATGGTTTATTATATTTCATGAATTATCTTATATTATCCTAACCATTTTAGTTTTGGTTAATTTATAAATACAAGAGGAATATATAGTTATACTTTTGTGGACATTTTGATCTATATAAATTGATACTTATGATTCATGTATGAAAAATTCATCTTAAATAATCATCATTTAGAGAAAATGATGAGTTTATTTGGTGGAAATTGATTAATGTATCACAAATACAAAACATGTCATTAACAGTGCCAGAATAGGCCTTTATTAGCACTAGAAAAGCGTTGACTACTTCAACATGGTTAAAAGGGAAAGTATTTTATCAGTGGTAAACAAGTGCTGATAAAGGGTATATTTATCAGTGAAAATAAATGTGTTGATAAAATACACCATTTATCAGTGCTGATAAAGAGATACATTATCTACACATTTAGATGCACAGATAAAGATACCTTTATCAGTGCTTTAAAAAGTGATGATAAGGTAATTCTTTATCAATGCTCATAAAAGTGATGGTAAAGGATCTATTTTCAATGAATTTATTAGCGCTAATAAATTCTATCTTTATCATCACATATAATAGTGTTGATAAAGGTCAAAACTACTGTTTGATCTTATAAAACACAACAGTACCAGAAATAGATGTAGCATGTTGTAACAACACCACATCACTATAATCAACAAAAAAAGTTACCAAAATACCGAATATAAATGAAATAAAATATCTAATAGAAATACCAGAAAAAAATACTATTATAGAGTATGTCAGTTGTTTTTTTACTAAATTTAATGTAAATTATTAATGAAAAAGATAACTTTGAGTTATAATGGTCACACCGTGAGTTAAATTGAGGCGCGACTGATTCTTACACGTCACAAATGACTTATGGATTGTTTTCCTAGGGTAACAAAACAATCTGAAATCATTTTATTAGTTCTAAGTATGTTAGTTTTGAATAAAAATATACACATGGAGTCATACCAGTCACACCGTGCATTAGATTATGGTGCGACTGATTCCTACACGTCACAAATGAATTATGGATCATTGACCTAAATTAAAAAAATGATATGAATGTGAAACTCATGGCCCCTTTTTATGAAAATTTAATTATGTTTCATATGAAAATGTGATAAACCCACAAAATATTTTGAACTAAAAAATGAACCCAGACCCAAGGCATAAAGAGTTATTTACACAAAAATAGACATAACCAAATAGGAATGATAAAAAGAGGGGAACGAATTCATGAATGGATAACCATTTAAAGTCCCACTTTCATAAAAAACCATTTTAATTATGAAATGATGAATTCATTAGACTTTTATAATGTAAAATGAACTTACAACAACCAAAAAACAAAAAATGAGGAAACTCATGAATGTCTTTACCCCAACATGGGAGACAACAACTGACTGAAAATTAGATTTTTATTAAAGAAAAAATTTTCTAAGAAAAGTGAGATACCAATAGTTCAATCCCTAAAAGAAATAGATGAACCATTAAAGAACAATATAATACTATTATATTTGATCTCCCTACTTAGATGCCTAGATATAGTGCTAATATGAGTATCAGGATCATCCTTCAGAAGGTATTGGAAATGATATTATAGTTTTTCCATGACTGAATGTACTCCTCTTGGGTGAGATTCCCATCATTAAATCCTTGAATCAATATCAGATATTGTTTTTCAATCCATTTACTCTGCTCCAACATTGTAACCACCCTTAAAGGTCTTACCATTATCCTATGCTTCTTCATTGGTATCATTAATCATTAGAATAGTTTCCACCATTTCCTCTCCCGAGTGCATAAGCAGCTCCAAAGAAGGATCAGCCGCCGTCCCAGAATCTTGTGGTTGGCCAATGTTAGCCTTAGAAGGGGGAAGGGGGTCACTGAAAATCATCTTGGATTTTGATTTCTTCGATGATCTATTCTCCCTTACTGTTGAAAAATAAGAATAGAATTTTCTCTGTTTTCGAGTTCCCCTCCAGATCTTACTTTTCCTTGGGCTTTCAGGATCACCCTAGAGGTATTCTTCTATATCTCCTGATAAGAGCTCAGAGTCCTCATCACCTGACTCAGTCCTGGGTGCCTCTTGCTTCAGTGAGGGAGTATTTGGATTAGCTTCAGCCTCCTATTTTGGATTAACCTATGATAGCTCTTCAAACCTATTTTCCAATACAATTACATCCATCTCCATACTAGGAACATTCCCTAAACCCCATTATATTACCTTACAACCTTGAGAGTAACCTTCCCTCAGTGCCTTCGGTTTCAGACCATTGGAATTAGTTCTACACACTAAGCGCACAACCTCGGCATATGAAGCCACCCTAGGATTCCTACGGTATTCTTCCTCAACCATATGTGAATCCACAAAATTGATACCACTACCAGGTTGAAACACCTCCACAACATTACACTCTATTCCTAATGGTGCTGGTAGAGAATGTAGCGATCTACATAGATCCTCCCTCAAGTGTCTGAAGACATCATTCACCAATGGATTCACAACCCCAGATCCATAGCTCACATCCATTGTAGATTTAACATTAGAGTCCACACCCACTTTCTTATGTCCAGTCAAGCCTTCCGTAGAATGTGTTTCTAGTTCCTTACCACTATTCGCACCCAACTGATTCTTAGGTCCCTACCAAAATGTTTTTGTCGAATGCCCCAACCACTTATAAACAGAACATAAATAGAAACACTATTCATAGACCACCTCCATTTTTCACTAAAATTCTTCCTCAACTGTTATCCAAACATAATCAAAAGGCACTTTAGACACATCCAATTCAACGCAGACATGTGGATTAACAAGGTGACAAAGAGATTTGGTACAGGAATCCAAACACAGATATCTACCAACTAAATTCCCATTAAATCTAATAATTGAGATATTTTAAAATGGGAATGGGAGATCAGGGAAGCTTACCCAAATTTCCACTTTGGGGGAATCATGCTTCATATGGAAATAATATGTCCATAGAAAGAGGTAGAACCAAGATCCGTTGAAGGTATAGGGAGAACTAGAGTAGGATCTGATTAAATTATCATCTAAGGAAAAACATATCATGATATGTCTACTGTCGATCAAACCATCTATCGACCATTACTGTAATCCCATGAAATGAATATATACCTATCAAATGAATCAACTAAAGGCTGTCATTTCTTGAACTGAGCAATCAACATAAGATTCAGAAGAACCAAGGTTTCGTTGAACTCTGTGATCGGTAATGGTATATTATGTCTCCCATTGAACAAATCCAGAACTTTAGGGCATAAGGAAGCCTGGGGAAATGGAGGGAGAAATTCAGTTTTAGAGAAGGGAAAGAAAGAGGAACCCTCTCCCTTTCTTAACGACAGAGGTCCCTACTCCGGCAGTCCAAGGAAAAGGAAATCAACTCTTTGAAGGGTTCAACATAAGCCTTCACCATTCGTTGACCTTATTTTACACTCATGATCTCTTCCCTTTTCTTTTTCTTCACCTCCTTAGTTATAAACCATCGTAAAAGGACATACATAGAAACTTCCCACCTAATACCAACTTTAATCATTGGAAAGGAAATAAAGTCTCATTCTTCCAAAGATGGACCCCCCAAGAAGACCCAAAACAACACAAAATCTAACAGCTTTCAGAGCTCCCAACACTCTGAAGATATGCTCAACATCCTCAATCCACTTCAATGCCTATAATGAACCTTGATTTCCCTGAAAGATGGGAAGAAACTAAGTAGAACTAGAAACAATGTGAGACCCAATAGATACTTTGGGGACATTTCTAGGTAGCCTATTCTAAATAACACAAAAATCATAAAATCTGGTATAGAATCAATTCCTCACATACCCACACACATGAAAATACTTATAAGGAATACTAAGAGAAACACTTACCACTTTATCACAAAACCCAATAATTATCCAAATTTTCAATCCAAAACATTTTCCTTTAAAACCCATTTTTTCCCTATCTAAGACAATTTGAAAGAAATCATTTTTAATTTTAAAAATAATTGTAATTTTCAAATCCTACTAACATCAACTGAAACCAAAACAAGACATAATTCATGATAAACTATCAGAATAAGGAACTAGTAGTCATGCTTAACCCAACGACATTGTAGTGGTCAATATTTTACTTAGTATACGAGTTTACTATGATTAAAAAGATCAAAAAATCCCAATACTAAAAAAATATATGAAGTACCACCATATATATAATACTAGGCCATCAGGTTCTTGGTTGTGTTAATAGTGAACCTAATCACAGTAGCCTATCAATAAGTACCTGGTTTTATTCCATTAGGTATTCTATTCCAACTACAGAAGGGTACCTCTATCTCTTCACCACTCTCTCCTATCAAATACTCTAAACCCTCTTTCAACTCCTCTTCAATACATAATATACCCAAAATGATACTAAGATACCAATATTAAAGGGTATTACATGTTTAGATCTTATGTGGCATTTAAAACCATCACAACCTCATGCATTTCATATTCAATAATATTCAACCATATTCTTTGAGGGAATAGATTCAACCAATGGGGTTTAATATGCGTAATGCTAGCTGTTAAGAAATTTCCTAGACTTTTCCAAGAATTTTAAAATGTTTGATTTATTTCAAGGTTAATTTCCAATTCTTTCCAATACATTAATGAACTAATATCAAATAAAAATTTATAAACACATAATCATTAACATTAAATTACCTAGTTCACCAAAAATGGTTATTGTTGGACATTGGTTGACTTTGATTAGTTTCAAAATGTTTTTGAATTAATATCACTCAGCCTATTATTTATTGAACAATAATTGGGATATTCATATGAGATTCTTCTATATTTATACAACATAAAAGAGATTTGAAATTTATTTAACATACTTCATTATATAGGTCCACCTAGATAAGTGATTGATAACTGTTTTCAAAAGAGAATTCCACCGAGGAATGTTAATCCTTATTGGAGCCACTGAAGTAAAGAATTAAGGCTCAAATAATATACTCAAATATGAAGACAGTGTGATTAGAATGATTGTTAGTATATGGAATAATGGAAGTAGAAAATTTCACCCATAACCACATTGAAAATTAATGTCTTTTCTATAACCAAGATAAAAACATTATATCCCTATGAGATACATCACTAGATGGGACATCTGGAAGCATTATTATCTCTTTGACATACAATTAATCAGATTCATCAACTAAGGAAGCCTCTTTAGTATGTAATAATTTGTTCATCTTAGTTAGGGGATCCACTATCACCCAAACTTCATCTTTCTAATTAGTTGATTTTGAAAAACTAGTTAAGAATTTCTTCATTATTTCATACTATTTTCTAATAGGAAAAGAAGGTATTGAGAGTACTTATTGATTTTTTCTATTTTTCCTTCACCATATTATTGTTAAAAAATTTAGAAAGTAATACTATGAATCATTTGCTCATTACAAGCCACAAAAAATGGTGAATAATATTATCGAACAACATTATGATCCTTACATGAACCTAGAGGAGTCACGCTGGTAGTGGTGGGGAGATGAGTTATAAGGTTCTTCATGGTTAAGAACAATGCAAAAATGAAAAATGCAGAACCCAAAAGATAAAAAATGATAGTGGAAAAGTAGAAAATAACATACATTGGATTCTAGACTTGATTCATTTGAGGGACCATAGAGGAGTCATGTTGGAAGTAAAGAAGTTCCGTGAGAGCTTGAGAATCGGCAGTGAGGAGATGAGTGTAGTGTTCTTCATGGTTAAGAATAGTGAAAAAAATAAAAAATGAGGATCAAAATAGAGGAAAAATAGAAAATAAAATACAGTGGATTCTAGCCTTGATTAGTCTGAGGGAAGGTAGAGGAGTTGCACCAACAGTAGAGGAGTTCCGTGAGAGCTTGAGAATCGCGACTGACTTGGTACCTATTATAGTTCTTTTAAATAGTCCGAGAAAACATTTAATAACGCGTTTAGAAAAGCGCTGATAAATATCCCTTTTATCAGCATTAAATTAGTAAGTGCTGATAAAAGGGATATTTATCAGCGCTACAAACGCGCTGATAAAAAACATCTTTATCAGTGCTAATATTTTAGCACTTATAAAGATTATTTTTAACAACACTTTTTAACACTGATAATTGATTTATTTAAATTCATTTATTATAATTTTTTATTTATTAAATATATATAATTTTTTATTTATAATTATATAAATACTTATTTAAAATTAATAATTATAAATATATAAATTTTAAATATAGTAAATATACATTTATAAATATATTTATTTATAAATATTTATTTACATATATATTTTCAACATTATTAGTGGATATATAATCTTAACTACATACATTTTAGAAATGAGTGAAATTGAATAATTTAGAATGAGTACACTTTAAAAATATTGAAAAAATGGATAAGTTTTTTAATTAAATGTAAATTATTAAAAAAATATGGATACATATATATATATATATTGAATTAAAGATGAATACATATTTAAAATACTAAAACATAGTAAAAAAATAAATATAAATAAATAATTGAAAATGATCAAATTCAAAAATAAAATAAAAAATAAAATAATATAAAAAATGAATTCTGAAACTGTAATAGTATTAAAAATAAATAAATAAAACTGACCGATTAAAAATATAATATATTAATTGTATCAGGTTATAATAAAATGCTAAAATATACTAAAATTAGAATATATTACATTAATATTAGTGTATGTGTTCCAATATATTGTATAAATATATTTGTGTGTGGTTTGTATATAAAATTTCATTAATTACACATATATATTGGTACGTGAAATCAATGTAACACACGATGTTTGATATTTGTTAAATTGAAAAATCAAAAAACATAAAAAATTAATAATACATTAATATTTTTTTAATTATTATTTTATTCAATATATATATATATTTAAAATATATTATTTATTAATAATTATAATTAATATATATATATTATACATATTCAGTTTTATTAAGAATTGTTTCATTAATAAATTTTTAAATAATTTTTAAATTTATTATTTATTATTATTTTTGTTTAATTATATATTCATTTATATATCTACATTTAAAATATACGATTTATCAATATTTATAATCTATATATATATCTATATTAAATTTATTATTTTTTATCAATAATTATTTAATTAATAGAATGTTTTATATTTTTCTTAATTTACCAATTTTAAATTTATATTTGTTTAATTATTTCATTTAATTAATTTTAGATATCTATATATTTAATATATACTATTTATTAATTTTTAAAATTTATATATTTATATTCTATTTATTTATTTTTAACAATATTTATTTAATTAATGAAATAGTTAATTTTTTTACTTTTTTGTTTAATTATTTCATTTTATTGTGGACCTTTATTTGAGCTAATAAAGTGCTGAAAAACGTTATCATTTATCAGTGCAATATTTTTAACACTAATAAATGGTACTTCTTAACAGGGCTAAAAATAAAGCCTTGATAATTGCGAACTTTTATCAGCACTAAACAAAAAGTATTGATAAAGGGTTCCATTTATCAATGATTTTGTTTAGTGATGATAAAGACCAAACTTTATCAATGCTTATTTTAGCGCATATAAATATGGATTATCGCAGCGCATTTTTCAAGCACAGATTAATGCCATCGCTGTAAAAGGTGCGTTTGGTAGTAGTGTATGAATCTCTACTTGTTAATTTAGTATATTTCCTTTTGTTCCTATTTGAGATAATAAAACAATTCTTCAATTTTATGAAAAATATCTTAAAATAAAAATGTTATCCATTTACTTTTCTTACTAAGAAATCAATGACCTTTTAACCCATCACAAATTTATGATTTTGTGGTTTTTAACTTTGTCGTGACCATGGTATCTATCAATATGAATCCAAAAGTGATAGTTAGTTTTTTGTTCCACGTCCATATGTTCCTATATAGAACCATAGTATGTGTTATCTCATGTGACATTCATATGCCCTTTCATTATTTTAAATTGGAAGTTCTATTTATCATTTTTACAATGTGGGATTTAAACAAAGGTATTTTAAAAATTCATACCCCTTGTTTTAGATCTCAAGTTAAAATTATTAATAAGAAATTTATTAATGGGGGAAGAATGTAACATCATGAGTTTTTAAAAGGAATCTATATGTCTGATATCATACATGATACACCACATCGAGCTTAAACGAATAACAAAATATTTTTTTTAATGTTACGATTATAACCAATCCATTGAAATGAATTGTATGAAGAGTATTTAATGAATTAATAAAATATTATTTACACATGTATATACAATTAATTTTCTGGTGACCAATTAATTATAAATGAAAATAAAACCCATTTTGAAATAAAATGAACAATTTTCAAAAAAACTATTTAAATGTGCACAAGTGTGTTTTATACCAATAAGCAAAAAAACCAAACTTGATGGATTATATTAATAAAATTTATATAAAATATATTCAATATAATTTTTATCACCGATCTTGTGTATTTTCTAGAAATTATATTGTAACAAATCAAATTTTATGTTTAAAAGTTATATTTTTCTAAATGTTTTCCATCATTTGATGGCTCACTTGTTATAAATATAGTTTTTGAAACTTTAACAATTTATATATGGAAACATAAAATTATTCTTTGAAATTGGAATATCTAAATTTACTTTGGTTTAATTTTTGGTCTTTTTTAGATTAGTTTTTTGTTTTGATGAATAGTGAAAAATAATGTGTTTTAATTGAAAAATGGATTTTCATCAAATTAATTGTTAATGTTAAATTAAATTTTAAATTGGTTTTAATAAAAATATTTAGATCCATAATACATATATTAATACAATTATGGTTGTTTTAATATTTTTATATTTAATTTGGATATAAAAACATTTCAATATTTTGAACATTTTCACTTTAAAAAATCATTTTCTCATTCTGTCAACGATATTAATTTTAAATAAATTTTTTTTAGTTTAGAATTATCAAAAAATTATTAAATATTTGGAATAATAATTTTAAAATTTCTTAAATTTTTACCCTTTATTTTTGTACAATATAATTTGTAACTTTAGTAATTTTTATTACCACCGTTAAGGGTAAATTGGGTAAAACCATCCTTGGGATTATTTTATGATCTCTTTAATCCAACTGGGTGATTTAATCCATTTAGAGTATTTTATTCAATCAAAAGTCAATCTTGTTATAATTTTGTTTTTAATAAGTGAAATATTTTTAATATTAGGTTATCTAGGGTATATGTTCAACTATAAATATTATTTGAAAAGTTAAAATATTTATATTCATCATGATAATTTATTTTTAATTTTTTTGTAAGAAATAATTAAACAAAATTCTTTCACAATGATGATGTATTAATTGTTTAATTAATGTAAATGTCAACTAAATGTTATTAAAAATAATAAAATAATAAAATAATATATAATTAACGACATACACAAATTTTATAAATTAATTTGACATTTTAGTGATGTTTTAAAAGAGTTTCTTTGAATATAACTTTTTTTAATGATATTCTGGAAAATCCATGTAATGAATAGGGTTAAAATTAACATTAATGATATTTTAAAATATAAAATATTTCATTAAATGATATAAAATTTATAAAAATATAAAAATTATCCAACTGATTGGGATAAGTCTTAAAATTTCATAAATGAATCCATTATTTGTTTTTTCTAATTTTTATACTAATTATATTAACCATCAAGGTGTAAATTTCCTGATATCAATGTAAAAGTTAAAAGTGTTAAATAACGGTTATAACAAAAAGATAAGGATTAAAAAATATCAAAACTTGTCTAATTTTAATTTTATGAATGTATTTCAATACATATTCATATCATATTTGAAATTAATCATTTTGAGCCATTTTTTAAATACAAAAGTAATTTTTATTAATGTAATATTTTCATGAATTCTAAGAGTGACACTCCCCTCTCTTATAAAAGGGTACCAATTCATATCATTTCTTAAAACATAAAAAAATATTTCATTTGGAAAAAATATTACTAAATACATTTCTTAAATCCCTCCCCACATTCTTGAGATATTAGTTTAGGAAAAACACCACCCTTATCAGTCTTAATGTGTTAAGAAAAGTATATCATCTGAAGAAGAGGAAGATAATGATTTTACATGATGAGTCAGACTCAAGGTAAGTGAATTCAATTTAAAAACCTCTTTTCAAGTTAATCATTAGATTATTTTTAAAAAATATAAAAGGAGTTTTTTTAAAATACATATAATGAACATAATTTGTTGAATTCATGTTGCTTTAATGTTTTAAAGCTTTCTTTACAAGTGTATAATTTTATTTTCAAATAAAGTGTTTTCATTTATGAGTGCATGGTTTTTTAAAATTGAAATTTGATTTCAAAGGGTAAAATTTATTTTTATATTATGCATGATTGTATGTTATGTTCTTAAGTTATGGTTCATGGGCATTATTTATGAGTTCGGGTGGTTCTGTGATAAACCGAGGGTGAGTGAGCTCATTATAACTCTCAAATGAATTGGGTAATGAGATGAAGTTATTCTGTTGGGGTTTTCCAAATAAATTAAGGTAATATACTGCAATGTTTATTCTAAATGTCACTATGAAGGTTACTCCCTATATAGATGTGAGAGCTATAGAAAATTTAAGAGTGATATGTAAATAATTCCACAAGTTACCTTTATGATTTATGTTTTCTATAGAGTTTTATAGAGAAATTTTAATTTCATGAGGTAAGCTAAAGAGATTCTATTTTAGGAGATAAAATTATAAATTTTTTAAAATATATTCATGGGTATATACGTATTCAGGGATTAACAGTTTAATTAATTCTTTTTTGTCCCTTACATTGAATTTTTTTCCCATCCCATGTTTTAAAATGTTATTTCACAGGGTATAAGGATGGGTAAGTTAAAGGGATAAGGAAAGTTGAAAGTTATGAATATTTTTTCATGAAAAAGAAATCAAGTTATATTTTAAAAAGTTTTATTTTTTTGAAAAAATTATATTGAGTAGAAGTGTTTACTTTTTAATATTTGAGTTTTTATTAAATATTTATGGCCTAATTCTCTAAAACTATAAGCCTGTAAAATGACTTAAAGTGAAAGAAAGTAACTTTCTTGGATAAAACTCAAGAATATGTAATGATTATGGTTGGGTCCTTACACATAGGAAATTGGATGAATTATAGAAGTGGTTTAGCTTTATTGTGATAGAGTGTATTTAAATTTGACGAGGTGGGGTATTTTATGTTTAAATTATAAATAATATGTTATTTCATGGTGGATACATTTAATAGTGCTATTATTTGATTCTATAACTAGTATTTAATTAAAAATAATTTTTTTCATGACTTTTCAACCACTTCACTACTAAATTTAGTTGTTTGTACAAAACCTAAAGTAAAAATTGAATTTTTTTTCAATGGAATAATTTTTCTAGTTTAACTTCATAAATTAATTTTTTTGGTTCATAAAGTAACCATATTATATTAAAGTTAATAATATTCTTATAAAACCTAATTTTTTTCAATAAAAAAATATTAAAATTTATTAGGTTACTATTAAATCTATATTATGTTATAAAATATGTTTTATTGGAAAACCTGTATTTTTAATTTTCCTTTAAAAATTATTGTTTTCGAGAAAATTACCAAAAATAACACATTAAAAATTAATATGTGTTAATTTTAAAAATTTACTTCATTTTATACTAATAGTTTTCACTCTTAATTATTTTTAATATTTATATTCTAACATTAACATTAGTTATTTTTGTAATATATGTTAAAATAAACTTTTTAGAAACGATACACTTATATAATGTTTAACATTCCTAAAATAATTTTTTATAACTTTCTAATTTTATTATTTATTTAATATATTCAAAGTAAATATTTTTTATATGTTATTTCACAATTTAGTCATTATGTTAATACTATAAAGATCATATTTGTATTATAATAGTTAAATTACTATTATAATGGTAAAGTAGAAATTATAACAGTAATATTACAATTAAAACATTTATATTTCATTTGTACTTCCAATAAATACTTGTCATTTTATTAATTCATCATTAACATAGTGTTATCTAAAGTTTTCTTATATACTTAATAGAACCCCAATCCTATTCTTGATGTTTTATTATAGGATTATAGTATTATTTGAGGGTGTTATATTTCTAGGAGACCATGACTGAATGAATTTTCAAATATTTATTATATTCTATATTTTGTTTTCTATTATACCATTATATTATTTATACTATTAGGGGGTATATCTATTGTTTATATATAAAGTTATATATTGATAAATTAAGTAAATATTGTTTTTTATTATATGGTGCATGTGTTTTATACTATACATTATATCTAAATATGGAACACATATATATTTAGAGTGAAAATTTCATATATAATATTCCAGATCGCTAAATTATGTCTCCAAATTCTTATGGCCCATTGATGTGGACACAATTCCTCACACACCAAATGGAAATCCTGATGTATACCACATGGCTTCCAGTTGTATATATATATATTAATTTATATGATATGTTATTTCTTGTAAAAAATATTTACCTCATGTACAATCTATTTTTCTAATTTTATCATGTTAATCATAATAGTTATAATATAAAATACATATGATATTTCATAAGTGATTTTTTTTAAATTTTAATTATTTGGACAATAAATTAAGTTATAATACTAAACATTAAATTTCCATGAACCACATTATTTTCATATTCTTCAATAAAACCTAATGGTTTATTATTTAATATAATTTGGATTTTTTGTATATATTATTTTACATTAGATATATATTTAGATACATATGTACATGAATTCATTTCTTCTATAGTTTGTAGTAAGGAAAATTGACAAGGACTATTTGGAAAAATCCACATGTTGGAAATTGATAAAAGTAATTCTCTAAGAGTGATGGTACTCTATAATTTTTATTTTATTTTATTAAATACTTCTTCAAAATCCATTGGGGTGGTTTTCTTGATGAAAGGATGAACACTGAATAGTGCTTGAATCTTAGGGTACCTTTATAACAAAGAGAATAAACTAATTTAGAAGATTACATCTTGGGGTAAGGGTAATCTTATGGGCAAATGTTTTTCATTAGAGGATGAATTGATGGATTTGTTTCCCTTAATACACAATGTAAAATATTTTCATGGGTCGATGCATGATCCATTTTTTGATTTTTATTATTTTATTATTTAAATTGTTAATCACCATCGTGATTTCTTTTAGTTGTTACACAAAAATCCATGATGACTGCATGATGGCTATGAGTGGGGATCATTCACCCCACGGAGTCCAATACTCCTCTATTCATTATAATATAATAAAAGTAAGTGTGATCAATATTTTTAATTTAGTTATGGTTCCTATTTGACTAATATAGCTTATTGTGAGGGTCCTCTACACATGGACACAAATACCCCTATAACTATTGTATATTAAGTAATGTGAGGGTTCTTCATTTTACTATTCATCAAAGAAGATTCCATACCACATATTTTTTATTGAACTCTCATGAATCAGGGTATAGTTATGGGTCCCTAGGTTAGTGTAAGTCATAAGTATGTTCTATATTTGTGTGTTATATTTATTGTAAGAATTATGTATGGATATCATTTAGTTCATATGATTTGACATAACTTAGGTAACCTTGTAGGGTGATGTATGGCGGGGACTGAATCACATGAAATTTATTTTATATACATATGTTATTTTGTATGGCTTATTTTATCGTTATTATTTCATGGCACATGGATATTTCTACTCGGTTGTTATAGTAACCCCTCTAAGGAATGGTGGTATATTTTATTTATAAGAAAACAATTTAAATTATTGTGATTGTACGAGAGGTGTGGTGATAATTTATATATTCCTCCTTGCAGATTATATGTGGGATCTGGAGGATTTATTCCTTGAAATATATATTTAATATAGGTAGTAATTTATGAGTATATATGATATTTATAAACATATTTATATTATGGGATGTTAGTTATTATTTTCATGATGAAGTATATTTAATATACATTCCATTCATATTTATTTTATATTCATGTATTTGAATTATGCAAACACATGTATATATATATATATATCTCTTATAACACCAGTGGTTTGGAATTATATGATTACATATGTTTTTTTGTAAATAAATTCAATTTATGTTTTTTATTCCCTCATTTTTATTCACCAATCCCTAAATTAATAGAGTTGTGATTTGGGAAGAACCCTATAGTTTTTTTTGATAACATACGCTGGGATCTAGTGATGTCAAGTTATGTTACAATTGTTTCAGATAAGTTTTCCAAGGATCAATTTATAATTTTAGATATATATATATATGATATTTGATTGGGATTTGGGTGGAATTTTTCATACATTTGACTTTGAAATTATAGAATATATAAATAAACTATAGAATATAGTACTTCACAAATTTCAATGAATGGAATTTAATATTTTATTAACTAACTCTTATTTTCAGATATTTTCATAAAGGATATGGCTGTGTTATTATATGAATCCCATAGTGGATAGGTCATAATTGATGTGAATGAATTCATATGATAGTAAAACTATTGTAAGGATGTATAATAGAAATTTGTTTCTTCATATAGCTCAAATATTTGTTATAAAAAAATGTGTAATTTTCATTTATGATAGTATAAATATTTTTTAGTATAATATTGTGTAGAAAATTTATGAAGACGAATGAGGTTATGATAAATCATTTTATTAAACTCCTAACTAATTATTCCCACAATGAGGGTGAACTTGTTCATGAACCAAAATGAGTGACACTACTCATTGTAGTTTAGGTATCAACTAACCTCTTAGGTAGGACTTTGGGTACTATATTTTTAGAGGATATACATGATTTTCAGCACTATTGGTAACCCCAACATAAGTTAAATACAAGCTAATAAATGTTATATGATTGTCTTGAGATTATGACAAGGATTTTTGAGATGATTATGACGACCAAGGAGAATAGATTAGTTCTGATGAACAATCTATTCATGGTTTTAGTATATTTATATTTGGGAATGAATCACTAGGTATCATAAAAAGTAACCATATCATTAGTTTTGTTTTATAAACATTTGTAAATGAAGTTATATCTTGTGAATATGAATATTTTTTGAGAGAAAGACCTCTTCAACATTTATCAGGGAGCCAGGATGGTGTTTTTTTAATCTAAACGGTTAATTGAATATAACCAATTCTTGTATGATTTAGTACCTATATGTTACCTTGGATCAAAATTATTTTATAAGGGTATCTGAGATTAATTATAGGTCAATTTTTTTTCTAAGTTCATACATATTTACAGAATGGCTCTAGAGAGGCATATTATGGTTAATAACTTTATTTAAACCCAATTTGGATGTATTATTCATTAATACATCCCCTTAAGTTATATTATTTTTAATTTAATAGAATATCATATTATTACTAGAGTTTGAGGAATTGGTTTTAACATTCCCTACTTAGTATGTGTGGTTGGGAGATGGAGGATCTCAGAATACATATTGGGAGATAGGAGACATCACATGATTTTTATGGGTTTTAGTTCTAAAAAAATAATGACTGTATAGTTATGCATTTAGATCCGATTGAGACAATAGATATAAAATCATGATAAAAATATTCATGAAATGGCGTACTAATAAGAAGAGGTAAAAATATATCTCTAGGATGAGGAGGATTCACAATCTAATTGTTACCCTTTATAGGTCCCCATTTATAAGGAGTAACTATACAATGATATAGAAAAATCCATGTTTAGAGGGATACATAAACACATCAATTTATATAGCTCAAAGTAATATTTATTTATATATCAATTCATATTTTCATAAATTAATTATTGAAATTAGTTTCATAAACTACATTATATCTATATCTGCAATCCATTATATCAATATTATGGTGAAGTGTTTAGACCAAGAAATATAGTTAGAGACTCATGTTGGTGGAATCGTTCCACTATTTCACCTATAATTTTATCATTATAGACCTGACTATGAACAATTTAATCACTAGGATAGAATAATAAAAAAATATTATATATATGTTAAACATATACCAATGAAGGTTGAACGGTGATAAAACTAAGCACTAATTATCCCAATTCATGACCATTAAAGAGTATTATTATTAATTGGGCTTAGTTAGGTCCTATAGGATGGAGTTTCATACGATGCCAAGTCAAATCACAAGCCTAATGTTTTTCATGTTGGTTACCCAAGAGGAGACGATTCCTCATGGGATAGATTAATAAATGGGTTTCTTCCCAAATAATTCTCTTTAAATACCTCAATGATGAAATATTAACTTCAACATTGAGATTCATCTGGGTAATACTCCAATCGTGTTAGGATAATATTCGATAGAAACTACTAGACATATAGTGAAGAGGATACAGTTGGATGAGATATTATATATTTTATTTGTGTGATATAACATGTAACACTATACATTTTTATTATTTTTCACTAATAATGTAGATTATATCCTGAAGGTATTAAATGATAATAAATTCAAAAATATGGTTGTTATTTTGAATATATATTAATTGTTGATGGTTAGGTATCTCTATAGCCAATTTATGAGAGAAAGTCCTCATGTCTAGTTATAATCTATTTTAGGACAGGGATAAGGATATCCAAAATTATTTAAAAATATAAATATATAGGCTATGTGTTCATAATGAGTCACTTAAAAGTAGATAATTATACTATGTTCAAATTTTATATATTAAACTATGTATTTTATCCCATACTCAATTAGTTCATCAATATATTCATTAAAAATATTTTTTTACTCTAAGATGGTAGATGATAAAGTAAATTATCATTGGGGTATTTATAATAAAAT
The DNA here is from genome assembly GCA_963277665.1 of Viscum album. NCBI lineage: Eukaryota > Viridiplantae > Streptophyta > Magnoliopsida > Santalales > Viscaceae > Viscum > Viscum album. The sequence goes on from OY728137.1 coordinate 420,943,543, forward strand.
TGAGAGAAATAAAATTATCATAAACTCTTGAACTTTTACATTTATATATGATATTTTCTTTTAATTGGATACATCCTCTTAGACGATAAAATTATAATAGATCATATGATGATGATGATCACTTTTCTTAAGATTTAACCAATAATGACTTTGAGGTGAAACATTTTTTTAGTTTCTAGGATATTGTATAAATTGTTATATGATTATCTTAGATTATTCTTTTTGCGAATGTATTTTCCAAAAAGTGGGATCCATTATTATTGTCAGATTGATTCTAAATGTAATTTAATTTGCTAAAGGTGAGGATGACTACTGCTCTAATCATAAGATTACATGAAGACATATTTGTATATGTAGTACCATATATTGAATTTTAGTGTGGAATATGATTTTTTAGTTATTCAAAAAATATTATTTTTTATACATTAATATTTATATTTTTGACCCATAAAATTTTATTACATGAAATATAAATTGCAGATAATGGTCACACTACTGGCTTTAAATAATTTGAGGAAGTATCTACATAGGGAATGGTTTATGGTGTAAAAATATAGGCAATTTTAAGATAAATTATTTTAATTTATTATTAATATTAATTAATTTTATTTATATAGTTATATTAATTTTAAAAATATTCGGTAAATTTTTAGTCAAAAGGAAAAACATTCATTTATAACAAAATTTTGGTTTCATGCATTATATATATTAATATAAAATATTTATTGAAAATTAATATATTTTTAATTTTACATGTTAACATCACGTTTTAGTAATAATTTAAAAATTATCCTTGGATTAATGTTTTTGAGCATTGCAACAAATTTTGTTTTCAATGTATAGTGAAAAATATAGACTATTCATAAAAACTGCCTTTTAGTTTCATGTATTTAAAAAGCCAAATTCTATTTTGGATTAGTTTTAAAATTTTATTAGTTCCCTTTGAATAAAAATAATCCAATAATTTTTTTTAAATCGACATTACTAACGAATTTGGTAAAAATATTTTTTATACAAAAAAAGCATGTTTTAAAAAGCCCATTTTTATCAAATTTTACCTGTTTAATTATAAAATATGTTCGACCTCATCTAGGAATTGAATTTGGAAAAAATTAATTTCATATTTATAGTAGGAATAATTAACATTAGGTAATAATTTCAATTTAATTTTTTTCCATAATGAATGGTAAACACCTTAAAAATCCAGTACAATAGTTAAGGTTAAAACATGTTTACCTATGGATCAACATAAGTGATAAGTGTTAAAAAGACCTATAAACCAGTTTTAATCCTATTTTCTAGAAATATATTGAACCTATAACATCTAAACACTGAAAATGGTACATTATGATCCCTTTTCTTGATTAATACATTAAAATATTTTAATCATTTTAATATCTTCTATTGTGTCCTCTACCCCATTTATAAAATTACTCAAACTCTCCTCCTTTCTCCACACATAATTATTTTCACCTGTATGAATTCCTAAATAAATTACTAAAATACCTCCCCAGATCCTATATTACATTTTTTGGTCATAAAAATATCATATCAAGGCATTTGGTATTAACATTTTTTGATTTTTTGAAGAAGTTGTGTAATTCTTAACCCAACATTTTTGTTTTATCTCATCTTCTATACCCTTAAAATATTCTTCAAAAATCACTAAATAATAACAGAAATATAATTCATATATTTAAATTTCATTATTTAAATATAAAATCCCATATTCATCTCATTATTCAATCAAATATTAAATGAAACCATTGTTTGTGCGTACAATGGACTAGTTCCTCACAAAGCGATGTAATTCATTTTCCATCGTAGACTATCACAGTTGGTTATAATGATAGATCTAATATATATATATATATATATATATGATATTAATTAAATATTTATAATTTGATAAAGATAATATATCATCTAATTTATTACTTTTCAATCCATTAAAAAATGATACCGTCTTACATGATTACATGTGTATTACCACCTCCATGAAGCATTGTGATTTTTATTCATAAAAAAAATATCATGCAACTATATAAAATTTTATTTAAGGAAATAATTTTATATTTAGGATATGATTATCCATAAATAATTATAAAATTATAATTACCTTATATACATAATATTTTTTTAAAAATGGAAACATTACTCATGTATATGTATGACCTACCGTCTCCATGATTATATCAAAAATAAATCTTCATAATATTCATTGATGAATGGTTTTGAAAGTATAATTGATGTTTTAAAATAATGGTTATTTCATGATTATTGTTATGGAGTTGATAAAATAATTACCACTTTGACCATAGTCATCCTGCTAAAGTCATTTTGTATAAATGAGATGAATATTGTGAAAACATATAATAAGAACATAATTGTTTAAGTAAATATATATTGTACTTAATAAAATAAATGGACCAAAGAAATACAAAAATGGTTCATCAAAAAGTAAAAAAATATTATAAGTTTATTATTTAGGAATATAAATAACATTCATGTTGAGTTGGACTTGAGGTAATGAATACATTACCTTAAAACCCATGTTTTAAATATTTTTATGATTTATTTTCTTAATAATTTTCTTCAAGGATCAAATTATTAAAATTATTTTATTAATTTATTTATATGGATATGACTGAATTGTAATGGAAATTTTATATCACTTTTTACTTTTTTTCTATGTTTTTTAAAAGGAAACTTTTTATGTCTTTTATATTGATAATTTATCAAAAAGTAAAAAAGGAATATTCTACTTTAATGTAAACTAATATGTTTATTTTTAATGAAACTTTTATTCTAATTCATAATGGTTAAATGTACATTTTTTTTGAAAATATTTTGATGTTTTTTCATTATTTAAATGTAATATTTATGTGTTTTTTTATTTTCATTAAATTTATTAAGAATTTTTTTGTGACGGTGTTTGGGTAGTTAAGTTTATTTCATTGTAAAGATCATGTTTATTTTGAGGTAATTTTTTTTAAAAAAAGAATTTTTTTATGAATATTCTTAGGGTAATGGGTTTATTTGATTCTTTTTGTATGCCCCTTTCTGAGATTTTTGTTCTCAGACCAAGTTTTAAGATGTTTTTAATATGGATTTAATGATGAGTTGGGACAAGTATAAGGTCAAGATGAAAATTTTGAAGATATATACTAAAAAATAAAAAAAAATATATCATAAAATATTTGTATTATGTGATAATAGATACTATGTTAAAGTGTACAATTTTAATGTAATATTTTATTATATAAGGTTGATGAACTAATTATTTAAAACTCTAATAATAAAATATATTTGGTAATGAATGACAACGAATTCTTGACTAAATAGTCAATTTTATGGATTATTTATGTCATGACCCGTCCCCCAGGGCCTGTGTCGTGGCTAACCTAAGACCACCTTACATAGGCCAGGGGTTGACAACTAACACTAGAAAGGAATTTCCCTATAATGGGAAGGAATTTCCTCAAAACCTATACACATAGAGACAAGGAAGACTATGCACAAGCAAAGAACAACATAAGAAGAAATGTGAAACCACAAATAAAAACCACCACTAAGAGTAATAATAAATATTGAAAGTGAAGGGGGCAAGAATACAAGACCAAACTAAATATAAATACCACAAAAAGGAAAAATTATCTTGAGGTTTTTCTCCATGGATCCTATATGAAGGGTAGGTATATATCTTCACTACAGCTCTCCACATCAACTGGTTACCTCCATACACTGTCTGTCAACCACCTCCGAGCTCCATCTAACCCGGACTCCTCAAGGCTCAGTCAAGCTCTCTGTTGTTTTCACAAGACACAACAAGGTGCAGGCGAATACCATGCATGGGTGAGTATAACAATACTCAATAGGGACCTAGATACCCCTCGAAGGTCTCCTAGGATTCAACAGAGGAAAAACCACAAAGCACAATCTCAATCACAAAGCACAAAGCAAAAGACTCATCTCAAACCAGGTATAACTTAAGTAAAAATGATTAGTTGTAAGGATAGATAATATTATTCTGTTAAGAGGCACTACTGATAATCCACACAAGATTGATTGGTACCAACCCCCACTGACCCACACAAGATTGATAGGTACTAACCCCCACAATCCCACACAGGATCGATAGGTACTAACCCCCACTGACCCACATAGGATCCGACCCACCCAGGATCGATAGGTAATAACCCCCACTGACCCACACAGGATCTCACCCACATAGGATTGATATGCACTAACCCATACTAGATTGCTGAGCATTGACCCACACAGGATCTGACCCAAGTAGGATCGGTATGTACCAATCCACATAGGATCACTGATCACTGACCCACAAAGGATCGATAGGTGCTAATCCACATAGGATCACTAGCTGCTGATACACAGAGGATCTCTAGGTGATGATCCATATAGGATCTCTAGGTGATGATCCCCATAGGATCGATTGGTGCTGAGCCACATATGATCACTCAGTGCTGACCCACACAGGATCTCTAGGTACTAACATTTGTAAGATCTACCTCCAATATCCACCTCACAGCCAGCGACTGGATTCCCGTACAAAGATCACTTGATCCCAGGAGAATCCGTTCCATAAGACATTAGTCATATTTAAACCCGCATGAAGTCCCATAATGAAGTAACCAAATGATCTATCATGTAATAAGGGTTACAATGCAATAGACGCCGCGCCAAATGGTCGCTCGGTCTGAGAGTTATATGAAATTTAATGATGATGGCCTGGTTGGATTTGGGTATGATCCCTCCCGACCATACTCTAACGTTCTCCAAAACTAAATTGGAGTATCCCAAAAGGGCTGTCTCATTCCAAGGATTCTAGCGCCATAGACGGTTCATCAAACAGACGTCTGGTTTGCGAGATACAGACTTTTATACGTATCTAGCCCGAAAAGGGTCTGGGTCTGGTCCAAACTGGGTTCTTCCCATCCCGACCTGCCTTAGATAGGTGTGGTCCATTTGGAAAACCAGTCCTCCAGCTGGCACGGTCCCCCAACCAAGTGTCAGACCAAATCCCCAAATGACAAGCCTACTCGTTTGTTTTAATTGGAACGGGACGTGTGGGGTGCGGGTCCCCATTTCCTTCTCTACGGCTTCGAAGTCACAAAAACCTCCCCACTGCATGTGATGACATGTCACCTTCTTGAAAAATGCATCCATTTGAGATCTAGCAACCCCTACAACTGCCACAGATCAATGCCGCAGATCTTCTCTATGGCACGTGATGGTGCGCCGCGCTGACGAAAATTCTGCGGGGCTCCGACGACGCTTCAGAGCTCTGTTTCCACTCCCGTCTGCACCTACGAGCCTACCAAGATGCTAAAATAGATACATGACCCTATTATTCGAGTTTCCATCAAATTCAAAATTCACCCATGAAGAACGCAGTGATAAAACAAGTGGTGGAGGTTCCGGGCCTTGTTCGTTTGGCCTGCGCCCTCTACATTAACATCATATCAAGAAGGTGCCGAATAAAAACATCACATAGATATTAATTAAGCCCCATTCTAATCTCCTACAACAAACACCCCCAAATTAAAGAACAAGGAAAAGAAAAGAGAGTTTCTTGAATTTAATAACAACCCCTACCTTGACCATGTTGGGTTCACTTACAGAAGAAGATGAAGGTCCGCGTGCGTCGTCATTCATCGCCCGTTAACCTCTAGATTGATTCCTCAATGGGTGTCTTCAAAATATCATTCTTTGTTGGAGGTATATGTTTCCATCACTTTTTCCGGAGTTCTCCCATGGGTTCCCAAAACCCACAACAACAATTTATTTAAATAAGTGGAAAACCTCTCACGTTGGTTCCTTATTATGATTCATTAATGAATCATAATAAATGAGCCCAATTAACCAAAAGAGTTGCAGTTACACAAAAAATGGTTTAAGTAAATAAATTACCCATGTTTATTTCTCGACGTTGCACCACAGTACCGCCAATCGCCACTCAACAGTTTGTAAAAAGAATAAAATAACACCTTTTGTTATTTTTTTTTTCAAAAGTCCAAAAAATTAACTTTTCTGTTGGACTTTTTCCAAACAATGTTAATCTTCACATACGTTAATCCCAAATCTATGAATTCAATGGTGCCCTCAAATTTTAATTCAGATCACTGGTTCAAAATTTAGAAAATGCCGCCCGCACATTTACTAAATGTACCTTAAAAAATGTTCAAAAAAATTATTAACAGTCACCCATGACCCGTGCCGGTCAAGGTTAGGCTCCACCTAAAGAAAAAACACCCTCAAAAGCTCAACGGTACTCTTGGATTTTCAATCTGAGTTACCATTTATAAGTTAAGGATTTTACAATAAAATAACATCCTCTTAATTATTTTATTTACGGCAAAAAACTAACATCCACCGGTGGCCCGCGCTGTCCAAAGTTAGTATCTGCCTAGAAAAAGCATACCATAATGAGCTTAGTGGTGGTCTTATATTTATAATCCGAGTCACCATTCATGAGTTATAATCCTTTGAAAAATAAAATAATTTTTATTTTATTATTTTATTTATAGTTATGCCATTTTCGGATTTTATTACCAGAGGCCTGCGCCGACAGAACTTTACTCTTTCTTATGGTAAAACCGCCATCCTAAATGCAACGATGCCCTCAGATTTTTGATCCAGGAACCTGATTAAGAGTTATTCCACTCTTTCAGGAAAACCACTCACAAGCTTTATTTAAAACTTAACATTTTTCGATGGATCATTCTGGGCACTCCGGGACTCGGAATCACGCGTCGTTAGATATTGTAGTCTTGAAATAATTCTATATAATTAAAAACAATTATATGGAAATTCCGGGACTTTAAATTATCCCAACTTTATGGTGTTACGTCTCTGAAATCCAAAAAAAGGTAAATCAAACAAATGAGGGTACTAAGAACGAATCTAAGTCTTCCACTCCCATATGATCTCATGGAGGTTCCTGTGTTTCCACCAAACTCACACTAGAGGGATCAACCATCCACATAGGACTCTCTATTTTCGATCCTCTATCTCCATTGGGAACTCTGTAAAAGTCTCCCTATCATCAAAGTCCAACTCGCCCTAGTTGATAACGTGAGATAGATCATGCACGCACCTCCTCAGCTGTGACACATGAAAAAAATTATGCACCTAGTGTATCTGTGGGAGAAGAACTAAGAGGTATGACATCTTTCCAACTCTACTGAGAATCTAGAATGGTTCGATGATCCTTATATATATCTTTCTGCCCCAACCAAATCTCTACATTCCTTGTCGGGATGAGACCCTTAAGAAGACATGGTCGCCCTCCTCGAACTCTAAGGGTCTATGTATATCATCATCATAAGACTTCTATCTACTCTGTGTAGTCTTCATCCTCTCCTAGATGATCTTCACTTTCTCAGTGGTAGCTTGTACCAACTTTAGACCCAAAAGTGCCGACTCCCCTTGGTTTGTCCAGCATAGAGGTGATCTGTACGGTCGATCGTACAAGGCCTCAAACGGTTCCATGATAATGATGGAGTGATAGCTATTACCATATGCAAACTCCACCAGTGGTAGGTGGTACTACCAAATGTAGCCAAAATCCATGACACAAGCACGAAGCATGTCCTCCACAGTCTGTATGGTCTGCTTCGACAGACCATCTGTCTGGGGGTAAAAGCTAGGCACAAATGTGCATGAACCTAATGCTCAGCTTTAACTTGCTGACAAGTGAGGCATCGTGATATGAAATTTGCCACTAATTTCTTCATTACTTTCCATAATTACTGATTCCAGAGGTCCCAATATATATTTTACACACCCATATGTACTGCCAAAATGAATGTGTGGAAGTCCCTCAACACCTCCTCTCGTAGCGTCATTGGTACCATGGTGCATCCTATGAAGATGATGACATGGTCCCCACCTTTAGAAAATCCATTAGGAGCACATCCCGAGGATAACTGAGTACGTTGGCCCTCACATTAAATATTCCCAAGTTGTGCCTCCCTGAATCGCTGAAGGAGTGGGGGAGTAACTATCATAGACTAGAGGTAAGCTGCTCCATCATTATCCACAAAGGATAACTGCAATGCGGCTAGCTGCTCTATCTCCTCACTCAGCAACTGTAGACCAACCCTACTGCTGAGTGTGTCTTCCACCAAATTACCATTACGAGGAGTATAAAATATCTCAATGTCATAGTCCTGGAGGAACTCTATCCATCGCTGCTATCTTAGGCTCAGGTCCTTCTATGAAAAGATATACCTGAGACTCCTGTGATCAGAGTAGATAGTAAACCATTCTCCCCACCATACTCTTAGCTCATAGATCTCTGTGGAGGCCAATTGATATGCAGTTATAGATATTGGTGTCTTCCTTAGGTACAACTCAATGTAGAAGTCCCTCATTTTGTGGGGAGGTAATCCTGGAAACATCTTTTGAAAGGATGTTCCTATAATCTTCCACTACTGTTGGGAACTGAAAACTAAAAACACACGCTGTCACGAGGGTAAGGCTGTCTGACTCAAAATTGATCGGCTGCACCCTCATATGCAAGAATTTAACCCGTTCTTCTTTGTTTTACTTTTTTTTCGACCATGTAATTCCCCATTCCAATGCTACGGATATACCACATCCTTTTTTCCCCTAAAACAATCAATTTGATCATGAACTGTGGATGACCAATCCATACCCAAAATAACGTCGTAGGGCCTCGATGCTATCACCAAGAGGTCCCAACCGAAACTATTACCTCAAGGGTTAGATCACAACGTCGACATAAGTGTGATTATCGAGTTTCCTCCCATAGGTATTTCTAGACGCAAGGGTTATGTCAACGGTTTAATAAGAAACTCTAGGTCTTGAATAAGATTTGTGACAAGAAGGAATGATTAGTACCTATGTATATTAATACGGAAACTAGTAGTAGACACATAATATACTTCAAATTATTTCTGGAGCCCTTGGGTCACACTTTCTGACCACATACAGCTACTCCCTTCCCCTGTCCTCTAGCTCCCTAATCCTAGTGGGGATCACATTGGGGTGGAGGTTGTAACATGTAGAAATGTATACCACCTCATGCTTCTCTCATAGCTCCACTTACATGTTTTCTACCCTACATATTCATCTGTCCCTATCACTTCCTCTTCTCGAAACATTTTACAAGACCAAGTCTCTAATACTGGCATCAGTTTCCTGCTTTCCCACTGCTAACATTCACTGGCTGCATCTACTCATCCATTGAACATTCAACCCCAAAGGTTTTATCTAGCACCCTAACATTAGTAGGAACACAAAGAGGAATAGTGATGTTTTAGATGTCCCTAAACACATCTCACTCATAGGTCTAAGCCCTGAATCACTATTCATATCGTATTCATTGAGTACCTAGAATTGTAGGTACACCTCGACAAATACATAGGTACCGACATGTCATCCCGCTGAAGCTGTAGGAGCGCTTAGGAACAAATACCCTTAAATTTTATGGAAAGATACCCCTTATATTAGGAAGGTTATCAAGATCTATCCATAGAAAATTCCCCTCATCGTAAGATAGGGGTAATATAAACCCTTCCATCACCCTACTGAACCACAAAGTATGCTCACTGCCAGGACCACTATCTAATCTAACGGTGCCCTGGCTAGTTGGAAACTCAGTAACCACCTCAAGATAGTCATATACTGCCTATGATTTAGTCTTACCTCAGAACCAAAGGGGTATCTATCACTGAAACCCGTGTAATGCACTAAGCCTATATGTGTCCTCTACCGGTAGTGTCAGTAGTAACTTCTGACCAATGGGCAGTTGTATTGCCGGGACACAAATCAAAGGTACCATCTCAGGAAATGGTCCCCGTACCGAATTCTCCTCACAATGCAGACCATATTCATTGACACACTCTAGAATCCTTGCTGGCTATTTGCGTGGAGACATCTTGATAGAGAATCATGATGAACCACAGACAAAAGGTCATACCTGGTGAGATGACTCAAAAGAGATCAATAGAAAAACATCTTCAAAACACATGCAACTAGTGTTTTCGTGTACCAAGTTGGAAAAAAAATTCAGGGTCCTGGTGTACGGACATGTCAACTGCTGCACCAACACTAGACCCCCCGAACTGAAACCCAAACTCAAGACACTTAACACTATTGATTCATTGAAAACATAAACACTTAGTTATTTTGGTAGAACCAAATCCTCTGATACCACATTGTCACAAACCATCCCCCGGGGCCCATTCCGTGACTACCCCAAGCCCACCTTCCATAGGCCAGGGGTTGGACACTAGAACCAAAATCATTTCCTTATAATGGGAAGGCATTGCCTCAAAACCTATACACACAGAGATAGGGAACACTACGCACATGAAAAGTACAACAGAATAAGAAAGGTGAAACCACAATTAAAAACCACTACTGAGTGTAATTGTAAATACTGAAAGTGAAGGGGTCCAGAATACAAGCCCAACTAAAATGGAAATACAGCAAAAGAGAAAACATATCCTGAGGTCATTCATCAAGGATCCTACCTGAAGGGAAGCTATATCTCATCACAGCGGCTCTCCACATCAACTGGTCACCTCGGTGCACTTTCTGTAAACCACCTCCGAGATCCATCTAGCCCTAACTCCTCAAGGATAAGTCAAGCTCTCCGTCATCTTCACAAGACACAACAAGGTGCGGGAAAAGCTTGTGCAGGGGTGACTATAACAAATCTCAGTAGGGACCCCGAGACCCCCCGAAGGTCTCCCATGATTCCAAAAATGAAAAACCACAAAACATGATCTTAATCACAAAGAAGAAAGCAAAACACTCAACTCAAACGAGGTATAAATTAAGTATATAAGTATAGATGATTATTCGTAAGGCTAGATCATCTTATTATGTTAAGAGGCACTTCTACTAACCCACACGAGATCGATAGGTACTAACCCCCGCTGACCCACACGGGATCTGACCCGCCCAGGATCGATAGGTACTAACCCCCACTGAGACACACAGGATCTGACCCACATAGGATAATTGAGTGTTAACCCACACATAATCGGTATGTGCTGACCCACACAGGATCGCTGATCACTGACCCACACAGGATCTAACCCATACAGGATCGATATGTGCTGATACACAGAGTATCGCAAGGTGTTTTTCCATAGAGGATCGCTAGGTGGTGATCCACACAGGATCTCTCGGTGCGAAGCCACGCACAATCGCTCAGTGATAACCCACACATGATTTCTAGGTACTATCTGCCGCAAGATCTGACTCCAATGTCCACCTCACAGCCAGCCACTAGATTCCCATACAAAGAAAGCTTGATTCTGAGAGAATCCGCCCCAAAATCCAATAGTTATATTTCAAACGGCACTAAGTCCCATGAATAAGTAACCAAATGATCTATCATGTCTTAAGGGTTTCAACACAATATAAGGAGCTTCAATCGGACGCCTGGTCAGAGAGTTATAGGCATTTTAATACCGAGGGCCCGATTAGATTCTGGTACGATCCAACCCGGCCAGACTCCAAATTTTTCCAAAACATAGGTAGAGTATCTCAAAAGACTGTCATATTCCAAGTATTCCAACACCACAGACGGTTCATCAAACACACATCTGGTTTGCGAGATACAGCTTTTTATGTGTATTTGGGATGAAAAGGGATCGGGTTTGGTCCGACCCAATTGGACTGACCTGACCGGTTCCAGCATGGGATGAACTGACCTGGTTCGGGTTGATCTAACACTGACCCTATCCAGGTCCAATCCAAGTTCAGCCCGGCCCTACCCGAACCTGCTGGTCTGCGGACCGGCCCGACCTGCCTCGGCTGGGTGTGACCAACTAGGCGAACTGGACCCCCAACTAGCGTAGTCCGCTAGATGGGTGGCAGTCTAAATTCCAGAATAGAAAGGCTATTCAGGTGTTTTAATAGCTAGAGCCACGTTTCGACACCCCTTTTGTCAATGTGACCCATGGGGTATGGGTCCCCATCTCCTACGCTGTGGATTCGAAGCTACAGCCACCTCCCCGCAGCGCACGACGGCGCACCGCTTTCCACCAAAACACGGCCGGCTGAGAGCCGGCCACCCCTGCAGCCGTCGAAGGTCAATTACATGGATCTCCTCCAAAACATGATGTCATGGATCTACTCCACAGCATGAAACGATGGATCTTCTGTGGGGATCCGATGATGCTCCTATGCTCCGTTTCCACTACCATCTGTGCCTACGAGCATCTCAGGAAGCCGCCGTCCCTGCGTGACCATCTGATTCGCGTTTACATCAAATTAAAAATTCCCCCTCAAAGAATGAAACGATAAAACAAGTGGCAGAGGGTCCAACCCTTTTTTGTTTGGTCGGCACCCTATGCGTTAGCATCATATTAAGCGATCACCAAATTAAAAATCACATAGATATTGATTAAGCCCCGTTCAAATCTCCTACAACAAAAACCATCAAATTCAAGAACAAGGAAAATAAAAGAGACTTTCTAGAATTTAATAACAACCCCTACCTTGATCACATTCAGTTTTCTTGTAGAAGAATAAGAAGGTCCACGTGCGTAGTCATTCATCGCCCGTCAACCTCCAGATCGATTCTTCAACAGGCACCATCAAAACTTTGTTCTTCGTTGGAGGTAGATGTTTCCAACACTTTTTCAAGAGTTCTCCATGTGGGTTCCCAAAACCCATGCCAACGATTTAATTAAATAAGATGAAAACCTCCCACATTGGTTCATTATTATGATTCATTAATGAATCATAATCAATGAGACTAATTAACCGTAAGAATTACAGTTACACAACGAGAGGTTTAAGTCAATAAATGACCCACGTTTTTTTCTTGAAGTTGCACCATAGTCCCACCATTTCCGCTCAACTATTTTCAAAATGAATAAAATAACACCTTTTTTATTTTTTTCCCAAAATTACAAAAAAAATTAACTTTTCCATCTGATTTTTTATGAAAAAAGTTAAGATTCCCTTAAGAAAATCCCAACACTGCGAATTCAATAGTTCCCTTGGATTTCAATTCTGAGCACCAGTTCAAAAGTTAGAGAATTACACCAAAATTTTTACTTAAAATACCTTAAAAAAAGTTAAAGAAATTATTAAAAGTCACCCTCAACCCATGCTGGTTGATGTTTGGCTTCGCCTAAGGAAAACATGCCCTTATATTTCTGATTTGGGAACCCCTTTAAGAGTTATTCCACTTTTTTAGTAAAACCACTCACATGAGCTATTTAAAACCTAACATTTTTCGATGGGTCATTCCGAGCACTCTGGGCCTCAGAATCACATACCATCAGATTTCACGGTCTCGAAATAATTCCATATAATTAAAAAATTATTCATAAATTCCAAGACATTAAAATTTAAGTATAGGTCCTAATATTTATTATCAGATAAAAGGTTTAGATAATTTTATATGTTAAGATAATTTAATTAAATTATCATAAAAGATTATAATTAATGGTTTTAATGAAATAGAATTTTAATATTTCCATTTTTCATTATCTTATATATGTATTCTTAGAATGGGTTTACATTTAATAAATAATATATCTGAATTATTATTGGAACAATGAAGAATATAATATTTTAATTCAGTAACCTTGAATGGTTGGAATTGGAATTGAGATGTTTTTTTTATAATGACTCATTTTATGCATGTTACAAATGGTAGTGTAATCTATTCTAGATAGAAACCATATTGACCACATAGGAACATATTTATAGTGGAGAATTTTATGAAATATCACCCTCTATCATTAAGTGGATCTTCAAACTCACTTCTAGTGAAGGAATGGATTAAATATATAGAAATGATATTTGATGACATGATTTGTTTAGATAATCAAAAGGAAAATCCCAATATTTACCATTTTTAAGGAGAATTCGATTAATATTTCCTGATTATTAATAATACTAGAGAAAGTAAAGATATTTATGAAATGGAATGCAAAATATTTAAGAATATTTTACTTGATATTTATTTTTCTTAGGTATTTTGAATTCAGATGGAAGTGTAATTATTAGAATTGATAAAAAAGAAGGAATATTCATTATTTGTTTATGAAGAAGATTTCAAATAATTATAATGTTACAGACCAAATGTTATATGGGTACCTTATTATAAAATTAGTTGGTTTTACTCAAGATCAAAAACATGATAGTAAATATGATAGACCTCACATTATTTTATAAGTTTTTATAATCATTTTTTTTGTTCCAAGTAGATGGAAATGATTTTTTTATGATCATTTGTTCTATAGAAAACATGATGATTTTTTAGTTGGTAGAAAAATAGGAACATTACATAAAATAAATCTAATGGAAAGAAAATTACATTTTCAGTTTGTGATAGGTGTGTTAAAAAAACATTATTTAATGTATTATAAAATTTGGGAAGTTATTTTTATATGGTATGTTTGGTAATATAGATCAGGATTGAATTTAAGAAGATCATTTTAGTGGTAAGAACAATTTCGATAAATAGGAATAAAGTGTTTAAAATGTAACTAGACAGGTAATTATAAGGATTCATGTCCAAAAAAGATCTAAAATTATTTAAAGTGGTAAGACTTTAAATAGATGGGTGTGGTGAAATCCATTGAAACTACTTCACTAGATGTTTTTCTATTAAACAAAGAGGTATTAGGTATATGAAATATTTATTAATATCATTACAATTCCTTTTTTTATTTGAGGTCTACACATTATTTTATTTTTAAGAAATTTTCTGGTCAAATGAGAATTTCACCACATGAAATGATGTCATGAAATTTGGAAAAAACACTTGGGGTAGTATTTGGGAAAAAGAATTTATAGTGATATTTATTTTACAATATGTGGAAAAAAATTCTTTAAAAGAATTGTTTTATTTCCTAATATTGAATTTGATGTTATTTTGGGTATGGAATAGATATTATCAAGTCATTCTAAGATGGATTAGAGAGAAAATGAATTTATTTCCGAAATGAGATTCTGTTTGAATGAAACAATGAATTCATATATTTCATTACATATCAATAATATAAGAATTTTATGATATATGGAAATGAATTTATATTTCTCATGTTGTTGAAAATAATAAAATTCTTTATATTAATGATTTTTTGATAAAAAATGAATATCAAGATGTTTTTAATGATGAATTATCTAGTATTGTACTAGATCAAGAAATTGAGTTTATAATTTTCTTAGTGCCTGATGCTAAGATAATATAAAAACTTCCTTATTTAATGGTTCATGCAGAACTTCTAGAATTTTAAAACCAGTTGCATCAGTTTCTCGATAAATGTTTCATTTTTCCTATAATTTCACTTTGAGGTGCTCACAGTTTATTTCTTAAAAATAAAGAGGATTCCACTAGGATTTCCATTGATTATAGATCATTGAATTATATCAATGTTAATATTTTATCTCTTTATACTCATTGTGATTACTTTTTTGATATGATTTAGGGAGCTTAGTATATTTTTAATATTTATATCTGGTCTGGGTATGATAAGGTGAAAGTGAAAGAGTATGACATGCCTAATATAATGTTCCTTACTAGGTATGAGCATTATGATTTTGTGTTTTTTCCTAATGTCTGAAAAATAATCTAGCTATATTCATGAATCTTATTAATTGAGTTTTCAACAAATATTTGAAATTTTGTTGTGGATGTGTTTATTTATTTTATTTTGGTTTATTATAAATATTATTAGTATCATAAAAAAATATTAGTAATTTTATAAAAACCATGAAATAAATGAAGTTATATGTAAAATATAATATTGTGATTTTTGGTTATAAAATATCTCATTTCATTGATATATCATTAATAATGATGGAAATATTATTTATCATTCTAATAGTTGTGTGGTTGGTGAATGGAAAATAGATAATTTGTTTACTAAGATTTGTAGTTTTATTATATTATGAGGTTATTACCACGAGTTTGATGAAAAATTATATGGTTTTCTATCCCACTAAACATGATATCATGAAATTTATTTAAGCTTATCCAGATAATAAAATGTGATGAAGCTCACTAATAATTGAAAATATTTGTAGTAATTTTTTTATTATTTTCTCTTACATCTAGAAATAGTTATTTTTTATCAATAATGATACTTCAATTAGGGGTCTTGAAAGTGTTTTAATATATAATGATTGGGTATTTTCTTATTATTTCAGTCAATTAAAACATCACAAACAAAAATATCATATATATTACCTTGAATACACTATTCCATTGTTTGATTTAAAAATTTGGAGAAATCATTTATATGGATTAATGTTTTAAATATATAGTAATCATAAAAGTTTAAATTAAATATTCTCTCATAAAGTGTCAAATATGAGATAGTGGAGATAGTTTTTATTGATAAATGATTATGAAAACACAATTAATTACCATATTTGTAAAGTAAATAGAGTAGTTGATGATTTGAGCTGAAAAGATAATTCTATATTAACTATGTTATATCAGGATCATGAGTCTTTGGTAAATTATTTTATAAATGTTGTTTTAGAAAATGTTTGTGGAAAAACATTAATTTTTTTCTGATGTCAGTGAAATCATCACTGTCAAGAAAAAATTATCAATCTTGTAAGGATGCTCATATTTTATAGGAAAAGTTATAATCTATCATGAAGAGTAAGTTTCTAGAGTATACTATTTGTGAAGAAGGTGTTATTATATTTGGGAAGGGTTTGTTTGTTCTAGGTAATTCCAAGTTGAATAATGAACAGTCGAGTAAGGTTTATAGTTTTCTATTTTATAATCACCCTCTCTAAAAAATGTTAGGATAATATAATGAAAATTTCTAGGGAGATGGAATGAAGAAAGATATTTTTGATTTTACTATAAAATATTTGACATTTCAATAGGTTAATGAAGACTGAAAATTACCAAAGGGGATGCTTTGGTCTTTTCTAATTCTATAATGAAATGGAAGAATATATCTATGGATTTAATTATGGGATTATCAATGAAATCATGAGATAATAATGTGATTTGGGTAATTGTTTATCAATTTTCAAAATATACTCATTTTATTCTCATTGAAGTTAATATATCTCAGAGTGGGAAGAAATGTTATACAAAAAACCAAAAGAAATATTATTAATTTTTGGTAGAAGATTATGTTTTTATTAAAGTATCCCCATGTAAAAGTGTTAATTATGTTGGTAAAAATGAAATGTCAAGTATGTAGTTTGTTGGACCATGAGAAATTTTTGAGAATATTGGATTTCATTAATACCTAGTCACATTTCCTATATTTTTATCTTAGATA
Source organism: Viscum album (assembly GCA_963277665.1). Classification (NCBI taxonomy): domain Eukaryota; kingdom Viridiplantae; phylum Streptophyta; class Magnoliopsida; order Santalales; family Viscaceae; genus Viscum; species Viscum album. The sequence goes on from OY728137.1 coordinate 420,960,825, forward strand.
CATGATTTATTTCATGTTCCACTTTTAAGAAAATAAGTGTCTGGTGCTTCTCAGGTTTTGAGCCTAGAATTAGTTCAGTTAGAAGAGAATATTTATTATAAGGAAAATCAGTTTTAGATTCTTGACCATATAGAGAAATTGTTTCAGAATAACGTGATTTACCCAGATACCGTTTTGTAAAAAAACTATATGATTGAAAAAGAAACATGGAATCAGAAAATTATATGAAGAAAAATGTCCTAATTTATTTAAGTAATGAATAGATTTCTTAAGAAGAAATTTCAAAAACGTTATATATTTTAAAAACCTTTTTAATGGTAATATATATCATTTTTAAGTATTATTAATATTCATTAGATATATTTTGTAGAGTTAAATTCATTATATTATTATTTGATAATTTTTTAGTCAAAATGGAAAAATTATTATTTCTAAACTAATTGGGGTTCTATGGATTATATGATTCTATTTAATAGATTAAATTATAAATTAAAGAATATGAATTTTTAAAAATGAACCTCATTTTTCAATTTATCATGTCAAAATTATGTTAGGATAATTTTTTTTATAATTTTCTAAAAATTTGATTTTTCAATGAAGATTGAAAATACTGATTTTTATTGAAAATTTCATTTATTTTCAAGTATTTACAAAGTAAAAATTATATTTTTGTACTATTTTTAAATGTTTTATTATTTCCATATAAATAAAAAATATCCAAAAATATTTATTAAAATCAATATTATACTTTGATTCAGTATAAACACATTTTTATACTAAAAAATAATTATTTCAAGAAAATTATTTTTCATCACATTTTGAAGGATTATATTTAAATTAAATTATTTCAAATTATTGAATTGAATTTGATAAAATCTATTCCATATTTGTAATAATCATAAATAATATTAGGAAATAAGCCCATATTGGTTTTTTTGATAATGTATTTTATAATTAGTGAAAGACTATTACCACAGTTACCATTAAAAAATGTTTACCTAGGTTATACATAAGCGATAAGGGAGAAAATTACCCAAAAACTGTATAAATACTATTTTATTAACATATTTAAACCTAATAACTTATAAAATTTATAAATGGTCAATTTATTGATCCATTTTTCATGATAATGACATTAATATATTTTAATCTTTCAAGAATTTTTAAGTGTGTCCTCTCCCACACTAAAAAAAGGAAACCCCTTTCCCACATCTATCCAATATTAAAAAGCCTTTTGGATTATAAAATATCATTAAAAATCCCTTTCGTATAGCCCTACCCATTTTCTAGAGGTCCCTTTTTGAACATAAAACCAACTTCACAAATCATTATATATTAACAAAAAAATTTTGTTTGTAGAAGAGGTATAGTTCTTAACCAAGTGTTTTCATTTTATTTCTTATTATACCTTCTTAAAATATTCATCAACCATGAAGAATCAATAACACTAGTATCTTACATATAATTATATTTTTTTACATTAATGTAATAACCTATATATATATATATATCCTTCTTCTGTCAAATGGGAAACAAAACCACTATTTCTATGCACAACAGACTACCATATCACAAACAGATAAAATTAATTTTTCATCACCTCCTATCACATATGGATATAATTATAAATACAATGTATATATATATATGAAATATATGAAATATTTATCATTGTAGAAATATAATATATCATCCACTTTCATAGCATTATGTCCATTAAAATATGATAACATCAATCATGTGTACGTGTGTATTACCAATTATATAAAGTGTTGTGATTATTATTTTTTATAACAATATCACATGGATTCCATATATAAGTGTATTTGATAAATACTATTATATTTATGACACTATAATCCTTTTATAAATATATAACAATACATAATTTATTTTCATCATGTTCATTGAAAAATTGAAATGTTTCACATGTTTATGTAAAACCCACCTTCACCATGATTGTAACAAAATTAATTTTTCATAATCATATTAGATGAATGTTTCTAAAAGTATATTTTATGTATAACACATGTAATTATGCAATTATTGTTATTATATGTATGATAGAATAATGTACTCTTTGAACATTGTAAACCTACTGAATTAAATCTGGATTTGTGAGTTGAATATTATCAAAACATCCGATGTGATGTTTATTTATTATGTAATTCTATATATAATGGAAATAATTTAATATAATGAGTAATAAATTTGAAAATGTTTCAGAATCAATTAAATAATTTTAAAAGGTTTATTATCTAAGAATATAATGATTGTATATGATGATTCAGACTCGATGTAAGTGATAATTTACATTAAAAAAACATATAAAATGTATTAAATATGTAGTTTCTAAATATTTTTATTCCTTTTATATATTCTTAAAAAAATTATTAATGTATTTATATGAACATTGTAAAGACTTATAATTTTATAACTAAAATTTCATTCTTACAATTATGTCAAAACACAAATAAATCACATAGAGAACCCAATAAAAATATTATTCTCATAAACAAATAACAATACATTAGTTAGCCAATAAACCAATAGTAATGATAAATATTACAGTGGGACAATAAATTGAAAATAATTTAAGAATAATGGGAAAGTTTGGACCTTCTCAATCTACTAGAATGAATGAACTCACGAACAAAGCTATTGAAATAAAACATAATGTTAGTGGAAAAATATTCATCACGAAGATGAAATTATAAATAATCTTGATAGAACATATAAGTGAATAATAAATGAATATAAAAAGATAAATTTTTTATAATTTAAGCAACCTATAATGTGGCAATAGTAACCTGACCCTTGAAATAGTAATCTGACCATTTGAAACAGTAATCTCATCATTAGAATAGTATCCTCTCCTAGGAAAGTATAAATAACATTAGGTATATTATAAATTAAAATATGATATAATTATTTCATGGTATAAGTAATAAAATGTTTTTAAAATGATAAATTATGTGTTGGTATTTTTTGTAAATGTAAATTTTTATTTATATTTTTGTAATTAAGATGAAGATTTACAAAAAAAATCATTTTCATAAAACATAATAATAAATTAATATTTTAATGTATTATAATTATATTATAATTGTATGAGACCATATTTAAATTTTTAGAGTAAAAAAAATCAATTCTAATTTAAGAATCAGTATTTTTCTAATAAATAATGATTTTATTAAAAACATTCTCATATTTAGAAATTTATTTTCATAAAATTTAATATATTTTTTAAATCTACATGTTGAAAAATTATTTGGGTTAATTTTTTGGATTTTAATAAAATAGTTGAGTATTTGTGAATAGTGAAATACGTTAATTTACTATATTTAACAAACACGTGATTTTTTTAGTCATGTATGATATATGGATGATGTAATCAACCATTTTTTTGAACTCCCTATAATAGTTTACTATATTTAGTAATTGGATCAAAACTATTGATATTATTGATCCAAAATAATAATCTAATGAACATAATAATAAAAAACACCCCTCTCCTCCCCCAATAAATACCCCCCTCACCACTCCTTATCCTCACACCATCTAAGACCTTTATATGTTTAATATTATACCAAATTACATTCCCAATACTCTCAAAAAAAAATCCAAGTACTACTTCTCTCAACAAAATAACAATTCAATGTTCTTTAAGGGGTTCTTAAAGGAGGTGATATTCAAGAGTTAAATTTCTCAATCCATCTCTTTTAATTTATTTTCTTATTCTAACTTCTACTGATCTCCATAATATGAAAAATCATAATAAATAAAATATAGTTTATATAATGTATTTTTATTTTTCTAATTGAATATCTTTTATCCACCCCTTTTCTCATCCTCTTTTATTCAATGAAATGATATCGTTGTCCAAATTATGGTGTTTTACCGTCTCTATGGATAGTGAATTTTCATTTTCAATTAATTCATTGAAGGGGAGTTATAAAACCATTTTTATGGTTAAAAAATATTTTAATATATATATATATATAATAACATTTTTCTTTTTGTAGGTCTAATATATAGACATAATTTTCAATAAAACAAAGCTGTTGTGTGATGGCCACAAAAACTGTGAAAAATAAATAGACCAATTCTCATTAAAATTTTATCAAATGAATCATCCTCATACCCGAAAAAACTATATGTGAAAAAATTTAAATTTATATAATGTAATTAATAGTATACAATTTTACTTCTGGTGAATTATTTACATTTGATAAGAACTTTCATAATTTTACACATGTGAACCAACCATGAAACCCAAAAAACATTCTCAGAATGACAAAATTGGCCTTTATAACTCATCAAAAAAGACAAAAATTAACTTAATATTATAATAAGTAAAATAAATTTGTAATATGATCTCAATTAAGTATTTAGTGAATCTAATTTGATTATCTCCGTAATTTAGGGCATGTATATACTTCCTTCAGACATAAGGTAAGGGATCTCTCTAACATCCATTTTTTCATTGGAATATTCTTTGTTTATCATTAACTGAATGAATTTATTCATTATTAAATTATAAATCCCCAAAATTCTATTTATATGTTCTAAAATTATTTATCTAGATCGATTAATCTTTATTTAATGGTAAAATACATATTTAATAAGTTTTTCTTCTTAATTCTTCCTGATAAGAATGCTCGATTAAAGGGAACACCCTCATTGATTACCCACTTTCAAGTACACTCCATAAAATACTTTTAGACCCCAAAATTATAATAAAACACTAATTTTATCATGAAAAAATATCTTATTTAATTTTTTATTCTATGGAAAAAATTAATCCTTTAACCTGTTCAAATACACTTTATTCGTTTCCTTATAATCGTGTTAATGTGGAACATTTCCAAATAAAAATAATGACTATTTTTAGATGTTTTCACTTATATTGAACATAATATATCATTATATATGAATAATTTCCCTTATTAATGTCCATGTATGATTCAAATCCCCTCTTTCATTGATACCATTATTATACTAACCTTGGTTATTCCTTATGACGTGATTATAATACCCATTTGTTTCTATGGTAAACCCTCTTGTGTATTATTTATGTCAGCTTATTTACATGCAACACATATTCATGGAAATATTATGATGTGTATTACTAGATAGTGATCCAATTAATTGATTAGTGTTTTATCTAATGATACATTCTATATGGGATTCAGGAGTAAACGAAATCCATTATGGGACTCTGTCCACCATGTGATATTGTCTTATAAGTTAGACTTGACTCATGTTTATGCCATGTTTTATGTTTCTTGAACATTCCATTATGTCCATTATTATATGATTAAATGTTTTATATATTATTATTCAATAATTTTAATCATGATCCATCCTATTTTATCTTATCATGTTATTCCTTCTAACTCATGTGTTCTGCTTTATTCCCATGTTTATTACCTTATTGGTCTATTTAGATCATCCATTTTGTCAATGTATTCCCTAGGTTATCCTATGAAACTATAGGATCTCAAAGGGAGTTATGAGATCGTTATGGAAATTAAATTAAATAGTTTATTATTTTAATATAACATTATCTAATTATGTACTTAGTCTTTTAATGAAAATAGACTATATGATCCTTGGTTTGTATTTCATGGAAAATTATTCTTAAAATCATTTAATAATATTTGAAAAATTCTAGGGTCGATATAGTTTCTATCAAAGTATGGTCTAGTTATTTTTTGGGATTATGACTATAAAAATTTAGTATGATCCCTAGGGAAAATTATACCCCCTTGAATAACCTATACTGAAACTTAAGGAATAAAAAGTTAGTATATACTTTATATTTCTTCAATTAATAGCAATAAATAGGAGAATATGTGATAAAAACCAATGTGATATGCAATGTTATAATTACCCTAATTAGATTCCAAATTTTATAGGAATGGGAGCCCATAACTTTAGGATAATTCTATCTTAAATGGATCAATTTATGAATAATAACATTAATTGTGTGGAATGGAATCCTTATCCTAAGAAAGGAAAAGTTTTAGTCAAATACTTTATGAGACAAAGGCATCATATATTTAGTGAATCATTCATTCCCCTAATCAAGGATAAATTAATTAACTCATTTGAGAAGATATTATATGTCATTCAATTATTAGAAGAAGTGAAAGCTGTTTGTTGGCCAATGATTTTGATGAGTAAGGTGATCAGTGGTGGCCACTGATCAAAAACACAAATTTTAAAGAGCTAATTTATTCACTATAATGGGATATAATCATGAATTGTTTTTCAATAAATATTTACCTTGAAATATCCATTTAAATATGGAGAGGTAGTTCCTCATACTAAAGCAAAATGATGATGAATCTATCGAGTGTATGAGGAAAAATTTACAAGACTTGCATGGAAATACTACATATTTATCATGAAATTTGAATGTAAGTTGGATCACTTATTTAGTGGATTAAGGTTGAGTCTATGTAAAGACATGGTTATTAATGACCTTGATAGCTAGGAGGAGACAATCCGATGTTCCCTAAAGGTTGAGATGTACATTGGTAACTCATAGTGGTCTCATGGGATCAAAGATAAAAGGAGGAAAATATAATTTAGTATGAGTGGATCCAAAGATAAATTATATAAACGAAATAAAAAACAATATACCACATGTCAAAAGTGTGGGAAGAAGTATCCCTAGAACTGTCTAAAGTATACTAGATATGTATAAAATGTAGAAGAGAGGGGAATAATGCTAATAATTTCTGAATTGATTTGAATAATTCCAATAATATATAATAATAAATGATTGTTCATATCAACACCCAACCTATATTACAGTGTTTAAAATACAATAAACATGTGCAGTGTATGAGGAAATTCCCTAATCCAAGAACTCTCAGAGTCAATTAATAAAAAAAACATCCAAGGTAGTAGAGAACAACATATTTTATCAGTACCATTGAGGTGGATCCCAACAATGATATGGTGATTGGTAAGTTGTTTATTCATTCATGAACATCTAACATACTATTTGATTCCATTTCTATGAATTCTTTTATATCTTTCAAGTTTATTATAACTATTCAATCTCCACATAAAAATAATATGTTTGAGTAATCTATGAGAACAATGAATGGGGAAATTATTTCATCTAAGGTATATAACTCCTCACTAGTTAATGTTTGGGGACTTAACCTATATCAAAATATTTTATTACTTCCTTTTTTTAGTTTTATGTTAAATTGTTCATGGATTATAAGTCTTTAAAAAAATCCCACCTCATCTATTAAGAACGGGATATTATTCTTCACATCCTAAGTACTCAGCCAATTCTGTACAAGTTTAAGGAGGAGGATGAATCTATTTTAAAATCATCACCTAAATTAGGAATGTTATTTCTTAATGAGGAAGAATTTGTATCTCAAATTATTTAGACAAATGAGATAATGATTCTTGAATAAATTTCGATTTTGAGGGAATATGTTGATGTGTTTCATAAAAAATTTCATGGTATTCCTCATGACTGAGAGGTTGAGTTATCAATTGATTTGACACCTGTATCTATCTATATATAAAATAATCCTTATAGGATGGACACAACTAGGTTTTATAAATTGAATAAGTAGTTATAAGAAATTATAGACAAGTTTTTTATACACCCGCGAGCTTCACCGTGGGTTGTTTTAGTCCTCTTAGTCAATAACAATAATGGATCATTGCTCTTATTTATTGATTATCTTGAGATCAAAGAATAAAAATATGGAACTTGTATCCCTTTCCAAAGTTAGATGAATTGTTCGATCAATTATTTGGGGCCAAGTATTTCACTATAGTGGTCTTTTGTTCACGATATCATGAATTATTGGTGATGATAGAAGATATTCTCATGACTAACATTCAAACAAGAAAAAACAGTATTATTTCATAGAAATGATCTTTAGACTTATTAGATATAAATAAAATTTCATGGAATAAAAGAATAGAGTCTTTAGTTATTACCTTTAAAAATTTATTTTAGTCTTTATAGATGATATTCTGATATACTCCAAGATCAAGGAGGAACATGAGAAGAATTTGAATAATGTGATAAAGACTATGTGATATAATAAAATATTTGAAATGTATATTAAATGTGAGTTTTAGATGTTATAAGAATCATTCATGGGGCATGTTATCACTAGGAAAGGAATATATGTGGACCCATATAAAACAAATAAAATTGAGGAGTGGCCCAAAAAATAATCTGTAACAAAGATCCATAGTTTCCTTGCTCTAGATGGGTATTGCCAATGATTTTTCATGAACTTATCATGATTTACAAAAAAATTAACCAAGATGAATCATAAGTGAGTAAAGTTTTTCTGTACTAGTGAATGTGAATATTGCTTCAAAGGGTTGAAGAAGGGGATTATTACTGCACCAATAAAAACACTGCCAACAAGAAAAAAACTATTTGTGGTATACAATGATTTTTAAAATAATGTCTTAGGTTTTTTACAGAAGAAAAATGATTAAGTGATATCCTACCATTAGGATTATAATGGTTTAGGTGAAAAACTGTCCCACACAAGATCTGGTGCAGGAAGTTTTGATCTTGGAATTGAAAATATGGAAGTGTTACTCTATGGGGAGAACTATAAGATATATACTGATCATAAGAGCCTCAAATATATATTCACACAGAAGGAGAATAATATGCACCCATGAATATTGTTTTAGATCATCATGGATTGTTACTTATCAATCCATTATAATCACAGTATTCTAAATAACATGGAAGATGATCTATATAGAAAGGATCTTTTAACTTTATCAAGGATGAAAATTCAAAAGGATCCAATATTCTAATACTTGAAAAGAATGTATATAGTAATCATAAAGGAAGGTACATCATCATTACTTTTAAAAATGATTTATAAACCATCCCTTTGGGAGAATATGAAGGATGCTCATAGACATGATATAGAAATTTAGAGGAACGAGGAAGATATAAGAAAGGGAAAATTCCCATAATTCAAAATTGATGATGAAGTATTTTTAATATTTATATCACAACTATCTGTACCTTCAAATACTAAGAGAAAGGAAAATCTTATAAATGATTCACATATCTCAACCTTCTCTATCCCCCCAGGGAGAAAAAAGATGTATCGTGATATCCAATAGAACTATTGGCAGGAAAATGTGAACTAGGATATCACTTAATATACTTCAATGTGTCTGGTATGTCAGTAAGTGAAGGATGAAGTGAAAAATTCTAAGGGGATGATGCAATCAATACCCATATATACATGGAAATGGAAAAAAAACACCATGTACTTTGTCACTATGCTTCTGAATAAATCCAAAGTAAATAATTCTATATGAGTTGATTTTGATCATCTTATAAAGACAACTCAATTTATTGAGATTTGAGAGGACTTCTAAATTGATCAACCTTCACAGATTTACATCATATAAATAATGAGATTGTTTGGAGTTCCATTATCAATTACATCTGATCATGATCCAAGATTTACCTCTATGTTCCAGAAAAGTCTCCAACAATCACTAAATTCTAAGTTGAACATTATTACATATTATGACCCCCAAACTGATTACCCATTATAGAGGATAATTTAGAAACTATACAATATATTGGGATTATTTTCAATGGACTTCAATGGTGGATGGGATCACCATCTTCCACCTATTGAATTTTCTTAGAACAATATTTTCCACTCAAGCTATTGAATGGATCCATATGAAGCCAAATATGTTAAAATTTTTAGGAAACCTACCTGGTAGCATGAATTTGATAAACGTATACTAATGGTACCTAAAATGGTATAGGAAATGGTAGAAAATTTGGTGATTATCCAACAACATATCTGGGCTGCCCAAAGTTGAAAGAAGAGTTATGAAAATAATCATCTATTAGATATAGAGTTTGAGGCTGGATACATTGTATTAACCCATATAACTACATGGAATAAGTTCATGTGATTTGGGAAGAACAGAAATCTAAGTCCCAGATATATACGCCCCTTTGAGATTCTAGATTACATTAGAGCCATGACTGATCGACTTGCACTTACATAAACCATGTCCTAAGTATAGAATGTATTCCATGTATCCCTCTTGAAAATGTACATACTAGATCCCTCACATGTAGTGAATTCAAATATGGTACAACTGGAAAATGATCTCTCTTATGAGTAATAGCCAATTAAGATCTTGGACCATATAAATAAATTTCTACACAAGAAGATTACTCTCCTGGTCAACATATTATGGGGGAACCATAAACATGAAGAGGTGATATGCGAACCAGATGGAGAAATTAAGGAGAAATAGCACAACTAATTTTCACATTAGTTTGTAAAATGAAAATTTTTGGGTGAAATTTCCTATGGGTGAAAGATGTAATGACCCATAATTTTTTCAACAAAATTTCCTTCTTATAATAATTTCATAAACCACATTGTAAAAAAAGATAACCCCATAAAAAATTATTATAATAAACGAATAATGATACATTATTCATAAAATAAACCAATATTAATTTCAAATATATCATTTGTAAAAAAAATAAAAAATAAGATATCAAAAAAGGGAAAATTTGGATATGCTAGATCCATTAGAATGACCGTACTCACGAAAAAAGCTATAGAAATAAAAATTAATGTTAATATAAAAATATTCATTTATAAGATGAAAGTATAAATAACACTTATAATATATATATGTTTATAATTAATGAATGGAATATGAGGTATATACAGAAATTAAGGAACCAATACCATTGGAATAGAAATCTGACCATTGGAATGGTAATATGACTATTAGGAATTGTAATTTGGCTATTAGACTAGTAACCTCACCTTTGAAATTATTAAAAAATTTAGGTATATTATAAATGTAAATATGATATAATTATATCACGGTATAAGTAAACAAATACTTTAAAATTGATATATTAATTGCTGGTATTTTGGTAAAACATAAAACTTAATTTACATTTTTTAATAAACATAATTATTTAAAAGAAAATTTATATTAATAAAATATATTAATAAATTAATATTATGTTTTATTATAAATATCATATAATTTTATGAGGCCTTAATTAAGATTTTAATGGGTCAAAAATAAATTATAATATTAAAACCAGTATTTTTTGAAAAAATGAGGCTTTTTTTAAATTAAAATTATCATACTTATGAAATTATTTTCATAAAATTTATTCCATTTTTGAAATAAATATATTGAAAAATTGTTAGGGTAAATTTTGGGATTTTCCCAAAATAGTTGATTTTTTGGGGAATAGTGAAATACAATAATTTACTATATTTAACAAATGTGTGAATTTTTGAGTCAGGGATGATGCATGAGTGATGTAAGAACCCATTGGTTTGAAATCTACAGAACCATTAATTTTATTTAGTCATAGGAATCAACTCTATTGATAGTATTGATCCAAATTAATAAACCAATTAATATAATAATAAACAATACCCCTCTCCTCCACCTATAAAAACCATCCCTTCCCCTCACAAATTTTAAACCCTGTATCTTGTCAATATTCTACAGAATTACCATCCCAAGACTCTTCCCCATGTCCAATATCTATTGGAATCAACAAAAGAACAATTCAAAATTCATTAATGGGTACTTGAGTGATGTGATTTTCAAGAGGTAACATTATGAAACCATCTATTTCAATTTATTTTCTTATTCTACCTTCTCCCCACATCATTCATCCATAATATAATAAAAACTATAGTGTCTTTTATATTCCAAAATTTTATATTTCTAATGTTATATATTTAATCCACCCCATTTCTCATATCCTCTAATTCAACAAAACAAAACTATTTTCCAAATTATTGCGGTTTACCATCTATATGGATAATGATTTTTCATTTTTAGTTAGTTCTTACAAAATTGGTCATAAAAACATTATTTTGACAACATAGATTGTAATATGTATATTATAAATTTTTTCTTGTTCTGGAACTAGTATATAGACATAATATTCAACATAACAAAACTAGTTCATGATGTCTTGAAAAACAGCAAAAAATAAGCATAAGAATTATCGTTAAAATTTTATCTAATGAATCATATTCATATTAGAATGAAATTATATATGGAACATTTGAAATTATATAATTAAATTAATATTATATAATTTCACTTCTATATAATTATTCCATTATGAAAAGATTTTTGATATTCTTACACAAGTGAATCGACAACGGAACCATGAAAACATACTCTCATAGAACGATGAAATTGAACTTTATAACTCATAAAAATAGCCATAAATGAAATTAAATGAATTTTCATTAATAAAAAACCTGTATAAGGGGTTATAAATTAATCTGTTAGTGAATCTAATTTTATTATCAAGTACATTAAGTGCAAGTGTTGAACACTTTTAGATATAAGGTATGGGATATCTCCAAACCATTGTTTTTTATTCGGTTATTCTTTATCACTCTTTAACCAAATTTATTACTTCATTAATATTATATAATTCTTATATGTTATGTGTTCTTGTTCTATATCAATTTATATAGATCAATTCATCATTATTTTATGGGGAAATAGCTATTTTAGAAGGTTCCCTTCTTAATTCCTCCCAATAAGAAAGCTCAATTAAATGGAACATCTCTAATTCTTATCCATTTTCAAGTGAAATCTATAAAATATTTTAAATTACAAATATTATTCAAAAATCACCCATTTTATCATGAAAAAATATATATTTTTTCATTTCTATTTTTATGAAAAAAATTATGCATTTATCCTTTTTAAATGATCCCTATTTACCCCCTAAAACCTTGTTAAAGAGACACATTTCCAAAGATAACTAATCACTATTTTAATAGGATTTCATTTTAGTTGGACATAATTTATCATGATATATTCTTATTTTTCCTTATGAATTTCCATGTATGATTTAAATCCCTTCTTTCATGGATATCATTGTTATACACCCCTTGGTTATTCCTTATAAAATGATTACGATACCCATTTCATTCCATGGGTATCCCTTACTCATATTCTTTATGTTTGATTCTTTATGTGGCACATATATGCATGAACATGTTATTATGGGTCATAACATATGGTTCTCCATTTAATTGGGTAATGTTTTATCTCATTATATGTTATGTATGGGATTAGGGAGTAAACCAAATCCATTATGGGACGTGGTTCACCATGTGATATAATCTGGGAAATTATACTTGACTCATGTTTGTGTCATGTTATATATTGGTTCCACATTCCATTATTGCAATGATCATATTATTCTATTATTTATATGTTATTATTACATATTTTTACTCATAATCCATTACCTTTTATGTTATCAAGTTATTCTTTCTAACCCATTCTCTATGCATTATTCTCATGTTTATTACCTTACCGGGCTTTTAATATCACCCCTTTTATCTATGTATTATTTAGGTTATCCTATTTAGTTATAATATCTCATATGGAGTAAGGATCTCATTACAGAGATTAAATATAAGATGTTTTTATTTTAGTTTCATGTTTTCCAATTTTGTACCTAGTCTTCCATAAGCTATATACTTTTCAATAATTGATTTTTATTTTATGGATAATTAGGATTAAAATCATGAAATTATATGTGTAATAGAATAAGGTAAATATTGAAATTATTTACCTATAAACTAAATTTTATGATTTTTTTTAATTCTTTCAATGGATTACAAAAGGAATATTTTTTTTATTTTTCTATGAATCATTTTGACAAAAATGAAAAACGAATGTTCTATTATAACATGTACAAAATTAATGACTTTTCCCACCATCATAACCAATATATTAAATTTGGATTCATTTATAATATTCACTGTTTTCTTCAAAGACAATTCTTTCTTACCTTTTTTGGGCTATTTTCAAAATGGTTTTTAAATGGAACTAATATTTAAATATCCATAAATGTTTTCTTATGGGTGAAATTTATTTTATTGGTATGATGATTGAAATGAAATAAATATTGTATTATGATTATGTTATGGTTATTAGGAATTTTTTATGATGAAGGGTCATCCAAATATAGCACATGATGATAGGTGATTCTGGTATATCTTTATAATTCAATAAGCAATGAAATGGAGTTAACAGGATAGGATTCTACAAATAGATTATGAGAATTTATTGGTTATATAAGTCCATTTATAAGATTAATTTTAAAATTTATTTAAAAATGATGTCCCAAGTTACCTACAAGATATATCTATACATTCTATGTTCATTATAGAAATCATACAATATAAAAAGGTAAGATAGTGTTCTTATGTTTAATTGAATGTTGATGATACTTTATAACGGTGAAATATAATTCTTTTTTAAAATGTTTTAATGAGATTATCACAATTGAAAAGAAACATTTATAAGATTTAATTCTTTCTTATATGATTTTTTCTATAAGGTTTTATGAAATTATTTTGGCAGTGAAGTTGATTTCATGGGTAGGAAAATGTATATTTTGAACCCCTTGTTTATTTTAAAAAATATTTTTTAGTATTCAAGGAATAATTTTTTTTATTATTATACGTACCTTAAAAATAATTTTGTGATAATTCCATAAATTTAAAAAATAGGTATTTTAGGATGAATTGGTTCAAGGATGAGTTCAATATTAAAATTTTAATGATATTTCATGAAAATAAAATTTTTTATATCATAAAATCTTTAATATGTATGAAAAATGGATAAAATGTTTAAGTGTACAAATTTCAATGTTATATTTTATTATTTATTGATGATTACATAATTATATAAAACCCTAAACCTAAATGATATCTAAGAATACAATAAAATGAATTATTTTCAGAATAATCAATTTATTGAATTGTTTAAACTCAAGCCAATTTATATGGTCTATATGGACTATAACAGTAAATAATACAACATATCCTAAAATAATATGATTATAAATAATTATATATGTAAGAAATATTCTAAATTAATATTACATTGAGAACATATGGGAACTGAGTAACAGATAGTTCTTGGTTAGCCTAATGAGTTTAATGTAAAAAACCCAGTTAGTGAATGAAGAATCATAGGAATTTTAGATAATAGAGTATAAAACAACCATATTATTGGAAATTATTGATGAAGAATATGTTTCTTACTATATTTTAATAATGGTGACTGTTTTAATTATAAAATAAGTGAAGGATTTATAACTTTCATATTCCAAATGTGATACTTTTAAGAATTGGTTATTTAGATAATGTTATTGAAAAATTCTATAAAGGTGGGGAGAATAAAATTACCTATTATGGATGGAATTTAGTTTACTCTAGGAATAGAGAGTTGGTATTTGAGAATTTTCATAATTCACCCATAAATTTAAATCCTCACATCAAAATTTTGTACTAGAATCTTTGAAAATATTACTGGTGTCAATGAATGAATTATAGTGTTTTTTAGTTCTTTGTTTTGTTCACTTACCTATCAAAAAGTTTTGTTCAACCATCAGTTATCAATGTTTTCGAATCTTCCCCTGAGCATCCCATAATGAAAATTGGTTAAAATATTAATTTATTTCATGACAAGACATTTATTATCAATAATTTTTTATGATTCTTTTTATGTTGTCATAAATTTGATGATTATCTTTGTCTAATTAATGCGTATTTGTGATAAAAATTTAATAGGGGTATTTAGATTAATGTGAATGGATTGGATTTTTGACTTCATGAAGTTCCTTAAAATATCTTGTTAGTTATAAATGTATATTTTACATATAATCTATAAAATAATTTCTAGAAGTAGTTTGAAAATTTTATACTTATGCATGACCTTAAATCCCCAACCTAATGGAATAATAGGGTAGACTATTCAGGTTCTCAAGGACCAATTTCAAGATTTTATACTATACATAAATGTAGGTTAAACTAATTATACACATATAATAGAAAATTTATCTAATTAAAATAATAAATCTATTATTTTCGAGATTCCTTTTCAGATTTCATAAAAGAGACCCTTTAGGTTGACACATTTTTGGTTGGGTATTAGTGCGACAAAACTTATTGGACCAAAGATGGTGTAGTTTACCAAACAAAAGGTTCTAAAAATCCATGAGAGGATAATAAAGACAATTATATTTTTGAAATTCTATTTATATAATAGTCATAGAATATTAGAGTTTGAGGATAATTACATTTTATTCCCAATGCATTCCCCATGTTGTGATTATAGAACGGCCAAACTTGGAAGAAAACATTCCCTTAAATTTATAGCATCATTCATGATCCTTATAATAGTAGGAATGATTATTTATCATTTAAATTTTCACCCAATATAGAATAGTTTCATAAAATCATATGTTATAGGCCAAAAGCATACTTCATTATCCATAACATGTCATTTGATGTGTGGTGATCAATATTTTTATTGTTTAATCCTTCATTGAGAAGATAGTGGATAACTAGACACAAATAAAATCCCAATACTTCATGTTTTTTCTTGATATTTAATTATTATAAGTAAAATCCTAGAATCTGGGAAGAATATATCACCCCAGATCTTTTTATGAATAACTTTTCATGTTTGTAACAATATATATTATTTTAAATATAATAGATCATTGAGTTCCCATATTTTCTAATTTACATAATTATAATAAAATAATTAATATTTTTTGATGTATAAAATGAAAATATGAAAATAAATTTTATACAAAAAATGGTCCCTTGGTGGAGGAACAAAAATGCATTACAAAAAAAAATTTTAATGAAAATTTTATCATTGTTGAACTTCTTGATGAAATATGTTACACACAATTGTAATATTAATTTTTATTATGATTTGAAACTATATAGGATATAGTTTTATTTTCAAATTACACCCCATCTAATTATAGTTTAACATAATTATTGATATTTTTATAGGGAAAGACTAGTGAAAGATTTACGATGAATAAGACAGAAAAATTATTTATGATCAGATTACTGATATCAGAATCAATATTTTTGATTTGTTTTGATCATTTTGGATCTATATGTGTTATAATTTTAATAATAATAATAACAATTTAGTATATCCTTTCTATAATACCTCTATTATTTTAAAAGTACTAATTTTATTTAATATAAATATTAATGGTTGTTGGTGTCTTGGAGGATTAACCCTCACCACTTCCACAATGAGAAACTATGTCCATTTATGACCACACAAATACTTAAATCATGGTTTATATTCACACTATTATACTATGATATAACACAACATTTATAGTGGGTTATGTTCCGTTGATTAAATTGATTGAGATACCATGATCTGATAGAGGGAGACGACTTGCATAGGTAGTATGAAACATTTTATATTACACATGTTTGTGAGTTAGTGATTAATAATATTATGAGGTGATATATAAAATAAATATAGTTAGAGTGAAATGGTTATGTATAATCATAGGGATTCAACCATGTGGTTTCATATGTTAGTAAAAGATACTCCACATGTTTACTGATCTGATTGTATGGAAAGGATTGTACTTAAAATAAACAACAGTATCACATCCCCTTTTTGACATTGACTGTTGTTTTTAATTCATTCCCTGAGTGGGTAGGGTGACATATGTGGAACCCAACCATAATTCAGGGTTATTTTCAAACCATTTCAACTTCTTTTTTTCAATGATGTCCAGGTTTTTAACTTTTATTCCAATTATATTATTAATGGTGGGTCACATCACTTATCCCACAAAGAAAAAACTAGGCCAGGAAATCAATCAATGGTTATAAGACCATGTGAGATGTAATATCATTAAGGAGTTATAGAACTATCAGAACTTGTCCCCTGGGGCCTGTTCCATGACTACCCCAAGCTCGCCTTCCATAGGCTAGGGGCTGGTGACTAGCACCAAAGGCGTAATTCCATAAAACTGGGAAGACATTGCCTTTAGAACTTGTAAACACACACATCAGATATGATCACGAGTAAACTAAATAACTGAAAAGTGAGTACAGTAAGTAAAAAGGTGCTAGAATAAAAGACCAACTTGAAAATACAAGAAATTGAATGCACAAGTACAACTGCAGAAATAGGAAAAACAGCCACTGGGTTGTCCTCCGAGTTTCCTACCGGAAGGGTAGGTACAGATCGCCTCCTCAGCACTCCACATCCGTCCGTCTCCTCCATGTACCGACAAGTCGTAAGGTCCATATCTAGGTACCTTCCAGTCATGGTACTCTTAGCCTCAGTTAGCGTTGTCTGTCGTCTGCATCCAACACAACGAGCTTTTGAAATAGCCCATGCAGGGGTGAGTATAATGATACTCATTAGGGACCTCGAGACCCTCAAGGTCTCACAAAAATCCAACAAGGATAAACCACAATGTATGAAATCAACAAATAACCACACTTAGGTATATGCCCATACATATACCTAAGTTATCAATTAATCCATCTCAATCATGAGGAAAAAAAAGTTACTGACTCAGCTCAACCAGAATTTTTATTCACATTGTCGAAACCATGACTGCTGGAGAAATCCTACTCTATCGAGTACAGTGGGCATTCCATGACACCAAGACGCTTCCCACTAACCTTAGACTGCTGAGGTACTCCTTCTGTCGAGTACCATGGGTCTTACGCTTCACCAATGCGCTCCACACTATGGGTTTTCCCCATCACCAAGGCTCTCCCCCTAATAGTCTGCAGAGGTACTCCTCCTGTCGAGTACCGTGGGTCTGCCACCAAAACTAGGTGATCCTCTTCTGTGGGTCTGCCGCCACAACTAGGCGCTCCCCACTGGTCTAGTCGAGTCACTATGAGTCAATAAGTCATCAATTTTCAAGTCTCACCTATCTACTAAGTCTCCGCACTGTGTCCACTCATCTCTGGAAGGATCTGCTTCACGAGCTACTGATCGATACTCCAACAGTCACGAAGTCCCACGAAGAAGTACCTAGAAGGTCTGTCATGTCATAGGGGTAACCCAAAATAATACATTCCCAAGATACCGTGGACATGATGACCAAGCCATTTTCCAAAAAGTACACGGTGTGTAGAAAAGGGGAACACACATTGTCTTCAGACCTCAGGTACTGCCCGTGTGCAATGACCCGTGTCGTAAGGCATGTCATATATAAAAGTAAGTACACATCGTGTGGTATAGTTACACACCGTGTCTACATTCCTCAAGTACTTCCAGTGTACAACAACCCATGTTTTTAGAATGGTCATATAGAAAAGTAAGTACATGGCATGTGGTATGGTTACACGCTTTGTCCAAGAAACTGGAGTCGGCTCCATGTACACAGGCCATGTTCCCGTACACGGCCTCAACCCAAGTTTTCCAACCCGTGTAACTGATACATGGGGTAGCCCGTGTCACTGGCCTTGCATGGCTGTGTGGTAGAGTACATTCCCATTTACTTCACCCCATGTCCGTGTATCCCTGAGATACATGATGACTCTCGCGAAGCCGCCTCTACCATGCTGCGTAGAGAGTACACGCTGTGTCGCTAGGCCATGTAATTATTCATGTGTCTATGTATTTCCTAGAATACACAATGAGTCTTGCATATCCACCTCTTCCATGATGTGTGGAGAGTACATGTCGTGTGACTGGGGTCACACGTTGTGTGATAAGCGTCTGATGCCCGAAACCCTAGCCACAGTACACCCATAATACATGGAGTATTCTTCGGAAGTACATGCCGTGTATTCTAGAATTTTCCAGAAACGACGCTTCTCACCAGCGCACCTCTCATGATGTCCGTTCTTCATTTAGACGGTCCGATTGCCATGAAACTGCAGTCTCTAGGTCACCTCGACGTCCTGAAGTCATCATCGGTGTTTTTGGGCCTCCGATCGGCTCCGAAAAGACGTTTTGATCCACCCTAATGAAGAATTGTCGGAGATGGTGTTTCTCTATCTGGTCCAATCCATTGACCGCTATCATCGTCAAACCTCCTCTAGGTCATCGTGATGTTGGGTCCTCAATACAGGATCATTGCGTTCAAAAACGAAGCCGCAACGATCCATTGTCCGTCGCCCAAGAAGAACGCAAAGAACACCCCACATAAGAGGTACGATGGAGAAATTAGACTGTGTTAGTTTGGCTGGGTCCCTCCACATTAGTTAGATAGCAATAAAATCAAGAGAAAAAGAAAAAATTTGGTCAAATCAAATACACCCCTACCTTTATTTGTTGTTCGATGATGGAGTCGCGGGGAAGAAGATGGAGTTTTCGTCGTTTGTTGCGTCCGCCGCACACTTCCAATCCTTTGCTCGTGCGTCAGTTCATTGATGATGATGAGGTAGGAAGGTTGGTTGTCGATTATGTCCCACATCGATTACTTCCGAGGAAGAATATGAATACGCTCCTTTCTATCATTCTTCGTTGGAGAAACTAGTTCTTTGTTGGCAAGAGCTTTTCTCTCAAAAGCTCCTTCCTCCTTTACCAACAAAAGTAAAGGTAACCAAGAATAATAGATTGTAAAATCTATTAAGTCATTGGCATAAAATTTAAAAAGGATAAATAATCACTTGGTTGGCATATTAATGGCATGTGAGTTGGCACAATCAAGGTGGAGGAGGTCAAGAGGATCTCACTCATTTATGAGGGAGTTGAGAGGTTTCCCTCAATTAATTGGGGGGGGGGGTTAGTCCCGGGTGGTCCCCACACCATAACCTCTCATGGGAGGTTAGGTTCGGGTGGGACCCACCATCATTACCTCTCATGGGAGGTTTAGGTGTGGTGGTCCCCACCTCCAACTACCACATGGGTGGTTATAATAGATAAAATAAAATAAAACATGCATTTATTTTATTTTATTATTTCCACGAAAAACCCAAAAACTAACTTCCATCCTCAACCAACTGCCCTTGAGGTGAAAGTCTTATTAAGTGAATACCGGCGTTGTGAGTTCAATGGTTCCCTCATATTTCAATTCCGAGAACCGGTTAAAAAGTTAGAAAAACCCGCTCGCACATTTACTAAACGTACCCGAACAAAACTTCAGAAATTGATTCAGGGCACACCGGGCCATGGAATCTCACGCCGTCAACTTTCGTGGACTCATAAAAATACCATTTATTTTTTAAAAAAATTTATATGGAAATTCCAGGTCTTTAAATTCTACCCACCTCAGGGATTTATGTCCTCATAAACCACAACTCAAACTAAGAGAACTTGTGGGGGTACTGAGCACACATCTGAGCCTCCCGCTCCCATGTGCTCTCATAGAGGTTCCCGTGATGCTAGTGTACGCGTACATGAGTTATTGATCATCCATGAAGAACCCGCTCCTGTCGATACTCAATCTCAACTGGAACCTATGTAAATGTCTCCCCATCACCGATGTCTAGCTCACCATGGTGGATGATGTGGGAAGGGTTGTGCACATATCTCCCTAGATGGGATATGTGAAAGAATTCATGCACTTGGTGCAACTGAGGTGGAAGAGTTAAGCGATAAGCCACCTCTAAAACTCTGCTGAGGACCTGAAAAGGTCTTATGAATCTTAGAGATAACTTTCCGCCTCACCCAAATCTCCACAGACCTCATCGAGGTGAGACCCGTAGAAATATGTGGTCACCATTATCGAAATCTAGTGGTCTTCGTTTCCTGTCAGCATATGAATTCTACCTGCTATGTGCAGTCTTCGTCTTATCCTGGATGATCTGAACCTTATCTGTGGTATCTCGTACAATCTTTGGTCCCATGAGTGCTGACTCCCCTGGGTCAGTACAGTACAAAGGTGATCTGCAAGGTCGCCCATACAACTCCTCAAAAGGTGCCATCCCTATAGTGGAGTGATAACTGTTATTGTATGAAAACTCCACCAAAGGTAAGTGATCCTCCCAGATGCTACTGAAGTCAAGGAAATAAGCACACAACATGTCCTCAAGGGTCTGAATGGCCCGCTCGGTCTGGCCATCCGTCTGAGGATGGAAGGCAGTGCTCAAAAAAAGATGCGTCCCGAAAGATTCCTACACCCCTTCCATAGCTGGAAGTAAAACATACGTCATGATTGGAGAAAATTGTCAAAGTTACTCCATGTTACTTCACAATCTCATGCACAATGAGGCATCCCAAGCTCTCTATTGAACCCTGCTCTCTGATCGGTAGGAAGTGGGCCGACTTGGTGAGTCGGTCGACGATCACCCAGATCGAATCATGAAATCTGGATGTACGTGTAAGTCCTCTCCTGAAATCCCTAGATATCCCATCACACTTCCACTCTAGGACCACTAAAGGCTTAACCAAGCCTGCTGGTACCTGATGCTCCTCCTTCACTTGCTGACAAGTGAGGCACCGAGAGAAAAACTCTACAACTGCCTTCTTCATTCCTGGACACCAGTGCTGTCCTTAGAGGTCCTTATACATCTTCACCGATCCTGCATGTACCACTTGAGGGGATGCGTGGAACTCTTTCAACACTTCCTCCTGATGTGAAACTGATACCATAGAATATCCTCTGAAGAGGATGATGTTCTCCCCATCTTCAGAAAATCCATCAGGTGCCTGCCCTATGGATATCTGAGCACATCGTGTCTCATAGTCAGTGTCCCCACAATGCGCCTCCCTGAATCACTGAAGAAGTGGGGGCGTGACTGTAAGAGACTGAATAAAGGATACTCCATCTCTATCCACAAAGGATATCTGTAAAGTAGCCAGCTGCTCTGTCGCCTCACCTAGCAGCTATATACCATATCTCATGCTGAGTGCATATGCAACAACGTTCCCCTTTCCAGGAGTATAGACTATCTCGAAGTCATAGTCCTGGAGGAACTCAAGCCAACGTCACTGTATCAGGTTCATGTCCTTTTTAAAGAAGATATAGCTGAGACTCTTGTGATCAGAGTACACGATAAAATGTTCACCCATTAGATAGTGTCACCACATCTTCAAGGAGAAGACCACTACTGTTAACTCCAAGTCATGCGTAGCATAGTTCTGCTCATGTTGTCTCAGATGATGAGAGCCATATATGATCATTTCCCACTACTGCATCAGGACACATTCGAGTCCAGTCCCTGATGCATCGTAGTAGACTACGTACCCTATGCCTTCCTCTGGAGAACTCAAGATGGGGGAAATAGTCATCCTCTGGCTCAACTCCTGAAAGACCTACTGGCATCTCTTCGACCACATAAAGGGTTTCCCCTTCTTCTTCAAGGCTGATAGCGATGTTGCAACTCTGGAGAAGTTTGGAACAAACCTTCGTTAATAACCAGCCAAACCCATGAAACTTCGTACCTCCATCACACTCTTGGGTAGCTCCCAAGAAAGTACTGCCTCAATATTTGATGGAACCACTGCATCTCTAGCCTACGATATGACATGTACAAGAAAGTGAACCTCTCGGATCAAGAACTAGCACTTCGAGAGCTTACCATAAAGCTGGTGCTCCCAGAGTGTGTCCAGTACTACTTGTAAGCGATAGGCATGCTTCTCCTTAGTAGTCGAGTAGATCAAAATGTCATCGATGAAGAATATGAAAAAGAGATCAAGGTATGGATGAAAGATTTTGTTCATGAGTCCCATGAACACTGCTGGAGCATTGGTTACACCAAATGGCATAACCAAGAACTCGTAGTGGCCGTACTAACATCTAAAGGTCATCTTCTGCACAACCTCATCTTGAACTCTAAGCTGGAGATAGTCTGATCTGAGGTCTCTCTTAGAGAACCACCATGCTCCCTTCAGCTGATCAAAGAGGTCGTCAATTCTTGGGAGTGGGTGCCTTTTCTTTACGGTCACCTGGTTCAGGCACCGATAGTCAACACAAAGCCTCAAGCTCCCATATGCCTTCTTAGTGAATAGAATTGGGGTATCCCAGGGAGAAACACTAGGCCAGATGAATCCCTTCTGCTACATGTCCTCTAGCTGTACCTGTAGCTCGAGAAGCTCCGCAGGAGACATCCAATATGCTGGAGTAGATATCGGTGCCGTCACGGGGTAAAATTCAATGTAAAAGTCCAACTCTCTGTGAGGAGGTAGACTCAGAACATCATCAAGGAAAACATTCTCATACTGGTCCACCACTACAGGATAACTCGTACTCTCCGCATAAACTCCTCCGAGGTTAAGGCTAGCCAACTGATGAGTGATCGGCTACACCATCCTCCGAGTAAGTCCGTCCTGTGCTGTAAAGGCTCCCTTATTTCCAGTAAAGGTAAACCTAGTTCCATCCGTACAGAAACACCGCACTTTTCACCTAATAAAGTCTATCTGAGCTTGGACTATAGATAACCAGTCCATACCCAAGATGACGTCTTAAGGCCTCGACGCCGCTACTAAGAGATCCCAGCCGAAGCTCTCACCTCCCAGAGTATGCTCGCACTACCAGCACCAGTGCATTATCGTAGAATATGCTCCCATAGGAGGCTCTAGATGTAAATATTGAGCCAAAATATCCATCGGAATCTCTGAGATCCGAACAAGGGAAGTGGAAATGAAAGAGTGACTGGCACCTATGTCAATAAGTACTGCAGCTAAGGTGGAGTCGACATAGATCGTACCTCAAATCATCTTCGAAGCCCCATGATCGTAGGTCTCAGCTGCCTAGAGCTGAGCTCTCTCCTGTCCACCTTCTCCATGTGGTCAAGGTGGACCTCCTGGTGGTGGTGGCAGTAACACCTCAAATCGTCGTCTACTTCTAGATGCATGGACAACTCCTCTTCTACGTCCTCCTTCTCCCCGTGGACCACCTCGATTGACTCTCTATCTCTTCTGGGGCAGTACTTCAACCATCTGCTACTCATCCGTATGACGAGACAAACATTCACGAGACATGTGACGCTGCCCGCCGCCTAAGTAACACTGCCCGCTCCGGGCATGTCTGTCTCTGTTTCGGGTGCCCCACACAAATGATCCTGAGTCATGCGGTCGTCCACCTATAGGTCTGGTACTCTAGGACCTCTGTGACATATGTCTACTACCAGATGCATAAGACTCTGTTACGTGTTGTCCAGTGGTGGATCTCACTGCTATAGATTTCTCAGTAAGGAAACTATCCTCTAAGAGGGCTCTCTCTAACACCCCACCTGCATCGGGATGCTAAGTAAGATCACCGAAGCCGTGATCTCCCACCTGAGTCCCTACTCTAAGGTTCGGGCCTTGAAGAATGGGTCCCGCACTATATTAGTGGAGTAGTGTGAGAGGTCTGTGAACCTCGCTGAGTACTATGCTACAGTCATGCTGCCCTGCTGCAGATGAAGTAGGTCCTTTATGCGCATTGCGCGAAGAGTTGCTTGGAAAAAATCTACCCGAAACAAACTCTCTAATTCTACCTAGAGAAGCGTCATCTCGTCATGAACATGGAGAATAAATCTCCACCATCTACCCGTTTCTGCCTGCAGAAGGTTGGAAGCAAGAATCACCATGAGGTCTACTGGTGCCCCTACTAGTCAGAAAACTCTGACCGTAGCCTCCAACCAATCCTAGCCACCTGTGGGTCCATCTCTCCCCTGAACTTGGGTGGTCTCTGGTGCTGGAACCCGTGCAACGCGAAACATCCTAAAAGAAATAGATGCGACACGGTCAAAATATTATACTTGGTGAGTTGACCTGGTTGAGATGAATTAAAGAAAACTTTTGAAAACACACACGCAATCAGTGTCTTCGTGCACTGAGTCGGAAATCAGAAGTTAGGGTCCTGGTGTATGGATACGTCAGCCACCACACCAACACTGGACTCCTTAAACTGAGAACCACACAAACTATACTTAACACTATTTCTTTATAGAAAAGAAAGATCATAGTCATATGTTCTACGGTAGAACCGACTCCTATGATAACAATTTGTCACAACCTATCCCCCAGGGCTCGTGCCGTGACTACCCCAAGCCCGCCTTCCATAGGCCAGGGGCTAGTGACTAGCACCAAAGGCGTAATTCCCTAAAACTAGGAAGACATTGCCTTTAGAACCTATAAATAGACACAACAGATATGATCACGAGTAAACTGAATAACCGACAAGTGAGTACAGTAGGTGAAAAGGGGAAAGAATACAAGCCCAATTGGAAAGTAAACGAAACTAAAAGTACAAGTACAACTAAGGAAATATGGTAAACAGCCACTACGTCATCCTCTAAGGTTCCTACATGAAGGGTAGATACAAATCGACTCCTTAGCACTCCATGTATGTCTGTCTTCTCCATGTACTGACACACCGTAAGGTCCACCTCCAGGTACCGTCTAGTCCTGGTACTCTCACCCTCGATCAGCGCTGTCTGTCGTCTACATCCAACACAACGAGGTGAGGGAATAGCCCATATAGGGGTGAGTATATCGATACTCAGTAAAGACCCCAATACCCTCAAGGTCACACAAAATCCAACAAGGATAAACCAAAAAGTATGAAATCAACAGATAACCCCACTTTGTTATACGCCCATACATATACCTAAGATATCAAGTAATCCATATCAATCATGATGAAAACACCAAAGTTACTGACATAGCTAAAATGGGTTTTTAATTCACATTGTCGAAACCATGGCTGCTGGAGAACTCCTCCTCTGTAAAGTACAGTGGGCCTACCGCAATACCAAGGCGCTTCCCACTAACCTTGGACTACTCAGGTACTCCTCCTGTCGAGTACCGTGGGTCTGCCGTGCCACCAAGTCACTCCCCATCGTGGGTCTGCTGCATCACCAAGGTTCTCTCCCTAATAGCCTGTAGAGGTACTCCTCCTGTTGAGTACAACGAGTCTACCGCCACAACCAGGTGCTCCTCCACAATGGGTCTGCCACCACAACCAAGCCCTCCCCACTAGGCTAGTCAATTCACTCCGAGTCAGTCATTCAGTAGTCATGAAGTCTCAGCCAACTACTAGGTCTCCACACTCTGTCCACTTGTCTTTGGGAGGATCCACTCCATGAGCTACTGGTCGATACTCCAACTGTCATGAAGTCCCACGAAGAAGTATCTTGAAGGTCTTCCACATCATAGGGGCCAACCCAAAATAATACATGCCCAAGATAAGGTGGACATGATGACCCAACCATTTTCTAAAAAGTACACGGCGTGTAGAAAAGTTGAACACATCATGTCTTCAGACCTCGGGTACTGCCCGTTTGTAACGACCTATGTCGTAAGGCTAGTCGTATAGAAAAGTAAGTACACAACATGTGGTATGGTTAGATGCCGTGTCTACAGTCCTCAAATACTACCCATGTGCAACAGCCCATGTCGTAAGACTGATCATATAGAAAAGTAAGTACACAGCGTGTGGTATGGTTACACATCGAGTCCAAGAAACTGGGGTCGGCTCTGTGTACGCTGGCCATGTGCCCGTACATGGCCTCAACCCATGTTCGCCAACCTGTGTAACTGATACACGAGGTATCCCATGTCACTGGCCTTGCACGACCTTGTGGTGGAGTACATTACCTTGTACTTCACCCCGTGTCCATGTATCCCCGGGATAAACTCCGAGTCTCACGAAGCTGCCTCTGACAAGCTATATAGAGTACACGCCGTGTCTCCAGGCCATGTAATTCTTCCAGTGTCCATGTATTTCCCAAAATACATGCTGAGTCTCACGTAGATGCCTCTTCCATGCTGCGTGGAGAGTACACGCCATGTGAACGGGGTCACACGATGTGTGATACGCATTTGACGCCCGGAACCCTAGCCCCAGTACACACGTACTACATGATGTGTTCTTCAGAAGTACATGTTTTTTATTCCAGAATTTCCCAGAAATGACGCTTCTCGCCAGCGCGCCTCTTGTGGGAGGTCAGGTTTGGGTCGGCCCCAACACCATAACCATTCATGGGAGGTTAAGGTGTGGTGGTCCCCACCTCCGACTACCACATGGGTGGTTATAATAGATAAAATAAAATAAAACATGCGTTTATTTTATTTTATTATTTACTCGAAAAACCGAAAAACTAACTTCCACCCTCGACCAACTACCCTCGAGTTGAAATTCTTCTTAAGAGAATACCGACGCTGCAAGTTCAATGGTGCCCTCAGATTTCAATTTCGAGCACTGGTTCAAAAGTTATAAAAACCCGCTCGCACCATTATTGAACATACCTGAACAAAACTTCAAAAATTGATTCCGGGCACACCGGGCCTCAGAATCACGGGCCGTCAACTTTCACGGACTCGTAAAATTCCCATTTATTTAAAAAAAATTACATGGAAATTACAAGTATTTACCAGAACAATTCACATCTGACCCCCAATGTCACTTTATTAGTATAGGAAATTAGACATCTCTCACCAACAATACACTATGTTACTCCTACTATCTATTTATTAAAATTTACAATCCATTATTTTCAATTGATTGATTGTATAACCTAAAGAGTTAATTTTCAAATTTTTTATATATATTTAAACATTGAAAATATAAATTTAATTTAACATGATAAAATTTAATTTTATCAATATCAATGGGTTGGAAATCAAATTTTATTGGAAAACATTCTGATATAATTTTAAAGAACTATTATGTTTACTTTATTAAGTGAAATACAATAGTGTATTAATTTAAATCATTTAGACCTAATAATATATTTTTTGTAATGGATGTTTTTATGCATTAATTTGAATAGGCGAATTCCCATTATATTCTATAACAATGAAAAAACATGAGGTGTTTCTAGTCGGTCCTAAATATGGACATATAATAATGGAGTTTCCCTAATAGTGATAGTAATATATGATGAAATTATTTGTTCATATGTCTCTCCATTATCTATAGGATGGTAGTTGTAATAGATATAATATTTACAAAGACATGGGATCATATCTTAAGCTACCATGGGGGATAACAAGAAGAGATTATTTAGATGATGGAATATTATTTAATGTTTATAATATTGATTTATGTTTAACCATAGAGGAATAATGGATAGATTTCCCCTCCATAATAGAGTTATAGATCTTCAAATATGTTGATTAGTGACCGTGTTTCCATTTATTATTATTTTTATCATTAATTTCTTTAACCACAACTTCATGTTTTTTTGTAATTACCCTAACACTAATATGAAAATAATGAGGCCATGAGTGTGGATTGTTTTATCTATGGAATTTATTACAAAAAAATCCTTATGATAAAATTATGATGAAGGATCTATATATAATTAATAGATTTATAAAACTTATTTGACTAGTATATTTGAATTGAATGTGATTCCTATAATTTTTGAGTCATGTACCCCCTTGATAACTATATATTATATTGAGGGAGGATCCATAATGATAGTTTGGAATGAAAAATATTACTTACCTAATATTTTTTAAGAATCCTTCATGGATAAGGATGAGGATGTTACACCCTAGGTTGGGGTAAATATAATGTATGGTCTACTTTTTTTAGTGATGCTTATGGTAACACTTCAGGGTGGATACCTATTGAATTTTATGATTTTTCATGTCTTATGTAACCTTGGTGGGTGATGTGTGTGGAGGAATAAGTCTCATTAAAAGTATTTATGGTACTTTTATTATTATGTATGTTCTATTTTATCATTAGTGTTTCTAAATACATGGGTTGTTCTTCCGTAATGTTTTAAATTCCCATATAATGTAACTAATGTCATGATATTGTTATGGGAAGATATATAACTTATGTTTTATAGGTTACATTAGAGTAAGAGGTAATAGTGGAGTTAATAATCTATGTAGACTTATGCCAGTATTATAGAGTTAATCTCATTAATTTAATTTTTCTTTATATGATCATTTATGAGTTTATGTATTATTGAAAATTTATTTGATTCATGGGATATCTTTTCTTATTTTCTTGAACAAGAGTGTGACATATGTTCCAGAAGAATATTTAGATTATGTTCATTTATGGTGATTATATACATTGTGGTTTTTTTGTTTTGGAGTAGAATATTGGATATAGTTTTTGGTGAACACCTTTTATATGTGTTTCTGTATCATCTCAGTGCTACTCAGAAATCCCTACCCTCAATTAAGTCTTATTTGGAATATACTGATAAAATTATTGCAAACCCAAGCAGTGTCCAATCTAGTTTGGGTCATGTTATGCAGGATGTGATATAACATAGCCAAATATTCACCATTGAACTAATCAATTTTAGGGTATGACAATCGTACTATAAAATATGTTTTTCCTAATTCATGAATTTGTTAAAAAATATAAGTAACACTTTTTTCAGTATCAATATATATAAGACAACATGACATAGTTCATTACTTTCATTTTCAGAATATCCCATGTTTTAGTATACACAGTCTGTACTATATGATATCCAATTATAGTAATTAATATGAGATAACATAAAAAACAATAGGTTATATTTCAGTTGTGATATTAGAACAAAAAAGCATTATATAAATGAAAATCATATATAACACTCTAAAAAATTATTAAATAGAATAAAATGCTATAGTTATAAGTAAATTAATAATTTAATAGCATGATATAGATTTAAAAAAACTTATTTGAGAAGTGACTATTAATATATAAAAATGTTATAAAATATAAAATATTTGTATTTAAATTATTAATTATTTATATTTTAATTATTTAGTATTTATGAAAATTTTAAAACATATGAGTTATTTATAAATATTTCATACCATACAAATCTTTTTTGGAGTGTACATATGATATTGTAATAAATAAATGTGACTTTATACAAAACCAACATTTTTTTAAAATAAATTTTGTATAAACATGATATATATCATGTTAAATGTATAAATTGTTTTACTTACATTTTTCTTTATTTTAAATATCCATGAAGTTTTTATTTTATGAATTTCAATGTACATAATTTATATATTATAAATTGATTTAGTAAGTTTCATAACATTAATTTAAGTAGTTTCTGTGATGTATTTAATAATATGTTATTTTTTTTGTGCTATGGATAACATTATTTTAATATATTTCTATTTTATGAATTTCCTATAATTATTATAACATATATAGGATTGAAATAATTATAGACATTTTAAATTATTTTTTTCCACAAACTATGAATTGTTGGACATTAGGTTAAAATTCCTCTAGGCTTGATACATATATAATATAAGTTACCCTAATAGATAAGTTATTATTTTTGATTATGCATTTTTGGGTTATAATTAAATAATAAAACTTGAATCACTAAGTATTTTTATTGGATTTCTTGAAAATACATATTTAATAGAACTGTTGAAAATATGAAATGAATTATTTTAATGGGCATGTGACCAATATAAAATGATTTAATTTGATGGTGATACATAGATATTTTCAATACATACTATATATAGATGAATATATTTTTCTAATATTTTTATGAATTCATTAAATCCATAGAATATTTTTTGAACGATAAAGGTTTCATTCTATTGGAGAGAACATATTAATAGAAGAAACAATCTAAACCATAAGTCAAGGGGTTAAATTTTAATGGATATTTTTTTCAAAATAAATATGGATTTATGTTAGGGTAACACGGAGAGGTTTCATAATGGTTATCAATGCAGAAATACACCACAAAACAAAAAAATAGTTTATACTAGAAATGATGAAAAGAAGTAGAGTTTCCTATGTCAAAAAATATAGGGAAATTTCATGATTATCTTCACATATGGGTAGATCCCAACATGCATAGTGGTGATTCTTTGATTTAGTATTAATATTAATAGAAGGGTATGTTGACCTGTGTAAGGTTTAGTGAGAATACCATGCCATAGAGGATGAATATAGATAGTAGTGGAAATTTAATCAGGGTAACTTATAAATCTAGTGAGTTACATTAAGTTCATCACTAAGATATATATAGGTATCTATGATTTACATAAGGTTCATTAGGATACTCTGAGTTAGGTAAGTTTTAGTATGGAAATATATATTCTACATAATAGTATACTAAATATAAAAAATTTCTTTAAGGTACATAAATATCATTATAAGGTTAATCTCCAAATAGGGTATCATTTGTAATGGTTAAAATTGGCTTATGTAAGCATCATATAATGATTTTTTTTAAAGTGAAGGTTGAGATTGGTTTATATGAATATCGTATGAGATAATAATGTCAAGATCACGTGAAGGATAGCCCATATGGGAAGTGAATTTTATCCATGTCATAGAGAAAGGTGTGGTTCATTGAAATTACACCATCATGAAAATAAAATCCCTACAAGAGTGTTTTAATGGTCTTTGTGAGAACATTAGTTTAAATTCAATGAATGCCACTAGAGAATACTCCATTCCATGGTGAAAATATATAACCCATTTTCTAGGAATGTTTTATATCCTGAAGTGTATGGATTAAAAAAAATTAGTAGTTGATCATTGACAAAGACATTTGGAATTATTTTCTTAACCTAAAATATGTGTTGGTACTTAGTGGCTGGTGCAACATATCAAGAGCTCTTAAATTTTAATCCCAAAACTTACATAATAAATTGAGACTACAAAGTGATGTCTTAATACTGATACTTATGAGTAGTTTTTCATGGTTTGGAACATTAATAACATTTTTGAATTTATGGTTCTATGTTAAGACACACATTTTTTTTAATAATTAATAATATCTTGAATATGATATAATATATGAAATTAAAGAAGATAATTTTTTATGTAGTTATGTGTTTATGTTTTAATTAAAAATTCAAATCTTATATGTTCATATATAGGGAATAAATTTTGAAAAAGGAAAATTATACTACTATGAAATAACATGAGAGTAAAAGACACTAAATATCTAAATCTCAAGAAGGAGTGGATTTATATATGATGGGATAGAAAAAAAGAGGATGGAGGGGGTTAAACTCATTGAAAATTTTCTAAATAAGTATATTTTTGTGTGTACAACAATGGAAGATGGGAATTTGAGGACTTCTAATTGAATGATGTTGTCTTAGGAGAGTTTTAAAATATTCTTATGAAGTAGACTCATAGAGATAAAATAAAACACTCTTACACATGGTTAATTCAATAAACATGGTGATAGTTTTCTTTGATGATGAGATAGCTAGTAATATTTTCTAGAGAAGTGATAACTGGAGAATAATTTTAAGGGACATGAACCTATAGAGATAGTGAATGAACCCTAATACTTTATCTTGGATGTGACCCCATGAAGTATTGAACTATCCTAAAACTATTAGAGACTATAGTGTATAGTCAATGTTTTATGCATGGTCCTTAGATTGGATCGTTATTGTGAAGAATCGTTAATAAGTGTGTGATTTTCATTTTTTTGTTAATATTATACACAACATAGTATAATTACAAGGGTAAATAATATATTGATTATAATTTTGATAATTTTATCTTATATAAGTATTATTATTTCAACATGAATATATGATTTGAACTATGTGAATCATCTATGTATGTATAATAGCCTCATAACCAAACTTCACAATTCTAGTGCTAAAAAAATCATTATTTTTACATCATTGAAACCAATTAGAATGAACCAATTTTAGCTATCTAGAACATTAAACATCTAATAGAAATTTTGGATTACTTATAAACCCAAAACCCTTTTTGAAAAATGTTTATATAACAATGACTATATCATTAATCAATAATTTTCCCCACTATTTCCAATAATTATTATTCTATATTTGGAAATCATCACTCCCCACATGAAACCCTTGCACACATATAATACTAAAAAAAATTTCATTATAATTTAAAGAAATGAAATATAATTAGGATGATATTTAATTCTCGACAAGGGTAAACATTTGATATATAAATCATTTATCATATGTTAGCTTAAGGTTATGATAACAAGATCATAACATAATAAAGTTATACCCAATAATTTAATTATAATTAATCATGATTCATATACTTAGTCTTTTCATTGAAAAAATTAAAATATTATAACAACATGGAATCATAAAATATCAATCAAGATATATTAGAGAATATCATAAACATAGTAATGTGGAAGAATCATAATAATAACATTGAAAACATGTATAAAAAGTATCATGTTTACCAATTAATTTAAGGTCCTGAGATCTGGTCCTTAAATAATCCTATGGAAATTTAAAATATTTCTCTCATAAACTTATGGATTTTAAACTGGGTTCATGAATAATGTTGTGAACATGATATCAGATTCATGCCTAACATATTTATCTCATGATTTATCCATATTTACTCAGTGAAATGGAGATAAATAACATACCCACCTATCATATAATCCATTCATATGTATTCCATAAGATCATGAAAACATTCATCAATTCATCATATCTTAAACTGTGGAATAGAAAATTGGGTTTATAAATATTTCATCATAACAAAATTAACCTATAAAATAGAATTAGTATTTATAGAATAATTTTTGATTCATCATAATGATAATTTATCCATAGAAACAAATTGGAATGTATCATAAGACCACATCCCTATTGAATCATATAAATTATTAAAGGTTGATGGCATGGATGAAAAATAACATTAAGATATCATTTGAACCATTCATTGTGAACGTGAGGAAAATATAATTTTATTTAAAAAAGAATCCCACTAAAAAAGAACATAATAGGGATATTATTTTTTATTTTAAAATAACCATGGAAAATTATAAATTAAGCTTCAAATAAGAGAATGGTTATGATGATGGGAAAATATGTTACTGCTGTTAAAGTTAAAATAAATATTCATTTCAAAATTTTTATACAAATTCATAAATAAAAATTTCATAAAAGGATGTCAAATATCCATTTAAAATAATTGAATTTAAATTAAACTTTTGTTAAAAACTTCATTAAACAATCATTGTATCATAAAAAATGAAACTGTTGATATGTTTTTAATAAACATGTACATAGAAGAAACATTTCACCGACCAAAGTGGATATTTGGTTGATTTTTTATTAAAGATAATTCTATGTAATTTTATGTACCAATGTGATAAAAATGGTACTATTAAGTGAAAATTAAATAAATAAATAGAGGAGTAGAAAATTTATGGTTTTTATTAATAATAACCATATAATGTACATGAATGAAAATTTATCATATAAAATATTGAAAAGAAATAATATTGTGACACATACCCTTATAGCCTGAATGGCCTGAAGGCCTTCATTTTTATTTTATTATAGATGATACCCCTTTTTTAAGGGATGAAGGGGAACCCATAAATGACCCATCGACCCAAGGCATAAGGCCCAACTCGACTCTCAATACATGACCCAAAAGCCTAGTGGCATAATATGCCAAATACATGACCCATAGGCCCAATCCACAGGAACTGCCCCTCCCCTAGCTTCTTCATCATTAATCACCTGACTCCCCACATTGCATTTCTGATCAGCTAGCATTTCCCCATACAAAGTTTCTTGGTGCCTGGTCCCGATGGCAGTTTCCATACCCTCTCATTCTTCCAATCTGGTAGCTCTGCTTTGAGTGACTGCTAGTCTTGTTGCTCTGGTCCTCTTTTGAATCCTGCTCTATGTGAACTGGGCTACTATATGGTCTTTTTGGCCCGAAGGCCTTGAGGCCCAAAGACCATTGATGGCGCGAAGGCTGTCGATACCTGTAGGCCCAAACCGGTGGCCCGAAGGCCAAAATCAGGTGAATAGTTCTGGATGCTACAGTACGGAACAATACCTACTACATTACTGCTATAGTGCCCCAAAAATTAACCTCCACCTAGTTTTGAACCAGGGTTTCTTGTATGCCAAGAAGGAGCCCTTAACACTTGGGTACGAGCTCGTTGGAACACATACCCTTACAACATTGAAATTATTTGAATCATAAGTACCATGAATAAATAACTAAAAATTAAACATTATGTACCATTAATATAAATAGATTCAATATATATCATATCCCATGGGAAGTATATATACCACATGACATAATCAACTTGTGAATATGGCATATATCTCTTAGAAATCATATTGAGATGATAAATATTATTACCTCAATTCTCGTCTTACATTATATGCATTAAAACATCCTATATAATAAATTTATATTTATTATATATATATTCCAAAATTATATTC
Organism: Viscum album; assembly: GCA_963277665.1. Lineage (NCBI taxonomy): Eukaryota > Viridiplantae > Streptophyta > Magnoliopsida > Santalales > Viscaceae > Viscum > Viscum album. The sequence continues at coordinate 420,996,783 of OY728137.1, forward strand.
ATAATTATCATAATATACCATTTCTGTATAATTTTCAATTATCATTTTGTTAACCATTATTCCTTTAAATGGTCATTTCGGTGAAAATAGGATCATTTTCCATGCATGATCAAGTTTGATGGATTTGGTACATCTACCATTATTAAGGTTTCACCATCAGTATAATTTTAATAATTAAACATGTATCATATTTATTGATCTTATTAAATTTTCATAAAATTCATATAAAGCGGTGATGAAAAATGTATTACATAACTTCTTGGATACGATAATCCATACGCACACATAGTTGTTGTTTTCAAATTTTGATGGATTGAATGAATGACATATAAATTATAATTCCCCATTACATAATCATTATCATTTAACAAATATAATATATATATATATATATATATAAATTAATTAAATCTATCCATATTAATATATATTTAAATAAGAAATGAAAAAATAATCACATTTCTTTATGGAGGTGGTAGTCCACACATACGCACGAGTGAAATTATCATTTTACAACTAATGGAAACATAAAAATATTGATACAATATTATACTTCTAGAATTATACTTATGTAATAAATATCATATATAAATATGAAATCCAACATAATAAAAATACACTAAAGGCTACTATGAGAAATGAAATACATTGGTTCGTGAGGCGGTAGTCCGCACATACGTATGAACAATGCTTCTATTTCAAATTTGACAGAAAATGTGATGAATAATGTCATTATATTAACATAATAACATATAATTATATGGTATATTTTTATGTTATTATATTGAAATGATTAAGATAAAATTGAAGGGGGTATAAGATGAAGTAATAGGAAAACACTTGGTCAAGTTGATTATAACCTCTTTGAAAAACCTCATTTCACATACACCTACAGACTTATTGGGTGGAATATTTTTGAGACATGGATGTATTGGAAGTTGTGGAAGTGTTGGGAACATGTTTTGGTAGATCCCTGTTAAGATACAAGGATCATGAAGTGTGAGGATAATAAGAGGTGTTGTGTCCTTATATAAGATTGGGGAGGGGCACCCATGGAATTACCTAATGTTTAAAATTAATATGAAGTAATTTTCCTTTTTAAGAGGAAAAAAGTATGTATATTTATAATATATAGTCAATATAAGTATAATACCTATAATAAAAGAAAATTTCTTCAATTTTATGTTATTTTTAAACCTTATCTATTTATTTTTACCCCCATTAATCATATTTAACGATTACCATGATAACAAATATTTTACACATTAGGGGTTAAAAAAGTTACAATAAAAGAAAAAGTGAACCTTAAGTGAAAAATTATTTCAATTTTATAAAATATACCATTAACATGGGAAGAGAAAATATTTTTCAATACTTTAAATTATTAATTAATATATAATTTAAAATAAAATATCATTAAAGTAATTTTTTCGACAATTAACATATTAAAATTCTAAAAATTATCATGAAAATAATTAAATTTGAATATAAAATTAAAAGATCTCAATAATAAATTAAATTAAATGAAATACATAAAAAACCCTAATAGTCCCAAATAATATAATATTTAATATTTGTAAAATCATTTACTTTATTTTTATAATTCTTCTGCAAGCACAGTCTTGGTGTTGCGTAAATAATTAAGCTAATTATTTCATTACTAAAAATAAAAAATAATTTACCATGATAAATTATTTCATCTTCATAATTACCTTTTATAACCATTTATAAATTATTTTTCTCTCTATCAATTTTATTATAGAAATTAAAATCAAGAAAGTTATATTTTTGAGTTTTCTATATGTGAAATAATATAAAAGTCCTTATCAAAGAAAAATGGAACCCAAATTCTATATAATTTAGTTTTTGGATGGGGTGGTAGAATTATACTCGTAAAATGAAATATATGGAATATTATGGTTGATTTTTAAGCCTTATACTACAATTTTATCACTGTTTATCCCATTTTACTCTTTAGAGAGATGATAAATTTTACAATGGTTTCTATTCATTATGACCAAAAAATGAAGTTGGAATATTTACCAAATTTAGAAATGAGGATTCTAAATAAAGATTACATCCCAAGAAATTAAATTTATTTAATATTATGAAATTAATTTCAATATAATCCTGCAAAACGCAGTGAAATAAAGTTTTTCGGAAAAAAAATTTGTATGTTAAAAAATAATTTTATAAAAAAATTAAAATAATTCTGATTCCAATGAAATTAGTGATATTATTTTTAATTAAAATAAAATAAATAAATTTGAAAAATAATTCAAAATTATATGGAACATAATAAATACATGAAAACATAATAATATTTTCTATATTGTTGGTATTTTTTAACTATTCACTAAAAAAATGTTAAAAAAATAACCAATAAATTTACTCTAATATATTCTTGATAAGATAATTTCAAATAATTTATAATTGAATAAAAATAATTTAATAGTGGATGAAATTAATTATAGAAGATCCCCTTGAAAATCAATAAAACCCATTTTTGAAAATGTATTTTTGAGGTATAATGATACATTAATAGAAATTTAAATCTTATTTCCTAAATATTAATCAATATGTTTTTACTATTAAGATATATTATATATATATTTTTCAAAATTTATTCATTATTATTAAAAAATTATAATTAAACAACATATTTATAATGGTCAAATTTATATTATAATATTTCATGGTCATTTATGCTTGGTGTTGCATTTCATATAAGCTATTGATGACGATATTATTTTTAAAATATTTAGGTATTACATTATCCAAATTAAATTAATTAAATCCCCACTATTTGATCTCAAAATCAGTAATTTAGGCATTTAATATTTTAAAATACATTTTTTTAATGACCCACATCAAAAACAGGGTTAATAATACATACTTTTGAAATGATGGAGATCAAAATATTATTATTATCTTTATAAAAACATAATTAGGATTCCAAATAGGAGAAAATTGTTGGGATGTGAATATATATGCATTCAGGAGAAAATTAATATGAAAATAATAATGGAGAGTGACATAGAACATTGATTATATGAAGTTGAATGATTATGACAATGTAAATGACCATAAAACTAAAAATCAAGTAGGTGAGAAAAAGACCATAAATCTTCATAATTTGTTGTAAAATATATATATTAATTGTTAAGATTGATTATTTGAAGGTGATGGATCATTATAATAATAAGAAAAATAATAAATGAAAATATAATTAATTTATTTAATTATATCCATGAATATGATTTCATTATTTGGTTTTGTGTTTCAATCAATTTCCGCCTCTATCTCACCCCATTTTCCAAATAATGACTATCTGAGATGATTTTTTTTATTCAAAAAGTGTTAAAATTATCCTCCTATATATATTGAGTTATATAAAGTTACGAAAATAAATTAATCCTATCTTTACTAAATCCAAAATGGTTACCATGGATAATTTGGTACCAAAAAGGAATAAACCTTCATAAGATGAAATAATGCATTTTCACCAAAATTTCAAAAATGACACCAAAGGTTTAACAAAGATTATTCCATAAATTAATAACCATATATACCATTTTACAACATTAAACCCAAAAATAATAAATTGTAACCTCAATGTTTCACTCGTAACTTTCATCTTACATCCCAAAAAATGTAGCATCATTCTTATAATATAATCCTTCACATTAGACATAAGGGTTACATATATCTCAACCCAATAAAATGACTCCAAAAATATCATCAATGAACTTAAAATCAAACCCCATGAAACCAAAATAGGGGTCATTATTCTTTTGATATTATTATGAACCTTAAACATATAAACCCATGATGTTATCTATAATTATTATGTTAAACTCACATGAAATTATCCCAATATCTAAAGTTATCTATACCATTTTCATATACCAAAAATAATATTCCGGAACCCGCACTACTAGATTCTTATGCTAAAAAAATAATCCATACATTTATATTTTTTCTATGAATAAAGGTTTCTAAATTTTATTCATCCCCAACACACAACATCAAATGTAAATTTAAAATCACTTACATACCCAATTACCCTTTTAATTTGAGAGTTTTATAGATTTGGGAAAAAATCTTACATAAATAAAAACTTTTACTTAAGTGATAATTTTTCCCACTATACCTAGATTTTGAATTTATATTAAGCGTTCATAATATAAAACATTAAACCCTTACAGACATATGTTTCATAACATAATTCGGTATAAACATGTTAGAATAAAAGTCATAAGGTTTATCTCAAATGATATGTAAGTGTAAACATAGAAGATACAAATCAATTATCATAAGTGAGAAAAAGGGTATTAAAACATGATCATATCATACGAACGTCATACCCAGTCAAATAGGTATCATTAATTAATATTCAAGGAATTAATATTTGTCATAACAAAATTATTATTTCATAAGATTTGGAAATCATAATTTATCAATGATGAACTTGGAGAGAATATCTTAAAAAACGATAGTGGCACAATGATAAGATTATAAACTTTTGAACTTATATAAAATGTAAGAGGGTGAATAATTATGTTAAGGATGTTAAATTATTTCCTTTCATAAACATATATACATGATATCTTTTCCTTGGTAAATTTATAGACAAGAATATAGGTCCAAATATAATACTATGTATATGAAATCAGGTGCACATATAACATAGTTATCTATTGTGTTATCTACTTTCCCAAATTCATTTTATAGATAAAATAGACCCATCCATCACATAATACATTCATATTTATTCATAAATATTAGGAAATTATTAATAATTTTGTCATAGTTTAACATAAGGAAAAATGTGTTTCAAAAATAATTCAACTTAACAACATTAACACAAGGAAAATAAATAGGTTTCATAGAATTAGACTTGATTATTCATCATTATTATATATAAATAGAAATAAATATGATGGTATCCTAATATAATTTACCTAGTGAAGACAATAATTCCATAAAGGATGATTTTAGAGACAAAAAATTCCTTTAAAAAAATATTTAAACCTTTCTTCGAAAACATGACGATAATGTCTATTTATTTTATTAAAATTTGAAAGAAACCTCCTACAATATTAAGAAAATACAAATCCCCAAAAATAACCATTGATTTTTTTTGTAAGCCTCAATGTAAATAATTTTCATGATTGTAGTAAAATATGTTCGTGTCATATACATTAAACCATCGATTTCATTCACAATATTTATAAAAATTCTTAAATAACTAGAAATGATAAAATCAAAAAAAAATTCCAAAAAATTTAATGTAAATTGGAATATGGTTAAAAAATAATTTAAATAATCATTGTATCTAATTAAATAAATACCTTGAAAACCTTCTAAGGAGCATGAACTTGGTCAAAAAATTTTGTTAAATAAAGAGGAAATAAAGACGAGTTTTCTTCAAAACATTTGTCTTTAATTTTACGTACCAAAGAGGGGAAAATTGTATTATTACAAGAATTATCCATCAATAAATAGTACATAAAAAATATATGATGTTTTAAGAATAATAACCATATAAATTCTCTCAATGTAAACATAACATAAAAAATATATATAAGAAATAAGATAGTTACATAAACCCTTACCACATTTGTATCTTTTGAAACATAATCCCCAGAAAATAAATAAATTAAAATTATATTTTAAATAAATTTAATATAAAGAGATTACTGATGTTTAATATAAAAGGTAATTTATATAAACCCCATTAAGGATAAAAGTGGTGAATATGATATACGTATCATAGGAGCAAAATTGAGTGGAGAAATCTCGCTCCCTCATGTCTTATCTTAATTATTACACATTCAATAATAATTTATATAACATATATATTAATTATAAATATATTATAGAACTTTATTCATAAATAACATAATATGTTCAATTTTTTTATCATTTATAATTACCCTTTAAAAAACAATTCTTACTTAAAATGGTCATTCAGGTGGAAACTCGTCCATTTTCTTGGCATATTTTCATTCAATGGTTCTGATACATTCACCTTGTTCAAGTTTTCATATTATCAAAAACCTTAATAATTAAAAATTATCATATTTCTTGATTATTTTCACTTTTATAACCATTTATAAAAATAATTTATAAATAATAAATTATATAATATTTTGGAGATGGTAGCATGTACGTACATATAAGTGATATCTTAAATTATAGATGAAAGGAATAAAAGAATAATAAATTATAAATAAACTTATAGAATAACCATTATATCATAAATATCATAAATATTAATTAAATATACCTTTATTACCATACATGTAAAGCATAAAGGAATATCGAAACACATCACTTCATGGAAGCGATAGTCCACATGTACGCACACACAACATTATCATTTTCCAACAGATTGGAAAGTAAGAATGTAGATAAGATATTCTAATTATCTCTACATAATCAACTCATAAATATATCATATATATATAATCCATTATAAAAATAAACCCTGAAATCCAGTGATGAGGAACAAAATACATCAGTTTGCAAGGTGGTAGTCTACTCATTTTTATGAGTGAAAGTTTCATTTCCCATTTGATGTAAAGAGAGATGAATAAGGTTTGTTGTAACAACCCTGATCCCAGTAACAAAAAACTGATTCCATACTTTATATCATTGGCATAGTAACAATGGGTTGAATCCCAAAGGACTAATCAGTTTAATATTTATGGATTACCAAATACATACATGATACCCATTTTACCTTGAGCATATAAAATAATGCATAAAAAAGTAAAAGCTCGGTATCATTAAAACTCATTCCATGAATTCTTCTTCATAACCCGGGGAAAGGAAAGAAAATTAGGGTAAGGTCAAATACTCAATAATTATTAATTATATTGGAATATATAATGAATTAATATTATTAATAAACATGTAAATAAAAATAAATAAATAAAAATTACATTTAAATAACTTAAATATCATGGTGAGATAAGGAAAAATCAATTGCGCATAACAGTTAATTGAAACTCATTCCATTTAATCAATAAACTGAGAATTAAATTAATCAATATATAAATTCATAGAGAAATACTCATGGATAATAAAAATAACTAAATTCTTAATGAATGAAATTATTAATTATTTAATGTCATGTTTCCCAAGTAAATGGAAACTTTACCATCCAGACCTATCACAAGTTTTTTTAAAACATATTGGGAAAAACCAATCTGATTTGGCCAACTGATTTATCACATGAGACTATCAAGGCATTATGTGATTTTGTTAAATGGTCCCCTACTAGTATCATACAAATACAATGCATTCCTCATATATCGAATAATTGATTTAATTCATAAAAATTTCCCTTATAATCATGTAAGATATCTGACTTTTTGGAGGTATGTCTTTGTTTAAATTTTGGTCTTAATATCTTTTTTGGGTTAGTGAAATGTTTCCTTGGAGTTAGGGGAGCCTCAAGAGTGTTTCAGGGGCTCCTAAATCGAAATAAAATAAAATCATTCCAACCTATACAATGCGAATGGTTGGTCACATGGATGGCACACAGATAAGTAAACAATGCGAGGTGGGAGGCCAAGTTGAGAAATTTTGGATAGTAGAATACCACATAGTTGGTCCATGTTTTGGGAATCGTGTAGTTCTTCCTAGGTAACTATGTGACCCAAATTCACTTAGACCGTGGATTGCACACAGTTTTTTCATAGTTTTCAAACGTTGTAGGTAAGCCTTGCACCCCAATAAAAGTTGAAAAAATTACAAAAATTTCACTTACGGATTTTATATTCCCTCTCTTTCTTCTTCCCAATTTTCTCCCTTGTATCCTGAGTGATGAACCGTAGTAATCCATGATTCTAAGACGTTATTCTCCTTTTATCCTAATCTATTTGGATTAACGTTGATTTCAGATCAAAGCTTTGGGTGAGTCTAATCATTCTATGAATTATCTTTTTGGATTAGGGATTGGTTCCTTCCCTTATCTCCTTATGAATCCCTAAATACCTGCTTTTTTGGTGAGATAGAGGTTTAGGATTCCAAGGGTTGTTTTAATATGGATCTAAGGCAATGATTTAGAGTGTTATCTTCAATTTATTTAAGGTAGGCAGTCTACACATTATATCCCATAGTCTTTGTGTTGATTTGTAAAAGTTTGGGTGCGTTCTTCGTTATCCCTTGTTTTTCATTTGATTAATTTAGTGATATTTGGTAAAATTGGTATATAAATGAGGAATTGAAACACTCACAATCTCGATGGGATGTTTTGAGGTTGAATAAATCTTTTTAGGGCCACCAAGGGGTGTGTTTACATTTAAAAACATAGAGATTGGTAATGTCAAGTGTGGAATTGATGCATGATATTTTAGAGCCCTTGTTGAACATATTAACACACCTAGTTGAGTTGAAAACAGAACATTTATAGTGTGCCAAGATTTTAAAATGTATTCATGGGTTTTATAACATTCCATAGTGATGGTTTCAATTGAATTAATTGAGATTGTGTCAAATGGATTATGAATTATGTTTAATATTCCAAATGGGATGTGGCCTAAAAATGGGTTTAGAGAAGATTAGTGTTCATATGTCAATGGTTGTGATTGGTGCTTGAAATGTATATGGTGAGGTTAATACATGAGAAATTATTAACATGTTATGTAAGATAACATATAAAAATGGTTGAATATTTTAAATGGGTTAATGCATGGGAATTGGAGAATATGATTAATGAGATAGGAATATAGAATGGGAATTGGGATAAAATTTAATATAATGTAATTGGAAATATATTTAATTGGTTGTGGCATAATACATATTCCCATGTTTGTTTATTAGATTATAATTTTTATTTATAATGGGTTTATTTGGTTGTGATATGTTATGTGTGGTGAAGGGATATATATAAGAATGTGAACACGGATTTGAGTGAGGTATAAAGGACCGAGGCTCCTTCCAGGAGCTGAGTTAGACCAATAACCTAAAATCCACCCAAAATTCATGGGTTAGGGAAGGGTATGAAGCTCTATTCTTCTAATTGTTTTGTACCACCCAGACTAAGGCTTCAAGGATAGGATAATGTGTTTATTGTGATGTGAATATCCCTAGTGAGATAAAGACTCGAATTATTCCTTTATGAATAGTCATGAATGAATTAAACCCCTATGTGAATAATGTTAATGTCTAATCCATGAAACACTTTTTGTTATGAATTATGTAATGAAGATGATTCTTATGAGCAAAATTGTATTATGGTAAGAAATGGTTTAACTAAATATCATTAACTAATAGAACCCGAGTTGTTTTTTAATTATTGGTAATTTATTTAGTATTTTCATGAACTATATGTTTGACTGGATATTTAATAGACCCCATTGGTGGTGACCTACTGAGTTTTACTCACACCCTACTCGGGTGTCATTGGGTACCTGAGTAGATTTCATGATTTCAGGTCAAAATAAGGGAAAATGTCCTATTCATGGGAGTTGAGTCGGTCTTGGAACATGCATGGATTAGGTTTCACACTTAGATACAAGATATTTTGGGGATTCCACTTTTTTCTTTATTTTGGATTTTGTTCACTTTATCACTTTTTATCACGAAATACCATTTTTATTGTTGGTTGTGGTTTGTACCCAGTTTTGGGAGATGTTAGTTTTTATGATGATTTTTTATTACAAACTAGTTATGATATTTATATATCTTATCTTCTATGTATTACTCTAGTAAAGTGGGTATAATATATCCAAGTGGCTCATCTAGACCCTCATTTTTAGTCAAAAACCTATGGTGTACAAGGAGACAGGCTTGAGTTCATGTGGTGACCCCACTCAATGCACTGTTTAGTGGATTTTAGGTTGGGGATATTACAATGTGTAATACTAGGGGTTAATTTTTGTGATCTTATTATTTTGAATGGTAGAAAGGAAAATATGATGTGTTATGCCTTAGTAATGATCCCATTATTAGGAGTAGCTAACCCATGTATGAGGGAAAAACCAAGTCACTTAGGGTGGGGATTGTTGTTCTTATTGTGCATTGTTACAATTGATGATATTTCACCTTTGGGGTAGTCACTTATTGTTCGATGTGACATTTTAATGATATATAGCTCGTGGTCAGAATGGAATGGGGTTGTGCGTTCATGCATCATTTTATACACCTAGGGATATTGGTGGAATGCATCATGATAGGCACACATGGGATGGGTGTGTGGGATATGAAGGGTAGGATGCATTTTTTTAAAATTGCATGAAAATGTTCTATAATAAAGATACCGTAAATGGGTAAATGGGGGGAATGTAAATGGATGGATAATGAAAAGTGTGTTTAAGGAAACATTATTAGAGGGATAAAATTTATGGTTGGGATAAATTGTAAATATGGGAAGGTTCCTAAAAGGTAATTTTTTACATAGTAATGGTAAAATGATTACAGAATATTTCTTAATAAAGGTTGTGAATGAGTTAAAATGTTAGTTATAATTTGTTGCAAAATGGGAAGGGTCCATGAGGGGGATGATTTGTGTTGGGAATGTATAAATTGTTTAAAAAGGGTTTCTAATGAAATTGTTTTATGGCTATGTAGGTTGGTTAACCCTATGATGACCATGAACCATGGTAGGGATAGTCGGGGGTAGTTTCCTAAGTTTGATGATGACTGTGGGAATAGTGTATGTAGTGTGGGTTGTTTAAGGATGATAGTATAAGATTATTTCCATCTATGGTTTAAATCATGTTGATCATTCATCAAAGTGTTTTTGAGGAAAATATTTTGCGTTATAGTCATGAATAAAGTAGATACTTCAAAATCATTGGGTGAATGAGAAGTTTAAAATGTGAATTATTGAGTTAAAAAATAGAGAAGTTAGTTATAAAAGGATGTGTGGTGATGGATGTTTTTGGAGAACTGGGTAGTGGTTATTAATTTTTTTGTCGATTCGACTATTATATGGGTGGTTAGGTATGTGAGAGTTCCCTAGTTTTATACCTTAGATTTTGGTTGTGATTCCTTTTTGGTTATGATATGGAATAAGATATGTTCTTAGGGAAACTCTCATAGAGTGGTGGCCTTTGGATCATGAGGTGCGGTTCGGTAATGAATGCCTTGAAACACTCATGGGTCGTGACTATACAGAGCATGGCATGGACCTTAAGGATGGTGCCTAGGTTTCAATGATCTTGTGAGTAGGTACCTTGTGAGTTGAGTTTTGGATTCTGGAGAGGGATAAGTGGGACTGATGATGGTTTGGTTATGCGACTTGAGTTGTGGCTACGTGTTGGTAGTTTTTTGGAAAAGAAGGGTGACATCATGGTAGGATAGCCCTGTAATGTTGGTTCCCTCGAATATGAATCATGAGAGACGGTTCAGTGTTGGAATTGATGTATAATGAGTACCATTGAGTTTCAGTAAATTTTATAGTTGTTCCCTAGTAGTTTTAGAAGGGAACCAGAGTACTTGTGGTAGGTTGTAAGGATTGTTTCAAATAGTTGTATTATAGGGATTCCTGAACCTCCTATTTGGATGAAAATTAATAGAGGTCTCAATATTATTTTTGAGTGGAAGAGATAGAGGCGAATGAACCATGGTTAGATTATTTTGTTTTTAAGGTGACACCAAGGTGAGGCTATTCATGTTGATAAGCTTATTTATACGAATGAATTGGTCGTTCGGTGAGATGTTGAGAATGCTGCAGAGTTGATGAGGTAGATAAACCAAGGTCCATGGTTAGATGAGTTAGAAGGTGTAAGGCTACACTCAGGAGATGGTGGGATTTTGGGAACTATAGTCAATATATAAGTGGTTGTAGGAATGTGAGAAACATTGAGGGATCTAATTTGGTCTAGATGTGGGCACATGCTAATACGGTGGGATTTATATTAGGATAAGATACATCCATTCTCTATGAAACCAAGTTGGGAATCATGGTTATGTGAGAGACCATTGGGTTTATTGGGGTGGTGGACCATTTTTTTAGTTGTTTATAGCTAAGGGAATACTGAAAGAGCTCTAAGGGTGTGGTAGAAGTAGTGCCACATGAAACATTGGTTCAAAAATACTTAGAAGATGTTCATGAAGAAGTGGTGAGTTATGGTTGGTGATTAGGCCTAAGTGGTGGTGGTTAAGTGGAGATGAGGTGTGTGCTGTAGGGAAGCCTGAGGTACTTTGAAGATCATGGTTTCCCATAGTGGGAAGTGACATCGAAAATTGATAAGTTGGTTGTGGGGTTCTTCAATAACTTTTTGTCATAACTCATCAAGTGAAGATCATTACTAAGATCTTGACATCATCCCAGGTGCACTGAGAATGTTCTGGATTTTCACCTAGTGACATCATTGTGTTATGGTTTGGTATGAGACATCTTGTAGTTTATAATCAGGATGCATTATATGTGTAGATAAGTGGTGGGATGTCATCCACTGACTGTTTATAGGCATGTTCATGGGAATGGATCGGGTGTAGACGATCATTGTGAATTCCATTAATGGTAGTTAGTATCAAGTACCAGGTGATGTTTTTTGTTGAAGTAAGGTAAATCTATACGACTATGTTCATGTTTTGGTGTATATCTCATTACTGAAGTATGAGATGTGGTGATTGAGATCACTTGAAAAATATAATTATAACAACACTACTAAGGTGGGGAGTGATAATCCAGTCCTAGAATCATGGAGTAGAGAATAGAGTTCATATAGTGGCATTGAGATGCTAATGGGAAAATTGGGAAGTGCACACAAGGATTCTCAAAGAGGCTTTGTGGGACTTGTTTGTGCTGGTTTATTGCTCTATGAATTGTCATTGGTCTCAGGGTAGTTCCAAATGAAATTTGAGTTTCCTATGTTAAAATTATTAAAGGGAATGGTAATATATGACAATAATTCGTGGTGAGAGAAGTTAGGTTCAAGGACCTCATCAGAGGTTAGTTATAGAATCTATTAAGAGTGTTTTTGTTGGAAGTGTAGAGGGGTGTGGTGGAGCATAATGATGGTTTATAGGATAGTGGATGTTGTGACGGAATATTTTTTTAGGGATTTAGGGAACAACCCCAGTAGATGTATTGGACGTTAGTGATAATCCTTACATTAGTAAGAACCATGGAAAGACAGAAGGGGTAGCATTACAATAGTAGAGGATAGATGCTATGGGATATGCCGATCGGGGGTGGTATGACATGATACAGTGAGAAAGATATGGATGGGGTAGGTTGTGTCCCACATCCGCGTTGATGGTTGTGGTGACATGTTCATTTTTGAAATGAATATGTACTCGAGAAAGATCAATTTATTCTTAGTCCATGAATTGGTGGTATAGGGGTGAACTATTTGATGGGTTTGATGGTAAAAATGATGACCAAATTGGTGAGGACCTTTTGTATTTTTTGGAAAGTTTATTTAGGAACACCTTATGTGTTGTGAAGGTTGAGTTTCGGTTTTAGTTGTATTCTTAGATAGTGGAGGTTCCAATCAAAGGAAGTTGGTGAGGGTGAGCTAAAGTTTGTTGTGAGATTCCTCAATAAAAATTGACTATTTGTTGATGTGACCAGTGTTTCAAGTTTAAGGGAATAAAGAAATTAAAAATATAGTGTTTTGGTCTTAGCAATGAGTGATGTCTTGGATTTTGATCGATTGAGTGCTCCGAGGGTTTTGGTTATGATTTGGATGATCTTTTTTAGAATTTGAAATTTGGATATCAAGTTGTGGATCGATGTACATCAGGAAGTATTATTAGGAAAACCCTATCTTTCTTTTGGTGGCATCGAGTTTGGGTCTCTATTAGAGTTTTGAAATATGGTAAATTGTGCTAATTTATTTGTTCTATGAGTTTCTAGGTGGATCGAACCGAAGGGGTGATGATTGGATCTTCCATGAGGATATCATGCTACGTGCAATGTTTCCTTATGTTATTACTTAGGCATTATGTCCTAGGATTCCCTATAGTGTTATAGAGGTCCATGTACAGGTTGATGTTGATTCATACTTTGAGGAGAATCTGTTTCATTTTATTGATCATAGTGATAAGTTTTACTAGGAAGACCGTGCCTATAGAGAAAGTTTGTTGGTAGTATTGTATTGTTCCAAAGAAACTTGGGAAATGAAGATGGATATGAAGGCCTAGAAACCTGATATTTTTTCAAGGAAGCTTAGTGATTCTTGGGAAGAGAGGCTTGAGGGCATGCCATTATAAGGCGTAGAGGTTGTAAGATCCCAAACATCCAAGAGGTATGCCTTGGTTTATTTTTTTAATCTTATATTTTTGGTTAATTAATTGTTTACCTTGAGTATGGGGATCTTTACGGGTGTTACAAGAACTTGAGACAAGAATTGAAGGAATAATGGGCCAAGCTATACAAGTCACATGGTTAGTATATGTCTAGAGCACGGTTACATAAACCATGTGAGGTGGGAGGGAAAGCTACATAATTTTGGATAGTGTCATACCACATAGTTGTCATACCATTTGTAAACTGTGTGGGTCACCCTAGGTAACCATGTGACTGAACATCCCTTAGACATTGGCTTGTTCATGATTTGTACACGGTTTAGTAAACAATGTCGGTAGACACTATGGAAATATAAAATTTGAAAAATTAAAAATTTTCCACCTCAAGATATTATGTCCCCCCTTGTTTTTCTTCCCTATTTCCCCCCTTGCATCCCTATTGACCAACCCTTGTAACCCAAGATTTTAATAGGTGATTCCCCATAGATCCTAATCCATTTAGAGCATTAGTTTTGGATTGAAGACCCAGGTGACTCTAATCCCCATCTTGATTCTATTTTTGGATTAGGGTTCGCATCCTTCTATTATCTCCACCAGAATCCCTAAATACCAGTTTTTCAGTGAGATCTAGGTTTACAGTTCAAAGGGGTGTTTGAATCCAAATCTAAGTATAATATTAAGGGTGTGATCATCAATAGTTTTTTGGTAGGTGGTCTATAAGTTATATCCCATAATCGTTATGTTGATTTGTGAATGTTTGGTTTCATTATTTGTTATCCTTTATTGTGAATTTGATTCATTTTGTGAGATTTAGTAAAATAGGTATGTAAAATGAAGATTTAAAACCCTCATGATCCCCATGGGAAGTATTTATGTTGAAAAAATCTATTTAGAACCACCCATTTGGTGCACCGACATTTCTGAACTTAGAGATTGGTAAATTCAAGCATGAAATTGATGCATGATAACATGGATCCCGGTTTGAACATGTTAATATGCATAGTTTAGTTGAAAATGGAACATTTATAGTGTTTCTAGATTTAAAAATGGTTGAAGGGGTTGTTTGAAATGGCATAGTGATGGGTTAAATTGAATTAATTGAGATTGTGTCAAATGGATTATGAATTATGATAAATATGACAAGTGGTATAGGGCATGAAAATGGGTTTAGAGGGGATTTGTGTGAATATTCCAATGGATTGTTATTGGTAATTGAAATTCATAAGGTGAATTTTATATATGGGAAATGATGAATGAGTTATGTGAGTTAATATATGGGAACGGTTGAAGATGTTAAATGGGTTAATGCATGGGAATTGACAAATATGCTTAATGTGTTAGGAATAAAAAAATGGGAATTGGGATAAATGGTAATATAATCTAAATGGAAAAGTATTTAATGGGTTGGGGAATAATATGTATTCCCTTGTTGATTATTGTGAATTGTGATTGTTATTTATAATGGTTGTATTTTGTTGTGATATGGTATGTTTGGTTAATATATATATATATAATCATGTCCACATGGATTTGGGTGTGTGATAAAGAGATGAGGCTCCACCCATGGGCTGATTTATACTACTGCTGTAAACTCCACCCACAATGCACGAGTTAAGAAAGGGGATGACGATCGATTCCCCTAATGGTTGTAAACCACCCGAACTAAGGTTTCTAGGTGAGGATAATGTGTTTGTTGTGATGTGATTATCCCTAGTGGGATAGGGACTCAACTTATTCCCTTATTCATAGTTAGGAATTACTTAAACCCCTATGTGAATAATTGCAATGCCTAACCCAGGGAACACTTGTTGTTAGTGAATTAAGTAATGAAGACGATGATTATAATACAAATGGTACTAAGTCAAGAATTAGTTCAAGTAAATATCATCAACTAATAATACCCGAGTTGTCTTTTTTTATTCTCCATTATTTAGTATTTTCATTCACTATCTGTTAGACTTGATATATTGTATACACCGTTGGTGGGAGTCTACTAAATTATATTCACCATACTAAGGTTCCATTGGGTAACAGAGAATATTTCATGATTTCAGGCCAGTATAAGGGAAAATTTCATATACTAGAGAGTTTATTCGGTCTTAGAACATGCATGTATGAGGTTTCAGACTTTGATTCAAAACCGTTTGGGGATTCCACTATTTGACTTAATTTTAAATTTTGTTCATTGTATCACTATATAGAATGAAATACCATGTTTATTTCTAGTTGTTGTTTGTACCAAATTTTTGGAGATGTTAGTTATGCATTATTATTGGTTATTACACATTGGCTTTTCTTTTTATATTTTTTATCTATCATGGATTACTTTGGTAAAGAGGATAAAGTCTCCCCACGAGACTCATATAGAACATCGATGCTAGTTAGAAACCTCTAGCATATAGGGAGGTTCACTTGCGGTCATGTGGTGACCAAGGTCAGGGCACCTTTTAGTGGCTTTTGGGTTGTGGATGTTACACATCAAGAATTCACATTGAGTAAAGTATACAGATTTATCAATATTTCCCCAATCAATAAAAAAAATTTCAAATTTAAAACTGTATGTAAAAATAATATAAAATTCATGAAATAATCATATTCCTAACATAGTAAAATTTATATCTAAGATAAATTTAATGAGAAATGAAAAAAAATTATAATAAAGTAATTGTCTTAAGAGAATGTTAACAATCAAAAAAAGAAAGTGAGATTTCACAATAGCTTTAACAACTTGGTAATTTTAAATTCAAATCCCATTGGATATAATAATTCAATTTATAACTTATAATACCATGATGTATGAATGAATAATGATATAACATGTCAATATTTAAGTTTATACATTATATAAATTTTAATTGGTTTATAATAACAAATAAATCTCAATGAAATATTTTTTGTGATGAAATCCCTTACCTCACGTTTCCTTTTGGGTGAACGTTAATTAACCTCTTGTATAGTGATTTTAAACATTTTATTTACTCATTTAAGATTCATATTAATATTTATAATATCATATATAAAACTTTTATAACATATTATTACCCATTCCTAAACAATATTTCATTATTTTCACTATTTCTCATGTTAATTACCTTGTCTTCTAATGTGTATTTCATACAGAATGATCTAGTTTTTGATCATATTATATACCTTCATCATCTCTAGAATATAAAAATTAAATAATTATAACATTTATATATTAATTTTAATTTTATAACTAATCATTAATGATGTTTATGAAAAATTAAGTCTGTTAAGATCATGGAGACAGTAGGTCGTACGTACGCATGAGTAACGTTTCCATTTCTTACAGATAATTAATGGAAAGGAGGTAAGTATTATTTTAACATAATATAATTATCATAATATCATTAGTAACATATTATATAATCATATTTTACATCCATGTTTCATGGTGATGAAAAGTGATTTACATCACTTCGTGAAGGTGGTAATCTACATGTGTATGAACAATGTTATCATCTTTACGTGAGTGAAAAGGAAAGAAATAATATGATTTAAAGTATCTTTATATAATGATAAATATTTTATTAATAACATAATTATTTCATTTATATCATATATAATAATTATCATTATCTTTATCATCTTCCATATGAAGCGTTACTGAAAGAAAAAACGCACTACTTCATGAATCATAAGTCTGTCATACAAATGAGTGACGTTGTTGTGTCTCTTATGGAGTGATAGGTAAAATTAAATATATGATATTGTAAGAAAAGGTATATATATGTAATAGATATCATATATATATATATATTATCCATTATTATACCCAACCTTTAGAATTAGAAATGTAAAAATTAATGGCATCGGTTTGTGTGGTGGTAGTCCTCCGTACACACAAACAATGATTTCATAACCCATTTGATGGAATTATTGAAAGTTTTAGGTAATGATACTATTTTAATTATTTCATAATACATGGAATATTCTGATGATTTTATATTTTCATGGTTTCATAAAAATTAAAGGAGGTGAAAAAATAAGTATAATAATGACGCTCGTTGAAAAAAAATTACCTCTTCTTAGAATATCCTCCTTATGTTTGCAGTAAATCTTTCCTATATTAAATTTATATTATAACCCTTATCATTATGACACATTAATTGATGATTTATTATATTAAATTACACTTCATACAACCCATAATATCATTATGTCTAGTTTATTTGTGAATTGGGTACATTACATAACATCCTAAACATAGGAAACAATAACATTATTGAATACTTAACATGATTCTAAAATTCCATGGATTTTAAAACTACATGGGATAACCTGTGGACATACATAAGAAAGGGGTGAGATATAAATCCTAGTAAGGGAATAAAAATGACATGACATGATATATATTAGACAACTATCATATCAATGTTGAATAAAACGTGTGATAATCCTAAACATGAATAAATAAGACATGATGTAGCATGATATATTAAAGAAAACATGGGAAATGTGGAAAAAACATAAAAAACTATATCATAAAAATAGGATAATTATAAACTGTTAAGAAATAACGGTGGAAATAGTCCCATAATGTAATCAGGTTCACTCCCTATCCCATCATGAAATCTCATGATACTAAAAATTACATAATACATTGAAGCGCTATATAATTTTGGGCTCACCGGTCACTTTAATTTCATTATTATGCTTAAGTGTTCCACATAGATCATACAACATAGATCCATTCATTATCATATTTTATTCCACAATCAAGTAGTGTGGATTATATACATGTGAGTACCATGTCAAATAATTATAAGTGTATAAAGTTGAATACCCTTGATAGAAAAGTGGTATGGTATTCATTACACAATTGTTTTGGCATAGAAAATCATGGTGAAATTTTTCCAGTATAACATTGTCGCTTAAAAATTCAGAAAATGGGATGATGAGGTAGAAATGGGTATCTCATCATTTTTAAATCAATTGGACAGTTAGGGGGATAATAAATAACATATCCCATAATATGTAAATAAATATAAAATAAATAAGGTAAAGAAGATATTTTAATAAATATGAGAAATTGATAGATAACTAACATGGGTGTGTGACTTAAAATAGTTGATAGGAGCTTCTTGAGAGTTTAGGGGTTCCTTGGAATGACTCTATAGAGGGTAGGTCATATCAAGGATGATCTCAAAGAATTTTTAGGGAAGATAAGTGGGATACTGGGTGGATTTTTATAAGAAAAGATTGGGGAATTATTTAATATTTCTCAAACATAGGTTTTGGACTCTATATAATAAAATAACCAAAACCACAAACTTTACCATGGTTTATACCATAGTTTCTTAAAATTGGTATTTTTCAAATTTTTTATTGGTAAAAGTCCAAAATTAATAATATAATTCTTTTATTATCTTTATGTGTGTCATACCCTTAAAGAAATGATTTCAAAACCTTAAAATATATTATTAGTATTAGAGGATTAATTAAGGCCTTATAAAATCAATAAAATAAAACTAAAATTACATTATTTTTAATGTAAAACATATATTTGGTCTTGGATTCCATTTATAGTATTTGTTGCACTAGTTTTGGGTCTCTATGATGTCATAATACACAAGGTATATATATACGCTATATAATTTTTACCCAAAAATTTGACTGTCTTAGAAAATTATGAAAAATACATTCTTCGATGATTCTGAAATTCTGATTCCCAAAATAATATTCATTTTATCTTAATAATTCAATAAACATTTGAATTTTTAATTTTAAAATAATAACAAATATTTATTGAAAATGATGTGTTTTTTTAACAATAACAGTTTTCAAACCCTTATAAAAATTACATTAGACTTCATAAAAATTATATGATCATTAATATTTAATAAAAATTATTTGACAATAATATTTTATTAAAATACTATTTATTTCCCAAATCCATTAATTCATCCAAACAAATTTTTTTAATTAAATATGAATATTACCAAAAAATACTATTTGTGTTTTATTACATCGAAACAAAAATCATTTATTAAGTAAAAATATAAGGTTGAAAAATATTCCTTATTATATAAAAAATATTGTACATACTTATATTACTAGGTTTTTGATACTTATCCCTTTAATACATCAACAAACCCCTTTAAGAGTAAGTTGTACGACAATGAGACTTTCATGGGGTGGTTCGGCGTACATGGTTTGGTCTATGATATTGATGTGCTAGAACTTCTCCCGTAAATGATTTCCTCATGATTAAGATATTGGATTTCATCTTGGTAGTTATCAATGGGAAATACCAATGATTATATCTCCCTTGGAAGCTTCAATAAATGGGCTTTAAGGGTATGACCCTATAAGGGTGAGGTCATCACCTCCATTTTCAGTGTAAATTGGATTTGTTAAATCCCTATATTTATAAAAATCATGTGATCAATGCTCAATTTCTATATTATAAATGGAAATTATACTTAACATTATTTTAAATCCAATTTGATATAATAAAATAATATAATCGAATTTATTTTCTTTAACCATATTACATAATAATATATTTAATTAAATTTAAATGGAAAAATATATTTATAAAAGTTCTAGTTGTTACCATCATGACACATTCATAAATTTACCCCTCAAAATTTTCTTTTCCCATAATAAAACAGACGAGGGTAACTCTATTTCATCACATCCTCTAGTTCCCACATTGGTTTTTCAATCTTTTGGTTTCACCATAGAACTTTGACTAGGTGAATTGTCTTATTTCATTGAACTTTTTCTCTATGATTTAATATATTCACAGGCTTCTCTTTATAGGGAGGATCATTATCCAATGGTACCACCTCTATATTGATTACATGTTAGGGGTATTGTATATATTTTCTCACAAGGGATACACAGAATACATCATTTAATTAAGATAGGTTAGGTGGGAGTGCTAGTCAATAAACCACAACTTTATTGTGATCAAGGATATAAAAGAGACTAATGTATCCAGGACTAAGATTTCCCTTTATTCTAAATATCACGAACTTTTAACATGGAGATATAAAAGGTAATACCTTGTCTCCAAAATCAAACTCTAGGTCTCATCAATGATTTTAGAATAGATATTCTATTGACTCTAAGCATCCTTGATGTTATTCTGAATGGTCTTAATCTTTTCCTCCATTTCCTTGATCATTTTAAAACCTATTAGTTTGTGTTACCCAACATAATCCTTACATGTAATTGTTCTATAAATCTTAGAATAAAGTGCTTCATTGAGATTTATTTGGATACATGAGTGGATATTGTTTTTGTTTGAGAACTTGACCAAAGGAAGTTGTTTATTCCATATTCCTTTGATGTTAATTGAGCATGATCTCAAAATGTCATCAAATCTATGGATAGTCCACTCATACTATCCATAATTTTGAGGGTGATAAGCAATTATAATGTTCAACTTAGTATTTATAGTCTATTAGATACTCTTATAGAACATAGAGGTGAATATTAGGTCTTAATCAGATACAATCGATAGTGATGTTCCATAAAACCTTACCACTTCTTTAATGTATATCCTTGAAAGTTTATCAAGTGAGAAATCATATTGAATCATAATTAAGTGTTAATTATTTTTAATAAGATCTAACATAACCAATATAACATCATTCACTCTTTATTTCTTCGAAAGACTAGTGGAAAAGTCCATGTTTATGTTTTCCCATTCCCATGTAGGTATGGGTAATGATTTAATCATCCCCTAGTATTTTTTCCTTTTCACCTTCACTTTCTAAAATATGAGACATCCTGATGTATAATCCATGATAACCTTCTTTATATTATCCCACCACTAGTTCTCTTATAGATCTAGATACATCATTGTGCTTTCTAGGTGTATATTGAAGGTAGAACTATGTGCATCATCCAATAACTATTTGAACTCAGGAATTGATGGTACACATATCTATGACCCAAATATTACATCATTTTATTCATTATCATTGGTCCATGTGGATTTACCCTTTCTTATAGTTTACAATTTTTTTTTATGAATTCCCATATAATCTCTTTAAGAATACATTATCTTCTCTCGAAGGGATGGTTTATAAATCATTTGTGAAAGGATGGATGATATTCCTTCCATTATTATTCCAATTCCAATCCTTTCCAAATCTAATAAGATCGCGTCCCTCTTATTTTTCATCAATGATAAAATACCACGATATTTTTTACATAGATCTCTTTTCACTTTTTTTTCTTTCCCAGGATGGTAGTGAATTGAGTAGTCATAGTCCTTCTTCAGTTCTAACCATCTTCATTGGTGCATATTCATATATTTTTGTATAAATATATACTTGAGGATTTTGTGATCTATATTAAATATCACACTTCTCCCAAAATAGATAACACCACAATATTTTCAATGTGAAGAACACTACAGCCATTTAAAGATCACACATCGGTTAGTTTTGTTTGTGAACTTTCAACTACCATAAAGCATAGGTCTATGACTTGGAAAATATTCATTAACACACAACCCATTACCATATTCAAAGAATCAATAAAATATACAAAAATTATCCACTTTTGGGTAGTGTGAGTATAAGGGTAGTGATGAGACTCCTTTTCAACTCCATTAATCTCTCTTCACATTCATCATTCCAAGAAAACTTGACTCCCTTCGTATTTATCTTGGTTAGAGGTTAATATTATTAGGATAAATTCCTCACAAATTAACGATAGTAACTAGCTAATCCATGTAAACTACTGACATTTTTCATAGATGTTCCCCTCAACCAACCTTAAAATGCTTCTATCTTGTAAGGGTCTACAAATATCCCATTGATTATGATGATATTCCTTAATAATGAGTCTTCCTTCAACCAAAACCCATATTTTCTACACATGGGATAGAGATTCTCATTTCATATGGTATTTATCACAGTGATCAATTGCTTCTAATGATCCTCCATTATTTTTGAGTATATTAGAATATAATTTATAAAGGATTCCAAATTTTTTTGGAGGTAATCTCTAAATACCCTATTTCTCAAATCCATGATTATTTTTTAATAATTAGTGATTCCAAATGGAATTACTATGAACTCATAGTTCTCTTACCTTGTATGAAAATCAGTCTGGGTGATATCCTCTTTTTTCACCCTAACTTGGTAATGAATTGACCATAGATCCACCTTGGATAAGTGTTGTTCTCCATGTAGCTGACCGAACATGTCATCAATCCATTGGAGAGAATACGTTTTCATTGTCATGATCTTGTTTTACTCATGATAATCAATGCAAAGTCACATTGAACTGTCCTTCTTCTTGATGAAGAGAATTGGTGCAACCCATGGTGAAACACTTTGGAACGTAAAACATTTATCCATATTATCCTTTAGTGGTTTCTTCAACTCCTAATGTTCCAAAACATCCATTATATAAGAATTCATGGATAATAGTAATTCCCCAGTTATATGATCGATTGAAAATTCATCCTCTCTTCTTGGAGGAAGACCATAAAATTCCTTAGGAACAAAATAGTGTATTCCATCACAATGGGAATGTCTTCAGGGTTGATTATTTTCTTAGAATCAAGAATTTAAGCTAGATATGCTTACCCATAAGGAAATAATACCAATGTTTGAGATGTTGGGACTAAATAATATTCATCCTCCTCCTTGAACGAGTACATAATTAGAGGAAAATTCGCGATATAGAGAGTGATTTATTTCTCACATAAAATTTTGTTGGATCTATATAGGGAAAGAAAATCCATGACCAGAATTGAATAAAATCCCACTAAAGTGAATGTGATAAGTCTCACTAGGATGTTCATCCCAAAAATTTTGAAATGGGAGGAGTTATATACATGGCATGTAATAATTTCCCCCTTTCATTTTTTAATTACAACTATAATTTCATGATTTGTGGTGGTGTTTGAAAAGTTCTACTAAACTTTTATGATATGAAGGAATACAAAGAATTAGAGTCTAAAAGTAATTTCACAATTTTTAAATGAATAAATAGAATACATATCACCATTCATTTTTGGGATCCACATCAGTGGTTGTGATGGAAAATGTTCTCCCTCGCTACCTTGGATATTTTTTGTTGTCTCCAAAAACCCTTGACTTAGTGCATTGGTTTGAAAAGTTCCCTAGTACCTTATAGTTGAAGCAATGAAAAATGTGTTGATGGTTGACTAGAGAATTCCTTTCTACCATCACATTAGTTGGTTTCTCATGTCAGAAATATCTATCTATGTCACTACCTTACCACACATAAATCATTTCCTCATTCCAGTTAGGAAATTTATGGGGTGCTTCTTTCCTCATCTTTCACAAGTGGGATGTTGAAATTTATTGCACCATTATATTTATTCATCAGACCACCCGAATTAAAATTCACTTTTCTCTTATTATCCCCATGATACCATTGAGATTCTCCTATCTCTATTTATAATTTGAGGGCACTTCAGACAATTTCATCATATATATTAAAGTCACAGATCACTAGGTATTTTGGTAGTCTAGTTTTTATCCCACCAAAGAAACGGTAAACCTTACATTCAAGGGTAAAGAATAACCAAGAGGAGTATCATTAAAGTCTTCCAATGTTTTCCTTGTATACCCTTATATATTTTTAATATTTTTCTTAAGTGCAAGGAAATAACTTTCCATTTTATGTCAGAGTGTTTAATGAAAATATTTATTGAAAAAAAAATTTCGGAATTCCGTCTAGCCCATCGCTTCAATCGCTTTCTCAGGACTTGTATAATTGATCAATGTACACCACTAATTAGCTTTACCCTCCATATCATAAATAGCTAGTAGAACCTTCTCTTGTTTTGAAAATTGAAAGACAAAGAGGATATTATCAGTGGATTGGATCCATTTTTTCACTATTAAGGGATCAGATGATTCATTGAAAGTGGGAGGAATCTATCTCATAAAGCACTCAATTTAAGCTTGTTCATTCATAGAGGAGTTTTTGTATCTCCTAATCCATGTTTCTATTTATAACTTGAGTCTTCTAAAAGACTATAATTATGATGTTTGTGATTCCCACTCCAACCAGGTTGGGTATCTCATTAGGGAAGTCATAAAATTTCCCATCACATTTTTTATTTAATTCTTTCCCCCCTTTTCTTCCCAATGTCTAAATGTTGGGAAGATTAGGGATGATTAAAATATTTAACACATAAATGGGAATCCAAGTAAATTAATGGTATAACTTATAAATTACAATAATTTTCTTAACATATGAATTTATAGGCTTCAATCTATGTTATCAATGATCTATTTCATAACATATAAAGTAATGGGAATTTTTTGTTCCCTTAATAATTTTTCATAATGAGATTATGAATTTACCGAAGCATATTTTCATGGAGCCTCAAATGAGGTGTGCAATAATGCCCATTTTTTTGTACCAGGATACACCGAGTCAGGCCCGACACACCTTGTCAGAGTTGTTATCCCTAGGTACATATGTCCCAGAAGAACGTCGACTTATAGTATCAATACATGGATGTATTTTCTATATAAAACACTTACTACATACTAAAAAAAATTTAGGGATGTTTTACTATAATTATTCTTATCCCTAATGATTTTTATATATTTTTCTAGGCCAAATATTAAAAAATAACTTAATATTTTTCCGTTGATACCAAATATGAAAACACTTTTTTTTATAACTCATTAATAAATTATTTAATACATTAAAGTATAGATAATACAAAAAAGATTGAGAAGTATACTATATTTGGTAGATAAGTACATTGAATAACATATAGAACATGGGATACAATAAAATTGTTGAAAACTTCCTTAACATGATTCTAAAATTCTATGGATTTTAAAACTACACAAGATAACCTCGGTACAAAAAAAAGAATGGGGAGATCTATAAAGCCCAGTAAGTGAATAAACATGGAATAACATGCAGAGAATAATACATGTTATACAATATAAATATAAGTGGTAAATAAAAATATTTAAAATTATAAACATGAATAATAACCCATGATGTAGCATGATAAAATAAATGAAATATGTGAAATGTGGAAACAACTTAAAACACTGCCTCATAAATATAGGTCAAGGATAAAAATCTAATAAATAATGTTTAAAAAGGTATTATAAAGGAATCAGGTTCAATACCTATCCCTACATAATATATCATGCTAATAAACATTACACAATTAATTAGAGCTATATATAATTCTGGGCGTACCCGTCACTTTCATTTAATTCTCATGCTTATGTGTCCCACATAGATCATACCACATGGATTAATTCATCATCATATTTTATTCCAAGATAAAGGTGTGAGGAATAAATAAATGTTATTACCAATTAAAAAATTAAAATATGTATAAATGTGAATACCCTTAATTGTAAACTGGTATGGTATTCACTACACAATTATTTGGGATTGGAAAATCGTAGTGAAATTTCAACAATATAACAACGTCACTTAAAAAATACATAAAATGAGATAATGAGAGTTAAATATGTATATAATATTTTTTAAATAAATTTTAATTTAAGGGGGATATCTAATAATCATTACAATCATAAGGAAATGATGATAAAATACATAAGGTAAAGAAGTTACTTAAACAAAGAGGACGAAGGAAAAGATCTCTAACTTGTGTGCGTGACTCCAAATGATTGGGTGAAGCGTACTGATTACTCAAGGGATCCTAGGGTGTAATATATATATGGTAGTGAAGTGTAATGATATGATCCAAGAATTTTGATTGAAGTGAAGTGGGATCTTGGGATTTTTTATATTGGAAAATAGAATGGATTTCTTTAATATCCCAAATGAAGGTTTTGGAACCTATATAATAAAATAACCAAAAAAACAAACCTTAACTTGGTAAATTCCCATGGTTTCTCCCAAATCGGAGTATTTTTAATTATTTTATATGGACATGGAACTAAATTTAAAAAATAATTCACTTTCTTAGGTGTAGGTGAGTAAAACCCTTAAAGAAAAGATTTTAAAACCTTAAAATATATTAATGGTTTTGGTGGATTCATTTAAGATTTATAAAATAATTAAAATAAAAAAATCCCAATATTTTTAAGGTAAAACATAGATTTGTTATTTTATACATTTTATATTATTTATTAAATCACTTCTAGTATATTATTATTTCATAATACACAAAGTATATTTATATGGTATTTAATTATTACCTAAAAATTCAAATTTCTCTGCAAATAATGAAACAATTCATCATTGAAAAATTTAAAAATTATAATTCAAAAAAATACTCATTTTAATTAAATAATTTTATTAATATGTGAATTTTAACTTGTAAATAATAACCTACATTTATTGAAAATTATGGGTTTCTTGAAAAACACATTTTTTGAACAGTTATAAAAATTACATTTTACTTTATACAAATTATTGGACAATTTATATTAAATAAAAATTATTTATTCATAATATTTTATTAAAAAATTATTCGTTTAAAAAATCCATTTATTCATAAAAATAAATTCGTTAGTTGAATTTGAATATTACCCAAAAATACTATTTGATTTTTTTTACATCAAAATAAAAATCATTTATAATGTAATAATAAAAGGATAATAATATATTAATTATTATATAGAAAATAATGTACATACACATATTTCTAGGGTCTTAATATATATATTTTTAATACACCAGTGAACACACTATGTTTAAGGTACCTAATGGCGAAACATTCAAGGGGTGGTTCAATGTACAAGGTTTGGGTCGTGATCTTGATGAGCTTGAGCATATCCCATAAATGGTTTCACTCATACTTAAGTTATTGGATCGTATCTTAGGATTGGTCAAAGTCAAAGACCAATGATTTTACCTCCCCCAGATGCTTTGATAAATGGGATTCATAGGGTACTATTATTCTTGTTGTGGCCATCACCCCCTTTGTTTGCGTCGATTAGATTTGTTATAACCCTACATTTATACTAATCACGTGATCACTATTAAATATATACACTATCAATGGTAATGATAATTAATGGTATTTCAAATCTAATTGGTTATAACAAAATAATATTATTGTATATGTCCTCTATAATGATATTACATAATAAGATATTTATTTAAATCACAAGGGGAAATTTTATTTATAAATTTTTGGGTCATTACAATTAATTCCCAATAAAAGGATTTTAGGATGAGGTGATGGATTTTGGGAAGGGATTTGGGACAGGATTGACTAATCCAAAGTGGTTTTAAAGTGTTAAGGGGAAGGATATGGGGTTTCCTTTTATACATTGGTTGAGTGGAACAATTTTAATTTTTTAAAAAGTGAATTCCACTAACATTTTTTAATGTAACAAGGAAAAAATAATGGTAAAATCATGATAATAAAATGGATAAGGACTAAATATGACCATAAAATGGGTTTTGAATATGTATTGGTTCATTATGACACATTATATTCAAATTTATACAACTAAATAATCATGTTTTTACATTTATCACAGTAATTAATTTTAATTATTTTCAGTAATCATTATGGTACAAAATTATGTTGAAGTTATTAGAGAATAAAAATTATTCTAATTCAAAATATGGAATCCATTTTTCGAAATTCATCTCACATAAGTTGTAGAATTTAATTTAAAATAAATCGTACAGATGTGATGAGATATAAGATTTTTAATCTAAAAAATTACCAAGCCTTTATGAAGTTTTAATATCTAAATTCA
Organism: Viscum album; assembly: GCA_963277665.1. NCBI lineage: Eukaryota > Viridiplantae > Streptophyta > Magnoliopsida > Santalales > Viscaceae > Viscum > Viscum album. Next base: position 421,025,690 of record OY728137.1, read on the forward strand.
ATATAAAAATGAATAAAATGTTCTAAATTGGATTAATATATGTATAATTTAAATTTTTATAATTTGAAACCAATTAACTATATAATTCAATAGTATAGAGTATTTATATGAAAATAACGTTTTCTATTAAAATCCAATATTGTTTAATATTCATCAACAAATGAGACTTCTCAAACATTTATAAATAATCACTATAATCTAATTTTTATATTCTGATTTCAAAAATTATATTTATTTTTCCAAATATATTGTATAAATTTTATATTGTTTAACTTTACATTAGGTGTGAAAATTGTGACTAAACAATTTTTTATTTAAAGCCAGTGTTGCGTACATCACAAGATATTAGCAAAATTAAATTTATTCTGACAGAAATATATTGTAAATTTCATGGGAATTTACAGTCATCCCTTTAAAAAAAATTCATTCATCATATTTCATTGATATTTTCTTCTAAACACATAAGGGTAGCTCTTTTTCTTAATATCCTCTGGTTACCCCATTGCTTACACCATTTTTGTTTTTTACACAACACCTTTACCAGACAATTCATCTCATACCTCACTACACGCTCTCAAGTATAAATAATCTTGAAGGGATATTCTCATTAATATTGATCTAGGTCTAACACTATTTCATCATATTTTAGTAAATGTGTTGGGTCCTTCATGTAATTTATTAAAAAAGATATACAGAACCCATCATGTACTTTTGAGAGATTTGGTTTAATTTCCAAAATATAAGAAACATCTCCAAATAATTAAAGGATTCCAAAGTGTTTTATGTACCTAGGGATCAATTTCCCTTTCTTAACAAATATTTTAACATCCTTCCATAAAGACAAATTTTGGAAAACATGATCTTCCACTTTGAATTCCAAATCATTCCCCCAATTATCGACAAAAAACTTTTCTCCTAAATTTAACCACCTTAATGTGATTGAGAATAGCCTTTAATATTATTGTGGTTTCTTAAAAAAGTTTTGGGCCTATGAGTTTCCTTTCACCAACTTCACACGAACAATTTGCCTTATGAAATATCTTTCCATACAACACTTTGTACATCTCTATTTGAATAATTTATTGGAAACTATTATTATAAGAATACTATAATAATGGTAAATACTGATCCTACAAACATTGAAAGTGGAGTTAGCATGACCTCAACATATCTTCTGTTAATTTTAAAAATCATTCAGAATATCCATCAGTTTTCGAATGGTAGGAAGTTCTCAAATTAAGATCAATATCAAGATCCTTTTGAAGAATCTTCAATAAATTAGATGTATAATAGGGATATCAATAATAAAAAAACAATATATAGGTGAGCACTGAAATCTCACAAAACCATTAATATAGAGGCTTATGAGGAACTCAAGAGGTATATATTCTCATATAGAGGGAAAATTTTCATATTCAGTTATGATATCATTGATAACCCATAGGGAACCATTCTTTGAAGGAATATTTTATAGTCCTAGGAAAAAGTATATAATAATTCCATCCCATTTTTATACATGAATTATAAGTGGTTTCACAAATCCCTCGTGATTCTTCCTCACAACATTCATATTATGACAAACCAAACATCGGGTCTCAAAATCAGTAATTTTCCACTTGAGGTTATCCCACCAAAAATTATCTTTTAGATACCTAAACTTCTTTGTGGTAATAGTGTGTATAGAGAAATTGGATCTATGAGCATCATCCAATATTTATGTTTTTTGACTTGGTGTATGTAAACACATATTCTATTTTGAATTTTTAGGACATCATCTTAAAAAAAGATGTCTTCTAATTTTATATTATTCTCATCTTTAATTTTATTATGAAAGTTCTCTTCATCAGATTGAGAATCATTATTTCTATAATAATTACGGTTTTTCAATAATTTGATTTTGCTATGTATACCCTTCCATATTAACTCCCAGATCCATATTTACTAGATCTATGAACATTGTTTCCCCCTAAATCATAATTTTTGGTCAGAACATCATGATCCTTCCTACTCAATGAGTTGACTACCTTATTTTCTTCTCATGGGTGGTAGTGTATTGAGAAATTATATTCCTTGAGTAGCTTGATCCATCTAATTTTTCTCATATTGAAATATTTCTATGAAAAGATGTATGCTATTCATTTATATTCCATGAATATCTCACATATTTCACCATATAGATAATGTATCCATATCTTCAAATAAAATATTATAGCTTCTAACTCAATATTATGGTTTGGGTAGTTCTCTTTCTGAATATTCAATTTACATGATGAATGTGAAATAAATTTATCATTTTCTATTAGGAAACACCCATTAACCTTTTATGATTCATAAATATATATAAAAAACCAATCAATTATAGATGTAAGAGTTAGAATAGGAGTGTTGTCCAATCACTTCATTAGTACATCAAATCAATATTCACATTCCTTTGTCCAAAAAAACTTTACCCCTTAAATGTATGATTTTTTAAAATGTTATACAATCAAGAAAAATTATGAAAGAATCATTGATACTAATATTCCAAACCAGTGAAACTATATACCTTAGTTATGTTCATTGGTAGAGTCCATTTTAGGATTTCCTTTTTCTTTGTCAGATCGACTAGGATTTCATTTTTAAGGAAAATATGACCAAGAAAAAAAGAAACTTCCTAAAAATAGAAATCACACTTATTAAATTTTCTATATATCTCTCTCTTTCAAAGAGTCTCAAGAATGAACCACAAGGTATTATCATGATCCTTATTTATTTTATAATTCGCCAAAATATCATCAATGAAAACTAGAAAAAGACAGGGAATATATTCCATGAAAAATCTCTTCATTAGATATGTAAAATTAGAGGGTTGATTAGTCAATCCAAATGGAAATACTATAAACTCTTAATATGCCATCATATTTGGAAAATCTCTCTTTGGAATTTATTCATTCATTAATTATTACTGGTGATATGTATAATGAACATGAATATTTAAAAATTATTAGGATCCATGAAGTTGAATAAATTAGTCCTCAATGCATATTAAATAATAATTTTTCTTTATCATAATGGAATTGATTTCCATATGATCAATGCATAAACTATTGGATCCATATTTCTTCTTAATGAAGATAACATGGGATCCCCATGGTGAAACACTAGGGAGAATAAATCCCTTATAACCCAACTCCTCTAGTTATTTATTTAACTCCACTAATTCCACAATGGTCATTCTATAGAGAGTCTTTGATATTGGTCTTAGATCATGGATTAAATCAATCTAAAACTTAACTTCATGCTTTAAGTGATGTCCTGGTAATTCATTAGGAAATTGATCAATTAATTATTTTATAATAAGTTCATACTCAATTTTAATAATGCCTTCTTCATCCCTATATTTTTTATCTTCTTCCCAAAGAATCAAATTTAGTTGATCAATAAATGGTACATATAGATATAGATCATGTTAGGAACTCTTTACTCTAAAAATAGGAAATTATACATCATCATCAAAGATGGTAATTTTTTTCATCTTGAAATAAAATTTTGCATCATATTTTTAATCCCAAGACATACCAAGTGTTATATCAAATTCAACCATATTTATGCTAATAAGTTCAGTAAATAAAGAATGTTTATATTCCATAACAGGGACCTCTGACACATCTTTATTGAAATGACACATACCTTAGAAGTTTTTACTAAATAATACCATCTTAAATTAAAAGTTAAATGTAAAATTTTATTGGAAAACTAGGTACATATAATGGAGTATGAGGATATATAATAAAAGAAATAATTAGATTAATTTTATGATATAATTAGTGTACCTTCCACCACATCATTGGGTACTTCCACCTCATCTACAATGATCAAAGAATCTTATCCTTCTTCTATTTGTGTGTTCATTGGTAGATTACATTAATGATAGGGGAATTAGTTTGTATTTTCCCCCTTATCAATGAAATTGTAACATATAATAACAGTGTGCTTTTTGTTCCCATTAAATTATTTAAAATGATGAATCCATTATCTACACTTATAACAAACACCAATGGATTTTAGTCATTTACCAGGGTGATTATTTCTAAATTTCTCACATAATGGAATTTTTTTATATTCATTTTTATTTCGATATTTTTCTATAGGTTCTTAGATGAAATATTCATCTCTTGATTCCCTTTGAAAATATTGATTCTATAAAACTAAATCTCTACTTTTATAGAACATAAATGTATATTATCATATGATGTATATTTTTGGGAGACCAGTGAACTTCATAGGCTTGGATTAACACTTTCTAAAAAGTGATCAGTATTACTCTATGTGTTGGGTATGTAATTTGTAGCATACATGGACATACTTTTAATGGTAGCTTCATAATCCACAGAACATTACTATTTGATATTATTTAATCTAGGGAACATTTGATCCTTCTTAATTTGTTTATCTTGAGGTAAATGTATATGTATGAATGTATAGTTAAAATATTTCCATTAGATGAGCTTTATTTTTTCATCCTCTCTATTATTCTTGGACAATGACCATCATTGGTTAGCATCATCTTTAGGAAAATACACCACAAGTGTATCCTTTTTTTTTCACAACATCACAAGGCCATAAATTTTTTCTCCAAATACTTGACACATTACTTGGAAATAATCTAATTAGTAGTACCACTAAATTAGGGGCCATTATATTTCATAAAGTGATCCAGTGTAGGAGAATTTCACTAGGGAATGTGTTTATCTATTTGGTAAAGTTTAGTTATCATAACCTAATTAAGATAACCTAATATGGCTATATTTTTCACTATTTCTATACTATCAATATTGGTTTCTTAAATATGAAAATCTATAAATATTGCATGAGTATTGATACCCTTCTTATTTTTAGCTTCTAATTATAAACAATGGAATATACTGGATATGATCATAAAATTATAAATTTTAAATCACAATGTATAATTCTAAATATGGTGTAACACTTAGCATGAATTCAAATTTATGCATTTTTAGTATCAGAATAACAAAATTAGATTCTTTAGAGATATATTTATTTTCATATGCTTCATATTGCCTTGTAAATACTTGTGAATTATTCTAAGAATATCCCTTGGGAGTGTCAAAATAGGTGCACAATAATGACCAATTTTAGGAACCATGTAACACTTGAGTCAAGCCTGATTCACCTTTTTGGAGTTATTATCCATAGCAACATCTATTCTAGAACCCTGCCCAATTTTAGTATCTAGACATCGATTTTTTTAAGGAAGTCCCACAAAACATGTTCCTTTCCAAAAAATTTGGACATTTTTATATAGATAACCTAATAATATTATTACAAGGTTACAATCCCCAATACATTTTCCCATAAATATAGTTATTACAAATTCTATTACACATCCTATAATACAAAATATAACAACCCCTATTTCGGTAACCCAGAGCAAGCGACACCATTTTTTTACATTAGCATTCACACAATGGGTCGAATCCCAAAACACTGACTATTTTAGTAGTTTTTGAGAACCAGAAACATACATGACAAAAATTTCACATAGTAAATAAAAAAAGAGTAAAAAAAGTAAAATATAAGCATCCTTGAATCTTATTCCAAGAATTAATCTTCATATTATGGGGAAAGGAAAAAAAACAATGGTGAGATCAAATACTTAATAAGTGTTTAGTACAGTGGAAGATATCATGAATCTATTAAAATAAGAAATATATAAAGGTATATAACTGAATATAAATTAAATTTAAATAAATTTTCTATAATTTTGAGATAAAGAAGAATCAATATAGAAAGAGAAGAAACTGAGACACATGCCGTTTAATTAATAAACTGAGAATGAAACAATTATAGAGAAAATTTGATAATAAAATCTCTTGGATAATGGTAATAACTTAATTATAAATGAATGAAATTATTAATTATTATATTGCTTGTTTCCCAGATACATGGTTCCTTTACTGTTAAGACCTTTCAAAAGATGGTTTAAAACATACTGGGTAAAAACCCATCTAATTTGGACAACTAATTCATCTCATTAGACTACCGATGCATCAAGTATATTTCCAAAAATACTCCTCAACCCATGTCATATGAGTCCAATAAATCCCTCATACATCAAAAACTATATTTAGTTAATAAGTAATGTTCCTTTTCATTAATTATCTGTATTGATTAAAGGATACAAATTTATTGATATTTCCCCAATTAATCAAATAACATTCAAAGTGAACACCAGATGTAAAAATTGTATATGGGTTATGAAATAATATTATTCATAAAAAATAATATGGATATATAATATAAAATTAATATATTATGAAATATTATTACAATAAATTGATTATTTAAAGAGAACATTAGCAATTACAAAATAAAGTGATATTTCCCAACAATTTTTACTACTTGGTAATTTTCAAGTCAAATCCCCTTAGATGATATAATTCAAATCAGAACTCAAAGTAACATTAATTATGAATGAATAATTATATTACATTTCGAAGGGTAAGTATATTATACACATAAAAGTGAATTGGTTCATAATAAGAAATTAGTCCCAATGGAATGTAAATTGAGAATAAATCTCTTACCTCATGTTTTCAATTGGGTGAACAATATTAAACCTGGGGTATAGAGGTTTTAAATATTTTATTAAATTATAATATAAATTTATTAAAATTTATTATATAATATACGATCCTTTGAAAAGATCTTATTACGCATTCAATAATAATATTTCACTATATTCAATGTTTTGACTTTTAATAGCCTTGTTTTCCCATGCACATTTTTTCATGAATAATACAGTTCTTTCACATATGTTATAGATTAATATTATCTAAAATAATAGTCATGAAATAAATATCATATTTATAAAATAATTATACTTATAAAACCAATCACAGATTATGTTTATGAGAAATTAAGTACGTTATGATCATGGAGACGGTTGGCCATACATACGCATGAGTAACGTTTCCAATTCTCATAGATCATTATGTAAATAAGTTAAGTAATATTTTACCATTAAAAAATTATAATAATATCATTAATACCATATTATACTCTTATATATTTCATTAATATGGTTTGGTTAATAAAAGGGAGTCCCATCATTTTGGGAATGTAGTAGTCCACACATAGAAGGACGATTTTATCATCTTTACATGAGTCAAAAAGAAAGAAATAAAATGATATATATTGAATATATATAATTATTAATATTAGATGAATATCATAATAATTTTATTTATATAATATATAATAAATAACTTTATCATTATCAAATTCCATGTTAAATATTTGTGAAATACAAGTCAAATTGCATCACGAAGAAGTAGTCCACCGTACACATGAGTGGTGTTATCATATCTCCTACAGAATTCAAGGTAAAAATTCATATATTATATAATGAATAAAAATATATAAATTTTTTATAAATATCATATATTTTATTTATCATCATTATCATAACAATCCTTAAGAGGTGGAAGTGGAATAATGAATGACATTGGTTCATGGGCCAGTAGTCCACTGTATAAAAGAGCGATTATTTTGTAACCAATTTTATGTAAGTGGAGATAGTATTAGGTCAAAAACAAATTATTATGAAAATAACATTATATTTAATAAACTAAGGATATTACATAATCATTGTTTAACAAAAATGGAAGGAGGTGGAAAAATAAGTAAAATAAAGATTCTTTTTGAAGAACATTACCTATCCTTTTTGTATCCTCCAAAGGTTTTCACCAAATCCTTCCTAGGATGGATTTATCAAAAATTTAAGGATTATATGATAAGGGGAGATATTTTGGGAAGATATTTGGTCAGGTAATGGATGATACATTGTGGTTTCAAGGTGTGAAGTGGTGATGAGAGGGGGTGACATTTAATAATTAGGGTGAGTAGGACACTTATAGTTTTTTGAAAGAGCGAATTCCACCCACATTGTTTCATGTCACTAAGACCCAATAATAGTAAATTATAAATCATATAAATCATATGGTATAAATATTTCTATAAAATGGTCTTTGATTTTTTTTTGGCCATTCTTACACCATATATTCTTTACTTAACCACTAAGTAAACTCATTTTTACCTTAATCCCTATAATTAATATTAAACTTTTTCAGTAATCATTATAGTAATAAAATAATATTAACTTATTAGATAATATAGATTATTATTATTTAATATATGGAATCCAGTTTTCAAAATTCAATTCAAAGAAGTTGAATTACATAATTTTAAATTAATCCAGAGGATGTGACGAGAATGTGAATTTTCAAAGTAAATGTTTTCAAAAGTTTACAAGGTTTTCATATCTAAATTCAAAATGGAAATTGTTATAATGACCTAAATTGTTTTAATAGATTAATAATTGAAAGATTTTTACTTGATAATAAATTAAAAATAATATTCAACATTACAAATTATTTATATAAAAAGGAAGTTTTCAATTAAAATCAATTATTATTCACTATTTATTAAAAAATTGAAATTTCTATGAAAATTATCAAATATTCTCCCAAATATAATTTAGATATTCCTCATTAATTCTTTTTTGTTTTATCAAAAAATATTTATAATATGATTAAAATTTAATTTTAAATTATGTGTGAAAGGCATGACTAAACAATGTTTTTTTAAACCTGGTGTTGTGTTCATTGCAAGCTATCAACGAAATTAAATTTATTCTAATATAAATATATTATTATTTTATGGGGTGTTAAATTATGGAATTAAAATAAAAAAATATTAGTATTTGAGGAAAATAATTTTCTGATATTGTAATGGTTATGAAAAATAAAAAGGTGGTAAAAGAAGAAGAAAATTTTCAGTGCTCGATTATTAAAATTACCTCCTCTTTGAAGAGAGTGCATCTACTTAAAACTTAAGACTTACAGTTTGGTATTTTGGTGGGAAAAGGAATCCAAATAAGGGGGAGGAATTTTGGGACGTGATTTTGGATGATCATGTTAGGGATACATATCCCATTATGTGTGAGGGGGGAGGAGGGTTATAGTCCTTATATAATATAGGAGAGGGGAACCATGAGAATTAATTAATATATGAAATTAATATAAATTAATTTTCCTCAAAACTTTGTACCTAATTGATATATTTTTATTATTGGGTCAATATAAGTAACAAAATCATTAAATAAAATTTAAACAAGTTTAGGTGAATCTTTAACCCTAATCTCATAGTTTTGACCAATGTTAAACCAATTTAATAATTATTGTGATAAAAAGGGTTTTACACATTTGGGGTCAAGAAAGTTAATATAAATGAAAAAGTGACACATAAGTGGAAAATGGTTGATATTATGTACAATATACCATTAAAATTTCTTAATATAACATTATTTGGAATTATTAATTATTTAATAACATTTTATTTAATATAAAATATCGTTAAATTATTTTATAGAAATATTCACATATTTGAATTTAAAAAATATAAATAAAGTAATATAGTTAGAATATAAAAATTTAAAACATTAATTATACAATATATTTATATAAATAATTATTCCATAACCATAACTCAACAATATTTTTTTACTTTTAATTTTTTCAAAATAATTTACTTCATTTTTCTACTTCTTGCACAAACATTCTGTCAATGTTTCGTAAAATGTTAAGGTAATTATTACATCACTAAAAAAATATATTAACATAATAAAAAAATTATTCAACTTCAAAATGACATATTAGAACCACTATAAACTTTTTTTCTCTCTATAAAATAATATTATGGATTTTAAATGCAAAAAATATTGATTTTTTAATTTTCGTTTAATTACTATAATATAATGGAAATTATAAAATAAAAATGGAACAAAAAATAAATATTTTTGATGATTTGGATAAATATTTAGAACTAAAATATTCTATTATAACATTTTCCAGTTTATGAATGATTTCAAAGCCTTATCATATATTTTTAACCTTATTTATCCCATTTTACCCTTTACTGAGGTGATTAATTTGACCATTGTCACTTTTTATTATGGAAAAAATAATGTTAAACTATCTAAAATATCAGTACATTATGATTAAAAATATTGAATCAATTTTATCAAATTAATCTTCTAAAAGTATCATAAATTATTTTTTAAATTAACCATTAAAATGACGTGGAAATGATTTTTTTTAAAACAAATTTTTAAATATATAATTGTTTTCATACTAAAATTTATCATAATTTTGATTAAAATAACATAAATTAGTTAATTTTTAATCATAATAATATAATTAAAAATTTAAAAAATTTAAACAAGGGGGAATTATAAATACTTGAAAAGAAAATAATTTTTTTACAAAATTATTATTTTGTACTATTTAATAGAAAATAAATATATTGAGAAAAAATCTAATAAAAATCACTCTATTATAATTATGATACAATAATTTCAAAAAAAAATATTTTTATGAAATATCATTATAAAATTTTCTTAAATTAATTATATTATTTTTCATTGAAATGAAATACAACTAATTTTTGAAAATATATGTTTGATGTATAATGTTACATTTTAAAATATTTAGTACTTATTTCATGGAAATTAATGAATACATTAGTATTTTTAAGATACCATATTTATTAATATTTTGAAATTTTCAACTCTTATTCGTACTTACCAATTCAATGGATATGTTATAATGGTCACATTTTAAAATTAATATTTTGTATTTCTTCAAGTTAAGTGTTGTCTGTTGTATATTCTATTGTGAATTTTATTATTTTTAAAATCTTTTGGTATTAATATAAGAGTTAATGATCCAATTAGGTTAAATAATTGTCATAGAATATGTGTTAATTTGGAAAATAAATTTCGAACAATAATCCCCCCAATTAGGGTATTTCTAACTAAAGCCCATATATGCCTAAAATTGTATCAGATTATTGGATATACTCTATTTTATTTTTCCTCTAAATTGATCATATGATATTTAAAAGGAAATAAATAAAAAGTGAAAATCCATTATTTGATGAAAATCATGTCAACATTTAGAAAAATGATTTCATTGACTACTTAAAAGAAGATATTGGAACTCCTATTTAAGTTTTTGTGGTTAAAAATTTTCTTTTTATAATACATAGAGTTATTTTTAAAGAATATTAATTGAGTATAGATATTGATGTATATAAAAAATTAATTAATGGAATATCTAAAAGATAATATTTTTAGAATAATTCGGACAATATTTTCTCTAGGGATAAGTGTTAAATCCAAAGATATTAACATGGGAAATAATCCATAATGATTTTTTACTAATATGTATATATTGAGAAGCTTGTAGACATTCTAAATTAATATTGACTTATGTGTAGAGGAAAAAAATAAATATAATAATATTTACACCCAGAGGTTATACAGTCTAACCAAGGTAAATTCTGAATTTAATATTTTCTCCAATGATATCCCTTATTTGGAGAAACTATGTGTTTCATAAATTTTATTATCTATCATAGTGGTGACAATAATATGTTATTTAGATTATTATGTCGATAAAATAATAGGTTTCCATTTTAGGGAGTATTCAAGTATCCATTAAAAAGGTTATAAAGTATTATAAGAAGAGGTTTAATAAAGGGTTATTTTTTAAAATTTCATTATGAATTTATAAAAGCTTTGGACCTAGAAAACAAAAGTCTATATAGATATGAAGTGGAATTGAAGTTTCAGATTATGAATATGAGCACAATAATGAATGAGAAAAATGATTTTCATGAATAAATTTGTCAAAAAATCAGAAATAAAATTTCCACAAAAAAGAAATTAAAGGTGTTAATTACCCCTATCAGAACTCAACATTAAGAGAGGAGTTGATCTCATATAGAATATTCTTTAAAAATATAATAATGTTATAATAAGTTTAAGGAAAAGGATGAGAAAATCAGGGAAATTTAATAGAGGATAAAAAGCTACGATAAAATGAATAAGATTCCATCTATAGTTGCCCAAATATATACAAAATGGTGAATTAAAAATATTAATTCTTGAAAAAAATAGAAATATCAAATATATAAGAAGAAAAATGGATCTAAAATTGGGACATAAAGACAATATTATTGAAAAATATATAAGAATATAAATAAATAACATGGTTGATAAAATATGATAATATTATGGAAGGTTTTGGCATATCATGAGAACATGTTTTTAATTCGAAATTCGACCATGTGAGGAAAAACTACCGCAACATCACCTCACTCAAAACTATACCCCAAAGGGATTAAATTTTATAGAAATTTTATTATTTTATCATTCTATATAAATTTTAAAAGGAATTTCAACATGAAGAAATTAATGATGATCACTAATAGATCCCCCACTAATGTAATATTAAAGGGGGAGTTTATCCCATGAATAAATCTAATAATATAGAAAAATGGTTCACATATTTCAGTAATATATGGAATAGAATAGATGGTTCATTGAACCTATAATATAGAATCAATATGAAAGATCCATTATAGTTATACATATCACATGATGAGGAATTCAATAGTTTAATATATTCCATAGTTATTGAAAAGCACAAGCTAAGGAAATACATGAATTATTTTATTCAATAATAGTTGTGTGTAACAACTTTCACATAAACATGAACCATTGGAAAATGGTTAAAGAAAAAATCCAAAAAATGTGTTTAAGATGAAGAATAATTTGTGAATGTTTTAGTATTCATTTTCCAAAATCATGGAAATGGAGAAGGAATGTGTGAAGATAAAGGGTTGGTTCATCATTACTATCCTCATTCCTCATTCAATGAAATAAATGGAAAACCTCTTCCCTTTTAAACTAATTTCCTAAAAAAATTTGAAGTTGTGTGGAAAAAATGGGAGAGAAACAATACACGAGGAAGCTATTCTAGAAAATAATTTGAGATTTAGAAGAAACAAAGATCTATTGATTCTAGAAAAATTCAGACAATGAAATGTTATTGAGGTATTTGAAATCCTGATTGGAATCAATACTAAGGATGTATAATATGATATTTTTTTATAATGTGATATTCATGAAAATTATAATAAAAATTTGAAAGAAAATGTTTAAAATAAATCTTCAGATAATTAGCTTTATATTAATAAATATTGTAATTATAATTTTGTATCAAGATACACTATATGTCTAATCATCCCACTAATAGGTGAAAATATAATAGAAGTAGAAAAATCATGAAAATATTCTCATGTTTATTTTTTTATCTTTCCTATGAATTATAATATAAAGATTTTTTATTAAGATACTAAATTCAAATATTTAGGGGTGTCTTTATCAAAAACTCATTTTCCCAATTTAAAAAATTAGTCTTTCTTGGAAGAGTTTAAGACACATGGGGATATTGTAATGAAATATCATGGGATAGTACTCCTAATATATGAATTATGAATATTGTAAAGTTTTAGAGGTTATGATGTTCATGTGGTGTTATCTGTTTCTTAATATCATATATTTTCACATTGTTTTGAGTTCTTACTTATCTATTAATGGTTTTTGTGAACATGTGATGAGATAAAATCCTTTTTTCTATTAGAAATGTAGAAAGATCGAGTTTAAATGGTCATATTGGTTTCAATTAGTGGAATTGATAATTATTTTTAGGATAACTATGATGCGTGATTCCTACCCAAATCCATGATCAATAAGATTAGAGGATTGTTTTACACCCTAATCTCTATTTATGAGTCACAAACATCATTTTCTTTGAGTTTACACTACTATCATGAAATATGGAATTATATATACTATGGATTTGGATAGCCAAACCAATTTTTTAATGTTCTATCTATATATGGTGAAAAGAAACTATTAATTAAGGAGATAAATGTAATTCACCCATGGTGTATTACACATAATTTTAATAATTAACAATTGGAGAGATAAACATCCTTAAAGATGGAACTGGAGAGGGGATTTAATTTATTAATGCAAAATTGTATTTTATTTTTAATAAGGGGGAGAGAGAATCCAACATAAAGTAATCCATATTTTTCATAAATATTCATTTGATTTGGTAAATATTTGATAGAATTGGATTTAAGTGAATGTTGTTAAAAAACAGTGGGAGGTTGTTAAAAACCCAAGGTTTTGGATTTTATTTCTTAACAATGCATGTTGACTAGATTTTTGGATAATATGTGATGGTGATTATTATGTACTTTTCAATAATATAAAGATATTTTATATTATGTTGATACATGTAGAATCATAATTTTTTTCTGGATATATTTAGTGATGTTATGAGAATTTTATGGTTTCATTAAATATATAATTAATTTAGTTTCATTATGAATGTTCAATTTTGTTAGAGAATAAATCTATATAGAAGTTAGATTTCACACCAAAGAGCAAGGGTATGTACCCTAATACAAGTTTTCATCACGGTAAAGATGGATTTACATAATACTAAATATAGAAAGATGTGCAAGGATTATCACTATATAAAGACAACGTATCATAGAACATTATTTTTTACACAAAATTTCAAAATAAGTTAAATTTCCTACATATTAACATTGTTGGTTATAATTTGAAAATATTCATGTATGGGTTTATCATAGTTATCAAAAAGGTGATTCCATGAATTAATGATAATTATAATGTGATGTAATATTGAATTGTGTAAGGGTATAAGAGTAGACCATACCATAGAGGCTCGATCCAAATCATTGAGTATATTGTGTCAAGGTAAATCATAAATCTAGTGACCAATGTAAATATCATCTATATCATAGGTATATGTAACTAGGTAGTATATGTTTTTCATTATGGATGTTTGAGTTACATAAAGTTCAATAGGGTTATCCATACTCCATATAAAGGAACTATAAAAATCAGGTAGTTGTGTGAAGGTAAATGGAAATCAGTTTGAATGTGATATCACAACAAGGAAACCTATGTAGTGGTAATAATTGACTTATGTAAGGGTACTATAGAGATTATGGTTCTAATGTATATTTGAATATTATTTTCTATAATGTTTATATATGTTTCTATTGTCATGGATCAATTGAATCATGTTCAAAAACAGATAGTAAATTTAAAGCATGCTATAAATTCAGGATTAGTGAATTGAAAATCCAAAAATATGGAATAGGGTTCCCTCTCTAGGAGTTTTAATGTTTTTGATGGATTCATGCATGGACAGTCAATAGGGAACTATAGAGGACCCTATATATCATTATTAATAGGTGAAGGGAATTTTTTTGTTCATGGTTCACATCGGGAAATTTGATGTTTTTGCAAAACTAGTATATGAATATGGAGGAATCCATTATGAAGTTAATTTTATTCTAGAAGTAATATTTTTTGTGGGGGATGATAAAACTTGACATGGTCTCCCAAATGTAAATCCCCAAATGAATGTGGTAAAGAGAGAATACACTATAATGTTTGATTTATTAAAGTAACAAGTAGTTCAATTGGGTTTGGTGCATAAATTTATATTTATAGGTTATGGTTTTAGGTTTAAATACCAATTAAATTTTATTTGTTAATTTTAATGTGTTAATAATTTGATATATTAATTTCAATAGTTGAAATTTTTGGTAGATATAAATTTTTCTTTTAATTCAAAATTTAAATTTCATAGATGGTGACTGAGGGAATCAGTTGGATAAATAACAAGTAAACTATAATTTAATGTGAAGAGACCAAGAGACTCTAAAAATCCTAATATATAGAAAGATATGAATTCCAAACGAGAGACTCAGAAGAAATGATGATGGATGATTAAACATTCCACCAAAGAATAATATTTTTGAAAGAAAAATAAATGATGAAGTTACTTCCATGGATTCTCATTGAATTATTTTTTCTGAGGGAAGCTTCACAACATTCTTTTGAAGAAGAATCCATGAGCTTAAAGTACCTCAATTTATATTTTTTGAAATAAAAATAAATCTTGATATTTTTATTGGCCTAGGAGACAACACTTTATGATTTTTAGAGAAGTTATCATCAAAGGGGAATTGTGAGGGAAGTGATCCCATGCAAATAGTGTATCTACCACACATATTTATAAGTTTTGTGATCCAAGATATAAATAACCTATCCTAAACCCATAAGAAATTTTATAGAATATTCACATTTCCATATATTCTATATAGATTAGATTTTAGTTTTGAACCAAATAAAAAAATCAGTGTATATTGTGTGAATTTCTTTTTATATTATACACAATACAATCTAGGAGATTTGGTAAAGAAAACATTTATTATAATTTGTTAATGGATATTATAGATAAGTAATTATCATAATCACTTGAGAAGAATATAAAAAATGTATGTACCTTCTATGTAACAGGTCATGATCCATGAAGAGTAGTGATAATTTGTAGATTAAGTGTAAATTTTTGAAATATTTTGTATATATTGATTCACTCCAACCCCCAGGGAATTATTACACCTAATTACCATTAGTCATATAATTAGAAAAAACTATTTATTACTTACATTAACTGAGTTAGGTTTATTTATAACTCCTTTACCTTAAACATTACATAATCTTGATTTAAGTCAATAATTCACATTGATGATCTTTTTAGGTTTAGAGATTTGAGAATTTAGTATTAATACATATCATCCCATAACCACACAAGAGGATACTATCAAAATAGTATTCATTTTTTCCACTAAAGGAAACCCTTTTATAAATAAATTATCATTTCTTTTCTTGTTAAAAATATTCTTTACTTCCTCATTTCTCTTACTCATCCTTATACCCTGTGAAATCATTTTAAAAACATGTGATGAGAAAAAAAAAACTCAGTAAGGGATAAAATAAGGAAATAGAATGTTCATACATGAATATTTATAAACCCATGAAATCATAATAATCTCAAAAAGCTTCAAATAATTCATAAATCATAAAGGTATCATGTGGCATCCATATCATACTTACATAGTAGCTTTCACAGCTACATTGGGAGTGAGCTTCATGGTTACGTTTGGAATACCCATCAATGTATATTCCTTAAATATCATAGGATAAAACATATCGTTTAACTCCATATCATTACCCAATGCATTGTATATTTATCTCGATCTCACCTGCCATTGGTTTATCATTGAACCACCTATATACATAAGTAATCCACAAGAACCATAATATAATCATAACACATAAACCATGCATAAAGGGAAAAAAAATTCAGATTTGAAATCATAATATATCATTTCAAGATACTTATATAATAAAATCATACCCAGAACCATTTTAAATATATAAATACATAAAAAGAGAATATGGTATTTACTTTTCTTTTAAAACATTACAACTTGTAGAGAAAGCTAAATAAAAAATAATGGCAACGATATCAGAAAGGTCATTATCGCCATCTATGTTAAAAAACATTAATTTTATCATTTAGTAAATAATTCATATTAAAAATATTACCTTTGAAATTGGTTTAATGAAATTAAAAGTCAAATTGGTTTGATTATACACCGTATACAAGAAGGTGGTGTATATAATCAAAATATGCCTCAATAAAATGAGATTGAGACGAAGTCCCTTACATTGAGCCTCAATCGTCAGGTAAAATCATTATGTTACTGAATAATAAACTTATGTTAATTTATAATTTCATTAGAACCCTTTTAATGTTTATCGTTCTTTTTATATCACTTATTACCATGCTATAAAAATTAAATAATTATTTAAGTTCATATCAGATGTTTTTTTGATATTCGGAACATGAGTCGAAAATGAACATGGTTTTGATGTCCCTAGTCTATGTGGTAAAAAGTTCATAATATAGAGAATAGTATTCATGAAATAATCATCACTTTTATAAATTAATCATACTATTTAAATCAAACCATTAATTATGGTTATGAAAATTGAACAACATTATATTTATGGAGACACTAGATCACACGTACGCATGAGTAATGTTTTCATTTTTCATTGATCACTATGGAAATAAGGTAATTATTATTTTATATTTCCTGAATGATCATAATATTTTTATAATAATAATAATAATTTAAATATACTTATATATATTTATATATCATTCAACTGATGTTGTGAATAAAAACAATTCACATCGCTTCATGGAGGTGATAGTTCAAACTACGCATGAAGGACAATATTATTTTTATGTGCATGGAAGTTAAGAACAGAATTGAAATATTCTTCTTTTAAAATGATAAATATGTTTTGAATAACATATATGAATAATAATTCCATTATTATAACTGATCATGATAGAAAATAATGGAAAACAAACTAAATCTGTTCGTGGAGGGGATAATTCACACGTACGCACAGACAATTAATTACTTTCCCATTTTATGGAATTAGAGATGTATTTAGGTGATGATATTAAATTAATAATATATAAATATATTGAGGATATTGGAGTTTTTATTTCAACATGGTTAGAGGATAACTGAAGGATGTCAGAGAATAAATAATATAGAAATACTTAAAGAAAACGATACCTGTACTTCGTTTGATCACCTTTGAAGAAGACCTTAACACCACAAATAAGGGTGTTATTCTTAAACTAAGGCCTCAATAACGTGGGGAGGGAATCTAGGAAGGGTTTTGGGTAGTGATTTTCCAAACAAAAAGGCTTTTTTAGTTTGAGTATTAGAGAAGAGATGGTTCCTTTTTATAGGAGAGGGGTGGGGCACCATTGGAAACTCTTAAAATATTAAATTAATATAAATTAATATTTTAATCCAAATGATTCCAACATGAGATACGTCTAATATAAGATGATTATACTTCTAAATACTCTCATACAAAAGTTTTTATACATGTATTTATTTTCTTTTAAAAATTATCTTTTCGGTTTACCCTTAATTATTTTCTTTTAATTTTAATTGTGGTAACAATATTTTAAATATTAAGGGACAATAAATGTTACTTATATGGTATAAATTTCCTATATTTGGACACTTAAATAAATTTTATACCTTATAATAATAACATTGTAATTTTAATAGTTTTTTTATGTTTTTTAAATAATTTAATAAATTTCTATTTTTCTATAACATCAATTATTCAATTTTTGCACTATTCATTTTATTGAATTTAAATAAAATGTAAAAAGAGAGATAAATTAGAACCAAATAATTTAATATTCTTATAATATTTAATATTCACCTATAAAAATATTTTATAACATAAATTATGTAAAATGATATTTATTGAAATATTTATAATATCATTTATTTGATTCCTTCCTTAATAAGGAAATCACTACATCATCATTGTGACATAATTAAATTTAATTATTTAATGTCTAAAAAATTATGAATAAAATTTCATAATGTAGGAAATATTTTTATATTTATAATGAATATTTATAGTTTAAGATATCACTTATATAAACCCTTATTAATATTTTTTAGTAATAAGACTTATGTTTATAATATATTTTCCATTACTATAATTTTAAAGTTATTTGTGTCATAATCCCACCCACGTAGATTTAAAAGGACAATTTTTTATCCCATGGGTTGTATTGGTCTGAAATAGCTAACCTAAAATTATTAGAACCTGTTTTAGGGTAGTTTTATATTATTATAATATTATTTTTACCCTTATTTACCTGATTTACCCTTTAACCCTAGTAAATAAAAATAATTACCAAATTTACTATTCATCATATACAAAAATTAAATGGACATGTTCACATAAATTGAAACTTATGATTCCAAAATTGGAAACCATTTTTTCGAAATCAAAACAAAAAATATGCATTAATTAATTTAAAAATAATTCCCATTATTAAAATAAGAAAATGAGTTTTTTAAAAGCAAAAACCATTAAAATATTGACATGTGTTTATATCAAATTTCAATGTGAAATTACATCCAATGATAAAAAATAGATTAAATGATAAAAGAAATAAATCAATTATACTTTAACGATGATTAAAAGGATAACTTAACTATATGAATAAATTAGGAGAAAATAGAGTTTTGAATTAAAATGTAGTATTTTCACTATCCATTAAAATATGAATATTATTAGAAAAATAACAAAATTTAATCCAAGGTAAATTCTTATATCCCGAATCCAAATGAGAATTTTATTTTTTTAAATAGAAAATTAAAAAGTAAGAAAAACAAAATTTAGAATGAGTTCTCCATCAAAAGGAGGCAAAACTACCTTGTAAAAATATTAGAATATTTTATGCTTAAAACTGGATTTATTCTCATTTTAAGCCTCTATAATTTATTAGATAAAAGTAAAATTATATATTAAACATATATAAACATAATATAGTTAATATTTTTCATTCCCTCCTATATAATGTCTAGGATATAACTACCATTTAAAATACTAATATTAATATTGTATTATTTTTTCAGTATAACTCAGTTTTGTGTGCAACATAAGATTTTGGAGAAACCCGTTGTTGTGTGTCGGGTACACTCTCAGAAAAAGATTCCCTTCTATGTAAAATTAATATATAATTAATAAATATAAATATATATGAAAAATTATTATTCTATAAATACTTGGGATTTTATATCTTTCCCCCTTTTGGAAATTGTATCACCACAATTCTATTTACAAATCTAATATGTGGTTGTATTTCTCCATTATAGAATTTTCAGATTCTCATGTTACCTCTCCAGCCATATAGTTGTTCCATAAAACCTTAAGATGATCAATAACCTAATTTCACAACACTTTCTCTATATGGTCAAGAATCTGGATGGGCTGTTCCTCATAGGAAAGATTCTCTTCCAATTGAACTACTTTTGGACTCAAAACACGAGATGAATCTGAAAAATAATTTATCAAAATTGAAACATGAAAAATATTGTGCAACTGGGATGAAAATGGAGGTAAAACCACTCTTTAAGAAACTGATCCAACTTTTCTAGGATTTCAAATGGTCCAATGAACCGCATACTCAGATTTCCCTTATTACAAAAACACATCCCACTTTTGCATGGTGAAACTTTGAGAAAGACATGATCACCTACCTCAAAATAAATATCCTTAATCTGGTTATCCTCATAAATTATCTTCCTGCTCTAAGCTATACTAATGTATTTCTGAATCAACTTAACTTTTTCCTCCATATCTTCTATAAATTCTAGTCCCATCAATGGCCTTTCAACTAATTCATCCCAAAAATCTTGAGTTTGATACAAATTTCCATATAATTCCTCAAATGGTTCCATCTGTATACTGGAATAAAGATTGTTATTATAGGAAAAATAAATCAAAGAAAGATGTTGATCCCAAATTCCTGGGTAATCCATTGAACAAGCACGTAGCATATCCTCTATGGTCTAATTTTTTCATTCTCATTACCCATCTGATTGATAATGAAAAGTTGTACTGAAATTTAGTTCAGTACCCAATGACTTCTGAAGGACTTTACATAATATAGAAGTAAACCTAGGATCATGATCCGATACAATGGGGAGGGTAACCCCATGTAAACTGACTGTCTCTTTAAGATACAATTTAGAAAGTTGATCTTGAGAGAATTTATCTCGAATAGGAAGAAAATGAGAAGATTAAGTCAATATATCACCAATAACCCAAATGGAATCATTACCTCAAGATGAATTTGGTAATCCCAATTTGAAATCCAAGGATATATATTTTACAATTTTCACTCTAGTATTGGAAAAGGTTAAAGTATACCTTTTGATAAATGATTCTATGCTTTTGACCTTTTGAAAATTCGAACACTTCACAGTAAAGTCAGCAATATCTCTTTTCATTTCGTCCTGCCAATAATACTCTTGAAGATCTATCTACATCTTAGTACTGCCAGGTTGAACAGAAAATGGAGAACTGTGATTTTCACATAATAAATCTTTCTTTAGATATGAATCATAAGGCACACATAATCTGTTTCCAAACCTCAAAAAAAAGAACTTTATCAATTTCAAATTCAGGTAACTTACCCTTTTGAACCAACTCTACATTTTTCTGTAACTCACTATCTTCCTTCTACACTTGATTAATTCTATCTGATAGATATGATTACACTAAAACCTGAAACAAAACATATTAATTTCATGAACCAATAACTTCAATATCAAATTTCATCAAATAATTAATCAATGGGTCATGTTCCAAACATAACATGGTTAATTTAGCTTTACTTTCCCTACTCAAAGCATCAACCACTTTGTTTTATTTTACAGGATGGTAATTAATTGTGAAATCATAATACTTGATTAATTCTAACCATCCTATCTATCTCATGTCTAATTATTTCTGAGTAAATATATACTTCAAACTTTTATGGTTAGTATATATTTCAAATATTACTCTATAAAAATTATGCCTCCAAAATTTTAATGAAAAAAAAATCATCTAATTCCAAATCACATGTAGGGTAATTTAACAAATGATTTTTCAACACATGTAAAGCATAAGAATTACCTGATCATTTTTCATTATGACACAACCAAGTAATTTCAAGGAAGCATCACTTTAGATAAAAAATTCCCCATTTCTGGAAGGCAGTGCTAAAACTTGAGCATTAACCATTCTTCTTTTCAATTCATGAAAACATTCCTCACATTTTTTTGTCCAGATAAACTTAACACATTTTTGAGTTAACTTAGTCAGTGGGCTAGATAACCGTGATTTTTTTTTCAAAAAACCTCTGATAATAACCTAATAAACCAAGAAAAATATGAAACTTGGTTATATTTGTGGATCTTATCTATTCTTCAAAAACTTTAGTTTTATTAGGATCAATAATTATTCCATATTTAAAAACAATGTGACCAAGGAATACGTTATTTTAACCTAAACTCATAGTTTCTAAATTTAACATTAAATTTATTTTCTTTTAATGTTTTAAAGACAACCCTTAAATGAAATATTATATTAATAAGATCTATGAATACAATAGTTTCATTAGTTAACCCAAATGGTTTAACTAAAAATTCATAATGGCCATATCTAGTATGAAACATGGTCTTCAGAATGTGTGCTTCCTTTAATTTAAATTGATGGTACCCCGACCTCAATTCAACCTTCAAAAAACAATGATCTCCCTAGATCTAATGACAAAAATAATCGATATGAGGAAAAGGATACTTGTTCTTAACGATGATGTTATTCAAGGCTCTATAATCAATGAAAAGTCACATTTAATGATATTTTTTTAAAAAAGATATGATAACCTCATGATGATATACTAGGTCGAATGAAACCATTATCTAATAAATCCCATAATTACTTCTTTAACTCTAAAATTTCAATTTGATCCATTTCATAAGGGGGTTTCAAGATTTTATTAGCATCAGGAACCAATTCAACAGTAAATTCAACTTCTCGATCAAGTATAATACCAAGACAATCATAAAAAAACATCAATATATTCATTTACTACCGGTATATCCTTAATATAAACATTTCCATTATTTTCAACAATATGTGAAAGGTGAAATTCATTTCCGTATTTTTCTAGTTTCTTAACATACTAATATATTATCAATTGTAAGTTTTCATTATTTTACACAAACTGAATGTATTTATGAAAATCAACTTCTTTAGATCTACAGTGAATCTTAAAATGGTAAATATGAAGCCAATCCATACCCAGAATAATATAAAAATCTACTAGAGGAAAAACAATAAGGATTTTAAGAATAATTTTTCTACAGAAAAGGACATGAATATTCTTATAATTTATTTTCATCTCAAAATTTCTCTCATGTGTTTTTACCATAATTTTGGAATTCATTTCATGAGATGGAATTCCCAATTTACTAGAAAATTTTATAGAAATGAAAGTATGTGTAGAAGAATAATCAAAAAACACATCGGAATAATATGAATAAACTAACAATGTACACGATACCACTTCATTAGATGATCCAACATCTTCTGAAGTAGTTGCAAATGATTTTACCACACCTTTTTTCTTATAGACCGACTACTCCCCATCATTCAAATTCCCTATCATACACTCATTCTCATAATAAACCCTCTCATTACATTTAAAACATTTCACTAAATATATATCAGATTTTGTCTTACCATTATCTTTTTAAGTGTAGTTATGTGCCTTATGGCCCATTTTACCACATCAGAACCACATACAAGAATTCAAAAGGCATTCCCCTATGTGATTTTTACCACAAATTTCAAAACCTATAAAAGTAATTTTATTACCATCATACTTTATTGAAGAATTTTTCCATTTTTTATTTCTCCTTGACATATTATTCTATTTGTTTTCAATGAAAATTTGATCATCATAAAAATCCATTTCCACCTTCTCCATACATTGAAAAAGTTTTTCATAACTTTGGAACTCACAGGAAGCCAATGCACTTTAATAATTTGGATTTAATCCTCAATTAAAATGATTTATTTTACTATCAAGATCCCATATGAAATTTGGAGCATACCTTTCTAGTTGATTGAATTTTTCTTCATAAGAATCCACTAAGTTATCCTACTAACTCAATTACAAGATTTTTTTCCATCCTAAGTTGAACCGCCTTAGGAAAATATTTCTCAAGAAACATAACTTTGAATTCATCCAATTCAAGAGAATCAATCGCCCCACTGTCCCTAATATTCTTAACCATCTACCACCACTAATTGAATTCACCTTAAAAATGGTAAATAAAAAGACTATCATTTTGATTTTATAAACACCCCTTGACATCTAAAAACTTTTATAGAGGTTTAATCCACTCTTTAGTTAGCATAAGTTCAGATAATCCTCTAAATAATGGAGGATGTTGCCTCATAAAATGTTCCCCTGTCAACATGTTCCTATATGGTTGATATAGCTGATCTTGCGCATGGATAAAACTGCCATTTATAGCCTAAGTCAACCATTACATCACTATAAAAAAATATTCAGTTCTGATTCCAACCATCTCAGGTTACTGACTTTGAAGGTTGTTTTCCTTTGGATATCGTCTGAGCACAACTGCCCAATTTCCTATGTGGAAAACCATTCTGAACATACATATCTTATAAAAGGTAACATGGTAATATTTAAATTATATTTCATTTCAATTTGACCATAAATTAAAAATAATTTAGGGATATTATGTTACCAATATCATAACCATTAAAGTTATCTAAACTGACCTTTAATAACAACTCTAGGGTCCCAACCTTAAACATTACATAATGATGATTTAAGTCAATAATTCACAGTTAGGATCTTTTTAGGTTTTGAATTTTAGAGAATTAGGCCATTATTAATACATATCATCCCATAATCATACAAGAGGATACTATCAAAATAGTGACTAGTTTTTCCACCAAAATAAACCCTTTTATAAATAAAACATTATTTAATTTCTTTATAAAAATATTCATGACTTCATTATTTCTATTAATCATCCTTATAACCTATGAAATCATTATTGAAACTTATAATGAGCACAGAAACTCAATAAGGGATAAAATAAGGAAAGAATACATTTTTCCACGAATATTTATAAACTCATGAAATCATAAGAATCCTGAAAAACTTCATTGCAATCAAAAATAATAATGGTATCTTATGGAATCCATATTATACTTACATTTTTGATATCATAGCTACATAAGGATCACATTAATGGTTATTTTTGGAATACCAATCACAATATATTACCAAAATCTCATAGGATAAACTTTATAATTTAACTTCGTCTCATTAGACAATGCATTGGAGAGATATCTAGAGCTCACCTACCCTAAATTTCTCACAGAACTATCCATATACATAATTAATTCCAAATAAAAATAATATAATATTAAGACATAAACCATACATAATGGAGAAATAACATTTCCACATTGAAAACATGAGATATCATTCCAAGATGTTGATATAATAAAATAATCCCCAAAACCATTTTCAATACTAAAATACCAAAAAAAGGAATATTATATTTACTTTTCTTTTTATACATTAAGAATTGTAGAGGAATCCAAATAAAAAATAATGGTCACAGTGGCAGAAATGTCATTCTCATCGCATATGTTAAAAAACATTCCTTTTTTCATATAGTAAATTATTTGTATCAAAAATATTACTTTTCCAAAACTGTTTAATGAAATTAAATGTCATAGGGGATGATTATACATCATATAAAATAAGGTGGTGTATATTATCAAAATATGCCTCAATTAAAGGAGATTGAGACGATGTCCTTTACCTTGATTCTGACTCATCACATAAAATTGTTTTATTCATGAATAATAAACTTACGTTAATTTCAACTTTCTAGAAAACCTTTTTTATTTTTATTATTCCTTTCATATAATTTATTACCATGTTACAAAAATTACATAATTATTTAACATCATATAGGACGTTTTGTCGATATTTGGTACTTGAGTTAAAAGTGAACATGGTTTTGATGTCACTAGTCAATGTGCTCATAATTAAATCATTTCTAGAATATTATTCCTGACATAATAACTAATTTTATAAATTAATGAGATTTTTTAAATCAAACCATTAATTATGGTTATGAAAAATGAACCACATTATATTTATGGAGATGGTAGGATGTGCGTACGCTTGAGTAACGTTTCCATTTTATATTAATCATTATCAAAATAAGGTAATTATTATTTTATATTTATAGAATGATAATAATATTATTATAATAAATATAATAATTTAAAAATACTTATATATATCATATTAGTGATGTGGTGAATAAAAATGATTCACATCGCTTCGTGGAGGTGATAATTCACTCTTACGCACGAACGACGTTACTTTTTTTATGTGCATGGAAGGTAAGAATATAATTGAAATATTAAAATTTTAAAATTAAAAATATGTCATTAATATTACATATGAATATTAATTACATCATTAAAACTAATCCTGATATAATGTAATGGAAAACAAACTAAATCCGTTCGTGGAGGTGATAATTCACACGAAAGCATGAATGATTAATTACTTTCCCATTTAATGAAAGTCGAGACATATTTAGTATATGATATTAACATAATAACATCTCATTATATTTAGGATACAATATTTATTATTTTATCATTGTTTTAGGAGACTTTATGGAAGTATAAGAATAAATAAAACTGAAATACTTAAGGAAAACGATACCTCTATTTCAGTTGATCACCTTTGAAGAACACCTTAACACCTCAAAGAAGGGTGTCATGCCTAAAATAAGGCATCAAGAATGTGGATAGGGATTCTAGGAATGGTTTTGGTTATATATTTATTGGAACAAAAGGATTAGTAAGTGTGAGTATTAGATAAGAGAGTGTTCTTCTTTATAGGAGAGTGGAGTGGGACCCTTAGAAACACTTAAAATATTAAATAAATATAAATAATTTTTTTAATAAAAATGATTCAAAATTGAGATATGTAGAATATAATATTAGTATAGTAATAATTCCTATTATATAATAATTTTTAGACATGTATTGATTTTATTTTAAACCTTATCTTTCTGGTTTACCCATAATTATTCTCTTATAATTTTAATTGTGGTAACAACATTTTAAACATTAAGAGACTTTATATTTTAATTATATGGGGTAAATTTACAATAATTGGAAACTTAATGATATTTTAGACCTTATAATAATAACTTTTTTAATTTTAAAATATTTATATATTTTTAAATAATTTAATAAATTACTATTTTTATAAAACACCAATTATGTCAATTTGTACACTATTCATTTTATTGAATTTAAATAAAATATAAATAGAGAGATAAAATTGAAGAAAAGAATTTAGTAGTTTTTTAACAGGTCATATTTACCTAGAGAAATCTTGGATGACATAAATTATGTCAAATAATATTTATTTTAACATTTATAATATCATTTATTTGATTCCATCATTAATAAGGAAATCACTACGTCATCATTGCGTCATAATTAAATTTTAAAATTTAATATCTAAAAATTATAATTAAAATATAATGATGTAGGATATATTATTATATTTTTAATTACTATTTATAGTTGAAGATATAAATTATATAAAACCATATTAAAATTGTTTTTGTAAGAAGATATATGTTTATAATATATTTTCCTTTACTTGAATTTAAAAGTTATAAGTGTCTTAATCAAACCCAAGAGGATTAAAAAGACCAAATTTTCATCTCATGTGTTGTATTTTTAGGTTATATATCATAAAATAATATTAGGACAAGTTTTAGGGTGATGTTATAATATTATAATATTATTTTTACCCTTATTTAAATGAATTCCCTTTAATCGTGGTAAATAAAAATAATTACCAAAATTAATATTCATCATGTCCAAAAATAAAAGGGGACTATTTAAATAATTTTTAAATTTTGATTCCCAATATTGAAACCATTTTTCCAAATTCAAAACACTAAAGTTTTACTAATTAATTTAATATTAATTCCAGTTTTTAAAACAAGGAATAAGTTTTTTTTTAAAATAAAAATCATCAAAAGAGTGACATGTGTTTTTATCAAATTTTAATGTCAAATTAATCCCAATGAACATAAATGGATTAAATGATAATAACATAATTCAATTATACTTTTAAAAATATTAAAATGATAACCTAACTATAATAATAAATTAGATGAAAATGCTATTTTGAATTTAAATGTAGTATTTTTCACTATTCATTAAAATTTGAATTTTATGAGAAAAATACCAAAATTTAAACCAAGGTAAATATTTATATACTATTTCCAAATACGAAGTATATTTTTTCAAGTAGAACATATAAAAGTGAAAAAAACTATATTTAAAAAGGGATGTCCATTAAAAGGAGGAAAAACTTCCTTTAATAAATGTTAGATAATTTATGCTTAAAACTGGATTAATTCTCATTTTAATCCTATAAGATTTATTCGATGAAAGTAAAATAATTTAATAAACATGTGTAATATTAATATAGTTAGTTATATTCATTCCTGATAATACAGTGACTAGTGGATAACTTCCATTTAAAATAATAACATTAATAATGTATTTTTTTGGTATAACTCACTTTTGTGTGCAACATAATATTTCAGAGAAACCCATTATTCTATGTTAGGTACGCTTTCAGAAAAATGTTCCTTTTTAAGTAAAATTAATATTTATTTCATTAATATAAATAGGTATGAAAAATTAATATCTTATAAATACCAGGGATATTACATCATTTATTATGTAAACCAAGTAAACTTATTATCCTATTAAATATAAAATAGTTTTATGTGATCTAATTGAAATGATTTTTTAATGTAATTGTTATTATATGAGAGGAAAACAAAGGTAGACTGAATTTATTGGAAAATTTGTATCTTGACTGACTAATGGTTCTAAATTATGGTTTCATCATTTTTTAGTATTATATTCAGTAATATTTTTTATGGTATTCATATAAATAACATAAAATCTACCATAGATATATTTACATTAAAGATTAAATGTTTTTTGAACAAAAAATCCATCATTTCAATGACATTAATCTTAGGATGGTTTTTTCACTTGTTGGTCATTATTATAAAATTATAAATGTTAATTTTTGTAAAGAGATTAATAAATTAAAGATAATATAATGTTATATAGATCAGGTTTTCTAATCCCTACTCAAGAATATTTTATGTTTTTTATTTATCACAAATATTTACAGATGTACATTCACTTTGAAATATAAGATATTATTTTGCGGCACTAATAGATCAATTTGTGAAAAATAGATATACGGTTAGTAAAGTGGTGGTGGAAATATACAATTGAAAGCAATGTAGATAATTGGTTTAATAATTTTCAAACTATAATTATGTTTTTTCCATAAATAAAAAATTTATATTCACTTATTATTTGGATAATAAAGTAACTAATTTGATGATTTTCAGAAAAAAGTTATTATATAGCCATGAGTGATTTTTTTATTAAATTAGATATATGAATAATGATCTACACAATTTCAATATAGATAATAGATTATATCTAAAATTGAATTATTATACAATTGTTAATGATTCGAACACCACTTACCATCAGAGTTATTACCCAAGGAATATAAATGAAAATTGTTTCATTATAATCTATAAGGAAGTATTTTTAGAATAATTTTTATGGATCATTTAGTGTATGTGATTATTATTTTTAGGAAATACGAAAAAAATTATTTTGGTAGAAAATTATAAATAAATAGAGATTTATTTATAATAATTCACATTGGTGTATTCTTATATTGATTAAACTAGTTAGAGGAAGTTATATAAACATTAACAGTTTTATTTATTTTTTCACTCAATATGGTTATATATTTCTAATAATTAAAAGTTCAAAACAATTTAAATATTCAAGGTAATGAAAAATGTATAACATCTTCTTGGTGAAAGTATTAACTTTATTTAGTCAGATTTTCTTGGTAAACAATTATCAATAGATTTTATTGATTATTTAATATAATATTAATTTAATTAACTACACACTCATGAAGCTACCCCATAGTGTAATGAAATGTATAAAATGATAAATATATTTTATAAAATTTATAACAATTTATAATGTGTTAATTTTACAATCCGATTCTAATATAAATAGTCTATAAAAAAAGCTACTTTTAATTTAAATAATTTCTAATATAAGGTAATTTAAGATTTTATATATTTTATTTTGATTTGAAAATTTCCAAATAGTTATTTAATGATTGTTTGGGGTATTTAATTATATATTAAATGTTTGGTATTTGATAATATTGGATCAATGTTTGAATTTTTTTATTAGTGTTATATTTATGAAAAATATAATATTGTTTTTAAAAATCATCAATTTTTTTATGGATTCATATGTTGTTTCATAAGAAATTTCATATAATTTTAAGTAAATTATGGTGAAAACGCCAATTTTTTAATAAATGGGATAAAATATAATTTACTATTTTATAATGAAATATATATTTAAAATGAATTCATAATTAAGATGGAATATGAAATTTCTTCATCTTTTCACAATTAAAATTTTCATATTTGTCGACAATCGTTTAAAAAAAATAATTTTTTAAAAATACTTTTTTTACCCAAATACTATATAAATACTATTTTTTAGAAATCCATAACAGGAAATAACCTCATTCCAAGATGATTAATAGATAGAAAAGTCACAGGAGATGATAGGAGTCATCAAATGTTTGAAATCTATTAGTGAATAGTATTCACCTTTGTTCTAGTTTTCTTTTTTTGATAATTAAAGGCCTTTATATTAAAATATTATAGTTTTTTCTTCAATTATTAATCATTTAAATGTAACTTATATATGATGAACATTAAACCATAATAAATTATTATGAGTTTATAATGATATAAATCCAATATAAGGATATGGATTATTGATAGAGACATATGAGATACCCCAGAAGTTTTCTCTCTCATATTTTGGGTTACAAATCATATTAAAAATTAATGATTTTCATATATTTAATCCTTTTACTTATATAATTATATTTATTTATATTTTGTGAATTTTTTTACTTTAAATTTTAATGATTTTTAATATATTTTTGGACATTATTTTTTTTATAAAACTATGAAAAAATGCTAACACTAATGATCTATATTAGAAATGATATATCATTTTTTAAATAAAAAACAAATGAATATAATAATATTGATAAAATAATGATATGACTAAGAAGTAAAATTATGTTGGGTAGATATATTTTATTAAATTTCACCTTCTCTAGATAATTTCAATGTTTGATTCCTTTACCAAAACATACATTTCTAGGATACCCATAATGATATAAACATACTATAAGAATTGGTAAATATATTAGATCATTATGTTACTTGGTTTATACTATGTGTGGAGGAACTCTATGTGAATTTGGGTGGAGGATCTCGTTAAGAGGGTCAACAATGAATCAAATAGAGGGAAAATGTCATCATTGACCTTCTCTTTCAATATACTTTAGACGCCATTAGTGCGCACATGTAGTGATTAGTATAAAACATAATAATATATTATAAATTGATAAAATATATATAGTTTTTTGGGATGTTAAAATGTATATTCAATTTTTAATGATGAATATACCATTAGATCAATTAACTAAACAAAAGAATGACTCAAAGGTATCAATAGTGACCCAAACCATTTAAACATATTATTATATGATTTTGAAACATAATTTTTAATAAATAATACCCAAATATCATGAGGCATAGTGTCATTACAAGATTAGGTTCATAATAAATCAAAAGGAAACTATACCATAATATCTTTTTTAATCCTCTAAAAGGATCGCCAAAATCCATTTGAGCTCAAAAAACTATATAAGATAACTTGGGGAATACATAAAATAATAGGATTCGCTATAAATACCTATATGGGAATAAACATGATAATAAGGAATAATATTTGAGTCAAATTGTATAACATGTTATCATAATAGATAAGGCTGAGTACCAATCACATAGAAGCATAACATAAAGTAAATTTTATCATAAGATCATGGAAATATACGAAATTGGTAGCATCATATAACATGAAAAAAAATTATGTCAAGGATAACCACCAATACAATATCACATTTTGGGTAGAGTCAAATAATATATTAGGTTTAATAATTAATCCCATATATAATTACCCATGAGAAAAATACATTCTAAAATTCATTGCATCCTTATCTGGGTCTACCCATTATAACATGTGTATGCTTATGTGTTCCTTAAAAGGAAATCAATCATAAGGCATAGACATAATGAATTTGAGAAATGATCTTAAGGAATACATTACCCTAAAAAAGAAGTAATGTTGGAGAGGTATATATTTAATAGTCATATATACATAATATAGATTCAATTTATAATTTCAAAGAGAGATAAATTGAGTTATAGAGATAATGGTCAAAACCCAAAGAAACAATGTGGTTCAGAGAGATCCCTCTCTTTATGTTTGGATCTATTATGCACATGAAAATAACATCAAACATAGTAATATTAGATTAATTAATATGTTATTTAATAACATTTTACATCTACATTTGATTTCTTATAGTAATATTATTTTCATTTATGATCAGTTCACAGAGATATAACGTTCAATTTTTCTATTCTGAGAGTGATTGTTTCACAATTTCGTGTTTGGATCACTTGTGGATATTTATTCAATATCTTTTCAAAAGGGAATAAAAATCCATAAGTGAAATAAAGTGGTACTAACTTACTTCCATATATAGAAATATTCACAAATTTCAATATTTGATCTGATATGGGGAAAATTCTTTTTTTAAAAACACTAGTTCTATATAGTTGGATATTTTAGGTGATTTTACCAACCATCATGAACTAGTATCATTTTATTTAAATAAACGATCGTTAAAACACTTTAAAAATGTATTTAAGTTATGTTATATGTATTAAAATCTTATTTAATCATAATAATTTTTTTTACCCTCTATGAAGGAGCTGTATAAAATTGACGTGTGTTGTTCATAGAGGTGGTGAATCAACCATATTGTAAATAATGTTTTCATTTTAGAATATGAAGACGAGAGTATTGAAGAAAAATATTCCATTAACACATTAACATTCTAGTGTATCTATAATTATAGAATTTTATATTCACATTTTTTTGATGCAGACAATGAGAATGTAGAGGTTGAAAAGAGTTTAAAAGAGAGATGTTGAGAATATTACCTCATAAATTTACTTTCACTGAAATACTCCTTAATTCAAAATTAAATTTTGTTTGGATGAGGATAGTATCATCTAGAAATGTTGGAGGGAATTAAAAATAGATGTGGGTAAAAAATTGAATAGATCAAAGGCTTTTTATTTGGGAGGAGTAGGGGAGGTGAGGGGTGGTATTTATATGAGTAGGAGTGGGGTGTTTTTAAACATTATATTCATTAGTTTATAATTTTATCTTAATGAAACCAATCGTGTTGATTATTGGGACTATATATATTATATAGTTAATGTTAGTTTTAATTAATTGGTTCTTACATCACTAATGACTCAAAATTTCTTATATTTATCTTATGATGTTAAATTCTGTATTTTACCACATTTCACTATTCGAGAAAAAATAAACTATTTTTGAAAAATATAAAAAATTTATCTAACAAATTTTAAAATTGTAAATTCAAAAATTGGAATCCATTTTATAAACATAATTTCCTAAATATGAGATATTTAATTTTTAAATAAAATTCCTATTTATTTGAAAATTAATAATTTTAATATAATGATAAATTTTTGACAGTTTGAAAAATGACTTAATGTAACAGAAATTTATATTTTTAACATAATGAAACATTTTATTAATTTATAAAACAATTTAATTAAATAATATTTTTTTTTGAAATCATTATATTTTTTGAAAAAAATATAAATTACCCATATTTTACAAAAATACGTCCAATAATTTTATTTTTTTAAAACATTTATGGAATTATATCAGGATATTAATATAATATATATTTAATTTTATATGATATATAAATACTATTTTACACTTCCATAAGTTAGGATACTATTCTGATAGTCATCTTACTACTCATAAATATCACATTATTAATCTAATTTTCTTATTTTTAACAGTTATTTGGGTTTCCACATCAAATAAATACCTCATATTTTAGTCATTATTAATTCAACTATATTTTATATCATGGTTACAAATATTTTCATTTTCAAAGTGAATATTTTATGAAAAATATTATACTTCATTTTTATTGTCTTTTTCATGAGTGTGATTATTATGTTGGATCCATCAGATGAAAGTTTCCTATTATTATTATTATTTTATTTTCTATTTTCATACCATTGTAATATATTAAATTAATATGTCCATATTTGTACTGAAAATGTTACAATAAAATTATTATACTAATTGTTTTGGGTTCTATCATGTAGTTATTGTCCATTATATAATATTATATTACTAAATATAACACAACTATATATTTAGAATAAATATTATATTGAAGAAATTCTAAGAAATTATAATCTTCCACCTGAAGAAATTTCATCCTCAGAATTTAATGTTACATACTTTTGTGAAAATTGGTGAGGATATATTGATTCATGGATTCACATGGTTCTAATTTATCCTCATTGTACTTTTTGTTACTCCATAATAATTTTACTAGTTTGGTTTCATTGTTACATAGACATTTATCTTTATTTTCCCTAATCCTCCTCAGCTACTCCTCTTAATATAGATCATTTTATTTTTTTACACTCTTTTAATTTATTACATATGCGGGTTATATTTTGTACTTACATGAGACATATATGTGGAATACATAATTTTCTTGATAAGGTTTGGTTGGAGTGCCAGTAGATATTCCACAATTGCGATGCGATCGTAAATACTGAAGGGAATGATGTACATGGTACTTAGAAATCAATTATTTGTAAATATAATGACTTAATTAAATATTATATATGGGAAAAAATTATATCCAACATTCAACACTATGTCTCATTGATAATTATAATTATTGTTCTTTTTTTGATGTTGCATATCGTTGATGAGCTGCTGAATACTCATGACCTTTTCAACCATTTCATTGATAATATTAGGACCCAGTAGATTATTTTCTCCAACATCATCCCAAAAATAGGTGTTCTAAATCTCTTCACATAAATTTAAATATGCAGAGAAATTTGGTTTATTTAGTAGAAACTATTATTTTATGAGACCTTGACCATAGGACTAGTTTATCCCAACATCAATCAGAGTTCATTTTTCATGATCTTCATATATCTTCCCATGTCTTGATACTACACTCATATTTGAAATAATTTTGGGGGAGATAATATGTATTTGAGTTCAATTAAATGATTATATATTTGTAAATAGTTTTCAAGAACATGAAGTTAAATATTAAATTTAGGTTAGATACAATAAATAGAGGTGTTCCTTACAACCTCCCCATTTCTCTAATGTGTATCCTAGAATATTGATCAAGTATAAATTGTTCTCAAATTTCAATGAAGTGATATATCTTACTAATCAGAGACACCCCAAAAAAAATCATAATTTCATCAGTATGTATTTGGCTGATTAGTGAAAAATTCCATGGTTATCTTTTCCCATTTCCATATAGGTATGGGTAATTGTTTCATCATCCCATGGTAAATTTATCTTTGAGCCTTCACCAGATAACATATAAGGCATTTTGATGAATATTCTGTGATATAATTCACATATTATCACAAAAATAGTTATCCCAAGGATCTCAATACATCATAATACTCCCTTAGTGTATGGGGAAGTCGATCTTCATACATCACTTATCAACTATTTGTTTAACTCTAACTTTTATGGTACACATTTTCATAACCCAAATCTTATAATTATTTCTTCATCAACTTTGAACTATGATGATTTTGATTTATTATATCTTCCACCTTCTTTTATATTTCCTCTTCATCTCTTTGATCATCCATTATCTTCTCTAGAATGGATTGTTTGAAAATATTTTAATAAAGGAGTGTTAATATTCCTTCCTTTATGATCCTAATGGCCATCTATTGAGAGTCTAAGAAAAATGGATGCTTCCCAATTCTCATCATTGATATGGTTTATAAATCCTTTATTATTAGAGAATATACCACTTTATTTGAATTCATAAGACGATATTAAATTGAGGATTCATAGTCCTTGATCATATCTAACTATATATATTAGAGAATAATATTCTCCTTATGTGTGAATATATATTTTTAGTCTCTTAATATCCATATATATTTCATACTTTTCCAAATAGAGTTAAGGCAACTATATTTTAAATAAGAAGATAGGAAAATCCAACACCAGATTATGCATTTTGTAATTATTATCCCGATCATCTAATTTCATTGTGGAATAGACTATCTCTTTATCATATTTCATCAGTATATAAAACATTACCCTCTTCGAAGCATTATTGTATACCATGAAAAGATCTCCACTTTGGAGAAACATGATGAATTCTGTATTGATAATCCTTTTATCCAATTACAAGAAGTTCTCTTTATATTCATTAGTCCATATAAACATCACCCCCATCTAATTCATCATATTTAGTGGGTTTGACAATCCACAGAGGTTCCATACAAATTAATTTAAATACATAAATAGTCCATG
Source organism: Viscum album (assembly GCA_963277665.1). Taxonomy (NCBI): domain Eukaryota; kingdom Viridiplantae; phylum Streptophyta; class Magnoliopsida; order Santalales; family Viscaceae; genus Viscum; species Viscum album. Next base: position 421,062,732 of record OY728137.1, read on the forward strand.
GAAACTACGTATATCCACAAAAGGTTTGTTTGATCCACCACACAATTTATTTTTTCTGAGAAGGGTCCATATACATCCATTTATTTTTGATATCATTCCCCAATAATGATACTTCTTCCATATATAGGTCACATTTATTTTATTTTTCATATATCATATCCTTTATTAATGTCATTTTAATAGTATTAAAATTCTCCCCATAATCCTCTTTTCTTTTGTGAATATAAAAATATCATCTATAAAGGCTTCCTCAAATTTATTAAGTTAATCTCAGAAAACTTTATCCATTAAATCCATTAATATTTCCTGAGTATTAGTGAGTCCGAAGGGAATCACTCTAAACTCATTCTTTCCATTCCACGTTCAATAGTATTTTTTTGTAATATCTTTATTTTTCATATATAATTGCTGATATTCTAACCAAGGGTCCATCATATAGAAATACTGGTCCACACAAAGTTAATCGATCAAGTCATATATCTATGGTAGTGGATAATTGTTTCTTATCATCATTTTTTAGCTCATGATAATCAATGAATATACACATTGACTCATCCTTCTTCATACTGACGAGGACTGACACACCCCATGGAGAAACACTCTGGTGTATAAAAACTTTTTCCAGATTCTATTATAATTCCTTCTATAGTTCTTTTAAATCAATAGTTACTATTCTATATGTAGTCTTGGATATAGGTAGAGGTCCATATATATATGTTTACATGAGATCACATCCTATCAGTCAATAGGAAGGTCTTGAAATTCTTCATGGAATACATATATATAATCCCTTATAATTGGAATTCCATTGAGCAAGATTTTTACCATTATCTCAATAATTTGGGCCTGAAATACGTTTATCATATAAAATTTATATCCACGCTTAATGATAATATTCCTAAACAGATAGCTCATATTCTATAAAATTTTATGTAATTTGAGGATTAATGGAGATGTTAAGTGTGATATCCCTATCCTAGAATTTTATTTTGGATTAATATAAGGAATTCCCATCTATTCAAAATAATGAATCAATCTCCTATAAATGAAGTAAAAATATATTCTAGGTGGTCCAATCCACAAAAAATATCTAAGGAAAAGTTATATATGGGATTCAATTATTTATCAGTTATCTATTCTCATAGATTACTCAACCCCAATGTTTTGAGGCAGTTTTTGAATAGTTCTACTGAACATTAATGATATGAATGAATGTTTAGAACTAAAATCAAAAATTAAATTCACTATTAATAAATGAATAGGTGGTGTACCTGTCACCACATCATTTTTGATAACCAAAATAAAATTAGGGATAACATATGCACTTATTTTCACTCTAGGAATTGAACTTTCTTGTCATTGATTGTTTTGGATAATCCATATCTTAGGTCCTCAAAATTCATAATTCATATCTTCTATGAAGCTAAAAAACTATACCATAGGCTGAGTATTGATCTGAAACATCTTTGTTTCTTTTTCATTTGTGGGGTTATTAATTTCCCTTCAAAATATAATAGCATGATTCCCCTATTTTCAACATTTTAAAATTATAATAGTTCCCTTCAGACAGTTTCTATGATTCTTCTTCCAATACTATTGCCATGTAATATGTTGGGTTTTCTTTCCGCTACGAGTATTATCTATTGATCCACTTAAAATAACTCGATTTTATACATTTGATCAATAGGCCCACAAGACCAATGAGATTCACCAATATCTATCTCAAACTTGGGTTCAAAACCAAATATCTCTTCATATTGGTAAAATTCACCAATCACGAATTATTTTCATTCACTAAGTAATAACCCATTAAAAAAATGGCCCACCTTACTTTCAATGTTGATGGTAAAGATATGGATGTATCTTTTAAGCCTTGTAATGTTTTAATCGTATTCTATGATAGATTAATCTTCCTTTTAGTTGATTCTAACAAACTCCACTTATATTTTTATATGGGGAGTTCATGGAAAATATTTATTTAAAAATAATTTCTTGAATCCTTCACTTTCCATGGAATAAATTTCCTCTATGGACATCAAGTTATTGATTACTCTCTATTACTTATCAGATTCCCCTTCATGATGATATAAAACTATTATAGATTTATGTTGTTATATGAATTGGAAGACAGTGAATCTCCTCGTAATGGAGTTAATCCTTCCATGATTAGGGTATCATAAGATCTATAAAGGCTAGAATACCATTATCGTTTAAATAAATTGAAAACAACATTACCCTTCTTAGGAGAAAGAGGGTGTTTCACATGATTTGAGTTATTATTCCCAGCATGATTCACTTGGTCTTGTACTTAAATGAATTTGCCAACTCCCACTCCCATAAGGTGAGGAATGTAATTAGGGAAATAAACTCATTACCTATTATGTTGCATATTTTCACAGTTCCTCTTACTTCTTATAATTAACTTAAATAAAAAATGGGTGACAATAAATAACAAATAAAAATAAAAAATTAAACTATGAACATTTATGGAATAAACTACAAAGTAAACTTAGAACCTAATTTAAGAGTCTATAGGTTTCAATCTACATTATTTCTGATAATTTCTATATTAATTTTTCTAGCATAACAACATATCAAACTTCTTACAAATTTTTTAGAATATGATTACTTAGTTTTCCCAAGAATATCCCATAGGATTTTGAAAGAGGGTGTGAATTAAGGATTTCATAAACCATTTGATGATCATGTTAATACCCCATTAACACCTTTTTATGTTATTACCCCTAGGTATAACTCTGATAGATCTATTTCCACTTGTAGTATTCAAAAAAGAATATAATTTCGTCGAAATCACTTTCTCTATACTTAAACTAAATTTGAAGACATTTTACAATAAAAATAATTATCCCTAAGGTTATCACTAAATTATTATAGTCCTAGTATAAAAAATTGAACTTTCTATGTTACCAACAATAGAAACCCTAACCTTTTTTCACAAAATACTCCATTATTTTTAACATAATTTCATAATAAATACATCCTAAATATTGTGAGGTATAGTTTCATTGGTATACTAGGTTGATAATACATAAAAAAGAAAATATATCATAACATGTGTATTTAATCCTTCACAATGAGCTCTTAAATACCTTTTACCTCGTCAAACATCATAGGATAACAAATGGAATACAAAAAATAAAATGTTGAGCTATAAACCCAAGTAAGGGAATAAACATGAAAATGGGGATTAATGTGTGATTTAATTAGAATATCATGATTTCGAAAAAGTTAAGGATCATGATTAATAATATAAAAGAATAACATAAAGAAGATGATATCATAATATCATGGAATTATAGGAAAGTGACAAAATAATATTATAATAAGAACTAGAAACTAGACCTATTCAAATGGACCTATACCAACGATTTCGATGTCCATTGGTATAGGTACCTTAGAATGACCATATACCAAATATTTAGATAAAACTATTGGTATAGGTACCATAATATGACCCTATACCTAAGGTTTTATAAATACTATTGGTATAAGTCACAACTACACCCATGTTTTTAGACAAACTGTTGGTATAACTTCCATAAAATGACTCTATACCAACAGTTTGGCTAAAACCATTGGTATAAATTCCTTTTAAAGACCCTATACCAAGTTTTTTCCAAAAATATTGGTATAGGTAAAAAAATCAAATTACATATACCAATGGTTAGTAAAACCATTGTAATATGTATTTTCATTTTTAATGAATTCTTTTACAAAATAACATTGAATAAATAAAAAATAATTTACTCTTAAAAATTCATATTTTTTTATATTATGTTTCCAAAAATTATTTTATACTAGTGGTTATCCCATTTAAATATAATTTGGAGGTGTGGGGATCAAAACCCACTAAGGGTTTTTTAAATTACCTATACCAACAGTTTAAAAATTGTTGGTATAGGGAACCAATACCAATAATTTCCCAAAACCATTGGTATAGGTCTATAACAATTCCAGACAATCCAATGTCCACCAATTTTTTTTTATATCCAATAACAATGGTTTTGGGGGCTATACCAATGGTTCCAAACCATTGGTATAGGATTTTTTACAATAGTAATGATATAATCATAATTCAGGGATAACTGTCCGGACAATATATCATGGTTCATAGAGTCCCATCATGGATTAGGTTTACCCTATAATCCCATACATAATTTTTAATGAGTAAAAACATTACCCAATTCGTTGGATCACAATATGGGCACACTCATCATGACATGTAAATTATTTTGTTTTTAACAAAAATAAATCAATCAAAAGGAATAGACATAAGGAATTTATGAAATGGACATAAATATTGTATTACTCTTCAAAATAAGGGATAATACAATTATTATATATATAAGAGACATAAATATAAAATTTGGATTCATTTTATAAAATAAAATAGAGAGAGAAAGTGACCTAGATATATACGGACATAACCTAAAGAAAAAGGGTGGTTCAGAGAGATCCGTTACCTTATGTTTAGATTAATTATGAACATTCACTTAACAACTTGGATATTCAAATTATATTCATTAAATACCTAAAAAACATTTTAAATCTATTTTTTATTTATTATAATTTTATTACACTCGTTTATAATCATTTAAATGGGACATAATGTTTTTATTTTTTGTTTTGAGAGCATTCGTTTCATGTTTCCATGGTCGGATCACAGAAGTTGTAACCAAATTATTGTAAACAATGTTTTCATTTTAGAATCTATTGAATGGACGTTAAAAGTTAAATATTAAAATAATAAATTCAATTATACTACATTTATTATATTGGAATCATAATGTATTTATGGATTAAGGAGGCGAGGAGAATAAAGAAGAATAAATGAATTTAAAAGAGGTAAAATGAGAATATACCTCTTAAATGTTATCTCCACTAAATAATCCTTGATAAATAATTAAATAATCTATTTATGAGACTAGTAACACTAGGAAATGTGGGAGATTATTGGGAAGAAAAATTAGAATAAATTTGAAATCTACGAGGCTTTGAAGCTGTGAGGAGAGGGGGTAGTGATGGATGGTATTTATAAGGGATTGGAGGGTTATTATGAATATTATATTGACTAGTTTTTAATTTTTTCTAAAGAATAATAATAGTATGGATTATTTTTACAATATATAGTAACTTGTGAATGTGATTTTTAGCTAATTGGTTATTACATCATCCATTACTACAATCCTAATGTATTTTTCTTGTAATGATAAATACCATATTGAACCATATTTCACTGTTGACCAAAACATCAACTATTTTAGAGAAATACCAAAAATTGACCCTCACCATTATTCATTTTATGTATTAAAAAATTGAATCAATTTTATGAAAATAATTTTATTAGATATGGGAAATTGTTTTTAAAATAAAAATTCCATTTACTCGAAAAATACAAATAATAATATTATGATGTTTTTTGACTGTTTTGAAATTTAATTAAGGCCACATAAAATTATATTATCATCATAGTGAAACATAATATTAATTTCTAAAACCTTTTTATGAAAACAAACCTTCATTTAAATAATTAATGTTTTTTTTAAAAATGAATACAAAATATATATGTTTGACAAAAATATAAACACTTATATTATAGTTTTTAAAATATTTATTTAATTATATCATGAAATAAATATATCGTATTTCATTTAATAATATATATAAATATTATTTTACACTTGTTTAATTTAGTATAGTATTCCAATGGTTTTATTACTATTCCTAACAGTCATATTACAATACCAATGAATAGATTCATAATGATCATATATTTTCACACTTCCTATGAATACATCATATTTCATTAGTTGTTTATAAAATCCAATTTTCTCTCAAGTTTATATAAATTTAAATTTTCAAAATTAATATATCATTAAAAATACTCTACTTTATTTCTATAGTTCTCTTTATCGGTGTGATTATTCTTGGGCATCAAGAAGATCAAAATTTTCCTATTATTATAATCAACATATTTTATATTTGTAACCAATTTTAATACATTAAATTTATATATAAATATTTATTATTTTAATGAAACGTATAAATTTTTATAACAAAATATTATTGGATATATTATGTGGTTCTTATTCATTACATATAATATGTTACTAAATTTGACACATTTATATATTTAGAATGAAAATTTCATAGATGAAATTATGGAACTTTAAAGTAACTAGAATGGCTTGGGGTATATGTGGTGGGGCATTGGGGTTCCAAATAGAACTCCATTCATTCATATAGGAATTATATGGCATGTTGTGGTGTGTATGAATTAAGAATTTGGAATTAAAACTTTCATTAAACTACTCTGACCTCTATGATATAAATGTGTACAGTTTGAGTACTTTTTGTAATTTTAGTAGGAAAATTTGATAAATTTATATCTATGAGGAATTATAAGGTCATTTTAACTTATTCTCATGTTTACCATGGATAAAATACATAAATTGGTGATTTTAAATTAATATGTTTTTTCTATGACTCCTAATGATGTTAACCAAATCAATTTATGATGAAATGATTGATTACATATTGATATTATGGGATATTATCATTAGACCATTAATAACCAAAGATGCTAATTTTTTGGTGTCTTGAAATACCTATGTATTTTTAATATCACTTCCTTATGGAATAATTTTCCTATAATAACCTGGAGTACTCTATGAGGACATGAATTAATTAGGATGATAATTATAATAATTAAATTTGACATGGAATAAAAATTATGAATTTAAGGTGAAATTATAGTGAAATAGATGTAGAATTATTTTTATTAAATCATTGTCCTAATTAAAAGAAGACGGATAAAAAATTTAATGGTATAAGAAACATATGAATTTCACTCATAAATAAGAATGTATACTTTCTACGAATAATTTGAATGATGTGTCTTTCTGAAGCATAATGTGAATTTTCCATTGATAACATAATCCACAATGACTTCTTAGGGATGGTATGTGTATCTTATAAAGAAGTATTTGACTAAAAACCTAACCATTAAATTAAGTCATCGAATAATTTAAATGATTATATTGATATATTCTTATGATACTAATTTAAAGTGATTAAATAAAATATATCATTAGAGGAAAATTATTTCTTGTGATGTTGTGGTAGATAGATTTGTTGACAACATAGGGATCTCTAAAAAATGTAATGGATAATATACAAAATTCATGATACCATTACATGTTATAATTACTGAGGGTATTATTTTAAGAATTTATTTCAATTGAGATAAATCTATAAATGATTGAAACCATTAATTGAAATTAAATATGCTAATGGGTATTGATATCATATAGAAGAATAAGGAAACTCCTGATTATTATGAGGAATTCCTATATAACCAAGGGATTAATTATAGATTAGTTTGTGTGATTGTTTCATCATGTTTTGGGAAAAATTATATCATTCCTTACTCACCACACATTAAAGGTGTGATATAATCTTATTTTTATAATATGAAATTTGATACGATATACTAGATTATCATGTTTTATACACATTGTATGGCCAGAGTAAAAGCCAAATGATGAAATCTAAGTATATTTTCTCTTCTCACCCATTGTACTTGAATAGTGATTGATAGTGAATTATATATGTATATATTATCATTCTCACCAAAATATTGTTTTTAGGCAATTTATGGTACTCCATTTTCATTATTAATATTCTCACTAATTATGCCAAGATTGAGATAGTTTATGCTTACCTGACTATTTATACTCTTTCTTTACCATAGATCTGGGTTCAAGGTAGATTATGATATTCCAAGTACTAATTATTTACCCAATGAATGATATATGGTAGAATAAGACTATTAATTGACATGTTTCTCTGGAATGGGGGTTTGGTTCTCCAGAATAGATTCATTGGGTATCAAATTTATGAGTAGATATGATATATGATATAATTATTTTCAATTATTTTTTTATTTTAAATTACTACAATCCTATTGTAGGATATATGAGTTTCAAATTCCATTTCGTGTGTTGTAACATGATTATTTAGTTGGATATAGTGTTATGATTTTTAACAATATCTATGAAATAGAGGGATATATAGGATAAATGATCACGGGCCAAGGTTCTAGCTGGACTCTAGTAGGGAATAGTTTGTGAGGGCCCATCTTATTCTGATATGACAAAGTATTAATATATATATATATATATACCTACATAAATTATAATTTTGTGAGTTTGAAAAATGTAATCCATGGGTAGCCTTGAAATAATTGGATACTAGATATTAATGTTATTATTCATGTTATGTGTTACAATATTTAGTTTTTTCTACATTTCATATATTTATCATTTAAGAAGACAATAGTTGTTAATATAAGTTGACTCACTACCTTAAATGACTATGAAATTTATTATTACTCACTCATTTTTTCAAAAATGTGTGTTTATAAACATGTGTAAATGCATATCAGTAGGTGAAGATAATGGATGATATTGGAAAATATGATTTATAGGAGATGAATTATTTGGTTTATTTGAGTCTTTTTTTATTGAATCCATATTAATTTTTTAAAAATTAATATTTATATTCAAATATATATATATTAAGGATATGTTATTTATGTGTCTAGATTTAGTCAATTACATTAAATTATTTTTCAATGATTTTTGAATATATAAATGGTGTATATTTAATAATTTATTATTTATTAAAATTATGGAAAATGATGTTCCCTGTCAGAAGGTGACATGTAACTTTTATTAGTATTTCATCACCATATTTTTAGTGGAAACATTATTACTAGTCATTAACTCATAGACTTATGTAGTCCATTATATGGAGTTCACTTAATAATAGGAAAGACATGATAGATTCATATCATGGTATTATATTATAAAATAACATTATTGAAATTTGATATTTTAGTTTGTGAAATAGGAAAATAGCAAATTGGTAATAGAGTTCACTGATGTTAGGCCACAGAACCAAAAAATAACATTTATAGGATAATATATTCCAATACAATGATTCTAATAGTCTGATAAGAAAAATTATAACCAACACCATCAATTTGAAATATAGTTAGGATGAATCTTTAATTAGGTAGATTTATGTCATGTTTTTTTGTTTATTCTAAATTTTATCGATTTTAGTGATAGTTATTGTGGGTAAGATTAATCAGTGATCTATAAATATCCATATGATATGTTATGATCTAAAGATTGGATTTTTTTTAAAAATTTTGATATTTAGGGATGTTTAGGTATTTACGTGGTTACAATGGAGATTATTCATAAATATAGTGAAATCGTTCTATATATCATGGATTACGACATAGTGAGTTGAGAGTAAACAACATATCAAATATAATAGTATATATATTATGTTACGTTTTATGGATATTTATTAAAAAAATAGATGAGATTCTCATATATTTGACTTGTTCTAAAATGTCTATCAATTTCTTAAATAAATATGGTAAATTATTTTAATACATTGGGTTTTTTTAGTTTTATTTATTTTCGACTAAATAAAATATTGAAATTAATTGAATATATGATATTATAAAGTTTTCAATGAATTCAATGTGATATTGAAATTTAAACCATTGAAATTTATCTGATTATAGTGTCACATATGGTTTATCATGATATGATAAGTATTTTGGGTTCTTGAGTTGTGTTATACATAGCTATGGTAATTCTTAAACTTCAAAACATTATATGGAATGATATATCTCACATTGGTAAAATGTTTAATGGGTCTTTGTTCTTGATACATTAAGGGTGATTGAGCTAGTCTAATGAAAAATAATCTAATTTATCTACATGATATTTTTTAGACATTTTTCCCTATTAATACTTGTATAGTGTAAATAATTATTTTGGATGATGTTATTAAATTAAGGATAATATAAAAATGAAATTTTAAAAATGAGAAGTTAACAAATATAAATACTCATAGATTTGTATATAAGTGAAGACCAAAGAATGAATAATGAGTTGATTATTCCTAATTCCTTTGTTTTCTATTCATATATGATCATAATGTCATCTAGTATGTATTATGATGTCTAATTTAATACCACTAGAAAATTTATAGTGATTCTTTTAATAACTCATAGGTAAATATTATAGTTCACAATAAGGGAATTAAACGATGATTTAATACCGTAACATTATAATGAAATGTTATATTGAGATATTTTAGTAATATCAACTCATTGAGGTATGGATTTATAGAGGGGTGGTCATTATATTTTTATGATTGAAATATCAATGTTAAATTATAAATATTACACTCCACTCATATATAAGGGACTAGCATTTGAGTATTTTAGTTCCCTAATAAATAGATATATGAGTGGATCCTTATTTGATTTAATGTAATTATAGGGACCACTAGAGTGTAATAATGTATGAATGAAAAGGATTTGTATATTTTATTATTTTAGTCATATTATAGTACATTTAAATTTGAAAGGTTATCTCAAGATCATGACCAGAGAGAGAATTATTGTCTATTTATTTTTATAATAATTTACATGGGAAGTAGTGGTAAGGGTCCCTAATATAATGTTATCTTATTTTTAAAAATAATTAATAAGGTCTTCATTAATCCAATAAAATAAAATACCATATTGTTTTTATAGAATTCTATATTGAATTCATTACCTAACTGGTTCATTTTCTTGGTTTTCGATAAATTCTTAACCAACCAATGTTTGTAGTATTTTATTTTTATATATGATTAAAATTAAATAAAATAGCAGTGAAAAATAGTTCATTGATGTTATTATGATGATATATTGGGAGAATGATTATGGTATACTTTTTCTATAGTGTGAATTTCAGTGATGTTGATATGACCACCATAACAAGTGAAAAAAATGGTTGTCATCAGCTGGGGTATAGTAATATGGATTTTATAATATGAATGTGTAAATTACCTAGATACACTCTTAAATGATATTAATTTTATATGAATTTAAAATAGGGATTCATTTTAGTTTTATCCAAGTTGTTTGAAACATATTTTTCATTTTCAGGAACCAACCCATTTACTCAAGTACACTGGTACCCAAACAAGCATTAACATTACCCGAAGGGTATTCTTGACCCTCAGGATATAGACTAGCACCTGGGCCTCATAAAAAGGTCAAAGGGTATGATTTATCCCAATGAAAAAAATAATTAATAAGGATAATTAGAATGTACAGTAGAAATTAGTAATTATTTGAAACAAACCTCATATAGATAGATTACCACGAACAAATATATATCATAAATTTATACATCACCCAAAGATGACATGAAATCCATTAATACAATGAACAAAAACTTAATGTAATGAGTGGATCATAAATCAACTATTGAAAACCATCATCCAAGGACCCCTAAATTAATAACACCCATGACCTCCATGTAAAGCTTTCTATTTTCCTTGATCTGAAATAAGTTAATCTACAAACTCCGTTAAAAAAGCTATGATGTGAGAAAAATAACCCAATAGGATTCCACCGAATATTACCATATAAATTACATATTAGATAAACCATTTTGGTTAATTTTTAATAAATTAAATTCATATAATTTCTTTTTAAAATTCTCAATCAAATAAAAAATTAAAATACAAAAGATGGTAGGTATATAAAAATATGATGAAACAGACACTTTAATAAAATTGAAGGGAATGAATAAAACAGTTCTATAAAAAGTTTAATATAGTATTTAAATAAAATGAATCACCATAGTAATATTCCCTAATGTTAGTTAGTTCATGTATATAGGATACTCACACATTAGATTAAATCATTACTACTTAAGGTGTGTACATATCCTTAAGGAATAATCCATATGAATAGAATCAATCAACACTCTATCAGGAAATATCATGAAAAAATTGGATTGGTTAGTTTTTTCATCATCAATCCAGTGGTAAATAGATCAAGTCCTAGAATTATTATCCCTGTTACCCACTATAGGTTCACAATTGATTCAATCAATTAATTAATCAGTCTTGGTAATTCTACCTTCCATTTATCTTTCACAGTTCAAGTGACCAATTTATAGCTTTGGTTTACCATTTCAATTTCAAAACCAAATCATGGGTTTTTGGAACACATGAAAATAAATTATATTATGGGATAGTTCAATTTTCATAAAACTATAAAATAATTCATATTTTAATATTTCATGGCAAAAAATTAAAATTTGACAGGACTAATCTTGATTTTGAACATTCTTGGTCAATATAACCTAAAAATAAATTTTTGAAATATTCTATTAGAAATATTCCTTTAGAAATAATTGAAAATGTAGTATTTTAGTATTAATACTTTTATTTATAATAAAATCATTAAATTTTTAGATTTAACCATTTGTGTACTACCCACTTGACATAAATAAGGACTATAAATTTTTAATGTAAAATGGATATTTTTTAGAGAACAATTTTTTATGGAATAATTACTTATAATTATAAATAATTAATGTATTTTTTATTCACAAATTACTTAAATGAAATTTATATATCATATATATATCTATATTAATCTATATCTATACAATTATTATTACTTTCTATATAGTTAATGAAAAAATATATTATTCTTGAAATATGTATTTCTTGAACATCAATTTTTAAACATGTCTTCTTGTTTTATTTTTAATTTAAATGCATCCCATTACATGAATTTAATTTGATAAAATAGATTAAATATTATTAATTAGTATAATTAATACTATGAGGTAAGTTCTAAATTATTTATATTCATAATAAATAGTACAAACAGTAAAGAATTAATTACAATAGTTAAGGTTAAAACGTGTTTACTAGGGGTTAACCTACAAAGATAAGGGTAAAAATGACATAAAACATGATAAAGACAGAATATTTGGTAATAGTTTTTTCACCACTCCTAAAAATATCTAATATTATCCATTTGGATCCATTTTATATGAATGTGACTTGGAATTATTGTAAAACAATGAAAATTAGAAGTGTGTCACTCACCTCCATTATAAAGGGAGCCAACGACCCTCATGTATTCACACCTCATAACCTATTTATATCAATAAAATCTAGAAAAAAATTCTCTATAATCATTATTAAATTTATATTTAAAATTTTCTACCAAAAATACCAACCCTATTGTCTTTAATAAGAGATCTAGAAGATGTTTTTCTAAAGGAATGTAATTGTCTTCACCAAGTTCTTTCTTTTTGACCTCTTATTTTCCCTCCTTGAATTATGTATTATTATTTCTAAAATAATAAATATCGTATATAAAATATGATGATATGTTATTATGTTGATGTCATAACACTTATCTCCTTCTTCTCTTTCAAATAGGAAACAAAACAATCAATAGTGTATATGATGGACTACAATCTCGCAAACCAATATGATTTGTTTTTTCAATCAGAAAATGACATGGAAAATAATAAAAACAGAACCAATGAATATATATGATACTTCTAAAATATTTTTTGTATCATGAAATATTATATTTCATCTAATTACTTACCCTTTAACCCAGTATGGAGATGATAATGTCACTTGTGTGTACCTGCCACCTATCCTCTCTACAAAGAGATCTAATTCATTTTCCTTGATCAAATTTCAAGAATGATTAAAAAAATATTTATAATTAATAAATATTATATTTTTAACATTAAAATAACTACTGATATTATGTGACTATATCATATGTTCATGAATTAGAACATTCATGACAAAACATATATGATAAAACATAGTTGATGCCCTAAATAATGGAAATATTGAAATATAATTAGAAAACATTTGATAAGATGTTTTAAGAGGATCATATATGATATAATAAATAAAAATACGATTCTTTAATAAATTAATATCATTTCTAGAACTATTTTCTAGGATTTTCAGTCTTGTTCACCTAAAGGGAAGCGTGAGGTAAGGGATTTCGTCCCAATTTACATTCAATGGAGATATATTAGATATTATGTGCCTATTTAGGTTTATGAAGTATGTATACTAATACTTTGGTATATAAAACAAGAATAACTAATTATTCATGATAATTAAATTTTCAATTCATATTTATTCATTAATGGGTTTAAAATATAATATAACTCAAAGAGGTAAACATTTATTTTGTAATCTCATCTTTTGGGATTTCCTTGATTTTCATTAAAATAATATTATAATACATACTTTATAAAATCAATATTTTTTATTATAATCTATATATATAAGGAGTTTACATTTTTTCTTCATAATTTTCCTCCCTCTTGTACTCTAATCAGTATTGAAATGATTATAATAAAAGCCAAAATTATATCTCCTTTTTATTGGGTATATTTTTCTTCCATATTAATATTTTCAAAAATTACTTTAAAAATGTGTTTTTATTTATAAATTTATTTATTAAGGAAATTTTATGTTATCCTTGACCATAAAAACCTGTTTTTAAAGGAAACACTATGCTCAATAGTGTACATGATACACCACATCAAGCTTAAGTGATCAACTAATTAATATTTAAATGTTACCTTTAAAAACAAATCATTAGAATGACAAGAATAAAATATATTAAATAAATATAGTTTAAACATGTATATATAATTAATTATTCTTTGGAAAATTAATTTTAAATTATTTTAAGACCCTTTTTAAAATAGGAGGATGTTTTTTCTTCAGAAAAACTATTTAAATGATCACAAGTGTGTTTTATAAAAATTAAAAACAAATAAATCTTGTTGAATTATATTAATGAAATATATTTATAATATATTCATTCTAATGTTTAACATTAATTTTATGTGTTTTCTAGATATTATATTAGAGAAAATCCAATTTTAAACCTAAAAGAAGTATTTTTAAAAAATGGATGTTTTCCACCTTTTGATGGCCTAACTATTTTAAATATATATATTTTTCAATTTTATAAAATTTATTTTAAAAAAATCGTATTGTAAATCAGGACATAAAAATTTTCTTTTGTTAATTTTCTTGTATTTTTTATGATAAGATTCATTTTATGATGAACAGTAAAAAATGCCTTTTAATTGAAAAGTAATTTTTCATAAAATGTGTTTATAGTGTTAAATAATGTTTTTAGATGGTTTAAAATTATATATAGGCCAATTTTTTATTATATAATCCAATTTAGGACATTGGAATTAATTTCACATTAAAATTGGATATAATAAATGGTTGAACTTTTGAACATTTTTACTTTTAAAAACCCGTTTTCACATTCCATCATCGAGATTAATTTTTAATTAATTTCTTCCAATTATCTGGTTTGAATTTGGAAAAATTGATTTCATATTTGGAATCATAAGTTCCAAATTATAAAAATATGTCTATTTTATTTTTGGACATTATGAATAGTAATTTTTGTAATAATATTTATTACGAGGGTTAAGGGTAAATAGGGGAATTAAGGATAAAAATTATATTATAAAAATAAAAAATTAACTTAACACTCGACCTAATTTAATGGGAAAAGTTTTTTTGACCAATGGTTTATTTGGGTCTATTTTAGGACCACTTTAAGCCACATGGATTACTTTAATTCATTTATAATATTATATTCAATGAAAAGTCATTTTTGATACACTTTTTTTAACACGTAAAATATTTTCAATATGAGGTTATAAAGGGGATATATTTGAATATAAATAGTATTTATAAATATAAAATGATTTTCTATATCATGGTAATTTATTTATAATTTTGTAAAAATAAATAATTTAATTAAATGGTGACACAATGACTATGGAGTAATTTCTTAATTAATGATAAAATCAAATAAATGATATGATAAATATAAAATAAACATAACTTGACATAACTGATTCCATATATGAATTTTATAGAAAACTTATACTTGTTAGAGATGTTTTAAAATAGTTGGTTTGATTATATCATTAATTTGTGATATTTTTTAAATGTCAGGAAATGAATAGTGTAAAAATTGCAACTAATGGTATTTTAAAATAGAAAATATTTTATTAAAGGTTATAAAATTTATAAAAAACCAAGATATTTCCAAGTATTTATAATAAATAAATATTTACCAATTTAAAATTTAATATAATTTATATTAATTTTATTATTTGAAGAATTTGAAGATTACCCCTCATCTCTCTTATTAAAGGAAACTACTTCCTATCATTTAGTTACACTTCAAAACCAATTTGGTTCAAAAATTATGTGACCAATTACCTTCCTATAATCCCTCCACACATACTAGAGACTTTATTTTTGTCTTAAAACCCTCTTTATAGGTTTTAAGGTGTTAATAAAAGGAGATCATCTGATAAAGATGTATCGTTATTAATTAAGTGTTAATATTTTATTTATTCCACCACTTATTTCAAATATTATTACACCATGATGAAATAATAACTCCAAAAAAAAATAATAAAACGTCATTATGTTTATATCATCACCTAAATCCATATCCACTTCCATCAAATGGGAAAAAAATTAATCGTTCGTATGTATGTGTGAACAAACACCTCCACAAACCGATATAAGACTTTTCCATTACTATCTATAAAGATTAGTTATAAAAATAGAATTAATATTTATATATAATATTCATGACATATTTATCATTATAATAAAATAATATATCAATTAAATTCTTACCATCCATGTACATAAAAATTATAACGCGGTTCGTGCGTGCATGTGAACTGTCACCTCCACAAAGAGATGTGATTCATTTTTCTTCACCACATCCCAAGTATGATATATATAAGTAGATTTAAATTATTAATATAATATTTATTATATTATAATAATTATATAATGATAAATTAATAATTAACTTCTTTCTATAATGATTAATGGAAAATGGTAATTTTACTCATCTGTACGCATGGACAACCATCTCCGTGATTATAACGTTGTACATTTTTCATAACCATACATAAATGGTTTTATTTAAAAGTATAATTAATGTTTAATAGTAATTATTATTTCCAGAATATTATTCTTTAGTTGATAGAAAAATTTCCAATTTGACTATTGACATCATACCCAAGTCATTTTAGACTCAAGCACCAAATATCATCAAAACATCCAATATGAAATTTAATAAATAATTAATTGTTTTAACACAGTAATAAGTTATATAAAATTAATAATATATATGAAAAATGTTATCATGAAAGTTCATAATTACCATAAGTCTATTATTCAATTAGATAAATAACATACATGGTGAATCAAACTCATGGTAAGGGATTTCGTCTCAATCCTCTTTCATTAAGGATTTTCTTGATGATATGCTCCATTATTATTTTATAAGGTGTATATATGGAAACTATGAAATTTAATATCCATATTTTATCTAAATTTTTTTATTTAAATGGTTATAAATGTATTATTTCATGGAGAGTATGATTTAAATCTTCAATGTGGTGTGACACACCTTGAATATTAAATGATTTAATTATCAGATCTTTTTATCCATGTTAATATTCTTGATATTATTTTACATATTAATTTATATGGATATAAAAGGATTATAATGGAATTCTTATTACTATTTTTAATTTCATTCAAAGGTTTCCAAAAACGAATATTTTTAATTATTTTATAAATAATGTTTTGAGAAATGAGAAAAATAATGTTTTTAATGTATGGGAAGAAAACAACTTATCCACCTCCATGACCGATATTTAATAATTGGATTTCTCTAAAATACATAATTTTTTTTAAATTAAAAGAAACCCATTATTCAATTTTATGGGTATTTTGGTATTTATAATGGTTTTGAAAATGGATGAATTATTTCAAAATCTTGAAATGATTTCTTGTGATTGAAAATTAAAATTTTATTAGTGAAATACAAAAAATTGAAATATTTTATGTGTTATGATTATATAATGGTATATTTACATTTTACCGGTGGTTATGTGATAAAATAATGAATTTTTTTTACGTTATAACCTCTAATTAATTTGATATGGAAGTCAGCTATATAACGATTCTATTTTGTAAGAGTGACATGTATGGAAGTTGAATGAATGGTTATTCCATTTGTAAGAGTGACATGTATGGAAGTCGACAATATAGTTATTCCATTTTAGTATAATTATTTCCCATGTTACCTATATATATATATATTATGTTTTGATTATGATTTTTCCTGAAAATTATTGATGTTCAAAAGGTAATATAATGATCTTTTTGAAATGATGATGTATTTTTCAAGGTAAAAAGGTATGTTTTGTTTTAATAAAATGTTTTATGGGTTTTCATAGTAGTAATGGTTTTCTTTACTTATAAGTCTAATTAAGATTTTGTGCTCATCAAAAGTCTTAAATTGTTTTTAAAAGGTCTTATATATTTTTAAAGACAACGAAGATGGCATGATGTAATAATTAAAGATGTGTCTCAAAAATAAATCAATTTTTATTTTAAAATGGATTCCGTTTGTTTAAAAATGAATAGGAAGTATAAGTATCAACTTGTAATTTATGTGTTTACAATGTAAGAGTATTTCATAATTATCTAAAACTCTATAACTAAAATAAATTTAGCTATGAGAGGAAATAAATTCTATTCAAAAGTCACTAGAATAAGTTAAGTTTAAGGCTGAGTCCTTAAAGTCTGTATCAGATCTGCGTTTAGACAACTTTGGAGATTAATATGCCATCTAAATAGATATTAATATCGTCATGGGTTTATAATTTTTAGGTTTTTCATAATATTAATGTCTTAGAAACCCTTTTTAGGAGTTAGGTTATAAAATTTTAATGTGAGTATGTTATATTTATCGATTTTCATTTTTGAAGAAATTAATGGTGATTACATTTTTGGATGAAAAAATAATGGTATGAGATAAAAATCGTGGTTAAAAATTGTTATGGATATTTTAAATAAATGTTTCATATTTTAATAATATTATAAAAACTATATAGTTTTAGAAAAAAAACCCATCGGATGAGTGACAACTCATCATTTCTCGTAAGGTTGTGAAAATCAAACCCACAACCAAATTCAGATAAGGGTGCATCACCTACCACTAGCCTACGTGAAGCCCTACGTTAGTATAATTTTTTTATTTAAAATATTTGATGGATGAAGAATAAATTGATTTTGGTAACATATGTTTATCAAACAAATACCTTGGTATTGGATTTTTTTTGGTGAATAAGTGATTAATATTATTTCGAAAGATGTTCACTATTTTAGAAATCCTATAAGATTATGGTAAATATAATACAGTGGAATTTTATATAAAAAGTAATTTTTGAAATATAATTTGGAATAATTTATGATTTTATTATTGAATTCGGGTGATTCATGTTTTCTTATAGAAATGATTAACCTATCTTGTAGAATTTTGGATTAGAGAAATTTTTTTTGTTTGATACTTTACGAGTAATTGTTTTTTTGAGATAAATGTTAAAATTTATCTTAGAAGGCCATGTGATAAAATTATTCTAAATTTTGGGTTTCAATCTTAGTAAAGAAAATTTTCAGTATTTTTAAAGGCAGTTATTTGTTGAATGATCTATGTTGAATTTTTTTATTACTATTGAATTTTGGATATTGAATTAGTTTTTCATCATAGAATGTTTATTATTTTTGGGAATTATCTTATATTATACTAATAATTTTTTTGTTGGTCAATGAATAATGGAAGAAGAAATATATATTTAATATTTTTAGATTATATAATTCTCTAGAAGTTGATTCTAGTGCTTCAAGTGTGTAAAATTCATCTTGAATACTCATCATTTGGAGAAAACGATTGTTTTTGTGGTGGAAATTGCTAAATGTATAAAACTTAATTTTCAATTAAGTATATTCCATTATGATATTAATACATATAGTAATATAATTCATCAAATTAATTAAAAAGACCTTAAAAAACATCATTCAAAGAACGTTTAACCCATCACAAATTTATGGTTTTTGATTGTTAACTCTCTCTTGAAATTTTTTTATGTCACTCTCCATTAGAAATTGATGGTTTTTCCTCTTCCATATCCATGTTTTCCTATATGAAATCCTAGTATTTGTTATCTTAGGTGATCTTTGTACTTTCCTTTTATTCTTTTAAATTTGTAGTTTTATTTATCCATTTTATGATGTGGGATTGAAATAAAGGTATTTTAAAATGTCATACCTTAGTTACCGAACCCGAATTCAAATTTTGAGTATGTAATTTCTAAAATGGGGGAGAATGTAATATCCAGAGTTTTTTTAAAAGAAACAGTATGTTCAATAGCATACATGATACACCACATCAAACATAAGCAAACTACTAATTAAAATTTAAATGTTTCCATTAAAACATATCTATTAGAATTGTGGGGAAGACCAATATTAAAAAATATAGATTAAAAATGTATATATAATTAATTATTTAGTGAAAAATTAATTATAAATTAATGTAAAACACTTTTTAAAATAAAAGGAATTGTTTTTTCTGAAAAAATATTTAAATGTGCACTAGTTTGTTTTATACCAATTAATAAAAATCACCCTACTTAGATTATGTTAGTAATATATATCTATATATATAACATTAATTAAAATGTTTAACATTAATTTTATTTGTTTTCTAGAAATTATATAGGAAAAAACCCAATATTACTCATAAAAGGAGTATTTCTCAAAAAATGGTCATTTTGTAGCCTTTTGATGGATCACCTATTTTCAATATATTTTTCACTTTTATAAATTATATTGGAAAATTAATCTTCTTATTTTAAAGTGGGTAATCAAAATTTAAATTGGTTAATTTTTTTGGTATTTTTCTGATAAGATTCATTTTTTTGATGAATAGTGAAAAGCATAATTCATTTTAATTGAAAACAAATTTTTCATCAAATTTATTTATAGTGTTAAATAATATTTTTAAATGATTTTAAATTATAATTAGATAAATTTATTATATTTTAATCCAATCTAGGTTAATGGAATAAATTTCATATTAAAGTTGGATATAAAAACATGTTGAACTTTTGAACATTTTTTACTTTAGAAACTCTTTTTCTCACTCCATCAACATGATTAGTTTTTGATTAATTTATACAAATTTTGTGTAATGAATTTGGAAAAATGGATTCCATATTTGGAATCATATGTTCCAAATTATTTAAATATTTCCCTTTTATTTTTGTATATTATGAATAGTAACTTTAGTAATAATTTTTAATCATAATTTTGTGTTTTTAAAAAGGAAAATATTTTTATCATGGGGTTATATTGGGGATATATTATACTATAAATAGAATTTATAAATGTAAAATTATTCCAACCTCATGGAAATTTATTCATAATTTTTATGAAATAAAAAATTAAATTAAATGGTGACATGATGATGAGGTAGAAATTTCTTAATTAATGAAAGAATCAAATAAATGATATTATAAATATTCAATTGAAAATAACATGACATAATTGATGCCATAATTTTTTAAGGACATATTTTACATGTTAGTGATGTTTTCAATGAGTTGGTTCTACTATATCAGGGGGTATGATATTTTTAAAAAGTCAAGAATTTAACTGTCAAAATTGATAGTAATGGTATTTTAAAATATAAAATATTTTATTAAATGTTATAAAATTTATAAAAATACAATATTTATCTAAATATTTATTATAATTCCTAAAATTTGATAAATTAGTATTATATTGGTCGTTTTTCATGTTATGGTAATTATATTGAACCTCAAAGTGTATATTAATTAATAAATGGAAAGAGTTAAAAGGGTTAAAATAAAAAGTTAAGGATTAAAAAAATATTCCAAACCAGTATAACATTATTTTTATGGTTATATTTAGACACTTAATCATCATATAATCTAAATAAATCACTTTTGACCCATTTTAAATAAAAAATAATTTATATTAATTTAATATTTTAATGATTTCCTTGAGTTCCCCTTCCCTCTCTTATAAAAGTGAACTACTTTATATCATTTATTGATATATAAAAACGTATTTGGTTCTCAAATATCTACCCAAGTCTCATACTATAATCCTTTCCCACATTATCGAGACTTTAGTTTAGGCATAACACCCTCCTTAGAGGTGTTAAGGTGTTAATCGTAGTGGATCATCCAAAGAAGTGGTATCGTTTTAATCAAGTGTTTCTATTTTATGTCTTCTTACACTTGAATTAAATTTTATTCCACTATGATGAAATAATAACTACAACATAAAAAATATAATTAGATGTTATTATTTTCATATCATCACCTAAATCCATCTCCACTTCCATAAAATGGGAAAATAATTAATCATTCGTGGGTATGTGTGAAACATATCCTCCAAGAACCAATATATTTCATTTTCCATTTCCATATCTCAAGCCTGGTTATAATGATATAATTAATGGATATATATTATATTAATTAAATATTTCTCATTATAATAAAAAAAATATATCAATTATGTTCTTACCATCCATAGACTTAGAAATGATAACATTGTTCGTGTGTACCTGTGAATTATCACCTCAACAAAGCGATGTGATTTGTTTTTCTTCACCAAAGTACTTGTATGATATATATAAGTAGATATAAGTTATTAATATTTTCTTTATGATATTATGACAATTCTTTAAATATGAAATAAAAATTAACCCCATTCCATAATTAATAATGAAAAATGGGAACGTTACTCATGCGTACATATGGAAAGACATGTCCATGATTATACCATTGTTAATTTTTCAGAACCATACTTATATAGTTTGATTTAAAAGTATAATTAATTTTTTAAAGTTATTATGAATTCATTAATATTATTTAAGAGATTATGGACTAATTACCACTTTTATAAATGATATAATACCCATGTCATTTTGGACTCAAGTACCAAATATCACCAAAACATCCAACATGAACTTAAATAATTAAGTAATTATAATAAAATCATAATATGTTATATAATGGAAATAATAAATCTTAAAAAAGTTCTCAAGAATTTAAATAATTAACCAATGTTTATTATTCATGAATATAAGGATTATACATGACGAATGAGAGTCGAGGTAATGAATTTCATCTCAATATCTATTCATTGAGGCATTTCTTGATGATACAAACCTTTATTATTTTATAAAATTTATATATGGATACAATGAAATTTAATATTTATATTTAATCTATAAAAAGTTTATTTAAGTGTTTTTAAATTTATTATTTCATGTAGATAAATATTTAAATGTTAAAAGTCGTATGGGACCATTTGAATGTTGAAGGATTGAATTATAAAATATTTTATTCTATATCAATATTATTGATATTATTTTCATATTTATTTATATGGATAT
Source organism: Viscum album (assembly GCA_963277665.1). Lineage (NCBI taxonomy): Eukaryota > Viridiplantae > Streptophyta > Magnoliopsida > Santalales > Viscaceae > Viscum > Viscum album. Next base: position 421,086,031 of record OY728137.1, read on the forward strand.
AAAAGGATTATAAAGAAAATTTTATGTATATTTTGAATTTCATTCAATGGTTTTCAAGAAACAATATTTTTACATGTTTTATATGGATCATTTGAAAAACGACAAAAATAATGTCTTTATTAACATATACATTGACAAAAACTTATTCATCGCCATGACAATTATTTTATTTTTGGAATTCTCTATAATAATTATTGTTTTTTAAATACATATTATCCCTTTATTACCTTTTATGGTTATTTTGGTGCTAAAAATGGTTTTGAAAATTTATTAATTATTACAATATCTTGAAATTATTTCTTATTATTGAAAATAAAATTTTATAAGTGAAATACTGAAAATTGAAAACTTTTATGTGTTATGATTATATAATGGTACATGGACATTTTATGGTTGGTTACATGATAAAATAGGTACAGGTGGTTATGTTATAACCTCCAATTCATTGGGTATGGAAATTGGTCATTTGGCTATTCCATTTTGTAAGAGTGACATGTATGGATATCAGTATTATGGATATTCAATTTGTAAGAGTGACATGTATGGAAGTCGGCCATATGGCTATTAAATGTTTGTATTATTATGTCTCAAGTTACCTAATTATATATTATATTTGTTTCTTATGAGTTTTCATAAAAATTGATGATTTTAAAAAGGTAAGGTAATGACTTTTTTGGAATGATGGTCTCTTTTTCAGGGTAAAATGTAATGTTTTAATATAAGGAAATATTTTATGGATTTTAATTGAAATAATGTTTTTATTTCCTTATATAAATTTCTGAGATTTTGTGATCATCCCATTCTTTAAAATTATTTTCACATGGCATAGATATTAGTAAGGAAAAATACAGTGTCATGATGAAACAATTGAAGACAAGTCTTGAAAAGAAATCATGATTTATTTTAAAAGTGTTTTATTTGGGGAAAATATTGGATAGTGAGTATAAGTATCCACATGTAATTTATGGGTTTACTACATAAAGTTTTCTTCTAATTCTATAAAACTCTAGACCTAAAATATATTTGGGAATAAATGAAAATAAAATCTTATCAATAGTCATTGGAATAAGTTATGTTTAATGTGGGGTCCTTACATTGACTCATTAAAAGGTTTGATAAGAATATTTATAATATTTTACAAATGTTTTGTTTTATATGTTCTTTTAAAAAATAAAAATATTTTTTTTACATATTCATTATTAACAGAATTCCCCATACACATAACCATTTTATAGTATTTATCATCATTTACACATTTTGAGTAAATTTAAAAATAAAACACTTCAATGAAATTATATTTCTTTTATTTTTCCATAGGTCTTTATTTTTTTATAAAACCTATATTTAGGATGAACCTATGTCCATATATTATCAATTAATAATCATTTAGATGTTAAATTTAACCTGGAATAATAAATTTCTTGTGATAATTGGACCATATATTTTTCTTAAATATCCATATTCTTTGTATCATAGAAATTATCATTCACTATATCATATAGAGTATTTCATATAAAGTTTTACAATGAATGTTAATTGATTGAATGTGGGAAAAAATGAAAGTTCCATATTATTCACTCAATAAAGAAAATTGTCTATAAGATATATTATTTATGAATCTAATTTATCATTCAATATATAAGAATGTATTTAGGCATGTTTTGAAAAGTGCATATCAGTTATAGATATCCTCTCGATGCATCAACATGTATCATGATTCAAATCAAATTTCCAAATTAAATTGGTTTTTGGTGTATATCTACTCATTTATTAAACTATATTGGAACAAATATATGAAAATATATATTTCATTATGTTTTATATCAATAATTCTAGAAATAATCATTTCCATTAGTGATAATTATGTTATTACTATCCATGAGATTATTTCATTGATTTTATTAATGGACAAATTTGAGTCAAATTTTTGATTAAATTGTACATGTCTTTAGTTATTTACCTTGAAATATTTATTAGGTATAATTTAATGATGTTATCTTACATTTTATGTAAACATTAATAAGCTCCTAATCTCACTACTATTTTATTTTATTTCACCAATTTTAGATGACGAAATATTAGAATCAGTTTCAAGGATGCAGAATGTTCACTTTTGTATTGTATTATATTTTATTTATAATGTAAATTGGGTATAATGTATATATTTGCGTCTCAAAAACTACTAAATTGATCTATCTTTTGAAATTAGATCCCATGTATGTTTGAAAATAAAATAATGAAGATACTGACTTCTGATTACTAGAATTATGACCATATGAAAAAATATATTAAGAAACATAACACTATGATAAAATTTTAGGATATTTATAATTTTAGTGTAATATAAGAAATTTTTTGTTATGGTAGTTATTATGTGGTTTTATTAGATTTGAATCCCTATGTGAAAACTTTATGTGGATGTGTTTTTGGTATACATGAATTTAGGGCTTACTAACCTTGAAAAGAGTTGGTCAAGTATATCTAAAGAATCATTATGGTTAAATGTGGAAGTTCCCTTAATACCTACCAATTTTTATAATCTCAGGGTATATTCATGGGTAAATTCAAATTTTCGTTTATAACCATTATGAAATATTTGAAAATAATTTAAATATATTCCCACAGAAACTAGGTTTATGATTTTGAAATTAAAAATTCATATTTTTTCAATTTATGATAAGTGTTAGACTTGGTATATAATTATATATTTTCATTTAAAATTCATAATTATATTAACCAATTTGGTATATTCCATTTTTTATAAATGGATCCTTCAATAGTGAATTGTATCACTACTAATGGGAAATTTAGAAAATTCTCTGATGAGAATCCAATGAAACTACTATTGGTGATAAGAAGATCATGTCCATACTAGGAAAAATTACCCTGGTTATGACTAATAAGATATAAAATATAGAGAAAAATGATGTTTCATGACATGATACAACTATATTCGATAACAAAATGAGATAAAATCCCCCATATTTTAGTGGAAATACTAATCTAGTGGTAAATGAGAAATGAATTATGTCCCTTGAAAAGACATTTATGACTATGGGGTGTGACGAAAATGAAATATTTATCTGGGGATTTAATTTTCAAAAATGTGATATTGATCAATGGTGGTTTTTTATCTACAATACTATGAAGGATAAATAAATATAACACATAGAGTTACGGTCTTTTAATGTAAAATACTTTGATAAATATTTCCCTCATGTGATACAAATTGAAATGAGAGAATTTCACTTCATCTTAAAGTAAAAGGATGAATAATGTATTATAGAGTATGATTCTACATTTACAAGTATAACTATTTTTTCTATAGACATCATATATAATACAGAACACAATATTCATATTTCTATTAATGGATTTATCCAATCGTCCAAAGGGAAGTGGTATCTCAAAAAATTTCTTTATATGATGAAATGTTTTTTTTCACCATAAAAATATATAATGAATTCTAAAGATAATATATATTATTGGGAAATATAGTGAAGAAGTGTTCATATCAACAACATTAAAATTGTAACTCCTTAAAGAAGAATAATATAATTAAGCAATCTCCATCATGTGAAAATTGTGGAAAACAACATCCTAGAAAATGATTGAAGGGATTGAGAGTTTGTTACAAGTAAAAATATAAGGGTCATCTACCTAATAAATTAAAAGGAAAGAGTGAGATAGACCACTATTATCATGTTCTTTACCTATAATGAAATTTTCTATTATTCAAACCAATGGCCCATGTGTCAAGGGAATCTAGAAAAAAGAGGCTAAGGGTATAAGGAAAAGATGACATGATCACTACAACTGATGTTGAAGTTCCCAAAGATATGGTGTAAGGTACTCTAACCATAGCCTCAAATTTAGATAATGATTTATTTTTTCCTAGATCCATCCACTCTTTTATATCATCCATGGGTTCTAGGAAAATTATATATTTCTATAGAACCATAAGACAGAATTTGTCAGCCCATACCCCTAGTTAAAATCCCACTACAACAAGAATGTGTTAGGAAGTTCATATTATGACACATAAGGATGGATTTTTTGATGAATTTATTATTATAACTACAGTTAACATTAATATAAAACATGATATATAATATATTTCAAAATACGAATCAAAAAAATTTCTTCATACATAAGGATGTTATGATTCCTAATGAAGATGTGGAATTATTTATATTTATATTAGAGGGTTCATCATCTAAGTAATGCTTAGATCATCCCCCAGTATCACTTTTAAATTTGATTATTAGTAGTGAAGTAGATATATAATCTGTGGATGAAAATGTTATCTTAAAATTTATGATGTACTTACTATACTACAATAAATTTATTTATTTCATTAGGAATTACCCGAACATACAATAGATTGCAAATTTTAGTTTTCCCATGATTTAATCCATGATTCATGACCAATATTAATTACTCCTTATAGAATTGACATTGTGGAATTAGTGGAATTGAACAAAAACCAAAGTAGTTGTACTGTAATGGATTTATTCACCCTAGTGCTTCACTTTGGGGAGCACCTATTATTTTCTTTGAGAATAGAGATGGATCTATAAGGATATGAATTTATGATTGGGGAATCATTGGAATTATGATAACGAATCCATATTATTTGACTCTCAATGATGAATTGCTTTTTTAACTTGACATTGATAAATAATTTTCAACTATTTTCATTCTTTCTAGGTAATATCAATTGTGATTAAAGAAATAATATATTCTAAATGTAAAACTTTGAATGAGGTGTGGATATTATGAGTTTAAATTAATTAAATTTTGATTTAATAATGAATATTTTTTATGGATATAATGAATATTGTATAGGAGAAAATTGATGATATTTTTGTGATATTTATTTATGATTTCTTGTTGTATTCTAATATCAATGAGGAAAATGAGAATCACATACAGATCAATCTTAAGACTCATAGAATAAAATATTTTTATGGGAAATTTATCAACTATGAATTCTTACCACATAAATTTTCTCTTCCAGGCCATGTTTTCTACAAGTATAGAATATCATTTTTTTCTATTAAAGAAAAATTAATCCAATAAATGGCCTACACCTGTGTACATAATCGTGGTATGTAGATTAATTTTTTGGGAAGGTTATTGTTTTCGATGATTTCATCGAGGCACAGGTCTGTCTTTGGAGGAAGCACTAATGGTTTCCCCATATTCTCGCTTTCCAAAGGTGGGTGACATCCATCACTTATTCAAGGATGTTTTATCCATGATCGAAATGGGATGATGGAATTTTGGCTCCTACATCGGTGGATTCCTCCCTAGAACTCGTCACAAAGTCTGAGTCTCCCTCATATATTTGAGCCGTTGTTCATGAATCTCATTCCCAGTGCCTTATCTTTGTGGAATCTAGTTAATTACGCTGCTTCTGTCTGGACATTCCAAGGGGTCATGAGAGGGAAACTACCTTTAGTTAGAGTAGATAACAACATCATGCATGTCGGGGAATCTATGGATTCATGGACATTGGAAGTCATGTAATATTCCACATTAGAGGGCATCTCAACAGTGCAGAACCTGAGCCATCCCACATCGATCATATGGTATCTTTTTCCAGAGGAATGTCTCTAAGGTTTTCCTCTACTTACCATATTTAACATGGGGTATACCAAATGTTCCACATCTAACAGATATGTTTACACCAAAGGCGTGTCTTTTGAGGTTTTCCTCAGGCATGTCATGTTTAAAATAAGGCAGGTTGTGAGTTTAACGTCTTGCAGATATAGAACGAGAGTTATCAGAATGCTCCATAGTGGGATATCATATTGGAACATCCCTATGAGGGAGAACCTAGAGTGTTTACAAGGGGGATGGATCATAACACTCAATAAGAGAAGGCCTAGGATTGTGTGTCCCATAAAGGGATGATGCCACACCATGAAGTCTGATCTAGAAACCACTGAGGGAAGATCAGGGAAAGTGCACCCCAGAAAGGGGGACATTGGATGGCTAGATCAGAATGCTTAATGTGAGTTAACCCAGGGTGGTGTGTTCCAAAAAGGATTGATATCACACCATGACCGCTGATCTAGACACCTCAAATGGTGAATCAGAGGATGATTGGGTCCCAATAAAGTGGACAACAATATTTACTGTTGGTTGGGATTGAACCTCAATGAGGCTTCTTATGTACCGTATATGGAAGATAGGGATCAAAACCCATGTATATTTAATGGGTGATGAATTGGGGTGTATGCAGAGGACAACAACCCGGAGACATGTTGGTGATTATGCACGGATAGCGGTTTGTCGCAAGAGGGACACTCTTGGTCAGATGGTTATGGATTGTGTGGGGATTATGCATGGTTAGATTCCCAAATAGAAATGGCGTGATCCCACTGGGATGTGGTGGACCTCTTAGGAATTAGGATGGATGATGGAGTGTTGAGTGAAGTTGATGAGGAATGAGATGGAACCATTGTGAAAGTGATGGTAGACTTGGGCTTGAAACTCATAGATGATTCTTACGTATCCTCGTGATTGGGAATAAAAGGAAAAAGACGTAGTTTAGAAGGTGGAATGATGGGACACCTGAGGAGGAGACCCATGAGACTGGACACATGGCTTGGTGCTGGAGGATGTAGAACATTTGAGATGGGGCATGAACTTCCTGAAACAAAAAGGCTCAAGGGAGAGACTAGGATGAGACATGAATGGTGGGCTTGAACCTTAGGGATGTTTCCTACATATCCATGTGGTTGGGAATCAAAGTACACATAGTTCAAGATGGGGCATAGAATCAGGGTGTGTTCATAGGATAGCAACCCGATGCTATAATAAGGCTTACACATGGCTAGTAGCCAGAGAGTTAGTCTGACGGCTGGGGACATACTGGTGATGTGGGTCCCAAAAAAGGGGACCACAACGACTTACTGTTTCTTAGGAACTATAATGGATTACCACTGATTGGGGACGAAAACGACTTACTACTGGTTGGGGTGGACAATGACTTACTGTTGGTTGGGTTATAATGGCTTACCACTGGCTAGGGTTGATAATGTCTTACTGCTGGCCAGGGATGACAATGGCTTACCGCTTGTTATGATTTGAACAAATAACCACTGATTGGGGTTGTACCTTAGGTAGTCTTCCTATGTACCCTGTCCAAGGGACAAGGATCAAATCCCACATAGTTCGGAAACAAAAAGTTTAATGTCATGCAGAATGAAAGGGGGGCTTATAGTTTAGCTTCATGAAGGATGAGGGTGGACCGACATAGAGGGGTGGGGACTACTGAGTGTTGAGATTGAACATTAGGGTGTTTTCCTACGTACCCTGCCTAGGAGACAAGGATCAAAGTCCACATAGTTTGATATGAGGGACAAAGTTTAACGTCATGCAGGACAAAGGTGAACTGATGTGAAGGGGTCGGGACAAGTAGTTGTTGAGCTTGACCCTGAGGGAGGCTTCCTACATACCTTTCCACAAAGACAAGGATAAAAGTCCATGTAGTTTGGTATGAGGGATACAAATTAAAGTCATGCAGAATGAAGGTGGACCAATGTGAAGGGATCAGTACAGTTAAGTGTCGGGCTTGAAACTCAGGGAGGCATCCTATATAACTTTTTTAGGAGACAAGGATCAAATTACATGTATCTCGGTATGATTTGGGTCTTACATGCTAAGGTGGCCAATTAGATTCCATGGTCAATCCTTACTCTAAGCCCATGTGAGTCTCCCTCTTTGTGAAAAAATAAAAGGTAGCAAAGACCTGACGTTCACTTCGTGAAAGGTGAATCCATGGAAAGTGGAGTGGGGATTACACGTGGTTAGTGTCCCAAAGAGGAAATAGGGGATTGAATATGTTTAGCGGCCCAGGGAGTTGGAGATTGGTACATAATTCAGGATGGAGGCCCGATGGAGAAAAATCCCAGAGGTAGAGAGATGGGTTAATGAAGGTCTCGGTGCCTATCTCTCCTCTAGTCTTTGGAATAGAATAAGAGAGGAGGAGCAGGGGTGCTACCTCCCTCAAGAAAGCCCAAGGGATTACACTAGGATGGGTTTTCATCCTAGTGAAAGGACACCTCTCCAACAAAGAGGATCTCATTCCATGTGAGGAAGGTCCCACTCCTATAGAGATGAGCGGACATAGAGAATGTCTGAGGTGGGGCACCCTATGTATAATGCATGGGGAGATTCCACAATTTAACATCATGTGCTGATGACGATGGTTCTTGTTATTTTAACATTCTACAGCTCAGATGAGGTGGGTTTACTCCTCACCCCTTGGACTTACATGACTGATACCTACCCACCCTTTGGGAAGGGAAGGCATCAACAATGCCATTGTGAGGGGGTATTGTGGGGTGATCCACTGAAGGTCCCCCATTATCATGGCTATGAAAAGAAGAAATATCAATTAGCATGCCTATCTGTTGAATAATGATGCCAAGAAATGCAATTTGAAGCACTTCCCAGGGGATCTTGAAGTCATTTCGTACAAACCTATAGGGTCGTACGAGAGAAGGGGTCGCGAAGAAAATGGGTTCATAGGAAATGACCTTGTGAAGCTCTGGTGATCCATGTTGTGGAGGTACTTCACTAAGGGTTATTCTTTGAGAAGTGGGGTGGACAAGACTAGTTATAGGGTACATATGCAAATAAAGGGTGCTTCACAAAGTAGAGTGGATTTTTCATATTAAGACTTCGTGGAGTGAGGGTACCTTGCACTGCATAGCACTGCAAAGCAATGTGCTTCGAAAAACATAGTGACCTTGCCTTAGAATGTGGTTCAAATTTGTATGGAGGGTACCTCATCAATCATGAGTGATTTGCGAAGACCCAAGTCCCATTAGAAATCTACATCCTTTTTCATATCCCATGGTCTTTGCGAAGGGCATCCCTGCTGGAAGAGGGGCTGTATTTGAGCTAAGGGAAAAGTACATCGCAATTCTCAAGTACCTTGAAGATCTCATTTTTCTTGAGGTTTCGTAGATATGAAAGTGCTTCATTATTTGAGAGATGATAAGGTTAAAGGTTTGGGTATCCGTACTTTCAGCTTGTTGGGAGTCCGGTATTTATAGGTGAGGGGAAGCGCGATGCAGGGACAACATTGTGTGAAGCCACGTGGCGCTCTACAATCAATACGGATTGCATAAATTTTTTCGTAAGTGTGGTGCTGAACATAACCCCCTACTCAGGGTAGATCTCTCCTTGGTTTGCTCCGCAATGAACCTGGAGGATTCCGTCAACTTCAAAGGGATCATAGAGTTTGATCTGGTTCCCTATGTGGCACGAAGCTTCAAGTAAATTGCATCTTAACTGTGAAGCCTCCCACCTATTTTACTCTATGGGGACTGCAGAGGGGGATTCGTCTTCGTGCCGTCCAGGTTGCTAAGGGGATCCATGGTTTCCACAGTGCTCATGGGCTCCGCGAATGTGCTTCAAGAGGTAGCCCCTTTGGGATTGGTTTCTTCTTTGCATCATTTCCCTTTGCACATATTTTGGTGCCAAAAAATGCCCCCCCCCCCCTCAGACTTAGATCTGAAGAGAAAACGAGTGTCGAATTCTAAGGGTATATCACCAAATTTTTTAGGTGAATCACAAAGGCAGGTCGTGAAGTAGGGTCACGATGCAGAATATTGATGTGCGGGTTGATAACACTGTGAAGCTCACTAGGGCTAGACACGCCCCAAATCCAAGGGGGTCATCACTATAAATATGGGATGTTGACCATTCTTTTTTTCCTTTCTCATCTTTGATTTTTTGGAGATTATTCTCTCTATTCGCAAAGCTCTACTCCCATTGCGATTTCTTTTTGGTAATCAATCCTTTCTACTATGTGGAACACAAAAAGTCCTTCGACTCTGCGAGTGTGTGCTCTGCAGATTGTGTCTTCTAGGTCCGTGGCATGGCTCTGTGATCTCTTGTTATGACCGAGCTCTGTGGACGAGCTCTGTGAAAAAGCTTTGCGACCAATATACGTTACTGAGCTTCACAATCCAAAAAAAAATAAAAAACTCAGAAGACTGAATGGATCACTAGGAATCTACTAGGGGGGTCTTTGCTGATGCTACACAGAGGGTAGAGATGGATGATAACCTAGGTGTCAGGGAGTATGTACGGATCCATTCAGATCATGATTCCCTAGTGGAGATGCTTTAAGAGGGTCAGAAAAACTACCCACTGTGCACAAGGATTCCGCTATATGACTTCGGTCTGAAGGATGATATTTTCATTCCTGAAGCGAGTATGGACAATCCAGACTACTGGTTTAGGAGTAGGCCGTGTCAGCGCTAGTGGTTCATGGTAGCCAATAGTCATACTTGGGAGGATTACACACCTTTCAATGTGGAATGTTTTTATAACCATGTCAATAATGTCTTTGGGAATGCATTTCAACCATAGGTATCTCCCCTGATGTACGACCTCATTCTGAAGGCGATCATAGGGAACCTGGAGAAGGGGTGGGCTGATGAGTGGGATTTGATATAGGGAGGAAACATCACATATTATTGGGTCTGTGGTTATTGTGTATGTGCCTCCTGTGAGGATTTTGGGGGAGAGATGAGGTGAGTGAGCCTCTATGAGGTGGCGTGGGCCTCCCAATTCCACATCTTCCAAGTGAAGCAGCTGATGCCGAAGTTGCTATGAAGGAGATCGTCGAGGTCCAACACTTTCCATTTGCACCGTAGGGAGGATGGCATTAGCCTATGAGACCTCCAAAAAATCTAGGGGGTATTGATACTGGGGGTAATGTTTGATGAGTTCCTTCTTTCCATGAATACATGGGCGGACCTAGAGAAAATATCTCTACTATAAAATGATTTAATGAACATAGTGTTGGTGGAGGAAAAACAATCGGTGAGGGATGTCCACTTTAAGCGGTGGTTCAGTCAGTTCTTGAATTTCCTTAAAGACTGAATGTTTCCCGTGAGTACTTGAACCTATATGAAGGGGGTTGAAAACAGAAAGGAGAACTCGTATTGGTGACTCATGGAGGACAACCAGTGGAAGAAATGGGGATTTAGTGTCAGTACTGACCAGCAACCAGTGGTTAGGATGGTTGCGTTCATTTCAGTGCTTATTAATGGTGGGATTATGCTGGTGAGGGACATGAAAATGGGTGTGCGGTCAATCATGTTTATCATGGAATCCATTTTGGATGTGGGGGAGCTGGTCATCCAGGGAATCCCAATGTTGTCAAAGCTATATAAGGTGTTGTGACATATTAGAGAAGGGAAGATGACATAAAGGATATGAGGGTCGTTCCATCTTCTATATGGGTGGATAATTTTGAATATCAAAGGAATCTATGAATATTTGAACCCCATTTCCCCTCCGGGATCAGATTTCCGACCAGCCATTCTGAACACGTTGGGGAGTTTTCTGACTAGGTTGACCATGTCGCTAGTTCTCAACCAGGTCTGGAAGGTAGATTAGTTCAACTTCCACCCATTCCCATTTCCAACAGGTGAGTTCACTAATGAAAGCCCGGTAATAGAGGAGCATCAGTCCTACCTCTTGGACTTTTAGGGTGGAGTCATGGTGGTGTGGGTTGACGACAAGCCTCTCTGTGAGTCGTACACCCTAATCAATTTCGCGAGGCAATTCCGGTGAATGAAGAGGATCACCCCACAGGTCTACTTCAGATTGATCTACGAGGATCACCTATGTGTGATGAGGAAGATCTGGCTCATATTCAAATGGGAGTATGGGAAGCCTCTCTATGAGTCGTACACCCTACTCCATTTCGCGAGGCAATTCTGGTGAATGCAGAGGATCACCCCACAGGTCTACTTCGGAGTGATCCATGAGGATCACCTATGTGTGATGAGGAAGATCTGGCTCATGTTCAAATGGGAGGATGGTAAGATGAGGAATGAGTTGCCTCAGCCCACAGCTGTCTATAGGCTGGTGAAGGAGCATTCCAAGATATGGGAGGCAGCCTACCCAGGGGGAGGCTGAAGCAGTAGACTTTTCATACTAGTGATGGGGTGCCTCCTCAACCTCGTGGTCAGGGTCGAAAGGTGGAGAGGACATCCTGTAGTGGTGGGGTTGTAGTTGAGGGAATACCCACATCAACCGAGAGGCATGAGACAATGTCGGACCTGATGATCCCAAAGGAGAAAAGTTATCAAAAAGGGAGGCCACCCCGAAGGTTATATAGGAACACCACCTAGGCTCTGGGGGAGCGGTTGTTACATATAGAAATGCCTAAGAATGCTATCTTCTCGGAGTGTTGGTATATTTGGGATTTCAACAGACAATTATTCAACACTACCCAGATGTGGCACCATCTGAACAATATTGGGATGGATTTGGTGCGGATCATCCCAATCAGGTCTATCTTTGAGGTATCCTAGGCGGAGGGGGAGCAGTACATTACTCAGATGGAGGGATTTGTGCACCCTTGGGGTGCTCCGTGTCCAATTATGGATTGAGTTATGGTGTTTCTATATAAAAAATCCCCTCCACATTTGTTGTCCTCTAAATAGAGAGAGTATTTACTTCTATCATAAGAATCAGATGAGTCCTCTTGGGGGGAGGAGGCCGGTGGAGGGAGCCCTCTGGAGGATGGTGAGGTCGGAAATTTAGACATAGAGCTGGAAGATTTGGTAGAGGCCCTTGAGGTAAAACCCTAAATCACTTCATCGTAGTATTCATCCAGGTCATTTAGGGCCTCTAAACTAATATTTGACCTATGCAGGAGGGCCTCATATGCAAGACCCGCTCCTGTGCAATAATAGATACAACTTTGAGGGTGTTGAGATCTATTCCCTTTACAATGGCGATTCCTACACCTAGTATTGCTACAACACCCAGGGTATTTCTCAGAGAGTATTCAAACTTCTCAACCATATATGTGGTGCCATGTCTTGGGGTATTATTAGAGACAACTTATAAGACACAATGACTATTCGACCTCTGTAAGTCTCCATTGTGAAATTTGTAACTTTACTTCATTGATTAGGTTAACTGATGTCAGTGCCCTTTTTTTATGAATAATTATTCAAATGGAATGGGCCACCTTGGAGTGGTTTCCTGGAGATCATGGTGCTGCCTTCCCCCAAGGAATGTCGGTGGTCAAGAAAGCGGACACCCACACTGACCAAACTGTAGCAATCCTGATCATAGGTGGGACTATCAGTAGGAACGATCCTGAAATAATAGAGGTGTAAACCGATGATGAGGCTTAATTGGACGACATGGGTCCTGACCTAACTGACCAGACACCAGACCAAGATCCTACTGCTGATTTCTTAGAGGCATTCCATACATATAAACCCACCGACCCTGCAGACCGAGACGAGACAACTTCGGATGAAGAGGATAGATAAATCTTCTGTCGCTGGTCATGGAAGCTGATCAAGGGCTTTATCAGGGAGTCCCCTCAAGTGAAATGTATAGACCAGATGTGGATGCTTCATTCCCGGCTACATGAACTAAAGCAAGAGGATTGGAGGTCCTGTGTTTTCATATGCTCATCCGAGACCTCACGAAGGAGAAGATTTAGAGGATTGATCATGTCATTAGTGTGCGATGGCAGTGGAGGAAATTGGTGAACATCAAGAGGACTCAGGAGACCGAAAATGAGATTCAGCAGTTGTGGGGGTGGGCGAATGAGTACTATTCTTTCCTCGATGCATAATTAGGGATCATATCACGGCTAAAGGCCCAACTCATAGAAGAAGAAGAATGAATGAAGCAAGACTCCGATGAGATGTATCTTATCTGAGTTGATGAGTATCAGTCCCAAATTGAGGCTAATGAATTACGCCCCATTACCCTCTATGAGGAGCGAGTGCTAAACCAGTGACAGCGGATCCTGGATTCCACAAGTCAGAGAGTGGTAAAGATGGAACACTCTATCGAAGAGTTAAACCAATCCATGTGAGTGGCTAATCCTTGGGTGTTGTAATGTATGTAAACTCATAAATGTACTTTAATACTTGGCTAGATTATGTTGACTATTTGCATGTGTTCCATTAGTTGTCTTCAGTTTTCTACATTTCTATCACATTCGTGAAATATCCAGTGATCAATCCCTAAGATCATGTGGGTTATACTCGATATGAGATACAAGTATTGAATGCATCATTATTTAGGTACATAACAATAAACTATGACTCAATGAAGGATAATTGATATAAAATCTATTATAGTATAAGATAAATCTTAACAAGAACCTCTTAAAAGAGAGGGATGGAGTGTTTTTGCGTGTATTAGGTTACAATAAAATTAATAAGAATAATACATGATATTAAAAGTTAAATTTTTATTATATAAACCTATAAAAAAATTGGGTGCATTAAACAACTTGTGTCTCAGAGAAGGAAGTTTTGAGATAGAAACCCTTACCTCGAGTCACGACTTTCCATCAATGTACTTTATCTAATGTATGATAAAATTATATAATGTTTTAATTAATAATAAAATTTAAAATATTTAATAAATTTTACACATACCATTTAACTAATTTATATTGGTTAAATATTTAATCAGTCATTCAATTATGTCCAGTCGGGTGTTTTGGGAATGCTTGGTTCACAATATTCAAAAGGAATTGGTGTATTGAATATGGTAAATTGTTTTATTATTCCTTAATATCTATAATAATAATCATGAAATAATTATAATTTATATAAATCAATTAAAATTTTAAAACCAACTGTGATATGTGGTTATGAAAAATGAGTTATGATATAAAAATGGAAATGTTTGATCGTATGTACAAATAATTAACATTTTAATTTTTCAAAGATTATGATGGAAAGAAGGTAAGTGATATTTTATTCTTATATAATAATAAATATAAAATAAATATTATATTATTTCTTTAAAAACACATATATATACCACCCATGTGATATGGTAGTAAAAACATGTCACATCACCTCATGAGGCTGTAGTCCACCGTACACATAAAAGATGTTATAATTGTTCTATAGATGGTATGGTGAGAAATTTTATGATATGTTACCTTTCAAAATTATTAATATTTCACAGAAACAATCTATTAATTTTAAATAAAACATAATGAAGATATTTGACAGGGATGATGGAAAATTAATTACATCAGTTTGTAAGGAGATAATTATTCATATAGGAAAATGATGTTTGAGTATACCATTTGATTAAAGTATATATGTTTAAATATTATTTCATCAATATGAAAAATCAAAATATAAATGAGATACTTGTTTTATTATAATGGAATTTTTTATGACATAATTTATGGTCTAAAAATATATTTAAAAGGAGGGTCATAGGGACGACGAGTTCATTTTCTTAAAAGAACCTACTTTGGATTTGTTATTACGACCCCTAAATTTTGTCTTTTGGTAATACCATGATCCCTAAAAATTTCTTTAGGATTTTTGGAAGATATTTTTTAACAGGATGGTCTTTCCAAATGGCTTGAGAGGTGTGAAGAGGTGATGAGAGGGGGTTACCTTTAATAATTTTGGGGGATTTTTTTTTTGTATATACACAAATTCAACCATTAATTTGAAGTTAGTATTAAGAAAGTGACTTAAAACCCATAAATAATGGCCTGTATGTGTAACAAATCGAGTTTTTATGAAATTATTATTCAAATATATTAAATTTATTTTATGGTTGTTGTTTCATGCTACACCAAGATTATCTTGGGTTATAGACAAGAAAAAGATAATCCCGTGCAATATAAAACACCAGCTCAGCATGCATTACAAAATACACTACGTTTTTACAAAACAATGAATTATTATTAATATTGTTATTTATAAGTGACTGTAACAACCTTTATAAGAAATATATTAATATGAAATGTAAAAAACTTTTTAAATTTAATTGTTTTATATAAATAAAATATATTGATAATAAAATAAAAAAATTTAGGTAAAGTTTTTAAATGTTTTTAGAAGGCCATTTTCTCAAAAAACTAATTTTTATGTCTTTTTATGTCCAATAATACAATTATTTTTTGAAAAATTTAGAAAATTAATTTGATAAAGTAAATTTTAACATTGAACTAAAAATTAAAAAATTATCTTAGAGTGAATCTTGGGGTTTTTTCTAAAATATTTAATTTTTTAATGAATGATAAAAAATAAAAAATAATAATTGAAAACTAACTTTTTATATAATATATTTATATAGTGAAATTATATATTAAATTGGTTTTAATGTATTATTTGTTGAATTATAAATCTATAAATATAATTTAGGTGATTTGAATTAATTTAATATTGAAATTGGATATAAAAACATTGTAATCATTTGAACATTTTCTCTTTAAAAACCCATTTTCTCAACAGATATCTAAGATTAATTATAAATTAATTTTTCCCACTTATATGAATTTTATTTTCAAAAATTTATTACATATTTTGATTCATAATAATTTTTAACATATATTAAGTCTAACATTTTATTTTCAAAAGTTATTACTGAAAATAACTAAAATTAGTGTGGGTGATTAAGAGAATAAAAGATTACAAAAGAACTAAGCATTATGAATAAGTGGAAAAATTAAACACTAAACATGTACAAAACCCATTGGATGGAAATATATCAATATTTTATCTTTTAGGATCTATATGGGTCAATTATTGGAGCCAATTGACATTGAAAAAGTGTGGGGGGATTTTTATCTTTTAATAAAATTGCAATAGTGTCACACACCCCCCTATAAAAGGATAAACAATCCCCCTCCTGACACCCTAAAAACAATTGGATATGAAATGAACTTCCCAAACAAATATACCCTAATACATCCCCTCATCCTAGAAGCCTTACATTGGGTACAAATTGATCCAAGGAAGGCCTTTGGGGCAAACCAAAAATGAGATACCCGTAGAAGATGTAATGTTAATCAGCGAGTGTTTTTGGTTTATTTCTTCCGAAAAAACATGTAATTATTTATATATATATATATATATATTATATAACAAACTAATTTTCTTAAAAACAATAATACATTGTTATGTTATGGTTATGACCTAAAAACAAACCAAAACTTCCATCAAATGAGTTGTGAAATCATCATTCATGTGTATAGCGGACTACTTCCTGGCGAACCGATGTCATTCATTTTTTCCATTACCACATATCAATAATGGTAATAATGATCAAAATACTATTTATATATTTTTTATGATATTTTTATTTTATTATGATTCTTTATTTTAATATCACACATTTCTTCAAGAATTCCATTTTTTGGGAATAAGATAATGTTATACGTGTGTACGACGAACTATAGACTCGTAAAGTGATGTGATACGTTCATGATTTACATATAATGTATTAAAAATGGGTCTAATAAAAATATGTGATATATATTAAATAAAAATGATTATATAATGATAATATATCATTTAATTTTAATTCTTTCAAAGAAGAACAAAATAAAATGAAAAACAATGTTCTTGCGTACGTATGGCCTACCATTTCAATGAATGACGTATTTTATTTCCTATCACTAAATATAATGAATTAATATAAATAAATAATTAATGAATATACATAATTTTTATATCAGTTTTTACATTCAAGAGATTATTAAATCCTTTTATAAGTACAAGTACAATGAATAACAAGTCGAAATATGTAAAGAAAAAAGTAGTTATTACCCAAAACATAACATTAACTTGTAATTATTAAAAAATAGGTAATATAATTTCAAAAGAAAATAATATATGTTATTATATAAATTAATATCATTTTGTGATATATTTATAATAAACTTATATTTTTTATATAGGAGGTTTGAATGTTTACTACAAAAATAGAGGTGTAAGGTCAAATAATTTTATATCAATTTTCCTTCTTGGAGGTGTACGTTATGTTATAAACTTATATTCCATCATGAGGGTTATATAAATGCATATTAAATGGAATATAATTAATTTACGCATTCTCATGTTATCTTATTTTTTTATATGTTTGTTCTTGATGTAGTTTATGAATCAATGATACCAAAGCGGGAAACTTTTTATTTTATTATCTCATTGTTTATCAGGATTTTTTATGATAAAGTCTTAAATGTTGAGATATCATGATATAACTCTCAATAAATGTATTAAATTTTATTCTTCTATGGTTATTCATGATATTATTAATAAATGGTTTCATTTTTTCACTCTTTGTTACTTAATATAATTATGAAATTATTTTTGAGAAAATAGAATCTTTATTTCAATTTTCATTCATATTTCAATTTTCCTTTAAAACCATGTTTTATAAAAAAAGTACAAATTTTTTTATATGATATTATTATTTTTTAAAGAAAATTTTTCCCATGTTTGACTTTTTAGAATGTTCTTTGGAAAATATTCTTCGTGTTGTTTTCCAAAACAATGGTTGTTTGGATTCTACCACAAAATTTAAAGGAACCATCATTTTATTTTTTACAACTTGAATTAAATATTCCAATACATTGAAAAAAAATTTCATCAAATATAACTTTATGTTTTAATAGTTATTTTCAATGAAAAATATTTTTTTTTAAATTTTTTTAAATAGAAAATTTATTTTCCTCAAGAAATGTTTTAGGTGATATTTCAAAATTATTTTCAATATAAGTTGAAATCCATTAGAGTTAAAAACACTTTATTGAGTCAGTAAGGATTCCTTATGACTTTTCCATTCTTTCTTGTTTTGAAAATCATAAACACCTTATCTTAAGGAAAAATTCATTTACCCTATATTTTACTTGATAAGGGAAATTTTCATTTCCCAAGGAAATTTATCCTTTCCATGTTTTTCATTGTTCCTTATTTTATCTATGTGTAATATTCGGTTTCATATCTAAAACCTCCGAATCATATAATAATTAGTTATTAATAATTCTATTTTCAGGATCTGAATTTAGATTCCAAATTCTCTGAATTCAGACTCTGAACTCTTATGAGTTTAGACTTCGAATTATTTGAATTCAGAATACAAACTCTTATGAGTTCGAACTTCAAGTTCTCTAAATTTAGACTCCAAAATTTGTAATTTTAGACTTCGAATTCTTATAAATTCAGACTTCGAACTTTCAAAGATCAGACTTCGAATTGTTATGAATTCAAACTATGAATTATACTGATTTCAAACTCCAAATTTCCTTGAAATTCAGATTCTGGATTTCTATAGAATTCATGTTCTTAATTATTCTAAAGACAGAATCCAAATATCTATGTATTATAGATACTGAATGTTTTTTTGGTTAGACTCCGAACATTCATTTTTATCCTTACATTCCAAATATTTTATTTTGGTTATGTAACCATATTTTTACTTACACATGTTTTGGTTAATAAAACGTTGTCGTGCATTTAGTTACTAACTAACCGTTGTTTGAGAGACATGTGTACAGGTACCTCCGAAATTCAAGGTAAAATATGAACGTTGGAGGAGGGAGCCTACCGTTGGAGCTGTGCCTATAAATAGGATCTCATTTGAAAGATCTCATAACTTTGCTAAAAACAAGTTGATCAATATAGAGATTACATTCTATTGAAGTGATTTCTAGAGAGATACTCTCATGCTTAGTGCATACTGAACATCTTGTTCAAAATTGCTTCATGTGACTCCGAATGTTGCTGAGTACATTTGAGGGCTTCCAGGGATAGGAAAACAGAGGTGCTGACTACCTCAAAGTTTGAGGACTTCCTTGATGAGGAAGAAAGAAGTGTCGACTATCTTAAAGTTTAGGGCTTACAGGGATAGTAAGACAGACTCTGATCTTTGTTTTGAGGGCTTACCCTGGTGTGGGTAAGACAGACTATCTTGAAAGTATAAATCAAGGGACCTTTATCCAAGGTTGTTGGATACCCTTCTCTATGGTATAAAATATTTATTACTTATTACTTGTATTGTTTCAAGTTTTCCACTGCATTTTTATTGTTTAGGAAATTATAACTATCTTATACTTCCTTATACTTGTATACTCTGATTTAGTAAGATTATATATTCTTTAACGTAGAATATTTATCTTTGTAAACTTTTGTCTAGTTTCATTTCTGGGAAAAACTTTCCGGAATCACATTCTCAGAATCATATTTCTATAATCAAGCAAGTGTGTAGAACTAGAGGTTTTGTGAATCTACCTTGTTTAACTTTGTTAAACATAACCATCTTTAAAAGTTCCAAAGGAATTTTGTAAAGTATACAGTTCACCCCCCTCTTGTATTTTACGAATAATTAGATACTTCATTTAGTAACTATATTATTTCAATCCTACATTTGGTATTATAGAGTATATTATACTGCATACCATCTTAGAAATTGGTATCAAATGAAGTCCTGAAAATACATATATTCACATATAAGTTTTTCTTACTGAAGTTTTTCATTGTTCTTATTTTTCCTTGTTGAGGAATATTTTCCTTGTTTACAAACTTTTATTATTAACAAGTTTGTGTGGAAAGATTTTCTTTAAGATGACAGGAATCAATGTTGGTTCCATTGACAACCTGAATCCAACTAGACCACCTTTTTTTTATGGGAATGATTACGAATATTGGAGAGATCACATGAAGACATTCATTATCAATACTGGGGTAGATAATTTAGTTATGCTTACTGGAGGATATCAAATCCCTGACAAGGAAGTTAATACTTTCCCAAATCAAGAAAAGCATGAATATCAACTGAATTATAGGGTACGCAATACATTGATTTGTTTAATTGATAGAAATATATATAGCCAAATTTCATCTTGTGAAGTAGAAAATTGTATTTGGAAGAACCTTGAAGTTACTCACTTTGGAACTTCCAATGTTTTTGAAACTAGAAGTTCCATGCTCAGAGCTGAATGTCTTGGTTTTTATTTCCTTATAGAGATCTCATACGTAAGGTACAACAAAGATTCATGAATATTGTTAATATTTTACAATCTATGGGGGATAAAGTATTAGATGATGAAACTATTGTGGTTAAAATCCTAGACATCATTCCGAATGGGTGGGAATACAGGAGGACAGCTATATATGAGAATAGAAAGGTTACTCAGATTTCTCTTGATGAAATTTTTGGAACTCTTCTTCAACTTGAGACTATAATGAAGAGAAATGCTAACAATATTAAGAAGAAGAATGGGAATGGAATTGTTGCTTTTACTACAACTTCAAATCATATGAAAGTTAAAACTCCTAAGAGAGTTACAAGATCCAAATCTAAGAAGGTTGTTATACAATCCGAATCTAGTGGAAGTGAATCTTCAGAAAATGAACTAGACAATCTTGATTGAAGGATGAAAAAGACTATTGGATAGAAGAACTTTCAATCTAGATATAATAATAATGAAAGGAAAGATAAGAAACATTCAGAAGTCACATGATAGGAATGCAAATAAGCTGGACATATATGACATTACTGTACTATGATTAAGAGAAAAGAAAGAAAGGAAAATAATTTTGAAATAAGTAGAAAGAAGTACTACAAATCCAAAGCTAATAATGTTTTGAAAGCTAATGACACCTGGAGTTCTATTGGCGGATACTCGTTAGATGAATAGATTATGAATCTTCTGGACA
This sequence comes from Viscum album, assembly GCA_963277665.1. Classification (NCBI taxonomy): domain Eukaryota; kingdom Viridiplantae; phylum Streptophyta; class Magnoliopsida; order Santalales; family Viscaceae; genus Viscum; species Viscum album. The sequence continues at coordinate 421,107,531 of OY728137.1, forward strand.
AAAGAATATTGGTCCAATATCAAGAGTACCTATTGAAAATAATTTTTTAATGGCTAAGGTACACAATGCTGAATCTATGACCAATGTTTCTTTAAATGAAATTTATAGTAGTGATAAATATTATAAATCTTTGGATGAATAATATTCTTCTGATGAGTATAATACTTTACCTACCAATTAAGTAGTTTCTAGGATTTCAATTCTTCTTGAGAATGAGAATTATAAAGTCAAAAAAAAGCTTGCTAAGGAAAATTATAGGATTTCTATACTTACTAAAGAAATATCAGATCTTTCTAAGGATCTTGAAATGAAAACCCTTGATTTTGAAAGTATTTAAAAAAACCTTAAGGAAGTCAATTTTGAGAAGGATAAAATTTATAAGTATCTAGAAAATGTAATTTCTAAGTAAAATGTTTTTTATCCTAACTGTTGTTCTAAAACAAATGTTTTTGAAGGCAAGAACTTAGTTATCAGACTGAAGTTAGAAATATTTTCCTTGAGGAAGTGTTTGTCAAACTTTACCTTAGGTAAAGAAAATTTTTATAAGACATATTCTCAAATCTGACCTCTTAGGAATAATTCTGGACTTGGTTATACTAGTTATAAATGGATTTTTAGTAACAATTATTTTGTTCCTCAAATTGCTTCATTCAATACTAAGTGTCACTGTAGTGGGAATGGGTTAAGAAATTGTTCTTAAAAAAACTCATCTTTTAGGATTTCATAAAGCCTATTTTTCTATGAAAATATGGGTGCCTAAGATTTTGCTTTCTGAAATTTATGGATCCAAGAATGTTTGGACTCTGAAAGTCTAACATTCTTATTTCAGGAAGGTAACGAATGTACCAACAACAACACATGGTACATGAATAGTGTATGTTCCTGGCACATGACTACAAACAGAAACTACTTTGAAAATATTATCAAGACTAAAGGAGGAAAATTGGTTTTCAGAGATAATGCACAAGGAGAAATTATTGGTATAGGTAACATCGTTCTTCTGGAAAAAACTTTGATTTAAAATGTTTTATCTGTTAAGGGTCTTAAGCACAACCTCATTAGTATAAGAAAATTATGTGATGAAGGTTACCTTGTGAATTTTAGGAATGACAAGTTCTTAGTACCCAATTCCAAGGAATAGTTTATTATTTCTTCCCATAGGAAAGAGAATGTATATACACTAAACTTATAAGACCATAAAATCCAAGAATTACCTTACCTTAGTGCAATGGAAGATCATTCATCGTTGTGGAATAGAAGGTTAGGACACTGTAACCTTAGGAACCTATGAAAAATTTCTATGAAAAAATTAGTTAAAGATCAACTAGAGCTTAGATTTAAGTCTTCAAAAGTTTGTGATCCTTTTCAATTTGGAAATAAACATAAATAAAGTTTTAAATCAGTTAGTGAAGTCTGAACTACTAATTCATTACAGTTAGTGGATATGAATCGTTTTGGACCAACAAAAACTAGAAGAATTATAGGAAAGTATTATGTATTTTTCATAGTTTATGATTACACTATATTTATATGGGTCTATTTTCTAGAAAAGAAATTTGAAGCTTTTTCTTATTTCAAAAGTTTTAGAGCCCAAGTTAAAAATGAGAAAAAAATTCCTTTTATAACAATTCATAGTGATCATAGATGAAAATTTCAAAATTCTGATTTTGAAACTTTTTGTAGTGGAAAAGGATATACTCATAACTTATCAGCACCCAGAACACCTAAAATAAAATGGTGTTATTGAAATAAGAAATAGAATTCTTCAATAAATAACTAGAACCATATTGAGTGAGTATTCTATAGCCAAAACTTTTTGGGCTAATGCTGTAAGTACTACTTATTATACTTAAAATCATGGTTTTATTAGAAATTTTCTTAATAAAACTTCTTATGAGTTATGAAATGGTAGAAAATATAGAAATTCCTACCTCAAGGTTTTTGGTTGCAAGGTATTTATTCTGAATAATAAAGATAATCTACACAAATTCACACCAAAATCTGACGAAGGAATTTTCTTAGGCTACTCCAAAACTTCTAAGGAATATAGTGTTTTCAATAAAAAACATGTACTGTTGAAGATAAAATACATGTAAATTTTGATGAAACTGATCCCTTTGTTTTTAAACAACACCAACCTATATCTTTAGATTTGTTTTCAAAAACTAATTACGATCCTTTTTTAGAAGATCCTTCTAAAATATCCAAGAAAATTTTTCTAAAGAATTTACCCCCAAAAACTTTCCTACCATAATTTATTTTCCATTCCCTCAAATTCATTTTGAAAATTAAAAAGGGGGAGAAAGGAAAAAGAATACTAAGAAAAGAAAAAATTTCCCTATGTAAGAGGGAGTTTATCTAAGGGGGATTTTTCATTACAAAGATTTCTATTATCAAGATAATGAAGAAACTCATTCTGGAAATATATAATACCATCTTTAGTGGTTATAAAGCCTAAGGGGTAGTTAGTCGTATTCATCTTTGTCCATGTATAAAGGGAGATAAGTTTTACATTCAAATTCTAGAAATTTTTTTTGGTCCTTATATTATTTCTTGTAAGGATGTTTGTGCTTTCCAAAAAGGGTGAGATTGTAGAGTCAATAAGGTTTCCTTATGACTTTTCTATTATTTCTTGTTTTGAAAATCACAATCACCTTATCTTAAAGAAAAATTCATTTACCCTATGTTTTACTTGATAAGGAAAATTTTCATTTCCCAAGGAATGTAATCCTTACCATGTTTTTCATTGTTTATTATTTTGTCTAAGTGTAAAATTTAGTTTCATACCTAAAATATTAGAATTATATAATTCTTAGATATAGATCATTATATTTTTAGGATCCAAATTCAGATTCCTAATTCTCTAAATTCAGACTCTGAACTCTTATGAGTTCTGACTCAGAATTATCTGAATTTAGACTACAAACTCATATGAGTTCTGACTCTAAGTTCTATGAATTCAGACTCCGAACTTTTTAAGTTTAGAATCCGAATTTTTATGAATTCCGACTTCAAACTTTCTAAGATAATAATCTAAATTCTTTTGAATTCAGACTCTGAATTCTACTGAATTCACACTCGGAATTTCCTTGAAATTTAGACTCTGGATTTCTGTAGAATTCAGGTTCCAAATTATTATAAAGATATAATATCAATATCCTTGTATTATAGACTCTGAAATTTCATTTTTACTTACACTCCAAACATTTGATTTTGGTTATGTAACCATATTTTTGCTTAAACATTTTTTGGTTAATAAAATCGTGTCGTGAATTTAGTTACTAACTAACCATTGTTTGAGTGGCACGTGTTCAGGTCCCTCCAAAATTCAAGGAAAAATAAGACTGTTGGAGGAGGGATCCGACCATTGGAGCTTTGATTATAAATATAAGCTCATTTGAAAGAGCTCATAACTTGGTTAAAAACAATTTGATCAATGTAGAGATTACAGTCTGTTGAAGTGATTTCTAGAGAGTGAATCTCATGATAAGTGCATACTAAACATCTTGTTCAAAATTTCTTCATGTGACTCTGAATGTTGCTGAGTACATTCGAGGGATTCTAGGGATAGGAAGACAGAGGTGATGACTACCTTAAAGTTTGATGACTACCTTGCTGAAGAAGAAAGAGGTGCCAACTACCTTAAAGTTGAGGGCTTGCAGGGATAGCAAGATAGAATCCGATCTTTGTATCGAGGGCTTACGCTGGTGTGGGTAAGACAGACATTCTTGAATGTATAAATAAAGGGACCTTTCTCCAAGGTTGTTGGATACCCTTCTCTTTGGGTTAAAGATTTATTAATTATTACTTGTATTGTTTCAAGTTTTCTGCTAAATTTTTATTATTGATGAAAGTATAACTATCTTATACTTCCTTATACTTGTATACTCTGATTTAGTAAGATTATATATGATTTGTGGTAGAATATTTATCTTTGTAAACTTTTGTTTAGTTTTATTTTCAGAACCAACTTTCTGGAATCACATTCACAGAATCATATTTCTTGAATCTAGTAAGTGTGTAGAACTAGAGGTTTTGTGAATCTACCTTGTTTAACATTGTTAAATATATCCATCTTTAAATATTCCAATGGAATTTTTGAAAGTATACAATTCACCCCCTCTTGTATTTTGAGCATCATTAGATACTTCATTTAGTATCTATATTATTTTGATCCTACATTTGGTATTATAGAGTATATTATACTCCATACCATTTTAATACACCATTCTGGGTATATCATACAAGAATAATATTCATATTAAATCACTTAATTATTTATATTCTGTTGGAAAATTTTTTAGGAAATTCGTTTCTACTCCATGGGTTATACCATGATAAAATGCTAATGAAACTAACCTTTTTCATGGGTTATGCTATGATGAAATTATTATGATACTTGTCTCGTTTCCATATGTAATGATTTAATGAAATGATTATGGTACCCGTTTTATATCATGGATTATTATATGATGAATATTTATGATCTTATTTCATACATATGTATTATTTCATTATTAAATGAGTGGTGCATATATTTCTCTCTAATGTATTGAGTAAATATTTAAATCTGATGAGATAGACATGATTGTAATGGGGAGTAAATTCGGTTAAGTAAGACATGGATGGAATGGGATGTGAACGTGGTTCAGTAATAACTGGATGGAATGGGGAGTGAACCTAGTTCATTAATGTAATTTTCCTTCTATGATGGTTACGGCAGGGATCCTTGACTAATATAGAAATGATTTTCTATACTTATATGTATTCCACAAACTCAATGTCTAAGGCTCTCACATATCATGTTCCATGATTCCCTTTTGAATCATGTATTATGATCTACCTCTAATTATTACATGAATCATTATTATGAGATTTTATATGTAGGTAATGGTTTTAAAATTTTATGATCGTGTTCTCATAGCCTTTTGTTCATGTTATGCTTACGTATCCCCCTTTTTTCTTTTACTGATCATCTAAACTCAAACTTTATTATGTTTCCTTTAAATAGGCTACAAAGATATGTATTATGTATGATATTTAAAATTTGGGTTATAGTTATGAATAATTTATTTTGGAGATAGTGTAGCTCAGTTATGAATGATTTTTTAATCTACCATGTTTCCAAAGGCACTAAACTATTACGGTTCTTGGGTGTGTTTTTATGTAATGAAATAAATGTTCTGAAAAAATAACCTAATGTATTTGTATATAATACCTAGGTAATTATATTATGGATTATATGGTCAATTTAAAACACCTAAATTAAAAAATAAATCTGTTTCACAGATATTATTCCATTTACTTTTATAGTTACTCACTTTTACCATTTTTATTTTTCACCATTGTAACTATTTTTTTATTGTTCTTATAAGTCATTAAGAAGAAATTTAATTTGAATATATTACATAAAATTAAATTTTATGATTCAAAATAATTAATTTATTTAATGAAATTAAAATCTTCTTATATGTATAATTAAAATTAAAATTAAACACGAATGTGTCAAAAATGGGTTTTCAAGAAATAGATTTTTAAGGAATAAATAGTCTTTATTAACTATATTATTAGTAATAACAATTAAATTATTTTAAATTAATATTATATATATATAATATAAATTTAATTTTTATTATCCCTTATTAGGAGTAATTTTAAACAATTAAAATGAAGAAACATTATGCACTTTAAAATAGTTTTCAAAAAATGTTATGTATGCCTTGAAATAAACATATATCATAATACAATATAAGGATGTTTTAAATGTAATTAATTAGAATAAATATTAATAAATATAACTTATGTTTCCTTTAAGTCAAATTAAAATAATATTGGTGCTTTTAAATTATTAATTTATTAAAATTAAATGATATATTTACACAAATCAATATTTTTAACTATTCACTGAAACAAAATATTGTTTCCCAGAAGTTAACAAAATATCAATATAATTTAATTTGCATATTTTTATTTCAAAAATTATATTCAATTAATAGAATAATATTTCTAAAATTTTATTAAAACTAATTATAATATTATCGCCTAATAGACAATAAAATTTATTTTTGATGGAAATGTATTTTATGTAGAATAAAACATATTTACGAAAATTTAATTGATTATATATTAAAAAGTTTTCATTAAATGTATATTTATAATGTTATATATATGTCAAATGGTAGTGAATACTATTTATACCCTTTAAATTTACATCTTGGTTATATTAGACTTCTATAAATAATATTATTTTAAAATTATATTGTAGTGTGTTTAATCATAGTGTTTCATTTTGAATATTATTTCAAATGTAGTGTTCTCATAAAACATTAGGTTGTATCAATTTTAATATAAATTAAACTATTTTTGTTCAATTTAAATAATGGTTAGGCATTGAAAAATATTTTCACATTCTCAATCAAACCATACATTTAAATTAAGCAGATGGAAGGTATATAAAAATTATCTTAAATGAACACTTTCATAAAAGGGAAGGGAACCAATAAATATGTTCTATAATAAATGTAAAGTAATAATAAAATAAAATGGATATCTATGGTAATATGATTTAAATTAATTTAGTTCCTTGATATATGATCCTTTCACTACTCAGCTAGTTGTCACGATTCATGGTGTGCGCATGCTAGAATGGTTCAAGAAATCAGAATAGAATCAATCAACAAACCATTGAGGAAACTCATATAAAACATGGTTTATATATATTATTCAACATAAATATAATACTAAGGATTAGTATTATTATTATTATTGACCTAATAACTCACTAATAACTCTAGCTCAAATATATTTCAACCAATTAATAAATCATGGGAAATTTTTATTTAATTCACCATTCACAGTTCATGTGTCCAATTTCACGATTGAACATGCGATTTAAATTTTAAAACAAATTAATCTCTTTTAATGAAATAAATGAATTTTGAAATCATATTTCATTTTAATACATTTTTCACAATCCTTAACATAAAAACATTTCATCAAATAAACTCAAATTTCAATCCATATTTTCTGAAAATTCACCCAGTACATTAATAGAATTTCAAAAAAATTATAATTCTCTCAGAATTAATATTAAAATATATTAAATTTTGAATAAATAAATTGAAAATAAATTTCAATTAAAATATAAAAAAATGTTTCAAGTATAGGAAAAATCATTAAATAATTATCTAAATTTAATAACACAGTCAATCAAACACCAGAAACGAGAACCGCTAACAGAGAGACGAAGTGGATTGAGATCAAAGGGGAACCCATAGAATTTAAATCTATCAAATTTATATTCATATCTACTATATAAATTCAAGTTTATTACTCTAAAAATGAGATAATAAAATTAAAATTGTGAATCTAAATCAATTATAACACACTTTCTAGAGAGTGATCAAGAGCATCCTTCAACACTTTATTATGAAAGCAATGGGTTAGAGAATCCAAAATACTTTATAAGGATCCTCCTAAATCCTAAGGTTTAGATTAGATTTTATAGGGAGGTGTTTTTGATTTATAATAGTGTGTTTAAGGAGTTAATTAAACTTTTAAGGGGATTAATAACTCATTGAAATGGTTTCATGTGTGATGATGAACAATTATATCTAACTGTGTGAATAACCATGAATACTTTTGGGGATTCTAGAAGAGTTTCATGGATTGGTTGCATATTTTGATAAACTGGTATTCAAACCTATAACCCCTCCTAGGATTTTAAAGGAGGATGAACAACTTTCCAACATAGTTTGTAAAACATTTTAAAAATGGAGACTTCTACTATTCAGAGCCGCATGATTTGGGAGGTGGATACATGGTTTGGGATAGTAATTTTCCAAAACTTTTCCCTATTAAAAAACCTTCAAACAGGGCCCATAGTTGTTGGAATGAAAAAATTTTACCCTAACCATTTTCTAACTGTGCACAACCTAAAAAACATTCAAAAATATTAAAAATTCCTTGAAAAATACACAGAAAAAGGTCTTAAAAAGAATGATCAGAAACAAGTGTAAAATGCTCTTAAAATAAGGTATTATACTCTTAAACTTATAGGGTTTCATTATGATTATTAGTGATAAACTTATTGATTATAGTGAATGATGAGTAAATATCTATTACTTAAGTGAGTGATACATCATACAAATGAACAATTAGTTTCTATGAGGGAAAGAATAAGAACTAAACTAGTCAATGTGATAATCTATGATTATTTAATTAGTCCTTATCATATGGAATATAGGTACTCTACAATATTTATTTTTATAAATATTTTTAGAATGTATCACTCTGTAATTTTTGGTTTCTCATTGGCTATAAATTTCACTACAACAGTATATGATACTTATTTTATATCTTTAAGAAAATTATTTAATGTTGGAACTATATAGCCAAACAATATTTTTAAGATGTGATTTAAAGATTAATTGATATAAAATTGACTTTGTACTGGTTTTATTTTATGTTTAGTTTACTCAAATAAAATAATAAGTTACTATATGGTATTGTACTATTGATCGTTGACTTAGAGATTTTTTTATAGATCATTTTTTTCATGCTTTGATAATTTATGGGGTTTGTTGTGATATGTTGTGTTGTTTTTAAAGATAAAAAATTATGTGATTATATATTTTTTTATTATATAACTGAAGGATTATTTTTAAAGGTGGGGATCCTAAGACTCTATTATTTGAGAAGAATGAAAAAATTTACCAAGAAAAAACAATAATGTGTTGGTAATTCCCTAATATTTTGGGTAGTGATCTTCATTTTTTTTGGAATATGTATCTGGATATTTAGTTATTATATCGTTTTTATAAGGGTTTTAATGGGTGTTTTTATAACCAATTCTTTATCTAAAATGTGGTGGAATAAGTTATGAGGTTATCAAGGTTTAGTGAGGAAACATTTTCCTTTATAATAATGAAAGAAGTGTTACTGTGGGATTATATCTCTTAGTATTAATTTTAACTTAACAATATTATATTTTTAGATATTTTACTTATTAATCTATCCATTTATATATATTTTGGATCACTAACAAACTTAAAATTTTATATTAATTATAAAACATATTTTATCTTGTGATGGATGTGAAATGATGTTAAAAGTTATTCATATAATGTGCCGGATATCTTCACATGGATTAGGAATATACATTTATATCATATCAAAATTATTCCCCTTTTATATCATGGTATACAATTTAAATTTTTTGAATACGAATGTAAATTTTTCAGGGAATGAATTTTTTGGGGGTTAAATCCAAATATGTGTTTCCATTGATAGTTGTTAGGATTGGAGTACATTGAAGGATGATCCTTTTAGAAAGAATTGGTTCCCTCACACACAATTTTATAGGATACATGATAATAAATTTATTATGATCATCTTGAAGATTGATTTTAACTTATTTTTTGAATCAATATAATGTTCCATTTACATCAGTGCCATATCATGATATATGTTTCTCTATTAACAACATAATGTTTTATAGTGTTGTTATTTAATATTCATTTTTGGAAACTTTTCACTAACTAGTGGATACATTCAAATATGTTGAATTATTTTAAGAAATGAATGGGATGTTGAGAGTTTGAAATGTAATTATATATATATATAAATTTCATTTTATGTTCAAAATATTTTAATAATTGAAAAATTTATTATTTTTAGTTTGCTATAAGAATGAGTTTTTTTATTTAAGGAATTTGGCTCCAGTTTTAATTTTTTAGATTCACTGGGGAAATTATATAGTAAATTATACATGTTTGTAGTTGAAACTATTACATTAATATGATTAGAAAATATTATGGGGCTATATACATTTAATGATATAAATACGGATGGTTACATTGTTTTGAGAATGACATACATTTTATCATTAATTTTCTCCCATTTAATTTTAATTATATTTTTTATGATCATATTTACCAAATGAGTTATTATAGTGTTTTTTTCTATCAAGGGATTTTTTGAAATAAAATATATTTCTTTTAATGAAAGTGATAACACTATAGTATCCGACTTAATAAAGAGTTAGAGTAAGGAAAAGTATTTGTCTTTTTGATCAAAATGAGTTTTTTTAATTTTTTAGACTATTGGAGTATTTATAGAAAATAGTGAATTTTAAAATAAATAATATATTAAATTAATATATAATATTTAATATATATTACCTCTACATAATCATATTTGATAGATCAATTACACAAAAACCCTCAACCTAGATTACTTTTTGGACATAGGTATCTAAAAAATATTGGATGATTCTTCATAGGCCAAAAATCAAACACGGAATTGTATTTTTCATTGATATACAATACTTTATAAAATAATTGAACTCCTTTATAATAATTTCTTTTACATTCACATATATGATTCATTTTTTACACCTGAGTAATATTATTAATATTAAATAAAAACGAATATAATGAAATTGGAATGAAATAAACCATCGCTATATATTGAGATTATTCTTCTAAGGATGTTGGATAAAATTAAATATCTCCTCATGATTTTATGTATAAAACATAGAATTATTAACAAATTAGTTGGAAATATTGAATCATTTACATGAGGTGATTCTGATGATGTAACAATTTTTAGGTTCTTAATTATTGGTTTTTGGGATATTTTTAATAAATTTTAACATTTTTTGGTAAAAGAAAAAAAATAAATTCACACTATTTTAGTTCTTATTGAAAATCATATATCATATTCTAAATTTTAAATAAATTGATATAATGACAATGAGAACGATACAATCTAATTACTATGTTGAATGATATTGAATAGTGATGTTTTAATTAGTTTTATGTTATCTATATCTTTTAAGGAAATTAGTATTGGATTCATATCCTAAATTTTCCATTTCTAAGAAACTTGTGATTAGATGAGTATAATTGAAAATTTTAAAATATAATCTGAAAATTATTACTATTGGTTTGCATCATTGGTTGTGGTGAAGTTTATCACTATTAGCTAATAGATTATGGTTTGTTTCATTTAGTATGCATAGGATATGTTCCAAAAAATCATGGGATATGCATCCTTCGAGTGAGAAGGAATAAATGATTGATTAATAAAAAATAGGTTATAAATTATTACATTATAGAAACCATTGTTTCGTGGGGAATGTTTGTGTTATATTATTGATATTTAAGGAAATATAGAGGTGCAATACATCTATATTTACATGGTAGGATATGGGTCAGTTGTGTGTGTACGATAATGAAGGTGGGTGAGGACATAAGTTTTATATGGAATTCAATTTCTATTTTTATCCTAACTGTTTTTATATAGTTTACACATGAGGAGTTATTGAAATTCAAATTAGTTTTATTACTTTAAAATGGTGGATATTTTGAGAGGATGAAAATATTACTCATATCCTCAATATCATATTTATATAAACTTGGGAAAGGGTATGTTAATCCTTTCCCTGATTCATTTCTTTTATATATGGGCTTGGATATATTATTTATTACCCAAATGTGTTTCTTTTATGTACGTGTCTAGAACAATAACACTATTACTAATTTTGTTTCTATTATAAATGTGTTTTATTATATTAAACCATTATGATAAGTTATTCCTTTATACGTATAGATAAATATGTTTTTACTTACCCTGATGTTTTCCATTTTTATAATGGTCTCACTATACTACACCATTCACAAATGTATTTTCATAATACACTGGTTGACTATGTTATTCATTTCCTTGATTTCATTTTTAATTTTGATGCTATCACTAGGTAGTCATGTCCTTAACTCATTCAAGATGATTACTGGAAAATAATATAAGAAATTAATGAAGAGGGTAGGGTTGAGTATTAAAATGGTCTGATTAATGTAATATAGCTTGATAGATCACATAAATGATATATATGAAAGATTATTTTATATCAATCATTAATGAGTATATTTTTGTGTAAAATCAAGACATTATTGAGAGTGTCCAATTGATATTTATTCTTACAATACAATGTGGACTCTGATAGACATGAAAACATTATGTCTAATATATACAACTCTTTATAGGGTTTATAGGTGATTATGAGATTTATTTTTACACTCTAACTTAGGTTTTTTTTTTCAAATCCCTTTTTTATTACTTTTAATTGATATTTTTTTATAATATTTTTCAAGCGGGAGATCCTTTGAATATATGAATATATGGGTTATATAATCCCTTTTTATATATTATAGTGTATTTTTAGATTATTGTCTATATTTAGAAATAATTATATTTGAATTATTTAATGTTTTTTATGATAAATGATTCAATTATTTAATTGATATTATAGGTTGTGATATAGAGAGTATTGTATCCCCAAATTTTTTTACAGAATCTCACCATTTTTTGATTGCGTCAAGCATACGTGGAGGGACACCTTAGGTAACTTGGAATCATTAGACCATAATTTTTTTACTTGGATGAGTTCTAGGGGAATCAAAGTAGTAATGAAGCATTTTTTTTATTTTAACTTATTTAAGAAATTTTAGATAGAGATTTTATGGGATTGAAATTGGGTTGGATATCAGTCTTTTGATTTATAGAAACTTGTCCAATAAAGGGCCCAGGATACCATGTTATGGGATTTTGGATTTGGTTTTCACTTTCACTATTATCCTATCAATTTTATTTTATTTTCATAATATTTATTATTTAATATACTCTTATGATAAGGGGGAAAAAATTCATATAATTTTATCTTACCCGACACATAGAGACACTTTATGTGTACATGAATTATTGTGGGTGAAAAATTGTTTTGAAATAGAATTTTTTTTTGGTTAATTAAAATCCAGGACTATGTTTTTTTATGTTTACGTGAAAAATATTTTGGGGGTTTTTTAGATAACTAAATCCATTAGTATTTGTTTTCTTCATATTAATGTTTTAATAATCCATGTATTTAGGATTCCATGAATCTATTCCAGTTATATATATATATATATATCCTTATTTTGATTTCTCACAACCCACTTATTTCATGAAGAGCCAAACACATGTCTGAAACCTAAAGTATGTAGATAGATGGAAAATTAGTAATTTCAGATATTTTTTATGGATATAGATAGTTATATCATCAATAATGTCATTTTTTTCAATTAATGGAATCTATCATGAGGCATGGGATCAGTCTACAAGAAAAAAACATTCATGAATCATGGGAAACCGTTAATGAGTAGTGATGTTCTATGAAAAATAATTACATCAGAAGAAGAGATTTACAAATTCATATTGTGGTGATCAACCATCAAATGTATATTGGGTATGATAGTCACTTTAAGTGAAATTTTATCTAATGTCCCCAAGTTATAGTATACACACACTGACATAACATGGTCATCTAGTCTTAGCCTTCTAGGAACCACAAGTTTCCCAAAGTCATGTGGATCCCTACTTAGGGCCAACCCATGTGCCAGAATGGGTCATTAGATAAAATACTTTTCCCACATAACAATACAAATTCATTCGTTCTGTTTTTTATTCTCTCACACACACCCTTAGAAACATCTCATGAGGTCACACATTCTGTGAAAAACCTCTTGAATCACCTCTTATATAAGATAAAATAATGGGGAGGGTGGTGGAATAGGGGGAAGGAGGTCAAAAATATATTTTATGGTCCCCTCACCCTTGGAAAAAACTGAAGCGATTGACCAAGAAATTATCATCATTACTCAACTAAAAAACCATATGGCTCTCTAGTTACACATCCATGCTATATCATGCACATTTTCCTCGAGCTACCACCTAGTACACTAGCACTGGGTGGTGGGTGGTGGTCTAAGGGATACTTCTCCCATAATAAGGGATACTTGGTAGTTCCCTCCATATAAAGTATATTATGGCCCATATAACATTTTCATCAGAATTTTCACCATGAACCTACTATAATCCTCATCTTATAAACAAACCACCTCTCAAGCTTTCAAAAAAACACTCAAAAAACCTCTTAGAGGTTTCAAAACACCTATATTTCCTATCATATTCCATATTATCAGAAAAACCCGATTGTGGGACCAAAAAATCAAATTACCCTAAAACTTCGCCAACCCATAATTACACAGGTCATTATAATCTCCTAATAATTAGGTGTCTTATCCTAAATAATAACTTATGAAAATATCCCAATTTAAATGGAATCGATCAGAATCTAATACAACTCTGTATTCCTATTTTTCGAGAATACATAGTTGTTATTCCATAATCTAAAAATTACACCAAGTTACAATTAGTTCTCCATGAAAATGACCCTTATAATCCTAAAATAATGAAACATAATTTGAATCAAAATTCATTATGTAGTGTCCATATCATCACATCAAATTCCACACCAATCGATCCTTATATGGTGAAAACTTTTAAAAAATGGTCAACTTCACCCATCAATGAGCCATCACACCACCAGATCATGATGCCCAATGTCCAAATGCCATTGTGGAATTTTTCAAACACCCAAATTGATGTTTAAACCTGAAAATAAATTTAATTCATCTATAAGAACCATAAATAACCAAATCTAATTTACTACTCAGCCGGTGGGCATCATCATATTCCAGTCTGACTAAGTCTCATACCAATCTAAATTGCATTCCAAAGCTGATGATGACACAAGATCTCTACTTGAAAACAATTATGAATCCACAATATAATATTTAACTAAAAATGAAACAAAATAACGTCTACCCATAAAACAACATTCATGTTCTATCTCGGCCTCCCACAAGGCAGTTTCACTACACCGATAACACATCTCACATAGGGATTATCCACCATGACTTATTCTATCCTCCATACTATATGAATATCATTACTATTTCCCTATTAAACGTGAACACAACATATCTATAGAAAATTGACAATAAATCATAAAGAATAGTGACTGGAAATTATTGACCTTCTTATACTCTAGTTCCATCTCAAAAAACAAATATTTAAAATATTTTCATCTTATTCAGAATAGTATCCCCAATGTTAATCAAAATTATCTCATATTTAAGGTCAGATCCTCCAACATAAAATGGTGCACTCCCCACCATAGTTTTCTTGTAAATTGTACCTTGATATCCTAAAACATATTGTAACACCTCTATATTTTAGAAAATATTTCCCCTTAAATAATTTTTTCCTCGATATCTTTTGTTACATGCAACACCGAATTTAAATGAACCATAATAAACAATTAAAATATTAATATCTATGTGATATTTATAACATAGGTGTTATGTTTGCGGGGTTAGAATGTGATAAACTACATTACAAATAAAATATATCAGACTCAATATAAATATATTGATAAATTATTAGTAATTAATTACTCAATTTTTTGTAACGTTATTTTATAATCTAGAAATAAGTCATATTTGAAAATGATTTTATTTTTTATGGAAAATTTTATAATAATTTTATAGAACTTTTATAGATTTTATATCATATATATAATATCATTTTTGAAAAAAATATATCCAAATTATATTAGGGTGAATTTTTGGGGATTTTATGATACCATTGATTTTTTTAATGATTATAATGAAATACTAACTTCTATTGAAAATTGTATTTTTCTTTCAAAAATTTTCAATGTAATACTTAATTTTTAAATTATTCTCAAATTTAAAGTATTTATATTATATTATGAATAAATAAATCTCATTATAAAATAGTTTATTTTTTAAAATTCTATAGAAAATCATGATTTTTCTTAAAATGGGTTTTTTAATAAAATAAAATTTTCATTTGGTTTCACACATTTTTATTTACATTAATTTCTATCAATTATTGGAATTTATCTTGATGACATGAAAACTAGTTTTTTTTCGTTATTTCTATTTTATCAAAGTTTAGTTTTTTACATTTTTATAAAGAATTTTTTTTAATTGTAAGAAACTAGAGTTTTTTTGACATGTGATATCTTTCATGATATCACCAAGACATAACCATAATATAATTTTTTGGAAACATATGGAATGAATAATGAATGAAAAATACAACCAATATTATACACAAGTAATTCAAATATATATATATATATATTATAATTTAATCCATAATAAATAATAAAATCATTTTTAGTGTCGACACAAAGATTGCGCAACGCTATAAAAGTAAAATTTGGTACCATAAAGACAATAATTTAGTTATAAAAATTCCATTATTGACATTGTCATAAAATATTAAGTTGTATATATAAATGTAAGGGTTAGACATGAATATTTGAGTTATATAACAAGTGTCTTATATGAAATATTGTGCAATGCTTACGTAAGGATGGAAAAGTCAAACTAACATATTAAATAAGTTTTCAAGACATATATATGTGTTAAAATAAATATTCAAAAAATTTGAACGAGTATTATGAGAATAATTGTATTATTATAATAATGTTAATTTATTTTTTTGAATATATAAATACAATAAGTTCTTATAAAATACAAAAATACTTATTATTAAATTAATGAAAAAGAATCAAATAAATGGTGGAAAAATATTAATTGTAATATAAGTTGACATAAATAATATGATACATGAACTTTATAGTTGAAAAGGATATGTTACAGATGTATAAAATATTTATTTACCAATTTTACTTGTAGTCTAGATTTAATTAATTTCAAAGTAAAAATACTTATAAAAAATGACATTAATGATATTTTTAAATAGAGTATATATTTTTAAATCGTTTAAAATTCCTAAAAATATATAATTTATCAAAGTTTATTGAATAATTATGAAAATATCAACCATGAAACATTTAGAGTACATGTTTTCATTTATAAAAACTATACTGACCCCCAATGAGTAAAAAGACTCATTGTCACTATATGTCTGAAAAAGATTACAAAATTGTTAAAACCAAAATATAAGGGTTAAAACATATTAGAAAACATGTTTAACATTTATGGGATACATGTAATTTTACCCCCAATAGATTAGGCACAAAACTGAGTAATTTAATTGATACCTTTACATGAAATAAATTTATATATTATTTAAATCACTGAATGTTACAAAATAACACTATTTGTTTCCAATATATATTATGTTTTAGAAAATTGAAAAAATTAACTATGACTAATTTTTATTATTAATTCTTTAATAATTTTAATAATTTTTAGTATTTAAATTTATTTATAAATTTATTAGTTATTTTATTATCATCAATTATTATAAAACGTTGATGAAGTATTTCTTCAATTAATAAAAGTAAATATAATTAATGATTTTAATAATGATAAAAGAAATTTAATTTTTTGAGTTAATATCTTAAAATAATTTTATAGGTTGTTATAACATATTATTGTTGCTCTAATTTTAGAATAGAATCTAAACCTTTCCTTTATTTTTTTATATAAAATTAACTTAATAGCATCTAAATTGAAAATAATGATATTTCTTGACATTAATAATTTATTAAATTACATAGAAATAATAAAAAAAATTAAAATAGAAAAAAGGGATATTATATAGTCTAACATTTCTTCATTTATCCATTTATAGTACATTTGGAACCACTTTTATTGAGAATTATTTAGTTATAATTAATTCTTTATGAAATTCAAAAAGTGTCTCTCACCTCAATTATAAATGGGAACATCCTCCCCCATTACATTAATCCTCATTAATCATCCTATGTAAACCAAAATATTCCAATTTATCTTATCATTTTCCCTATCAAAATCCTAGAATTTTTTTATCCCATTAATACATTACCTAGATCCATTTAAATAATATCTAAAGGATTCATTTTAAAGATGATGTAATCGCCTTATGTGATCACTTTCTTTTATTCTCTTCATGACCTACTATTAATCTTATTTTTACAAAAAAAAATTAATTAATCATACTCAATATTCTGAAATGGCATGGAAATTATTTAAAAAAAATTATATTCCCTCTTTCCGATCATACGAGAAGTGAAAGTATCTCTCATGCATACGTATGACTTACTGTCTCCAGGTAACGATACAATTTATTTATCATCCCCATTATTTTTAATTGGGTATTATCATGGGTTTAATTTATTTATAATACATTTATGAAATAATTATACTAATTGAATCAAATTATTATATCTACCAACTTACCATATGTTACTTTAGGAAAACATAACATCTTTCATGCGTATATGTGGACTACCACCTCCATGAATCGATGCTATTCTTTTTTATTTTATATTTTACATAGATTGTAATATGGAAGAAAATTTTAAATATACATGATATAATAATTTAATTTAAATATTTAATTAGAATTTAACCTTCATTCATTCCATCCTCTAAAAAATGAAAACAACGTTCATACATACGTACGACCTACTATCTCCAATTACAGTTTAATTCTTTTCTCTATATCTAAATTTTATTGATGGATATATATATATATAATGAATATATATGATATTTTTATACTTATAAATATCCAATATATTATTTATCCAGATAAATATAAATTGTTCAGAACAACTAAATTGATATATTCAAGTTAAACGAAATAGTTCACACCCAGAAATAAGTATTTTAATAAGGAATTATTAATAAAAGGGGGCATTGAAATTTTATAAAGGTTTTATATATGAAATTATTAGTATGAAAATAACTCTTATATAGAAATTTAGTAAATATATATTTAATAAAAATGATGTTAGAGTACATTCTATATTAGGAGAACTTGAGGTAAGGGTTTATTTCAGAATATCATCAATATTCAAGATTGTTTATGATTAATTATATAGTAGGGAATATTCAACTTCCATATCCATTTTTTCAAAAAAAAATTAAAATTTTTCACCCTTCCCCTATGATCTTTTAAATTAATTTTTAACCATGTATTAGTTTTTATAAAATGTTTTGAAATTAAAATTTTTTCCTTTTTCTAAATGGTTTACTTTGTGAATTTTTTCAAGAGAAATATGAAAGGAATGTTTTTATATTATATGAAATGAATGGATTATATAACTATCAAGAATAAATATTTGACTTAACATTAATTTAAAAGTTTTTAATATCATTTTAAATGTGAATGTTTTCATCTATAATTTTGCTGCTTTTTGAAAAAAAATGATTTTGAAATGGAAATGTTGTCTTCTTCAAAATTATTCAATGTGGTCTTTCAAAATAATTTTCATTATGATATGAAATTACATGTTGTTAATTAGGATATATTAGGTATATGATCCATGTATATAATATTTGGATGTTTTAGGTCTATGATAAAAAGATAAAATGTTCATGAAACCCATTTATTTGACAAGGTTTATGTTATGAAGAAAATTTTATGAAATTTTTTCCTTTCTATAGGGTTTTTATAAATAAATGTTTATGAAACCCATTTACTTTCATGGGTTATGATATGAAGGATTATTTATAGAATTTTGGAACAAATATCCATGAATTTCATTATGTTATTGGTGGGTTCTATATCTCCCTCCAATGCATGGGGTAATGATTAGTATCTCAAAGGATAAGAAGTAATAGAATGGTGATTGAAATGAGTTTAGTATGAGACTCTATACACTATGATAACATTTCTAGTGAAGTTTTTATACTATTATTGTTTAGGGAGTGAAATGATTCCACTATGATATCTTTTGAAATGATACGTGAATACTAAGAAAATTAATTTATATGGTTATGCGCATTCCAAAAAAACATGTCATATGAATATATTATAATCTCATGGTTCCAGTTATTTGATTCACTTTTGATTCATCACTAATTAAGTTTCATTTAATATTAAATTATATTATATTATGATCTATGGTATACAAGGTACGGTTTTTATACATAAAGAACATGTTCTTATACCCTTGTGCTTATGTTTTCTTATGTGATCATTAATATCTACCTTTTTTACCCTTACTAAGAATTTGAGAGAACATTTTATGATGTTTAATTTCCCTATTTTATGAATAATGGTTTCAAGTATGATATGTTGGAGAAGGTTGAAGTAAATGAATGAATAGGTGGGAGATGATATGGATATTTTATGAACTAGTTTTTTTTGTGATTTCATGTTTCCAAAGGCACTAGGGCTATACAATTCTAGAATTGATCAAAATGTTATTTATTGAATATTCATCAAGTTTTATTTAATATATTTGTATGAAACGTATAGGTTGTTATATTGATTCGACCCGAAAATTCACACATGTCACTCTTCCTCAGACATAATCATCGCATTCATGACAACCACAACCAGTGAATTATTTAATCACTTACATACCCATGGAGGTTTGAGTTTTTTAGTAATGGAATGTTATGAAACATTAATACATACTGGATTTTATAATTTATTAATAAAACTCTTATCTATATTTACTTGAGTTAGAGACTTAATTGAGGCTATTCTCCATTGATTTGATACTCTTCATTATACCTATGAAAATCATTTTAAATGATGGGTTAAGAATAAAATTTAGTGGTAAGGAGTTTTAAAACAAGATGTAAGATCATTTATATTTCATAATTCCATAAAACAACTTTTTGAATGCATTTCCATTAATATAAAATATAAAATATTTTATACGAAAAATATTTTTCCCCTAAAATACAATGTACGGTTTTAAAATAAATAATATTATAAACTATTCAAAAGTTTCAATAATATAAATATTTTTCTAAATATCACATTTTATTATTAAACATAATATAATTTTAAATAAAACAAACTTTCTCTATTAAAAACAAAAAAATATTACTTTTCATAGTAATATCATTTTATAGAATCTAATAATACTTATAATATTTTAAGAAAACCAAATTTCAAATAAGAATATTGGAGTCTTATACATCACATTTATTACATGTTTCCTATGATATTATGTGTATAATCATTTTTCCTCATCATCATAACCAATATTAAAGCGAAAATTTTGAAGTAAAACATTTTTTTAATTATTTAATTTCTAATTATAAATAAATTAAAGTAACCATTAAATATCATCACATATATTTAATTTATTTTCAATGTTTAAAGTAATCAAGTTTCTATTAAACATATCAAAATAATCCTTATACTAAATTTCTTCATTCATAAATATTAAAGAAAAATTAATGGGAAACACATCAAAATTAAAATTAGACAAAATATTTTCATACTATTTGTGGAATGAAAAATAGAAATATAGTGTATAGCCATATAATAAATGTAATTATGAATGATATACATATGAATGTTTAATACAATTTAACATAAGATATAATAGTTTATATAATTTATAAATCCATTTAATATAATTAGAAAACCATCAAAATACAATTCATAAAACACCCTTTTAAAAATAATTATTGAGAAATAAATAATTTTTGATAAAAAATTCCTTTAAAAGAAATGGTTTGTGAAATAATAAAATTTATTTCCCTTAAAATAAGATTTATTTCTTGAAATCTGAAGATAAATATTTAAAATCATATCCTCTTATAATAATGGTTTGGGGAAAATACAAGTTTAATAAAATAATTTCTTTATTATTTTTTTCATTTATTTAAATCATAATATAATACTTTAAAATAACATATTTTATAAAAAGGTGTTTGAATGCAATAAAATATGAGTTTCTTGAAAATGATGTTCCCTTACAATAAGGTTCATGACTTAAAATCATAAAAATGATTATTAATATAATATCCCTTTTCATAAAAGGGTTCCAGAAAAATATAAATGAAAACATTTTCTAGATATAAGGGATATTTTATCTTGAAATATTTCAATAGAAATTTAAAATATTATCCCTTACATAAAAGGGTTATGTAAGATAAAATTTTAAAAAAATAAATTTTCACTTACCTCACTCTACCAATAAGTTTATTCTTTCCAAAAGATATCTTAGATATAAAACTAGGACTCTTATGAAGCTTTTTTTTATTCTTAGATTGGATTTCCATGAACAAAATCTCTCTTTCTCTCTCTAAGTTTCCCTATCTTTATCACTTTCTCCCTATCATAGTTGAAACTATAATGATATAACTAAGGATCTATATGGAACACAGTTACTCTGTAATTTAAGTAAGGGTATTCTTTAAATATATAATATGTTTTGAAACTTAATTGTTAAAATATTAAATATGTTGAATGATAATTTAATTATCAACTCAATTATAAATATTTGTTAAAATATCATTGTTCGTGATTTTTAAATAACACATAATTTCTTTTATGATCCTAATTGTATAAAAACACATGACTAATCAGCCCATATTGATCTTATTATTTAGTAATCCATAAGATTCCAAATATTAATATTTCATGGTTGTTGATCTCTTATGGATTACAAAACATGATAATGAATAAGAAAATATTTTAGAAATATATATTTCCATATTCATGTTGGGTTTTTAAAATCAATTTTGTTTTCAAAAAAAAGAAATGTAAACTAATATGATAAAAATATATATCATTCGATCATATCTAATGTTTTAATATGAGGACGAAGATTATGTGACAATTGGTTAAAATTTAGGACTGTGTGGTTACTGTAATGTGATTTTACCTTTAAATGAGGTTACCTAACCCTTAAGTTGATTTACAATACCTTTACATAGGTTTTGAAACATTCCATGTGACCCTTATATAGATTTAGAACTTCAATGATACCCTTATGTAGTGTCAATGTGACCTACACACAAGATTTGAATTTTGAAATTACATGTATTTAGTGATATGTATACCCTTACATGAGATTTAAATTCATATGAATAACCTTATATAATTATGATGTACCTTTAAATCACTCTATGTTACCCATTTCTAGGGTTTTTTTATCATTACGTGAGGAGTAGGTAACCTTTACATAACTTGTTGAAAGAGAAGTCGACCTTTATGTAAATGATAAAGTACCCTTATGAGGGTTTGGTTTTAGGAAAACCAGTCTTACATAGTTACCAGTTACCATTATGTGAGCTTGGGTATGACAATTATACCCTTAAACAAACAACAACATACCTTAAAAAACCCATTAGGACTTTTGGGTAACCCTTAAATGGGTATTATATTAACCTTATATAATAATTCTAAAACAAAATATGAAGATATGATACTACTGTGTGACCCATATGTGGTGGAGATGAGACATAAGAAACTCCTAGAAAATAACATATACCCTTATGAAAATTGTGTTATTTTAAATATACTTTAATCCATATTCCTCTTATTACATATGGTATATTTTTAGATATTTAATTCATCAAGTATATTTTTATAAAAATTCACAAAATCCACTAATATAAAAATATTCCATATATTCACTCTTAATATATTACTCAATTACTATAATTTATCATAGCCTGAATAAAAAAATATTATTACAAATATTCTATTATAAAATTTTTTTATTTTATTTTTTTTATTTTTTCCAATAATTATATTCCCTTAGTATTTTATTTAATATATATTTTATATGTTATACTACTATTAAAATTTTAATATATATCCAAGAAATTATTTTTTTATAAAAATAGTGTATATATTATTTAATAAAATTTATTTTATTATTATAAATTTCTTATATTAATTAACCATAAAGATAATAAGTAGCATTATATCCAAATGTGAATAATCATTCTTTTGATTAAAAAATGATATTATGGTTATGTTTAAATGAACACATAATAAATGTGACATTATGTATACTAATAATCTATCCATTTTACTTATTGTAAAATAATACAAATACATTTAAAGAAGTATATTACTTAATCATATAAAATTAACTTATTTAAAAATTTATGTTGTTAATAGAAAATAATTTAATTTTGTAAAATATTATTTATCTTAAGATATATATCCTTTTTTAAAATAGTCAAATTAGTAAATATTTATTTTTACAAAATAGGCTCCAATTCTTGGAATATTAGGTTCTACCACACTTAAAGAAATTGTGTATTTACAATTTTAATTATAAACCCTTTAGTAAAAAACATGATAAATTCAAGGGTTGTATTAACATAAATGTCTCCCAGTATTATGAAAGCGAGGATCAGTATATCTCTCATTAACCCAAAATATCATCAGTCACTTTATGTATTATATAAAAATTTATAAGAAACAACTATACTTATCTAGTATCAAACCAATTTTCAAAGTTATCTAAACCTTATTTCTGATACAAAATTGTGAAAACTCAACATAATAACTCCCATGTTCATTTCTAAAAAAACAAACATTACATTTCTCCATTTAATGCCGAAAAATGTAACCAAATTTTAACACTTTAAAACATGTATCATAAAATATAAGTATTGTATCCCTTAAAAACCCAAGGATTGACTATGTCTAGATTTTTATAGGATTAGGATACTCTGGTAAGGATCAGAGTTTATATACAATTCTAATAACTCTTATCCTTCTTCACTTAAGCTAGACTCTTAGTCAAGGAAATTTTTTATTGATCTATTACACATCACTAAAAGAGTAAATATCATTTTAAAACATGGGGTGAGAATAAAATTTCTCAATAATGGTTTTTAAATTAAGAAGTAAAATCTATTCTTTTTTATAATTCTATAAAAAATATTTTCAAAGAATTTTCGTTTATATAAAATATAAAAAAATTTCAATAAAAATTTATTTTTCATTATATAATAAGTTCAGGATTTTGTAATCTTAAATAGGATATACTTTTCAAAAAATTCATTAAAAGATATATTATTTTGAATAATAATATTATTTCTAGACAAAATATCCTTTAGAATAAAACTATATTTCTATATTGAAATTTAAAAAAAATTACTCCTATAAGTATTCTCGCATTATTTAATTTAATGATACATGGAATAATTTTAAGGAAACACTTTTACCAATAGAAATATGAGATGTCAAAAATCACATTCAATACAATATCACCTTGATATTATGGGTTTACTCCCCATCCATTTTCATCATAACCATTACCCTTGTAATAAATTCAAAATAAAACTTTTTTGTATAGTTTTACTTTCTCATTATAAATACATTAATGTACCCATTAAAAACATCACATATATGAATTTTTTTTCATATATGAAAATAATTAAATATCAAATAAACATACCAAATGTTCCCTTAAAGGTAATTTGTGTTTTAATAATGATTAGATGTAATCAAAAATTCATATGAAGCACATAAAAATTAAACAAAAATAAATTATTTTCATAACATATATGGAATGCCAATGAGAAATATAGTGCATGGGAATACAATACATGTAATAAATAATAAAAAATATATGAATTTGAAATAACCACTCACTCATGAATTAAAAATTTCAATACTCTATAAAATAATTTCATGAAATTATAAAACTATTAAAATTTAAATCATAAAACAAAATATTGTATAAATAAGTGTTTCGAAATAAATAACTTTTGAATTTTTTTCCTTTACTAGAAAGGGGTTTTCTAACCATGAATTTATTTTCCCTTAAAATAAGTCTATTTTCATGAAATCTTAAGATATAATTTAAATTAAGGTCTCATTTTATGAAAGGGTTTTTAAAAATATATGTTTAATTAGATAATTTTCTATTACAATAAGTATTTTGTATTTAATTATTAAAATAGATTATTAAAATTACATCTCTTATAAATATGTTTTTTAAAACCATAAAATTGGTATTTCATGAAAATTAAATTCTTATAAAATAAATTTTTAGAATTAAATTCTTAAAAAATAAATTTAAAATAATATCCTTTTACCATAAAGGGTTTTGGATAGATAGAAATGTAATAATTTTTCCTTGCCAGGAAAGTGGGGTTTACCTTGAAATAATTAAATAAAATTTTACATTCATATAAATTATAAGAAAGGGTTTTGGAAAAAAATATTTAATAAAAACATTTTTCACTTACCTAAATCCCACTGTTATGTTCATTCATTCTAAAGCTACACTGCTATAGAAAACTAGGACACTACTATATCCATCCTTCGGAGATTGTATTCTCAAGAACATAATGTCTCTCTCTCTCTCTCTTATTGTCACTATCATTAACACACTCTATCTCTCTTGACACTTTAAAGATATATCATGGGTTCTATTCACCACTTATATGGTATCTAAATGAAGGAATTCTGATTTATAAATTTAAATAATATACATTATATTGATGATCAAAATATTGAGTATAAAAATATATCAGTTCCTCATCCTCGTAATTCTAAATCTTTGATAAAATCACATTTATTGGAATTTTTATATAAAATATAATTTCTATTCCTATCCTACTTGTATTCAACCAAATAACACAACACTCTAAATTTTTCTCATCAATTAATCATACATATGCCTCCAAATTTAATATTTTCATAGTGGTCGAGCTCTTATAGATTACAGAACATGTGGGATCCAAAAAACATGGTTTTATAATTATGTATGTTTATATTCTTGTCACATTTCTTTAATACTAAACCTTTGTGTAAACAAAAATGGAATATAACCTGATATGATACAAATATATTTATATTCATTGTTCATATCTAATTTTCTAACATCAGGAAGAAAATAGTTTGATGGTAGGTTTATATTTAAGAGGGAGTTATTTCCTTTACTTGTATTTCCCATCATGTGAGGTTTTACTCCCATTACATGGATTGACATTATCTTCTTATAGGTTTTAAAAATCACCATATGACCCATATGTAGCTTTAAAACTTATATTCTAACTGTATATAGTTATATTGTGTCCTTTACACTAATATTTCAAACTAGAAATTACCATTACATAGGGAAATGTGTACCCTTAAATTTTATTTAACATATGAAAACTACTCATGAATAGTTACAAACTACCTTTATTTGAGTCTATTTTACCCTTATGTGGGGTTATTTATCCCTACATGAGTAGTAGGTAACTCTATTTAAACATGTAAAAAAGAGATATACCATTATGTAAGTGCTGGATTATAATTACAATGGTTTTTATTTAGTTATAATGACTTTACATAGAAATGATTTACCTTTATGTGAGCTCAGGGAACATGGATGTACCCTTATATAAGAAAGAACCTACTGTTACATAGATTTTAGATCTTATGGATTAGCCTTATATTAGTTTGAAATTACCCTTATGTAGTTATTAAAATACTCAAACTACCTTCGCACCATAGTTGTGCGACCCTTACATAGTGTTTCTTACCATTACACAACTCAAGAAAAATAGCACGGACCTATACAAAAGGTGTATTATTACAAATCTACCTTTATATTTATTCTTTTTCTTTCATATATTACATTTTTAACAATGAAATTCATTAACTACAATTCTATTGAAATTTCTATAATCCATTAATAATAATATATTCCATTTATTAGTTCTTAAAAAACTTCCACACTTATTTTAAACATAATTTTAATAATATTATCTATTCATATTAGATTTTTACAGAAATTTACATTTAATATTTACAGTAATTTATCACAGTGTTTCTAAATAGTTAAAATTATAAAAATTCATTTTCAAAATATATTTTCAAAAATATATTTATTTCTATATTCGTATAATTATATTGACCTTTTATTTTATTTAATATATTATCTAATATGATATACATGTATTAAAATTTTAATATACTTTCTTCAAAGTAAAATTTTACTAATAATAGTTTTTGTAATCTTTAATAAAAATCATTTCTATTTGACTAATTTATTTTATAAATACAATATAAATATATTAATTAAATTTATATCCAAATTCTAATAATCATTATTTTTAAGATAAAACCAATTATTGTTAAGTATAATTACAACATAATAAATGTGAATATATTTTAAAAAAAATTATTTCCATATAATGTTCTTAAAATAATGGAAATATAGTTAACTTAGTATTTAATATTATTATTTTAAACGAACATGTTGTAAAATTTATATTTTCTAATGAAACTATTTGATGATTGTAAAGTATTATTTATGATAAAATATATCTTAGTTTTAGAAACAATCTATTTAATGAAAAAATCTTTCAAAAATTAATATTCTATATTTTTCTTAATATTACATTATAACACAATACAGAAATGTATCCTCATAATATTAATTATAAAATGTTAATTTCATAATTAACCTCAATAACTTCAACATGAATGTTCAAATAAAACCTAGTGTTTTTTAATCACATTAAAATTATGGCAATAAAATAAAAATGAATATACCTAAAATAAACCCATCGCTAAAACACCTACTAATATGAAGGGTTTTATTACCATAAATGTCTAAAAAAATTATGAAAATAGGATCACTGGATTTCTCATTAACCAATATATCCTCATTATCTTAATTAATTTTCAAAAAAAATCTATGAATAAAAAATTTCCTTATATATTATCTTCCCAATATCTAGATATATCTAAACCATTGCTATAAAATGAAATTTTTATTTCCTAACACCTGCACTCTAGTATCCAATAATACAAAAACTATATTCTTTTTTATATATTTGATTCCAAAAAAAGAGACACCATATTCACCATTCAAAAAAACTGACATAAAACTAAAATATTGGATCACTAACATACCTAAGTATCTTTTTTGGTATATAGTTTTATAGGATTATGAAACCATACTACATATTATAATATATAAAAATTCCAAAAAATCTTATCTATCTTCAATAATGTTGGAGACTTAATCAATATTATTGCCCATTGATCTTCTACTCATCACTAAACCTTTGAAAATAATTTTAAAACATGGGTTGATCCCCAAATTTCTCAGTAAGGGGTTTTAATAAAAGAGCTAAAAAACTTTCTCTTTTAAAATTATATTAAAATTATTTTTAGAAAATTTACATTAATTTAAGAAATAAAAAAAGTTATATTACAGTTATTTTTTCCTGAAAGAACAATTTTTGTTTTTCAATATCGAAAATATGAGGTTCCTTTCAAAAAATTAATTAAAAGACAAACTATTTAAGAAATGCATTCTATTTCTTAACATAATATCCATTTAAATAAAAATTGATTTCTCATTTGATATAATTAGAAATTTACATTTCAAAATAATACATCTTTATTGAATTTAATTATATTTAATAAAGAGTTATGAAAATAAATTGGACACTAGGAATATTGGAATTCTATTAATATCTTTCTCAAAAATTTCATCTTCATATTATTGGTTAAATCCCCATTATTCATAACAAAAAACAATCCCCATGTTATAAATTTTAAATAAAAAATTTCCATGACTTTTGTTTATCATTATTAATCGATTAAAATATAATTAAAAAAATATTATTTAATTAATTTACAAAACGTAAAATAAATACACCTCCTATAATCATATCGAATAACCCATTAAAAGAAATATTTTCTTTAATAATTATTATAAGTAATAAAAAATCAATCAATAAAAATTAGAAATTAAACATAAATAAATAATTTTCATCACATGTATCTAACGACAATGAGAAATGTATTGCATTACCATATAATACATGTAGTAATAAATGAAAACCATATGAATTTTAAATAACATTTCATGTTTGAAATATAAATTTAAATACTCAATGAAATTGTGTCTTGAAATTATAAGACCCTTAAAATAAAAGATTAATAAATCCATTTTCCCTTAAAATATGGGTTTCATCTTGATATAATAAAATATAAGATTAATAACAAATCATATATAAAAGTGGTTTTGCAGACCATAAAATAAGACTTTATTGAAAATTATTCACATTTACAGTAAGCTTTTTCCATAAAATATTAGCACTCATTTTTAAAATCATATCATGTTACAATATTGTTTTTGAAAAAATAGATATAAAATCACTTTTCCCCTAAATGAAAAACGGGGTTTATCATGAAATAAAAAAGAGTTTAAATTTATATTACTAATAAGAAAGGGTTTTGAAAATAAAAATTTAATTATAATATTATTCCCAAAACTCAATTACTTAGTGATGTTGATTCTTTATTATGGATAAATTCAACAGAAATCAAGTAATCTTCTATAGCCCTCCTTATTTGGAGATTGAAATCCCAAGAGAATATTATCTCTCTCTCTCTCTCTCTCTCTCTTATTTTCACTATCATTCTCACTTTATCTCAATTGTATTTGAAATTATTAGGATATAATTAGGGATCTGTGAGGCACTAATATGAATTGTAATAGAATGAACTGTGATCTTTATATATCGATTATTTCTTTAATATTTATTTTTAAAATATTATGTATTTTTAATGATTATTTCCCCATCTTCCAAATTCTAGATATTTGATAAAACAAATTTATAGAGATGTTTATATAGAATTTAATTTCTATTAAATCATACTCATATATATCCTCATAACTCAACTCTCTATATTGATATAAATATTTAATAATCTAAAATCTGTAAAATGTGAAGTATTAATGGTGGTCTAGGTTCTATGGCATACTAAACATAAATATAACTGAAAAATGGATTTATAAATTTTAATGCATATATTCATGTCATGATTCTCTAATATTGATCTGTTTTTCCAACAAAAATGGAATGTAATCTAATATGAATTAAATAATTATATTCTTCAATTTTATCTTGTTTTTCTCATTAGGAAAGAAGATGACACAATAGTAGGTTTAAATTTAAGATGGCATTTTTACCTTTACAAGGCATTACCTTTATGTGAGGTTTTATTACACTTACATGGATTTATAGTCCTTTTATGTAGATTGTTTTACATGCCAAATGACCCTTATGTAGCTTCAAAATCTCTATGCTAACTTGATATAGTGATAATACAACCTTTAAAAAAGGTTTGAAAATAGAAATAGCCTTTAAATTGGGATAGGATTACCCTTAAGTGAGCTTTAATGTTGGTCAAATACCCTTGGATAATTACAAGCTACCATTATGTGAGTCTATATTACCCTTAAGGGGTGTTTTTTTTCCCTTAGTGATGAGTTAGAAACTTTTACGTAACATTCTGACAGAGCGGTCATTCTTTATAAAAAATGTAAAAGTACCCTTATGCATGTTCTGTTTTAGGATGACTAACCATACATAGAATTGAGTTACCTTTATGGGTGCTTAGGGAACTTTACTATACCCCTTCTTAAGAAATAACCCACCATTATAAAGACTTTAAAACATCTGGGTTACCCTTATGTGAGTATAATATTACCTTAAAAAGGTATTGGAAAACTAAAACCACCCTTATGTCGTAACTATGTGACACTTACACAGTGGTTCTAACCCTTACATAAAAAACATAAAATATCATGAACCCTTACAAAATACGTGTTATTGGAAATCTATCTTTAAAAAATTATTTTTCTAGTATGGATAATTTTTATTATTATTTAAATTCAATAATTATAACTAAATTAAAATTATTATAATTCATTACTATTAACAGATTCCATTTATTCATTCTTCACATATTTTATTTTTTAAACATCATTTTAATTTATATTGTTTCATGAAATAAATTTATATCTAAAATTTAAATTTATCAAATCTATAATTAATCATTATTAGAATAAATAATTAATATTATAAAAATTCATTTTGAAAATATAATTCCAATGATATATTTATTTATATCTTCTTATTATAATATTCCCTTTGTTTTTTTAAGATTATGTATTATATGTTATACCACTATTGAAATTATAATATACTTTCATCTAATTAATATTTTAAGAAAAATAGTATTTATATTCCATAATAAATATTATATTACTATTATTAATTTAATATATTAATTAATTCTAATGATATAAATTAACATTATATCCCATGGTTAATAATCATTAATTTTATTTCAAAACAAAAATAGTTATATTTAAGTAAAAATGATGAAATTTTAAATGTGATATTATGTTTAATAAAAATATATCAATATTACTTCATGAAAAAAAATAAAAAAATAGTTCAATTACTATTTAATATGAAGATTTAAAATTAACTTATTCCAAAATTTATGTTGTCTATTGAAATTCATTTAATTTTTTAACATATTGTTTAAGT
The DNA here is from genome assembly GCA_963277665.1 of Viscum album. Classification (NCBI taxonomy): domain Eukaryota; kingdom Viridiplantae; phylum Streptophyta; class Magnoliopsida; order Santalales; family Viscaceae; genus Viscum; species Viscum album. The sequence continues at coordinate 421,139,477 of OY728137.1, forward strand.
CAAAACCAATCTCATTTTGAGAAACTAATCATTTAATAAAAACTTATTTAAAAAATTCTATAATTCAAGTGATATGATGCCCATGGATTCCATATTTTAGAAAACACAGGACACCCCATATTCTTATCTATTTAAAAACATCCATTAGTATAAGAGTATTATCAATTTAATCCATTTATGTGGTGAAACTAAGTAAAAAACAAAAATATTTCAAGATCACACACCAAGAGTGTTTGGGCTTGAAAGCCACTAAGTTCCAACAACAATCCTCTATGAAATCTCAATATATAGAAAAATAAACTATACTATAATAATGACACCACTCATATTCCCCTTAAAAATGGATAAATTTTAACAGACTCATATATTTCCCATTCTACCAATCCACTCCTATGGAGGCATAACACATATCTAGTAATATCTTGATTATGGATTCCACTCAAAGGTTCCTCGTTCTTAGTTAGTCACACGACCTCAACCGCATATCCAAAAATTCTAGTGGATATCAACTATTAGTGAGGGCCCATGTGTGTTAGTGGGGGTATTATACCCTCATTAGTAGAGTATAATATATTGTAAATACAGTAACTATTCAGTAATAGAAGCAGTACACTATATACAAGTAAACAATGAAAGAATAATAGTATAACCAAATCCAGAAGTCATATTATATACATGATTATGTTACATGTCATATGTTCTAGTAAAATTTCCAATGTAGGTACACTAAAATCATATACAATACATTTCCCAAATTGAAAAAAATAATAAATAATCACAGAAGCATCACAAGCCTCAGCTTGGTCCCATGCTCTCCTTTTCATAAGAAGCATATCAAGTACCTCAAGGAGGGTGCTTTCGCTTATTATTACCAAAAATCATATATTCCATTTGGGTACCAAAATGTGGCCCAAAAAGTGTGTGAGACTAAATCCTAGTAGGAAACCACCCATGGTCCATGTTAATTAGTCAGTGAATATATATAGTTTACTCTGTGAAATAAGTAAAATAGTAATAAAGGAATTAATCAAAAGTAAAAAATCCTACATGAACTGGTTCTCATTTAACTTTCCAAATATTTATTCATTTTACGAAAAATAGATCGTATGATTTAACAATAAATACAATTCCATTCATGTTATGTTTATTCAATAGATCAATACTATTTAGTCAATTCTTGAGACTTGGCTTAAATTCCAAAGTCCCTTATCTAGGGGATAGCACAATTGATGCATCATACGGTCATCTAAGTAATATAATTCATGATTGAATCCAATAATGTGCTCTTTCTTGGAAGTCACCTCTTAAGAGTCATTCTATTTCAATATTAAATTGAAAACCCGAGCTCATCCCTGAAATTCCTAAATTGGAAATCAGGTATCACCCAAGGTGTAATGTTAATAAACCCCATACAAGCCCATCCCTAGTGAACCACTCAGGAACCTGGTGTCTCTATAGGTGATGTATAAGTCCATGTCATTAGAGTTCATCCTTGAAAGTTCTATGAGGAATCCCCAAGTATCCCCCATGACACACAATCAAATTCCCCTTGAGTCCATCAAAGGCATCCCACACTTGGATCCATGTATCACACAACATATTAGTTTATCCTTAATAATTCCATCCATGTAATCCCTCAATTTATCAATGTATCACCCCTGACATAGTCACATTTAAACATTGAGTCTATCCATGGAATCCTAAGGTTGATTAATGTATCACCCAAGGTATAAATCTCAAAATTCTCATGAGTCTATCCAGGAAATTCTAATCCAAATCCATGTTTCACTCAAGGTTATTTATTATTTAACCTTTTCAATTCCATTTCAACATTTCGGTTAACATGCCATGGTCAAAACTCATAGAATCTAATACTAAACTCACCTCAAGGGGTGACTCAAGAAATGGACAACCTCATAAGTCTTGGATTTTCATTTATCACATGGGAATATTTTGTATACCAATATTCAAAGGTAGAACAAGCTACTACATGGCTTGGATATCCTATAACTTGCATGGGAAAAATAAAAAAAATGGTGAAATTCATTCATAATAAGGTAGTTACAAAACAAGTCCAACCTTAAGGTATTTCCTTTAAATACTCACAAGGGTGATTTTATCAAAATAATCCTAGAAAGAAGAACTAGAAATATAATGGCCTAGTTACCATATATATCATGTGGAGAAACCAAAACTTTAATTAATTTGATCTAGTTGTATCGATTCATGTCATGGCATCTAGTTCACTCACATGGAGAAGGTAAACATTATTTAACAAGAGAGGTATACATGGGTCAAGGATAAATTCATCCATCCCATATGATTTATCCATTCAATTACAAACTAAAAACATTACTATTCTGTATATAGAAATTTCCATTTTTAACAGCCCATGAAAGTGAAAAAAGTGCACACCTCAAGGGGTCTCCAAATCATAAATCCAAATAGGGTCCTTCAAGGAAACTCACCTATTGGATAATCCATGATTTTTTCTTAACCTTTAAATTGCATAAATATGTTGTTCCCTTACCCAAATCATGATAGGTAAAAATATAGTTCAATTTAAAATTAAGGAGACACCCTAAAAATGGCTGCGTGGCACCCCGACATATATAAACTGGAAGACATTCAACAAAAGAGACAATACCACTTAACGTATGCTTGTTCCAGATAGATCGTCTAGTATCGACCTATGACTTTTCCTGGTTCGGAAGAAATATAAATAATAGATGAAGAGGAATAATTTAGGGAACATGATCCTAAATCCAAATATCGCAATTGATATCCATAGGAATCAATAATAGCTAAAATGGAATTGAGGACTTACTATTGTGTATCTAAGGAGAATAACCACATTTTAATGAGAGTTCAGATAGAGAGTAGATCTGAAAACTAAAAATTAGTGGAGGATGAGCTATTTTTTTGAGTAAAACCTCAATTAGGGTTATAAAATAATTTTAGTTAATTTAAATTTTATAAATTTTATAAATTAAAGTACCCCATATATTACTCTTACAGTGTCCCGTAGTCCAAGGGGATCCCTCTTGTTTAGACTACATGGTTTACTAACATTTTAGTAAGAATGTATAAATCCTTTATTAAAGTCTGCTAAAAATGATGACCTTGCCTCATGGCTATGCGGGTGAACCTGGATAGTTTACTAAACTGTGTAGAACCTATTTTAAACCAAAACTAGGGTTCCAGGCTCCAGAATATCCCTAAACACCCCTAAAACCTCTGTGACCTTAATGAGCAACAAACAATGGAAATATTTATGTAGTTAAACATGTAATTAACTGAAAATAAGAAATATATACTGCAAATAAGAATCTGGTTCTTAAAAACCTCCCCCCCTTAAAGAAATTCATCCCACAATTTCCATTCCAAGGGTGGTGAATCATGATCTGAGAAAAAATATGGCCCCTATGATCATACATCGGCCTTCATCTCCTAGGTCTCATCCTGAACACGGTCGTGATTCCATTGCACCCATACTAAAGGAACAGATCATCCATGAAGAACCTTCTTGATACGATCCACAATATGTATAGGATACTCCTCAAAGGATGCATCTTCCTACAACTCAAACTCCTTAGACTGAATTGAGTGAGAAGGATCTGAATACTAACAACGCAGCTTATAAATGTGGAAGAATTCATACATGGCCTAGTATATATGAGGTAACTGCAACCTATATTCTACCATCTTGAAACTCACTAAAATATAGAATTACTCATCGTATCTTGGTGAAGGATTACCCTATATCCGAGTCCCCTTGTGTCCCAAATTTGATGAAATATGTTGGAATGACTAATCCCCAACCTTGAACTCTAAAGTTCATCTAAGACAATTGGAGTATGATTTCTGACGAGACTACATGATATCCATCTTCTTCTAAATCAACTAAACCATCTCTATGGACCCCCTAGAAAAGATAGGGTCCGATCATAGCTTCATTTCCTACCTCTGTCCAATATAGGGGTGACCGGCATGGCCTACAATAAGAATCCTTATATGGATCCATCCTTATAGTATCCTGAAAGAAATTATTATAATAGAACTCAACTAGGGGTATATGCCACTCCCAAGAGTCCCTGAAATCCTGGATGCATGCCGATAGCCCGTCTTTATGCACCCGAATCATGCACTCTAAAAAGCCATCAATCTGAGGGTGGTATGCTATTCTCAGAATAACTAGTATACCTAAATCCATCTATATCCCTTTCCATAACCAAGAAGTAAACTGGTTGTCCCTATCTGAAATGATAGAATGCAGGACCTCGTTTAGTCATACGATCTCGCGAATATAAAACCAACCAAACTCATTGACATTGAAGGTTTCATAATCATTAGGAAATTTGAATCTTTCATGAACCTATCAATAAAAACCTAAACAAAATATTTACCTTTAGGTGAATTTTGTATAACCATCACAGAATCTATCTCGATGTCCAATCATTTCAACTCGAGAATAGGTAGTTGCTGTAAAAGTCCACCTTTTAATTGGTTTTCTACCTTCATCTACTAACTAGAGGAACCCCTAATAAAAAACCAAGCTATATCTATTTTCATTCCCAACCAAAAATACTGATGATGAAAATCCTAATACACTTGTATAACATTAATATTCACTACCCAAGCTGAGGCATGAGATACCACATCATCTCCTCGCGTATATCAGTTGTAACCCACACACAACCTTGTAATCATAGAACATTATCCCCACTTACTATCCAACCTGGATGAGGGTCCTCACCTACCACACTCTCTAATAGAACTATGCCTTCATAATTTGATAGCTTCTTTATCCTCACTTGATCCCTTAAGGTTGAAGTAATAACTAAGGATGAAAGAAACGTCTACCCATATTTTTCATACACCTCTAAGTGCATCTCAGAGAAAAATTCCATAAGATACCAGTTACTTATATCATGTTGTACTACCTATATCTATGTCCTCCTACTTAGTACATCAGCCACTGCATTGCCTTTACTAGGTGTTTAGGAAATCTCTAAGTCCAAATACTATAGGTAATCAACCCACATCTTTCGTCTCATGTTTAGATCACACTGTTTAAATATGTACATGAGGATTTTTTGGTACTTAAACACCAAAAACCACTCTATCACTATGTAATGTCTCCAACAATGCCATGCATGAACAACCACAGCCAACATGAGATCATGAATCTGGTAATTCCTCTCATGTGGTGACAACGGTCGATATGAGTATGCAATGAATCCATCCCCTGGTATAAGAACTATTCCCAGACCAATACCTAATGAGTCTTAGTATATAGTGTAGCTCCTTCCTAGATCTTGAAAAATAAGTATCGTTACTAAAGTCTATCTCTCTTTCCACTCCTAAAATGTTGTCTCACAAGAAACTAACCAAACATAATTCACACCTTTATTTGTCATGCCCATCAACAACACTACTGAGCATGGGAATTATTTTATGAAAAAACTTTAGTAATCAACCATCCATAAGAAACTATACATGTCAAAGGAATTCATGGGGTGATCCTAGGAAACTACTTCTCTCACTTTCTCTAATTCCACTAATACTCCTATCTCTGAGATTATGTGACCCTTGAAGTAAATCTGATCCATCCAGAAGTGGAACATTGTGATCTTATCATATAAATGATTCCCTATTAGTATATTCAAATTGATCTCATGATGTTTGGAATGGTCATGTAGATTGTGAGAGTACACCAATATATCATCCATTAAAACTACAAAAAGCGAGTCAATATAAGGATAGAACACTCTGTTCATCAGTTCTTTAAAGACCGCTAGTGCGTTCGTGGGACCGAACTGCATGATCAAATACTCTTACAGACTATACCTTCTCCAAAAGGCTATAAGAGGTATGTGTGATGGCCTAACATGAAAATGATGATATCCAAATATCAAATCAATCTTTGAGAATACTCGAGCTCTTAGGGGCTGGTCGAAGTGATTATATATATGTTGTAGAGTATACTAGTTCTTAACCATCAGCCGGTTCAATTTCTAGTAAACCATACATATCCTCAGGGTAACATTAATTTTTTTTGCAAAAAAGGATTATAGAACCCCATAGAGAAGTATTAGTTTGGATTAAACCCTTTTCCGTTAAATCCTCAAGCTACCTATTGAGCTCTTGCAACTCCTTCATAGAAATCTTGTAAGGATGAATGCTTACCAGTGTATCTCCTAGAACTAGCTCGATAGGGAACTCTAACTCTGTCACTAGAGGTAATACTAAAAATTTTTCCAGGATGAATTCCTAAAAATGATAAACTACTGAAACAAAATCATTTTGACAAGTTCCCTAATAATCTAAATACAAACTCACAATTTTTGATGACATCCCACCCAACCCACGATGCTCGACTCCAGCTCGAATCTCCTGGACATCCCATTCACCTTTTTGAAGAAACTCTCCACCCTATGCTGATGTAAAACTCACCCTATAGTGATAAAAATAAAAAAAACCATTAAGGTGAACCAACCAGTCCATCCTAAAAATGAAATATATCCAATCATCTTGAGGAAGTATATATCCCATAATAAGTGACACCCACCAACCATAAGGGGATACTCCCTGCACTAACACAAACTTTTTGTTCTAAACATTAATGGAGTGTCTAGAATCGTAGAACCATTAGAAGAAATTATAACAAGTCTAATGTAACACTTGAGAGTTTTATGAGAAATATTTTGTTTTCATGTTATATAAATCATCAAAGGAATATTTCACTACACACAACACTAGCTTGGCTTGCATTACACGTAATCACGACCTTCCTCGATAGCGTGTGTAGTACGCAATACCGAGTTTCACTAAACAACGATATATTATTATGAACTAGCCATTATGAATAGTATTAACTAAATTTTGAATTGTATATTTCATCTTACACATTTTCTAGAACATGGTAAGAGAAAAAAATAAATTTTTCAGTTAAAATAAGTATTTTTAAAAAAATGCAGTTTTGCCGCCTTTTGATGGCGGACCCACATTAAATCTAGTTTTTGAAATGTTTATAAGTTCAATTTGACAAAATAATATTCTTATTTTGAATCAGTGTATAAAAATTTACTTTGGATAAATTTTTGATATTTTTCTGATAACTTTTATATTTTGATGAATAGTAAAAATACGCTAATTTTTAATTAAAAACAAATTTTTTCATTGAGATAATTTATATGGTTAAATTATAATATTAAATGATTTTAAAGTATAAATAGAATATATTTTTACCATTTAATATAATTTATGTCATTACCATTAATTTCACATTGAATTCATAGGTAAAAACATTTCAAGCTTTGGCAATGTTTTAACTTATAAAACTCGTTTTCTTAACAATGATATTTATTTTAAATTAATTACTGAAACTTATATGTTTTGAATTTTAAAAAATGGATTCCATATTCAGAATCAGTGGGTCCAAATTATGTTAATAGGCTACTTTTTATTTTTGGGCATTATGAATAGTAACTACGGTAAATTTTATTTACCATAGTTAAAGGTAAATCGGGTAATTAAGGGTAAATATAAGATTATAAAATTACCCTAACACCTGCCAAAATCCTATTTTATGACTACAAGTCGACCCATATCACCTAAGGGTCGTATTAGATTCATTTAATGGACTTTATTCCATGAAAATAATTTAATTATTATTAAAACCGAAGAATGTGACAACATGTCACTTTCTTAAATCTTATATGTATAATAATTTTAATGTAGTGATAAACTTAATGAAACATCGAACATGAATAATCTCCAGAAATCTAATACAATTATCTACATCATAGCAATTTATTTATAATTTTTAGGGATTAAATAATTATCATTAATTATGACACAATAGTGATGTTGAAATTATTTTATTAATTAAATTATCAAATAAATGGTTTTACAAATATTAAAATAAATATTATATAAACTATTTAATGTTCTCCAATAATATTCTAGATACATATGACATTTTATGAATCTATTAAAGCTTTTATTTTAAACATATCTTCTTTATATATTTTATTTAAATTCAAATAAATGAATAGTGTCAAAATTGACAGTATTGTTATTTTATAAAAATAACATATTATAAAATTGTTTAAAAATCACAAAAATATTTAAAAATTATAAATTAAAATTTATATGGTCTACAATGTCATAAAGTGTCAAATTATGTAAAATTCCCAACACATATGTAATTATTTATAATAATTTAAAATTTTGAATATTATTACCACAAATAAAATTAAATTGATAAATAAGGTTAAATCAAGTTGATAATGTTTAAAATAAATTCCTACCAACACTAAATATTTTTGGTTGCTGATATTAAAACCCTATATCATCTAATATTTGTATATGATTCATTTTTGAAGTTTTTAAGTGGGGTTGGGATTTAATATAAACTAATATTTCTTATATTTCCAAAGGTGCCCCTCTCCTCCCTTATAAAAGGGAACCTCCTCCCTCTCCTCCTAACACCAATTTTAGCCTTCAAACTCGGCCAATACCTGCCCATTTCAATTCCCCACTTTTGTAAAAACATCCTAGAGGTCCTTATCTTCTTCAAAGACCAATTGTAGTGCCCTAAGAGGAGGTCTCAAAGAGGCGCTTCAAAGAAGAGGTAATGTCTGTTACCGATTATTTCAACTTTATTTCTTCTTCCACTTCTTCTTCATTAGTTGTTTCATTATTAAGTAACAACATCAGTATCACTCATATACCGGTATGTTATTATATGTATGAAAAAACTCTATTTCACCATCTATCCATCCTATGGAAAATGAAATCACCGCGCGTGCGTACGTACAGAATACCATCTCCACGCCATGGTGTAATCTATTTTCCACCAACACCTTACTTGGATGGGTATAATGGTGTAAATAATAACTATATATGATTATTTTAATGTGATATTTATTCTGAAATAGTATACATACACTCCAATACAATTTCATGATCATGGGAACGATATCATCGCTCGTGCGTACGTACGGAATACCGTCTCCACGATGTGATGTGACTCGTTCTACATGATCTTCATTGCATAATGATTATATAAATGAATTGAATGAATGAATATGATATATATTACACTAATACTATTCTAGAAATGAGGTATCTATAACCTAAAGAGAATAATAAGAATTTATTCGACAAAACACGCATAAGAACAAAAAGTAATAAACACCCGAATAACAAGTAGCAATGAAATATTACTAATAAGAAGCTAAGAATATGGCCATATATGATATCATAACAATGAGTATTATTCTGAATAATTCAATTACATTATTTAAATCATTATACCAGAGGTTCAGACACTTACGAAGCAAATCAGACCTAAGGTAAGGGAAAATCTCACAATCTCATTTTTATCCAAGATTCTTTATACTTCAGAATTTATTGGGGAATATTTATCATCCACATCCATGTTTCCTCAATATGTAATATTTATATCCTTCTAAAATATTTTATATCCATTTTTACCCTTCGGTGAGTTTTTAGTAAAAGATATGAAAGGAATCATTTGTCATTTTTCGTACGAGGTACTTTTTGACTTTTCCGACAAAAGTACGAGAAGAATGTTTTTTTAACTTATATGGAATGAATGGATTTTTAGAACATTATTTCCATGAAGCTTACTTTACAAGTTTTCATGTTTATTTTTAATCAACTTCTTTTAGTTCAAAATTATATGACATGTTACGAAAGGAAAATGTTTTTGAAGTAGAAAGGATATTTTCCTCAAGAATGGAGTTCAAGTGTTTTATCAAAATTATTTTCCATCTAAGATAATATAGGGTACTATTTCTATCCCTATTATTACATTGATTTGATTATGTTGTGATGGAAATATTTTTTATGAATTCCTTTATCTTATATGAATTGTTTTATGATGTCACGATGTTTAAGATTCCCATTTTTATTACATGGGTTATGCTATGATGTATGGTTTATGATTTTGTGGCACAAATAAGAATGGTATCATTATGAGATGGGTGGGACCTATATCTCCCTCCAATGAATTGGGTAAAGATTTATATATCATGAGATAGACATGGCTGGAACGGCAGGTTAAACTAGTTCAGTGAAACATGACTGAAACGAGGAGTGAACTCGGTTCAGAAATGGACATTGCCCGCTAAGATAGTCTTGAAAATGAGTCTTGACTACTAAGAAATGATTCTCTATGATTTTGTGTGTATTCCAAAATGTTTCATGTTTTATGTCATGATTATTGGGATTACATTTCACTTCTATGATTTATCCCATGTTATGAAATTATGATCACTTTTGAAGGTTAAGATTTCCAAAATGTTATGTTCTTATGAATATGATGTGATTGATATTTCTTTTTTTACCCTTACTGAGCATTTGAGCTCACCCTTTTGTATGTTTTCTTTCCCCAGGTCAGGAAAAATGTTATTAAGTAGGATATTCCAAAAGGGACGCTAGATATGATGAAATAAATGGGAGAAAGTGTAGATGCTTTATGAACCAGTTGTTTATGTTTCCCAGTTTCTAAAGACACTATACCTATACGGTCCTTTCTTTGTTTTGTTATATGTTTTAATAAGTGTACTTCAATTTTGAATTATTAACAATGTATGTAATGTATGGGTCATTATAGTTGGTATCATAGGAAAGGTATAGTCAACCTTTGGAAACTAGGATGTGAAAGCCTTAGTAAGAACCCTAAGGATATGTCTAAGCATAGACCCCAATCTTAGTGTTTTAGAAATGGCCATGAACAACCAATGATAAGACCTTAAGTGTGAAATTTTATTTTTGATTATGTGTTTTTCCTATTATAATTAGCGTTTCTCACACTTTTCGTCTTGGTTTTAGTCAATGGATGGAACCCGAAGGAACCGTGTTAATGCGTAATGTGGCGGGCAATGCAATGATTGTCCCCCTGAGCAACCAAATGTTATGGGAGATGGAATGAAAAATCTTTTAGCCATGCTCACACAACTTTCTCAAGCTATGAATCATGCAGGACATCCAAATGAGAAAAGGAAGGAGCAACATTCTGTTGAATACTTCATGAGGCAGCATCCACCTTCATTCAGCGGGTCTTCTGATCCATTAGTGGCTGAACAATGGATCAGTACCACTGAAAAGATATTTTCAGTTCTTCTATGTTCTGAAAATGATAAAGTCATCTTAGCAGTGTATCTTTTGGAAGGTGATTCTGATCAATGGTGGAATCTAATTAAGAATAAGAGGCAAAGGAATGAAATTGAGTCCATGGAATGGGACGAGTTAAAGAACTTATTTTTTAATAAGTATTTCCCGCGTATTCTTCAAACAAAGATGTAGAAGGAATTTTTTGAACTAAAGCAAAAGGATGATGAATATGTTGGTACCTATGAAGCAAATTTTACAAGACTTGCAAGGTACGCTTCTGGTATTATTATCCAACCTGAGAGTATGATCGATCAATTATTTAGCAGCTTAAAACCATGTCTTCGAAGGGCGTTAGCCATAAGGGACTTCAATAGCTACGAGGAAATCGTTCGATGTGCTCTCAAGGTTGAGATGGAGATTGGAGTAACCCATCAGTGATATGGGTTTGATAAGAAGAGGAAAATGGAATTCAAAGTAAAATCTAAAGAGCACACTGAAAAGAAGATGATCTTTCTCTAATGCTCAAAGTGTGGAAAGAAACATGGAGGAAATTGTCTTAAAGGGATAAGAAAAGGTTATATGTGTGGAAAATTAGGTCATCGGGAAATTGAATGTAGAAATAATGGGAAGAATATGTCTAATGATGAAAACAAAGGAAGGGATACATAGAATGAACCTACTAAACTTCAATGTTTCAAGTGAAAGGATATGGGGCATTATGCCAATCAGTGCCCAAATCCAAGGGTTGATGATGATGATCGACGTCAACAAACTCTTAAGGCAACAGACAAAGGAAAGTCACATGCAATTACTATCGGCGATATGGAGTACGACAACGAAGTGGTGAGAGGTACACTTACCATCCACTCTAAAGTAGAAAATGTTTTATTTGATTCTGGATCCACTCACTCTTTTGTTTCTGAAGAATTTTCTAAGGGTATCACCGTATTACCTCAACAATTAGATGTTGAGTTAGCTGTAACAACCCCTAATGGCACAACAGTCGCATCAAAAGTTTACAATTCTTCTCCGATTGAAGTTTGTGGGAAAGTGCTTCCTGCAAATCTTGTGATCCTTCCTATAGTGGAATTTGATGTGATTCTTGGCATGGATTGGATTTCTTTATATGGATCTCATATGAATTTCCAAATAAGGGAAGTCACATTTCATATTCCAGATCAATCAATGATTATCTATTGATGCAAGGATGAACATAACCTTCCAGTGGAAATTTCATCCATTATATGGGTCTTGATTCCACTAAATGAAGGTTATTTATCTCAAATGGTTGGAGAGAAACTCACGATTAAGAATATGCCCATTGTACGGGAGTTTGATGATTTCTTTCCGGAGGAATTACTGGGTCTTCCACCAAATTGTGAAGTTGAATTTTCAATATAACTCGTACCGGGTGCTTTACCTATTTCAAAGACAACTTATAGAATGACCCCAATTGAGTTGCACGAATTGAGGAAGCAACTCCAAGAGAATCTTGATAAAGGATTCATACGCCCTAGTGCGTCATCTTGGGGAGCACCTGTTCTGTTTGTCAAGAAGAACGATGGATCAATGAGACTTTGAATTAATTATTGAGAACTTAACAAGATCACTATCAAGAACAAATATCCTCTCCCACGCATTGATGACTTATTTGACCAACTAGGCGGAGATCAATACTTTTCCAAGATTGATCTTCATTCAGTGTATCATCAATTAAGGGTCAAAAAGGAGGATATACCAAAGACGGCTTTCCGTACTAGGTATGGACACTATAAATTTATAGTGATGCCATTTGGTCTTACTAATGCCCCTACTATCTTCATGGATATGATGAATAGAGTCTTTAGAAAATATCTTGATCAGTTTGTGGTAGTCTTTATATATGATATTCTTGTCTATTAAAAGAGCAAGGATGAACATGAAGATCACTAGAGAATTATATTGAAGACCCTGAGAAAGGAGAAGCTTTATGCCAAATTTACCAAGTGTGAATTTTGGCTTCAAAAAGTATCATTTTTGGGTCACATAATCTCAAAAGAGGGGATATCCATGGATCCAGCACAAATAGAGGTTATCGAAAGATGGTCGAGACCAACAACAGTAACTGAGATCCAAAGTTTTCTTGGTTTGGCTGGATATTACCAACATTTTGTGAAAGATTTTTCAAGGTTATCTAACCCACTCACCAAGTTGACTCAAAAAGGAGTTATGTTTGTTTGGACAGAGGAATGTGAAGAAAATTTCAAAGAGCTAAAAAGAAGGTTAGCTAGTGCACCTATTCTCACACTACCTTGCAGTGGAGAAAGGTTTGTGATCTACAGTGATTCATCCAAGAAGGGACTGGGATGTGTTCTCATGAAAAATGATATGGTGATAGCTTATGCCTGACGACAGTTGAAAATCCATGAGAAAAATTACCCAACTCGTGATTTGGAGTTAGCTGTGGTAATATTTGTATTAAATATTTGGAGGCATTACCTTTATGGTGAAAGGTGTGATATTTATACTGATCATAAAAGTTTAAATTATATTTTCACACAAAAGGAGCTGAATATGCATCAAAGAAGATGGTTGGAGCTAATTAAGGATTACGACTGCTCAATCCATTACCACCCTGGGAAAGAAAACAGGGTAGAAGATTCATTAAGTTGACAAGACCATGCTAGCTTATCCATGACGAGGATCACAAAAGATCCAATATTTTTGGATTTACAAAGGATGGATCTTGGAATTATAATAGAAGGGGAAAATCATATCTTTCTCAAATGAATGTTCAACCATCTATACATGTGAAGATTCAAGAGGCACAGAAAGAAGATGTCGAGTTATAAAAGAAGGTGAGAAATGTTCCTGAATTCAACCTTGATTGTGATAGGATAATAAAGTTTAGGAATCAGGTTTGTGTTCCTCCCATACCAGAATTAAAGAAGGAGCTGTTGGATGAGTCTCATAGTTCTTCATTCTCTATTCATCCTGGAAGCACGAAGATGTATAGGGATCTGAAAGAGTACTTCTGGTAGGATGGCATAAAAAGAGATGTTGCTGAATATGTCTCTCGATGCTTGGTTTGACAGCAAGTTAAAGATGAGAGATAGAAGTCTACGGGGATGTTACAACCATTACCCATACCTGAATGGAAATTGGAAAACATCACTATGGACTTTGTCACCGGACATCCTAAAACATCCAAAGGCAATAATGCTATTTGGGTCATAGTTGATCGTCTTACAAATTCTGCACACTTCATTGCTATTAGAGAGGATTTCTCTCTAGATCAGCTTTCCAGGACATATGTAAAGTAAGTGGTAATATTGCGTGGAGTACCACTTTCTATTATATCTGATCGGGATCCGAGGTTTACCTCAATGTTCTGGAGAAGTCTTCAGCATACTCTGGATACAGAGTTGAGTTTCAGCACTGCTTATCATCCTCAGACAAATAGTCAGTCTGAGAGGACAATTCAAACTCTAGAAGATATGTTGAGAGCTTCCTCTATAGATTTCAAAGGTGGTTGGGATCAACACCTACCTTTGGTGGAATTTTTTTATAATAATATCTTTCACTCCAGTATTCAGATGGCTCCTTATGAATCTCTCTATGGAAAGAAATTCAAGACTCCAACTTGCTGGGATAAAGTTAGGGAAAGAAAGCTATTAGGAACTGATCTTGTAGATGAAATGGAAAAAAAGGTCAGATCTATTCAACAACACATAAGAGCAGCTCGGAGTCAACAAAAAAGTTATGCCGACAACCAAAGAAAAGACCTAGAGTTTGAAGTGGGTGATAATGTGTTCTTACGAATATCTCCCTAGAAGAGGGTCTTGAGATTTGGAAAGAAGGGAAAGTTGAGCCCTAGATATATCGGTCCTTTTGAAATTTTGGATCGTGTTGGGAAGGTAGCTTACTGATTGGCGCTTCCACCGAATCTCTCTCAAGTTCACGATGTGTTCCATGTATCTCTCCTGAGAAAGTATATACCTGAAACTTCACATGTACTGAGCTCAAAAGTTATACCACTGAAGCAAGATCTTTCTTATGAAGAACAACCAATAGAGATTCTGGATCGTAGAGAAAAAGTATTACGGAACAAGGCCACTCACTTGGTGAAAGTTTTATGGCGGAACCACCAATTAGAAGAAGCTACATGGTAACTTGAGGATATGATGAGGGAGAGGTATCCTCATCTGTTTGTAATGAAGTGACGAATTTCGAGGGTGAAATTCATTTTAAGGGGGGTAGAATGTAACACCTGAGTGTTTTATGAGAAATATTTTATTTTTATGTTATATAAATCATCAAAGGAATCTTTCACTACACACAACACTATCTTGGCTTGCATTACACACAATCACGACCTTCCTCGATAGCGTGTGTAGTACGCAATATCGGGTTTCACTAAACAAAAATATATTATTATGAACTAGACGTTATGAATAGTATTAACTACATTTTGAATTTTATTATTCATCTTACACATTTTCTAGAACATGGTAAGAGAACAAAATAAATTTTTCGGGTAAAATAATTATTTTTCAAAAAATGCAGGTTTGCCGCCTTTTGATGGCGCACCCACATTAAATATAGTTTTTGACATGTTTATAAGTTCAATATGACAAAATAAAATTCTTCTTTTGAATCAGGGTATAAAAATTTACTTTGGATAAATTTTTGATATTTTTACGATAACATTCATATCATGATGAATAGTAAAAATACGCTAATTTTTAATTAAAAACAACTTTTTTCATTGAGATAATTTTTATGGTTAAATTATAATATTGAATGGTTTTAAAGTATAAATAGAATATATTTTTACCATTTAATATAATGTATTTCATTAGAATTAATTTCACATTGAATTCATAGGTAAAAAAATTTCAATCTTTGGCAATGTTTTAACTTCTAAAACCCGTTTTCTTAACAACGGGATTTATTTTAAATTAATTACTGAAACTTATATGTTTTTAATTTTGAAAAATGGATTCCATATTTGGAATCAGTGGGACCGAAGTATGTTAATAGACTACTTTTTATTTTTGGGCATTATGAATAGTAATTACGGTAAATTTTATTTACCATAGTTAAAGGTAAATCGGGTAATTAAGGGTAAATATAAGATTATAAAATTACCCTAACACCTTCCAAAATCCTATTGGATGACTAAAAGTCGACCCATATCACCTAAGGGTCAGATTAGATTAATTTAATGGACTTTTTTCGATGAAAATAATTTAATTATTATTAAAACCAAAGAATGTGACAACATGTCACTTTCTTAAATCGTATAAGTATAATAATTTTAATTTAGTGATAAACTTAATGAAACTTCGAAAATGAATAGTCTCTAGAAATCTAATACAATTATATACATCATAGGAATTTATTTATAATTTTTAGGGATTAAATAATTATCATTAATTATGACACAATAGTGATGTTGAAAATTATTTTCTTAATTAAAATATCAAATAAATTGTTTTAAAAATATTAAAATAAATATTATATGAACTATTCAATGTGCTAAAATTATTTTATAGATACATATGACATTTTATAAATCTATTAAAGCTTTTAGTTTGAACATATATTCTGTATATAGTTTATTTAAATTCAAATAAATGAATAGTGTCAAAATTGACACTATTGTTATTTTTTAAAAATAACATATTATAAAATTGATTAAAAATCACACAAATATTAAAAAATTATAAATTAAAATTTATATGGTCTACAATGTAACAGTGTGTCAAATTATGGGAAATTACCAACACATATGTAATTATTTATAATAATTTAATATTTAGAACATTATTACCACAAATAAAATTAAATTGATAAATAAGGATAAATCAAGTTGATAATGTTTAAAATAACTTCCTAACATGTCTAAATATTATTGGTTGATTATATTACAACCCTATCTCATCTAATCTTAGGATATGAGTCATTTTGTAATTTTCAAGTGGGGTTGGTATTTAATATAAACTAATATTTCTTATATTTCCAAAGGTGCCCCTCTCCTCCCTTATAAAAGGGCACCTCCTCCCTCTCCTCCTCACACCAATTTTAGCCTTCAATCTCGGCCAATTCCTGACCATTTAACTTCCCCACTTCCCTAGAAACATATTAGAGGTCCTGGTAATCTTCAAAGACCAATTTTAGTACCCTAAGAGGATGTCTCAAAGAGGCGCTTCAAAGAAGAGGTAATGTCTGTTACCGATTATTTCAACTTTATTTCTTCTTCCACTTATTCTTATTTAGTTGTTTCATTATTAAGTAATAACATCAGTATCTCTCATATACTGGTATTTTATTATATGTATTAAACAACCCTATTTCACCATCTATCCATCCTAAGGAAAACAAAATCATCACGCGTGCGTACGTACGGAATACCGTCTCTATGCCGTGGTGTAATCTATTTTCCACCACCACCTTACTTGTATGGGTATAATTGTGTAAATAATAACTATATATGATTATTGTAAAGTGATATTGATTCTGAAATAGTGTACATACACTCCAATACAATTCCATGATCATGGGAACGATATCATCGCTCGTACGTACGTACGGAATACCGTCTCCACGATGTGATGCGACTCGTTCTACATGATCTTCATTGCATAATGATTATATAAATGCATTGAATGAATTAATATGTTATATATTACACTAATACCATTCTGTAAATGAGGTATCTATAAACTAAAGAGAAGAATAAGAATTTATTCGACAAAACATGCATAAGAACAAAAAGTAATAAACACCCGAATAACAAGTAGCAATGAAATATTACTAATAAGAAGCTAAGAATATGGAAATATATGATATAATAACAATGAGTATGATTATGGAATAAGTCAATTAAATTATTTAAATCATTATAAAATAGGTTCGGACACTAACACAGCAAATCGGACCTAAGGTAAGGGAAAATCTTGCAATCTCATTTTTATCCGAGATTGTTTATACTTCAGAATTTACGGGGGAATATTTATCATCCACATCCATGTTTCCTAAATATGTAATATTTATATCTTTATACAATATTTTATATCCAATTTTACCCTTCGGTGAGTTTTTAGTAAAAGATATGAAAGGAATCATTTGTTGTTTTTCGTACGAGGTACTTTTTGACTTTTCCGACAAAAGTACGAGAAGAATGTTTTTTTAACTTATACGGAATGAATGGTTTTTTTGAAAATTATTTCCATGAAGCCTACTTTACAAGTTTTCAAGATTATTTTTAATCAAATTCTTTTAGTTCAAAATTATATGACATGTTAAGAAAGGAAAATGTATTTGAAGTAGAAAGGATATTTCCCTCAAGAATGGAGTTCAAGTGTTTTATCAAAATTATTTTCCATCTAAGATAATATAGGGTTCTGTTTCTATCCCTATTATTACATCGATTTGATTATGTTGCGCTGGAAATATTTTTTATGAATTCCTTTATCTTATATGAATTTTTTTATGATGTCACGATGTTTAAGATTCCCATTTTTATTACATGCGTTATGCTATGATGTATGGTTTATGATTTTGTGGCACACATAAGAATGGTATCATTATGATATGGGTGGGACCTATATCTCCCTCCAATGCATTGGGTAAAGATATATATCTCATGAGATAGACATGGCTGGAACGGAAGGTTAAACCGGTTCAGTGAAATAGGACTGAAACGACGAGTGAACTCGTTTCAGGAATGGACATTGTCTGCTAAGATAGTCTTGAAAATGAGTGTTGACTACTAAGAAATTATTCTCTATGATTATTTGTGTATGAAACAAAGTTTCATGTTTTAAGTCATGATTATTGGGATTTCATTTCACTACTATGATTTATCCCATGTTATGAAATTATGATCTCTTTTTCAGGTTAAGATTGCCAAAATGTTATGTTCTTATGAATATTATGTGATTGATATTTCTTTTGTTTACCCTTACTGAGCATTTGAGCTCACCCTTTTGTATGTTTTCTTTCCCCAGGTCAGTAAGAAGGTTATTATGTAGGATATTCCAAAAGGGATGCTAGATATGATGAAATAAATGGGAGACAGTGTAGATGCTTTATGAACCAGTTTTTTATGTTTCCCAGTTTCTAAACACACTATACCTATACGGTCCTTTCTTGGTTTTGTTATATGTTGTAATAATTGTACTTCAATTTTGAAGTACTAACAATGTATTTAAATTATGGGTCATTATATCGAAGGACTTCTAGAATAGATACAGTTATGAGAATATAAAAATCCTATGTATCAAAAAGTGCAAAAGCTAAAACAGAGGTTAGTAAAAAACTACATATTACAGTAGAAGGTTTGATAACATGCTCCTACTCGGTCTACTAAAATCCATATTCTTGGTTTATTCTACATCATAGTGACCCTGCTTGGATACCCTAAGATGATCCACCCTACTCTTGCAGTGAACCAAAGGTCTGAATACCCTGACCATGACTACCACCTCAGGCTGAATGACTTTCTATACCCCAGTTCCCAATCTATTGAATAGTTGCTAACCCTTCATCAAAATGTGGAGTCGATGCAGACCCACTATCACTAGATGATGGTGTAAATTTACTATATAAACACTATAGATGACCGATATTTCTGAAATATCATCACACGAAGGGTCCTTAATACACTATGGACTCATATGCCCCAACCAACCACACTAGTAACACCTCACCTAGCTATATGAAGAGATGTTTTAACTACTAAAATCACTGTGTGGAAGATCCAGCCGACACTTCCTACTACCTATAAATGAATGAATAGATGTAGGTTCTGAACCACCCTGGCTTGCACCTCTATATTCTCTCCGGTTATGCTCTGTGGTCATCACTTGATTCACTATTCCAGATATAGTACTCAACCAGAAGAAATTTTCAATGATCATATGTAATACCTGAGGCCATCCTAGAATCGCCTAGCTTTTCATAACTAGTCACCCATAAGATTAGGTGACTAGCTCTGGAGCTCAATAAAATGGGATGATTATTATATAATTAATAGAATGTATAAATCTAGATTTATGAACTCCTAGGATCTATCATCCCTCAACGTCTCGTGATATAAATAATCGTAGAAGGATCTCTAAAACACCATCTAGTCCATCTCCAGATGATGATTAGTCTGAGTGAAATCATCCCACATTCTCCTAGAATAATAAACCAATATATACATAGTGATCTTTAATCTCATCTCAGGAGGAATCTCTAAATTCTTGAAGGCAGACAACACAACCTATATTCATGACTCTACAGCTTGTGGTCCACCACCCCTAAAAACATGGCAAGATGCTACTTCTGAAACTCACACATAATGTCTTCCATTGTCAGGTCAGGTTGTGGTACTTCCTGAATGGTATGCATGAATCATATAAATCCTTCACTGAACAGTGCCTCATCACCTGCATCTGGTATAATAGCTAGTGCCACAATTGGCATGAATGAAAGATAAACTAGTAGCCCTTTTCTTAGCACCTATGGGGTATTATCATCACTACCATCCTATCCTACAACTTTAGTACATCGTGGTGTCATGAATCTACAATTTCAAACACACACCTCAGTGTAAGATCATCATCAAGGTCCACATCTCAGAAGAACTGATATTAAAACAATCAGGTAAAAACCTTCCTTTATAAGAACTCACCCTTCTTCCTACCACATGATTTAGGTCTGGGTATCACCCAAGTGAGAGATACTACCAAAGGATAACTACTAATGTCAGGTATGGTCATGTTCTCTTTCATAATTCATTTTAGTTACAATTGTTTCCATATTCATTTCATTTCAAACTATGTTCACATTCAAAATCATTGAATTGATACTTGTATCATGTTCATAAAATTAAATTTATAAAGTTGAACCAATGGTACATAGAATTCAGATCTATGGGGGCCCATACTTCACAATAATTAATGCTTGGAATCCACCTATAACACATCATATCAAATTTCACTTTAAGGATGAACCATGATATGTCAAATTCCATACAAATGGACACATTGAACTTAAGAAAAAAATATTTTCATCCATGCAACACATACCATAATATATACTAATATACCAATCACAACAGTTGGTATATATATCATGACATCTATTACAACGTAATGCAATACATAATTTTCCCTAAATGGCATGACGAAAGTACATGGCATGCAATTTCTAAAACTTAATATATAATTCATGAGATGGAATACCCTCGTATCACTAGGTTTTAGAATAATAAAACCCATAATCATATCAATAATAACTAAAGAATTTAAGTTCATCACCTAATGGTTGAATCAAATCAACTACTATAGCTCAAAATACGGAAATCAACAATTGAATTTGAGGCAATTTAGATTTTCCCTATACAAGGGTTAGATATGCCCGATAACAACTCATTACTAAATTCCATTTTATTCCTACCTCTATGAATTGTCACAAAAAATAAACGTAAACTATGAAAGACGACATTGATACCACTTTCTAACGTCTCAGTTCCAGATTCCACTCAATGGTTCCCTGTACTCAGTTGGCCACATGTCCGCAAGCTCATATCCCCCAACCCCAAAGGCTTCTGGCTAGCGGGAAGGGCCTAGGTGTTTCAGTGAGGAGACTATGCCATCATTAGAAGAGTGTGACACAATGGAAATACAATAATATTTCAGTATCAGAAGCACTAAACCATACAAAAGAAGTGAACATCGGAAGACTGATAGTATAACCAAAGTCAGAAGTCATATCATATATAGAATGATGATACATGTCACATGTTCTAATAAAACAACCAAAAAAGTTACACTACATTCATATACAATACATGTCCCAAATGTAAAAAAAAGGAAAAATAATCCTAGTAGCATTTCAAGACTAGGCTTGGACCCATGCTACCCTGTTCATAAGCATCATATCATATATCTGAAGGACAAAACATTCCCTTTTCATTACCTATAATCATATAATCTTTTTGAGTCCCAAAAAGTGACCAAAATTGGGTGTGTGACTAAATCCCAATAGGCAAACACCCAAGGTCCATTCCAACCAGTCAGTGAATATATATTAGGTTTTATGGAATAAATAAAACAATTTTCAAGGAAGTACTTGGAATAAAATATCCTACATGCACTGGTTCTCATTTTTTTTTAAAAAAAAATTAATACTTTAAAAAAGTTGAGATCCTCTAATTTAACCATCAGGAAAGTTTCATTCAATTAAATTTTATTCCACAGTTCAATACCATTTAATCATGAATTGAGAGTTAGATCAGATCCCAAGGGCCCAATTACCATACATCTCACATGGCAAAATAGTAATTTTAAGCAATTCGATCCAATTTCATTGACTCAGGTCATGGCCTCTATTTTACTCAATGATCATGTAAAACAAGATTTAACAAAAAGGAATACATGGGTACATGGGAAATTCATCCATCCCATACCCTTTAATCAATTCAATTAAAATATAACAACATTTAAATTCCATGTATAACAATTTTCATTTTAACTACCCATGAAATGGATAAAAGTTCACACCTAAAGGGGTGTCCAAAGCATAAATCTAAATAGGGACATTCTTGGAAACTCACCCATTGGGTGGTACATTAAAGGTTATAAACCTTTAACTTTCATTAAAAATCCTATTACCTTACCTAAATCATGACAGGTAATAATAGGATTCAATTTAAAATTAAGATCATGCCCCAAAAATGGGTGCACAACACCCTGAAAAATATAAATAACTTAAAATTCAGTGAAAGGGATGATACCACCTTCCATAGGATCTTACTAGATAGCTCATCTAGTATCATGATCTGATTCATCCCTATTTGGAAGAAATCATAAGAATGGAAGAATAATGAGAATATAGGAAATATGATCCAAAATCCAAATAGCACAATTGATATCCATAAGAATCAAAAACAATTAAAAAGGAATTGGGGACTTATTGTTGTGGATCTAAGGAGATGAAAAAAATTCGAATTTGAGTTCGGATAGAGAGTAGATCTGATAACCAAGAATAGTCGAAGGAGGATTAAATGGGGAGATTATCCTACTGTGAGTTTATTGAAAACCCCAAATTAGTGTTATAAATGAAATTTAATTTAATTAAAATTTATAAAATTACTAAAATTATCGGATTGTACGGTTTGTCAAACCATGTGAAAAAATGTTATGATTTCCTATAGTCCAAGGTGCACCCTCATTTATACCTATCAAAGTATATGAACCATGCAATAACCATACCAAAAACCTCTATCAATATATGCTAAAAATGAAGACATTGCTGCACAGCTGTGCGGCTCAACCTGTACATTTTACCAAACCATGAGACCTCCTATTTTCAACCAAAACTTGGGTTATGAGATCCAGAACTACCCAAGACACCACTGAGACCTCTATGAGCTCAATGAGAATCCCCTAATGCCCATAATTAAGATATTAAACTATGAATTAATGGAAAATAAGGAATTCATTCTTCAATGATATGAATTCTTACATAACCACCAAGAAACAACAATCACATATCAGATTAATCCTTATAAAATCCATAAAAACATTCACCCGTCTCATTAAAAATATTTTTTACCTCTAAATAACCCTTACATAGGTTCTCAGTTACTATCCATGTATCTAACATTTTTTAAACTACAAGTATATTCTATAGTATCTCTCTATCACATAGCTATACTAACGCAACCATAAGTTTTCACTCAACAAAACATGGATAATATAACAGATTAACCATCGATGTACCCCTTTTATTCCCAATCACAATCCTAAAGTCACTCTCAGTGATTCCATTCAAATGAGATTGAGTCATCCCACTCTTGTCAAGGCCAACTAAAATATCACATACCACACACCAATCAGACGGTTTCATAAAATTTCAATGTGTCTACATATAATATTCTCATCTTGGAACCAACAATCTTGGATCTCCACCCACTCTCCCATCAAAAAGCATTCCCAAATTCAATAAAATTATAAATATAACTGATCCAGTCTTTTTAACATAACCTAAATAACATAATAACTCCATGTTCTATGGATTATAAGATCCATTGGAATTTTTATGACTTTCCTTTTACCCTCTCAAGGGTATTTATATTATCATAAAATCCTATGACCCTTTCAAACCACATCAAAGTAATTCCTCACCTTCAACAAAACATCCCTTGGGAATCTAATCCCATAACTAACCCTCCACAGGTAACTATACATCACTTTTTCTAAGGGATAACATAATAATCACAATATACATACCAAGGAAATAAACACTTGACCTTTAATTATAATTCATTTTGGGTTATCATATTGTAATGACACAAATAGGTTACATAGTAAAAAACTATATATGTTTTTTAAACATTAAGTAACTACATTCCATGTAATCTTTAAAATATACCACACATGTAACGTCCCGACCCCAGAATCCCAGAGTCAGTGCATTATTACATAACATTGGCATGATCACAAGGAAATAATGTCTCAAAACACCGATTAGTTCAGTATTATTGGAAACAAGATTCATATATAAGTTCAACATTACAACTTGAAAAGAAATAAAACACGAATTTATTCGATTAGAAACATCCAATCCTCCTAGATTATTCCTGAAAGTCACTCATAAATAACTTCTTCATGTCCTAGGAAAATTAAACATAAGAAAGGGGTGAGCTCAAACGCTCAGTAAGGGTAATCAATACAGTGGAAAATAACATAAATATTAAGCATGGTGAATAATTAAATCCACATTCCTTTACCAATAATAAACATGAATACTTTTATGGAAGGAATATGAGATGAGTAAATAATACAATAATAAAACATAATCGTGGGTATTCTACTAGTAGAATGACCACATGAACCATCAATATTATTTTCATAGTGAGGGAATGTATAATGCTGGACATTCTGAAACATTTTGTCAAGGCCTCGGCCAAGACATATAAAAATGATTAAGGCCTCGTCCAAAACCATATATCAAATTGGGAAAGGCATCGATCAATTCCACATCTAGTTGTATCATCAGACCTATTGATGCATTGAGGAGCTATAGCGGGCTACACCCATCCTTTACTAAGTCTAATACATTGCACATATGAAAAGGTTGAAATATAACATAAACATTTGTATTATAACCTGCTTAAAAAATGTCAATACTTTAACCATAAACCATGAATGGTATAAAAATAGCACATCAATAGTCAAACATATCACAAAACATTCAATACAATATGAAAGTTTTGTATCATAATATATCATCTTCAAATAAACTTAAAATACATCAATGGATGTTGACATAGATGAAATCAAAACCTTTTTTAGAGAAATATCTCTTTCTATTTTGAAATAATTTAAGAGTCACATAATTATAAATAAAACATTTATTTTGAAAATATTCTTATAAGATTGCAGGGGAAGCTTTGACAGTGTTATAATGGTGGAAAATAGCCGCACCCACTATATAAGTTAAAAAAACATTCTTACCTTAATTTTGTCAAAAAGGTCATAAAGTACCTTGTTTAGAATACAATGGAAAGATTCCTTTAAAAAAAATATAACGAAAAATAAGGGTATAAATGACTTTACCCCATTGTATAATAAATAGTAAAAATGTTTTGAAATTAATTTTTAAGAAACATGGATGTGGATGATAAAAAGGACCCAGTAGATAATTATGTATAAACAACCTCAGAAAATAAAAGGATTCTGAAATTAACCCTTACCTAGTGCTGTTACTTGGTGGAGGGTAGGTTAACATCTTGTATAATGGTGAAATAATTGTTATTAAATCATATATTAATCATATATTATCTTTTAAAATTGTTTTGTAAATAATATCTTAGTATTATCACTGTTTCGGGTGTTAACAGATATGTTTTCCATTATATTATTTGTTATGTGTGTCATATTTGTTATGGAAGTGATGTATATTATTCATATCCATAATTATATCAGGTCTTTAAACATTATTTTTAATCATATAATGAAAATTAGTCTTAAATGTATACGATGGGGAATGAATTTCATCACATTCGTGGAGACAGTAATCCGTACATATGACCGAGCGACAATATCATTATTTTAAAATTAAAATAATATATAATTGGATGTTATATAATATATAAAGAATCATTATCATGTTATATTTATTATTTACATCAATGACACGTCATTATTATAACCACCCAAATAATAATTTATTGAATAGAAATTACACCACGATGTGGAGACGGTAAGCCGTACATACGCACGTATGGTGAAATGTCATTAAAAGGATGGATAGAATAATGAATTTTGTTGTAACATATTTATAATAACATCAAAGTATATAGAATATACTTGAGTTATTATTTTAAAATGCAAAAAACAAAGAAAAATGATGTGGAAGAAGAAAGGAATTTGAAAGAGTGGATGAAATATTTACCTATTCTTCGGGGTTTTCCTTTTGATTTGATCAAAAGGGCTCCGTAAGTTTTCTTTCTTACTAATAGAAGGACTCTAAGATGAAGATAGTATAGTTGAGAGGGTATTTGGGTAGGGGTAGGCCGATCCAAATGGCTTTTATGGTGTGAATTAGAGAGAAGGGGGAGTGCCCTTTTATAAGAAGGGTGATGGGAACCTTAGGAAAAACTAGAAATAATATTTTATAATAAGATAATTTTTCGGTTATAATGGATAAAAAATGGATTATTTAATGGATAAGGTGGGGATGTATTGAAAAACACTCAACCAATAGGTTTCAAATAGGTTTGGTTCACTATATTAACTTTATCTTTCAGATTTAACTCTTAGTTAAATAGTTTGACAATTATAATGTCTCTTTTGTACTTTTATATTATATGATTAATAAAGTTAATATATAGTTAAAAGAGATCCCCAAGTGGTTAATTAATGATAAAAATATCATTATATAAGTCTTTGGATGAACCTTAGATTTTTAGGAATAGAATATCAATTAATAATAAAATATTTGTTTTAAAAACTCTTATATCAATCTTGACACTATTTGGTATTTTGTTTTTGGTAAATTCATAACAACATTATTACATTGAGAAAAATTAATATAGAAAACCATAATATGTCATATTAATCTATTAAATTAGTGTAATTTATAAAAAGTCTCAAATTACATTTATTTGGATATTAATTATATCAATTATTTTAATCTTTCATTAATTAGGTAATTACTGCATCGTCATTGTGTCATAAATAAATTAACATATTTAATGTTTAAAAAATTTAAATAGAATAAAATTATGTATGAAATATTATTATTTTTCTAATTAATTTTTATAGTAGAATTTATCTTATGTTTAACCCTATATTAAAAATGTTTTAGTTATTAATTTTTGATTTTAACTCTTTTAACTCTTCTTTGAATTAAAAAATAATAAATGTACTAATCGAATCCAAGTGGACCAAAAAGGTTCATATTTTCTTCATAAGGTTGTTTTCGGTCTAATTATACTTATCCAATAGAATTAGGACATGTTTTAGGGTAATAATAATATAATTTTTACCCTTAATACCCTATTTAATTTTAAATGTGGAAAATAAAAGTAAAAAATTACTATTCACCAAAAATTATTTTCATCTTATTGAACCACATTTTACTTACTGATATCAACCCTTTCTTTCTGATTTTTAAAATTCCACTTACAGAAGTAGTAAAATTATGTTTTATGTAAATTTGCAAATTCTACTAGGAGGTGGGTAAAAGACGGTAAAAAGTTCAATAAAATTTTTATATATCTAAATTTTTTATAAACTGACTCCAATGAATTAAGTTGAAATTTTATAGGTATTATGTATCTATTTTTACCTAAAATAAATTTAAATAAATTTAATATTTTTTTTAATAAAAATTCGGTTTTAAACTCTAACTCAGTGTTTTTCACTATTCATCTAAAATTGAAATTTTTCAGAAAAATACCAAAAATTCACCCTTGGCTAATTTTGATACTACGAATCCAAAAATGAAGTCCATTTTGATAGATAAAATTTATAAAATTTTAAAAAGTGGGTATTACTATTCATAACGGCAAGTTTGATTAGTTGTGGTGTGTTAGAACTCGATGTTGCGTACAATACACGCTATTGATTTATTAAAAGAGATGCATACCATGGAAGATTAGGGTGTTACATTCTCCCCTCCTTAAAATAATTTCATTTTCAAAATTTTTTGAATACTACTGCATAAAAAGACTCAAGTGGTTCTTTATCATATGTTCCTCGGGTTCCCACATTGCGTCATCCATCTTATGGTTTCTCTATAGAACTTTTACCAGAGGAGTCATCCAGTTTCTCAGATCTTGTTCTCTTTTATCAAAAACCTTGACAGGATCTTTGCAATAAGACAGATCAGGTTCCAGCTCTAATTCCTCATAGGTGAGTACATACGTTGGGTCAGGCATGCATTTTCTCAACAGTGATACGTGGATCACATCGTAAACTTTGGAGAGACATGGCGGCATTGCCAACTGGTAATCTACAGTCCCAATTCGTTCTAGAATTTCGAAAGGTCTGATGTACCCTGGACTTAATTTTCCCCTTTTTACTGAAATGTATAACAACCTTCCATGGAGATACCTTCATGAAAACATGGTCTCCTACCTGAAATTTTAAATCCTTCCTTCGGTTATCAACATAGCTCTTCTGCCTATTTTGAGCTGCTTTGATGTGGGTTTGGATTACCTTCACCTTTTCCATCGTTTCCTCCACAAGTTCTGGGCCTATGAGTTTTCTTTCCCCAACATCACCTCAACAGGTTGGTGTGCGACGTCACTTTCCGTATAATGCTTCATATGGCACCATCTGAATACTTAAATGTAAGCTACTGTTATAGGAAAATTCTACCAGAGGTAAATATTGATCTGACATACCTTTAAAGTCAAGTGAGCATGATCTCAACATGTCTTCTAACATTTGAATATTCTATTCTAATTTTCCATTAGTTTGGGGGTGGTAGGCAGTGCTCAAATGAAGTTCAGTATCCAGGGATTTCTGAAGACTTTTCCAGAATCTTGATGTAAAACGTTGATCACGATCAGAAAAAATCGATAGTGGTACACAATGAAGTCTTACAACTTCATTAATATATAGTCCTACTAATTTTTGTAGTGGTAAATCATCTCTTATAGCAAGAAAATGAGGTGACTTGGTAATATGATCAACAATGACCCATATTGCATCGTTCCTTCTAGGAGTCTTTGGTAGTTCCATGACAAAGTTCATCGTAATATTATCCCATTTCCACTCAGGTATGGGAAGAGGTTGCAAGACTCTTCCAGGCTGTTGCCTTCCAGCTTTCACTTGTTGAAAAACTATACATATTGACACAAAATTAGCATTCTCCCTCTTCATTTTGTCCCATCAAAATTGTTCCTTCAAATCTCTATACATTTTGGTGCTCCCAGGGTGTATAGAAAAATTGGAGCTCTGATCATCATCCAACAATTCTCTTTTTAGATCAGGTATATTAGGAACAAAATGTCTCTTCCCAAATTTAAAAATTCCATCTTCATACATAAAGTCACTCAATATCCCATCATTCACAGCTTTAATCTTTTTTTGAAACTCTTCATCGTTGGTCTGAGAACTCTTTATCCTTTCTAGTAAATATGTTTTGGAAACCGTTTAAAAAATTATTGATATTTCACCTTCCATGGTGATTCCCATATTCATCTTTACTAGATCCATGTATATAGTATCATTTTTCAACTCTCATCTGGTTCAAAACTCCATGATCCTTTCTGCTCAAAGCATCTTCCACCTTATTTTCCTTCCCCGAGTTGTAGTGTATCATGCAGTCATAATCCTTGAGTAGTTCAATCCATATCCTTTGCCTCATGTTGAGTTCTTTCTGTGATAAAATATACTTCAAACTCTTTTGATCAGTATAAATCTCACATTTTTTACCATAGAGATATTTTCATCAAATATTCAAAGAAAATATTACATCTTCTAACTCAAGATCATGAGTAGGATAGTTTTGCTCATGAATTTTCAACTTTCATGATGTGTAGGTAATAAATCTATCATTTTTCATAAGGACACAACCAATTCTGTTCTTTGATGCATCACTATAAATAACAAACCCATCATTCCCTGATGGTAGAGACAATATAGGAGCGTTTAATAATCTTCTCTTCAATTATTAAAAACATTCTTCACACTCTTTTGTCCAAAAAAAATTTAACCCCTTTTCATGTAAGCTTTGTTAATGGGTTAGCCAACCTGGAAAAATTCTAGACGAAACGTCGATAATAACCTGCTAAACCAATAGAACTGCATACCTCAGTTATACTTGTTATTGCTGTCCATTCTTGGATTGCCTCGGTCTTAGAAGTATCAATAGAGATTCCATACCTGCAAACAATATGGCCAAGAAAAGAAATCTCCTAAAGACAGAATTCACACTTGCTAAACTTCCCATATAATTCATGTCTTCTCAGAGTATTTAGGATAATGAGCATGTGATTTTCATGATCTTTGTAGCTTTTGGAGTATACCAAGATATAATCAATAAATACCACTACAAAGTCATCAAGTTATTCCTTGAAAACTCTATTCATTAGATCCATAAAGACAAAGGGTGAATTAGTCAGTCCAAAAGGAATTACTATAAAGTCGTAATTCCCGTACCTAGTTTAAAATGTTGTTTTTTGAATGTCTTCCTTCTTCACACACAACTGATGATATCCAGATCGAAGTTCAATATTTGAAAAGTATTGAGCTCCATGAAGTTGGTCGAATAAATCATCAATGTGAGGTAAAGGATACTTGTTCTTTATTGTTATAGCATTGATCTCTCTGTAGTCAATGCAAAACCTCATAGATCCAACTTTCTTCTTAACAAAAAGGACAGGGGCTCCCCATGGAGAAACACTAGGGCGAATAAATCCCTTATTACTCAATTCATCTAGTTGTTTCTTTAGATACACTAATTCCACTATGGACATTCTATCAGGGGTCTTCAATATGGGTCTTGAACCATGAATTAAATCAATGGAAAACTAAATTTCTCATTCTGGAGGATGTCTAGGTAAATCCTCTGTAAATAAATCAACATACTCTTGCACAATAGGTACATACTCTATTTGAACATTCTTTTCCTCACCCAAAGTTATCTCATTCTATTCCACCCCAATAATTGAATTTTTTTTGAGCTACTGGGGTTGGATCTAAATAAGAATTAGGTGGTGATTATTCTACTCTAAAGATAAGGTGTTCTTTATCATCGTCATCAAAAATAGTAACTTCCTTCTTCTTAAAATAATTTTTTTTATAATGGTCTAAAAGCCAATGAATACTGGCGATTATCTCAAATTCAATCATGGGTATGATGATGAGATCAGAAGATAAAGAACATTTATATGCCCTAATGGGAAATGATTCACAAAACATTGTAGCAATGATACTTTCCTTAAGAGTTTCAAATGAAAACTCCCCTATTAAATCAAATTAGAAATATCTAATTTTCTTAGAAAATTGAAAAGATATGAAACAATGCGATGATCTAGAATCAAATAAATCATTGGATAAACTTGAGGAAACCAATAAATTACCTACCACCACGTCTTTCAAGGCTTCAAACTTAGCTGTAGTGATCTCATAAGCTCGTCCTTGATCCCTTATCCTTTTCTGAGGTAAGTTTCTCTGACACTTAGTACATTCATTTGCATAATGTCCCATATCTCTACAATTGTAGCATTGAACATTGGTGGTTCCTTTCTTTCCCTTATAATCACCAGCAAGATGTCCTTTCTATCCATATTTATAGAATACTCCTTTTTTCTTTTAGACAGGCACCAGGGTGCTTCCTTCCAAAATTATCAGAGGATAGAAATTTAATTTTTCCCTTCTTCCATGTTTCCTTATTTCCTTTCCCATAGTGTTCTGTAGATCTCTTCTTCTTTTTCTTCCCTTTAAAGTCATAAGACTTAGATAATTACTTTTCTGTCTTGATAGCACATTTTCCAATATCTTCCTATAATGAGAAGGATTATGATACTAATTATTGATGGAGAAATGGTTTTAACCCATGAAAGAAATGGCCAGTCTTACTTCTTGGGTTACTTATATAATCTATATCATGCCTCACTAACCTTGTAAAGTTAGCTTCATACTTTGTGACATTCTCATCCTCCTTTTGCCTCAGACTCCTAAATTGTCTTTCCATATCCACTCGATGGTCATGCAGATATTATTTATCTTAGAAAATTTCTTTAAACTCCCACCATTCTATATTTGATACTTCATCTTCTTCCTTTTTGTTTGGAATCAATGACCACCATTGATCAACATCTCTATTAAGGCCGTAAACTGCCCTGACAACTTTTTCCCTTTCGCTACTCCCAAGGTGTGGAATATTTTCTCTAAGGAATTTATCCATTTCTCAACTACTAATGGATTTGTAACCCCATTGAATGTGTGTGGTTGTTTCTTCATGAAGCGGTCTAACATTGATCCTCGGTGTTGTGGATCAGGGTGCTCCATATGGGTAAGGTTATTATTCATAACCTGTGTGAGTTATCCCAGAATGGTGATAAGCTGATCAGCACAAATTTTATCACCAGCTCCACTATAATTATCTTGAGTAGGAGGGAAATCCCTACATGGAGTGCGTGCATTGATATGGTTTCCATTCCTTCCACTAGGCACCATTTCTAAACATTGGAATACACTAGATTAGTTTATGAATCACAATACATAAATCCAAACTTCTAAAATTCTTAACATAAATTGAAAAGTTTATGGATATAATCCATAATAATAAAAATATTTTCATTGAGTAATTATATAATCATAAACCCTTCATAATGGTTTATAATGAAAATTAGAATTATCCTAAGCATATCTCTTATGAGTGTCGTAACCAATAGTGCAGCAAGGCCAGTTGTCGTGCACCAGTTCCCATTCGAGTCTAGTTCAAAGCGGTGTTTTTGGGTTTTACCGCTAGGTACATCTATGCCAGAGCCAACTCTACCTGGTTGTATCCAGTCAGGGATGTATTGCTTAGAAAAATAACAAAATATCTTCATTACCAAAATTCCAGGAAGTTCTTCTATACTAATCCTCAAAGTCTATCTTAGGGTAATGTGCTCTAATCAGATTTTATCTAAATCTAGTTTCCAAGGTTTGTACTAAACTTCCTCTGATACCAACTGTAACACCCCGACCCCATAAGCGCAGAGTCGGTGCATTATTACATAGCATTAGCATGATCACAAGGAAATGTTTTCTCAAAATACCGATCATTTTAGTATTATCTGAAAAAATATTCAAACATAAGTTCAACATTACAACTTGAAAAGAAATATAACTTGAATTTATTCCATTAGAAACATCCAAGCATCCTAGATTATGCCTACAAGTCACTCATAACTAGCTTCTTCATATTCTGGGAAAATGAAACATAAGAAAAAGGTGAGCTCAAATGCTCAGTAAGGGTAATCATTACAGTGGAAGATAACATAAATATTAAGAATGGTGAATAATTGAAACCAAATGACTTTACTAATAAAAAAACATGAATACTTTTATGGCAGGAATATGATCTGAATAAATAATGCCATAATAAAACATAATCATGGGTATTCTACCAGTCGAATGAACACATGAACTATCAATATTATTTTCATAAGGAGGGAGTGTATAATGCAGGACATTCTGAAACATTTTTTCAAGGCCTCGTCCAAGACATCTAATAATGATTAAGGCCTATGCCAAAACCATATATCAAATTGGGAATTCCCTCGGTCAATTCCACGTCTATTTTTCTCATGAGACCTACCGATGCATCGAAGAGATTTTTTGGGCTCCACCCACCACTTACTAAGTCTAATACATTCCTCATATGAAAAGGTTGAAATATAACATAAACATTCGTATTAAAACTAGAATACGAAATGTCAATAATTTAACCATAAACCAATAATGGTATAAAAATATCACATCCACAGTCAAACATATCACAAAACCTTCAATACAATATGGATGTTTTTTATCATAATAAATAAACTTCAAATAAACTTAAAATCCATCAAAGGATGTTGACATAGATGAAATAAAAAACCTTTTTTTGAGAAATATCACTGTCTATTTGAAAATAATTTAAGCGTCACATAATTATAAAGAAAACATTTATTTGTAAAATATTCTTATAAGATTGTAAGGGAAGCTTCGACGATGTTATAACGGCGGAAAATAGCTGCACCCGCAGTATAAGTTAAAAAAACATTCTTACCTTAATTTTGTCGAAAAGGTCATAAAGTACCTAGTTTGGAAAATGATGGAAAGATTCCTTTCAAAACATATAAAGTAAAATAAGGGTATAAATTACTTTACCCCATTTTGTAATAAATATTAAAAATGTTTTGAAATGCATTCTTAAGAATCATGGATGTTGATGATAAAGAGGTCCCAATATATAATTACATATAAACAACCTCAGATAATAAAGAGATTGTGAAATTAACCCTTATCTTGTACTATTCCTTGGTCGAGGGTAGGTTAACCTCTTTTATAATGGTAAAATAATTGTTATTATATTATAAAAGAATAATATACATTAATATGATATCATAAATGATCTTTTAACATTTTTTGTTAATAATATCTTAGTATTATCGTTGTTTCGGGTGTTAACAGATTCATTTTCCTTTATATTCTTTGTTACGTGAGTCATATTTTTTATGGATGGGATGTATCTTATTCATATTCAGAATGATATAAAGTATTTAAACAATATTTTTAATCATCTAATGAAAATTAGTCTTGAATGGATACGATGGGGAATGTATCTCATCGCGTTCGTGGAGACGGTAATTCGTACGTACGCACAAGCAACAATATCATTCTTTTGATATTAAAATAATATATAAATGAATGTTATATCATATATGTAGAATCATTATCATGTTATATTTATTATTTACATCAATTACACACCATTATTATACCCATACAAATGATAATGTATTGAATAACAATTACACCACGACGTGGAGACAGTAAGCCGTACGTACGCAGTATGGCAACATGTCATTCAAATGATGGATCGATTAATGAATTTTGTTGTAACATATATATAATAACATAATAGTATATATAAGATACTAGATTTATTATTTTATAATAGAAAAAACAAAGAAAAAATAAGTGGAAGAAGAAAGGAATTTGAAAGAGGTGATGAAAGATTTACCTCTTCTCCAGGTTCTTCTTTTTGAATTGATCAAAAGGGCTCCTTAGGTTGGATTTCTGACTAAAGGAAGGCATCTAGGATAAATATAGTACATTTGAGAGGGTATTTGGGAAGGGTTTGTCCTAGAAAAATGGATTTAAAGGTGTTAATTAGATAGAATGGGGAGTGACCTTTTATAAGAGGGGTCAGGGGAACCTTAGGAAAAGCTAGAAATAATATTTTATAATAAAATAATTTTCGGTTTATAATGGCTAAAAAATGAATTATTTTAAGGATAAGGTGGGGATGGGTCGAAAACCACTCAACCAAAAGGTTTTAGGTAGGTTTGGGTCTCTATATTATCTTTATCTTTTAGATATAACTCTTAGTTAAATAATTTAACATTTACCATGTCTCTTTATATTTTTATATTAAATGGTTAATAAACTTACTATATACTTCCAAAAGAACCCCTAGTGGTTAATTAATGATACACCTATAATTATATAAGTTTCTTGGCCAAACTGTATATTTCTAGGAATAGAATATCAATTAATAATATAATATTTGTTCTAAAAACTCTTTTATGTCAATTTTGACACTATTTGGTATTTTGTTTTTGCTAAATTCATAAAAACATTGTTACTTCGAAAAAAATTAATCTAACCAGCCCTAATATGATATATTAACCTATAAAATTAGTGTAATTCATAAAAATTTTCATATTAAATTTAATTGGATATTTATAATATCAATTAGTTTAATTATTCATTAATTAGGTAATTACTCTATCATCATTGTGTCATAAATAAATTAACATATTTAATGTCTAAAATAAATAAATAAAATTCCATTATTTAGGAAATATTTTTAAATTTCTAATGAATATTTATAGTTGAATTTATCATTTGTGTAACCCTATATTAAAAATGTTTTAGTTATTAAACGTTGATTTTAACTCTTTTAACTCTTCTTTGAATTAAATAATAATAAATATTCAAATCTAATCCAACTAGACCAAATATGTTTGTATTTTATTCCTAAGGTTGTTTTTGGATGAATTATACTTATAAAATAGAATTATGACATGTGTTATGGTAATAATAATATCATTTTTACCATTAATTACCCTATTTACTTTTAACCGTGGTAAATAAAAGTAAAATGTTACTATTCACCAAATATTATTTTCATCTTATTGAACAATATTTTACTTACTAATATCAACCATGTCTCTCGGATTTTTGGAATTCCACTCACAGAAGCTATTAAATTATGTTTTATGTAAATTTTGACATTCTCCTAGGAGGTGGGTAAAAGACGGTAAAAAGTTCAATAAAATTTTTATATATCTAAAATTATTATAAACTAAATCCAATGAATTACATTGAACTTATATAGGTATTATGTATCTATATTGACAGAAAATAAATTTAAATAAAATAAATAAATATTTAAATAAAAATTCGGTTTTAAACTATAACTTAATGATTTTCACTATTCATCAAAAATTGAATGTTTATAGAAAAATACCAAAATTTCCCCTAGGCTAATTTTGATACTCAGAATCCAAAAATGAAGTCCATTTTGATAGATA
This sequence comes from Viscum album, assembly GCA_963277665.1. NCBI lineage: Eukaryota > Viridiplantae > Streptophyta > Magnoliopsida > Santalales > Viscaceae > Viscum > Viscum album. The sequence goes on from OY728137.1 coordinate 421,176,417, forward strand.
AAATTTATAAAATTTTAAAAAGTCGTTATTAATATTCATAATGGCTAGTTTGATTTGTTGTGGTGTGTTAGAACTCAGAGTTGTGTACAACACACGTTATAATATTATTCAAAGAGAAGCGTACCATGGAAGCTTGGGGTGTTACAAAACACATGAATAATAGTTCATGGTGAACCCTATGTGACATTTACGATTCATATATACATTTCATGTGACACTATGTTCTGGTATCCAAAACAAAAATATTGATCTTATATAAACACATCATACTTAAACAAATATCCCAATATTAATATAAAATAATAAGATTACAAATCCCATAACACTTAAATATAAAATCATATATGAAATGTTATTTTTACTCACCAAACCTAAGACCATAACAAAATTCAAAATTTCTCTATGTCTGAATAAAATTCCACAAATAGGGAATCAAAAAGTGAAAAAATTATTCTTATACAAGTTTTTAATTCCCTGATAGAGATTACACATAATTAAAACTTATAGAGTGAAAATTTACCTCAAGTGTGACTCCCTCTATGCTATATTCTTCTAACTAGAGGAATGATTCTATGATCAATAGTGTTGAACTATAGTCTCAATATTAGTGGAATCATAAATAATTAAATAATTAAACCTCAAATAACATCACAAATCAGATTACACAATAATGAATGATATCAAAAGAGAACTATTTAAAAATAGACATAAATTATGTTATAATATATATGTATATAGTTCACACAGATATACATCACAACATACCACCAACTACGATGACCACATACACAATGTAAATAGAAGAATACAATTATAAAGAGGCTCCACTACAACAATGATCCTCATCGAAATGCAGTCTCCAAACCCAGTTTAGATACTTATTCTAGATCAAATGTATAACTTATGGCTTAAATGAAAAATATAATGTATGTGCACACACCAGGGTGCCCATGAAAGGTGGTGGGAATACATATAATAAAGGACTCTCAATGTTACCTAAACATAATCAATCATATAAAATATTATGCATAATGAAAGTTAATAACTAGAAAAATTTACTAAAAAGGCCCCCATGACTACCAAAATAACCAAGCATCATCAATAACAGAAGCAAAAGTCACCTCATTCCACAATCTTGACATATATCCAATAACTAATGGTTGGGTGTCATACCATTCCCTAATCACTACCCTTTTAGTTAAGATAAGGTCCTTACTAAACCAAAAATAAATCCTACGAAATCTGATCCCCTATCTCATAATTCATGGTGGGGACCCAAAATAAAATTTTGAACCAACACCCACTCACACAGAGAAGCCACTTCCACCAACCACTCTCTCAGGTTGATTCCCATATTCAAATCTTAGAAACATTACATTGTTCTCTCCCCTTTAACTCAGGTTGTGTCCTATAACAACAAGTTGGAATTAAACACTTTGATTATGGTAGATATCTTCCACAACATTCTCACAATGGAAGAGGCCAATAATAATGTTTTTTCCATGTCACATCGACAAATACCATCATGTTAAAAAGGGGTATGGCAATCACCACACGGACCAACACCCTCTTACTCATGGGACTCTATTCTAACACCCTCTCACTCCAGAAAGGATTGATCAATAAGTCTCATCATCAACATTTTTATAAAATTCATGACACACACCGAATAAAGAATGATAACGTAACCTATCATGTATATACTCTATTGGATCATATGGAAAGTCCCTGGTTGTCAGCCAGTATGTGGAACTACGCTAGACCCACACACCATTAGGAAATCATATTTGTAACATGTTACTTAACACTAATCTCCAATGACCTATTTAAATACCCCCCAACAAAATAATTGCATACCATTCCCTATAGGATAATATTCCAAAAACATAACCCATAAAGGTATTCTGAAAACACCAAACTAATTGGAATACCCTACTCAACCATAAGGGCATCCATGGGCATTCCCAAACACACCCCTATATCTACTCATCGGTAAAAAATAGACCCATCACCCCATTGTGATCCCTCAACTTATAGGACATAAAAAATTATACTTCATATTCAATGATTATCTCATCCTTGGAATATCATGTTTTAGGAAATTAAAAAAACCACACCACCATCTCAAGCCACAAATTCTATATAAAATAATTTCAAAATTTTATAATTAATTTTAAAAATTATTCAAATGTTTTAGGGTGGATAAAACTCATTAAGACATAACCACCGGATATAAGTACTACCAACGGTGTTCCTAACATCTGTGAGACAACCCTAAAATCTCTATAGGAAAAAAAATCATCAAGAACCTATTTACTTTCATATTTAATTAAACTAAACCAAAAATATATATAAAAATTATCAAGTGATTTTCATAAAACCAAATGGAATCTAATGAGTGGTGTATATCATTTTAATACATCCTCCATCCACCACACAAATATTCCCTTTCAAATTGATGGTTATGTGATGATTCTGTAGAATATTGAAAAAAATATACTATATACACAAATTATATTAGAAACTAAGGAAGAATGAAAATGTTAAATGAAGAGAAAGACCATAACTTCAATATTTAGTGAAACACCCCTATATCATAACTCATCTTGGGGGAATTCAACGGAAAAAAGAGGGAATTATGGTACAAGGGCTATAAAAGTTTCTATTATTAAGTACTCATGTACTATAAATATAAGGAGTCTCAATGTTTAAATTACCATCATAACCTCAATAAGAACTTTCCAAATCCCCACCAAGTGTCTAGTTATGTTATAATAGGTACATTATCATCCATCGGAAACCCGGTACACCAACACAATGTGGTCATTGGTGGTACAAGGGGTGCTTCCACAATGGAAATGACATTGTTTAATTAGTTTATCTGTATTAGGTACCTAGTGTCCCATACTATAATTTCATATTAATTACCATACTAATAATTTTTTTTAACTCTTCTGATCACTCGAACAACGTACTAGGAATCCAACTACATTAGAAACCACATAATATTGTAGTTTAGATACCCTTATTCCTAATTTTAATATAAATTCTTTTATCACCCATTCTCTAGAAAAAAAGTAAATTTTTCATGAATTTTAACCACCCAAAACAATTTGGTTTATGAACATAATCTTTATGTTACAAAATATTGAAACCATTAAGTTTCTTCAAAAATCTTCAAAAATTTTGACCACCAATTTCTACTAAATTCTTTCCAAACACACCATATTTAATAAAACAATATCTAAAAATTGATAATAAATTCAAAATAGAGATAACTCATGAAATTTGACCCATCTAAGAATGGTAATATTCTACCATGTCATTGATTTAGTCAATTGTTTCCTTTGATTCTATAGACCATGCCATAAAAATTTATTTTCCTTTAAATCTTAATATTTTTGAAGTCATGTGCTCATATAAATATATCCACTATAGTATAATTTTGAATATAAAATGATATAATTATATCCAAATACTCTTTAATATGAATCACGTATTAAATCCACTATAGTATCTAAATATTCACCATTTTATTTTGACCATGATGTCCACAACACATATTTGGGCCTTCCCATACTAGAAAGAGATTTCACTAAATTCATCCCAAAATCTAAAGTATAAAAATATTGATCACTATTGAATTTAAAAATTTTCTATAATATGTTATATAACATTACCATTTTTAAGAACACTGTCTTATATTTCCCTACACTTTATAATACTCAATATTCCACCATGGGATCCACTATGATGTAGTTCAATCCAGTGACAAAATATTCAAAATATTTTGGATAACCAGAAGGACATAATATCCACTCAATCTATAATTTTTTAATTGTGGAAACCTTCATGGAAGAAACACTAATGATCCATGACATAGTTTAGGTCATCATGTGAAAATATAACAAGGTTACTTAAAAATTCCCCAAAACTCATCTAGAACACCATATGATAAATCGTTAATGATATAACAAGTCCTTTTTGGGGAATCACAATAGAATTATTAGTAATCTCAATAGAAAATTCTTACGAATATTTTTGATAATAATATTTCCCATTAGGTTTGTTGAAGAAAAATTAATATATAATCACATATCTTTAAAAATTATCCTTAATCTAGAATTTCCATACTCCAGATTTTTTAATCAATTATCCACTTAATATATTCTCTTATCCCATTTGAGTCAATCTTGTTCTAATAACAAGTTTTTAAATTAAAAGATTCATTTAAATAGTCCATTAACTTCATATTTGAACATAATTTCACATCAATTGAAAAAACTAATCAATCCACCACAGTTGTTATCAATTTATTTTACCAAATTCTTCAACTCAATAATGAAAATACTCTTGAATATGTTTTCATATACACTTTTATAATAATTCTCATTGAAAACATTCCCTATATAAACACATTATGATTATGCCCCTATTTTTCAATATTTTAGAGTGACATGTCTATGTATTTTTCCCATGATAATATATACCCATCAATAATCTAAAACAATACATATCTACCATTGTCAACGAACCCAAATAGTATTTATTTAAACTTTACAGAGAATAAACATAAAATGTTTCATAAAACTAATGAGGAAAAACTTATGTTGTAATGCACCACATATTTAATTTTTTCATACTAAACCCCAATACTTGAACAATATTCAAATCAGGGGAGTGGGTTTACTTTCTACAAGTGTTTCATGTGGATGGTTACACTATAAATCAATGGTCAACCTGATGTTTCACAAAACATTTTTTAGGATTTTCCTTCATCAAAATATATACGACATGACTTTGTGTACACAAATACTCCAATATGACTATCTGTTTTTTCAAAATTCACTATTATAAAGTAATTTTTGATCTCAATATGATTTTATGATGAATTATGAACACATAGTTTTAAAAAATTAATTGAACTCAAGTTATCCCACTTGATTGAAATATGCAAATTTACCTCAACTACAATATATTAAAGATGTTTCTTTATAAGTGTCATATCATGTTTGAGTTGTACTTATGTAAAATTTTTAGGGCTTAAGGGGAAGTAATAAATTTTATTTATCAACCAAAAAATAAAAAAATATACAAGATAAAATAAATTATCTTATGATAACTTTAAATCATCTTCTAAAATATTTTAATATATATTTATATATCCAAATAACTAATACTATGATTTTTCATTATAAAAAATTCTAAAATCCCTCATGACTTTGATTTATCAAAGTATTATTTTCCCTACTATCATGAGCTTTACATCTTTATAGGTAAAGAAAAGAATATCACATCTTTTAACTATTAAGTATACACTAGTGCAAAAAAATGTTTTTTTTACGTCAATTATATTTTATTTTTTACGTCTGTTTTTTTCCGAAGTTATTACAAGGGATGTTATAAATATTGGTTTTTTACATTGGTTATTTTAAAACTAATTTAAAAAAAAGAAATCCTAATCCATTTTCACATCGGTTCCTAAAACTCTGACGTGGAAAATGGTTCGGAGTCATGGTTGATTACGTCAGTTTGTAAATAAACAATATAATATATTGTTTATTACGTCAGTTATTAAATAACCGACCTCATAAACTACTCCTCTGAAGCATTTTTTTGTCAGTTATTAGAAATCAAAAGTGAAAAATAAGTTTATCACATTGGTTATTTTCATAAAGTACATGATAAACCAGTTTGCAAAGTGGGTTTTCACGTCGGCTATTTTTTAACCGACGTGAAAACATATATACTACATCGGTTATTAAATAAACTATGAAAAAAACATTCCCATTCCATTATTTTTTTGGTTTTAATATAACCGACGTAAAAACAAATATTTTTAATAAAACAGTTCAACGATTACAACGCGCTGCCAAAAAAGACCTGAAACAAGCCGAAAATAGACCAAAACCAGACCAAAACCACTTGACAGCCCCCCACCCACTGGACACCCCTGCCCCTTGGAAATCCCCCCACCACCCTCGACACCCCTACCCCCTGTACACACTCCCACCCCCTAGACAACCACTCACCCCCTAGACACCCTCCCACCCCCTGTACAGCCCCCACCCCTGGACACCCGCCCACCCCCTGTACACCCAGCCACCCCCTGGACACCCCATCCATAGAAACCCCCGACCCACTGGATATCCCCCACCCCTTAGACAACCCCCACCCCTTAGACATCCCTACCCCCTTGGACAGCACCCACCCCTGGACACCCCCACCCCCTGGACAGCTACCCCACCTCCTGGACACCCTCCCTCCCACTAGACACCACCCACACCCTTGGACATCCCCCACCCCCTAGAAACCTCCTACCCACATACATGGACACCCTCCCACCCGCCGAACAGCCCCCACCCATTGGACACCACCACACCCCACTGGACAACCACCACCCCCTGGACAACCCCTACCCCATGGACACCATCCCACCCCCTGGACATCCCCCTCCCCCTGGAAACTCTCCCACCCACTAGACACCACCCCACCCCACTAGACAACCCCCACCCCCTAGACACCCCCACCCCTGGATAACCCCCACCCCCTAGGCATCCCCCACCCCCTGGACACCCGCCCACCCCCTGGACACCCTCCCACCCCTGGATAGCCCCCACCCCCTAGACACCGTCCAACCCCTGAACACCCCCACCCACTGGATAGCCCCCCCTAGACACCCCCACCACTTGAAACCCCCAGCCTCTAGACACCCTCCTTCCCACTGAACAACCCCCCACCACCTGGACACCCCCACCCACTAGACACCACCCCACTCCCATGAAAAACCCCTACCCCTTGAAAACCCCCACCCCCTGGACACCCCTAACCCTTGAAAATCCCCCTTGGACACCCCCACCCCCATGAAACCATTACTATGCTCTTCCAAAGTATGAAACAAACAAAAACCAGTCCAAAAACATACAAAAAACCAGACCAGAGTCCATACCAGAAAACATCAGAACTAGACCCAAACAAGAATAACTATAAAAAAATTAATTATTAACATTTATAACATTAAAGAATACAATGTCAAATAAAAAACCTAAATACAACAAAATACTACCCAATACACAATTATAATCACAATATTCAAAATTACATCTAACACTACAAACAAACTAACATCCGATCAAAATTGTAAAATAATTTTACCATTCCACTTGGAAGTGTTTGAACTCTTGAGAAATATAGGTTTGAGGTTCATAATATAAATACAAATTAAATAGATATTAGTTAACATGTAGAAAGAATAAATCAAATGAAATATTATGGAAAATTATATAAGGAAATATTACTAAGTTAAACTTCACAGGTGTTCTAGTTGTAATTATTTCATAAATAAATCTTATTATATAATATCTACATTCAATGATTCCTTGTGGTTCATGAAAATTATTTTTAAATGAGTGTCAATTAAAAATATCATTTTTATGTAATACATCAAAAAGTACATATTATAAATGGATATTTACCTTTACTTTTACATATTTGATCTTGGCACTCTTTTTGTTGGTGTTTTTCGAAATTAGACCCACCCCTATTAGAAAATAATACGAATGGGATAAATTCAATATTCAATATTATATAAACATATATTAAGAAATTGAAACATACTTCCAACATATTCTTAAGACTTCCCCTGACATTTCCATGGACAGAGTATATCCAATGAAGTGTTTTCTCCCATGGAAAAAAAATAGCTAACAACAAATTATCGCTAATTTAAAAGAAAATTTAAGGATAGTGGTTTTTATGTTAAAATATAATGAAAAGTTTTCCAGATATATGTTTCATACATCTCACAAAAAGGCCTCATCCAACACTGCGTGATTATTTTATATTCAAATGTTTTGGAAATATAAAGTGTTCTTTGTTCCTCATCCAATGCATGTGCTGCAAGGAAAATAAAATACGGGTCCATGAAACCATATAAATAGGTCATCTCATTATTATCACACATTTTATAAAGATACCTAATTCAAAACAGACATAAGTATACATTTTTATTAAATATAACATAGTGAAACGTGTTAAGAATTACATAGAAAAAATCTCCAACACGTTGATGCCCAACTTATCTCCAGTAACAAGCTCTATGATATAATTTTTCATAATCCCCACATTTATTTCACGTCCACAAACATGATCTTCCATTGGAAACTCAAAATGATCCACCAAAAAATTTGAATATCTTGACAATCTTTCAAGACTAATAGAATTTGTATCTGATGTCATAGCCATTTGTCTTTTTTGTTGTCTATACAATGTTTCTTTACCTTTGAAGTATTCCTGTAAAAATAAAAAATATATATATTAGTTTTCAAAGGTAAATTTTTTTAATAAATATTAAAATAATAGATATAACATACATACCTCTATGGTAATGAGTTCTAGAAGACTAGATGGACAAACTAAAAAGCGGCCAATACTAGGTCCAACTGTCATCACCTCATCTATAGGTAATGGTTGTTGAGCATATTTAACTATAATATCCTGTACAGTGACCCTATGATGCTCTACCTCTAACTGTTGATGATGAACTATATCTCTTATAAAATACAACAGACCATATGAAACCATATGATGGTGAGGATCATCAACATACAACTCACAAGAAGTAGGAAGTTGTGGGGGAGGAGTAGGATAGAAAATGGGTTCTGAAGGCTGTGGTGGGGGAGTCAGAGCTACTGGAGAAGGTGGAGGATAAATAATGGGGTCTACAGGGGAGGTGGAGGAGTGGGAGCTGCAGTTTGAAATTGTCTTTTTATATCTAAAGACATAGACTATATCAATGCTCTAATATTTTTTCCATCTTCACATTAATATTATGATCTCCATCCTCCCAAGGATTCTATGAAAGGATATATATGATATGGATTTTCATGATTCCGATGAACAAAAATGAAATCAGATGCAAGGGTTGATTTGATATCCCTCAATCTTCTAGTATCCATTGATAAACAATTCTTCCGGACTACTCCAGTGTCCAAAATATCAAATTTCATCTGATAAAGAAGAGTTAAAACATATTATACTATAAACATTTACAGATTAGTCAAACAATAGCAAAATATCTTACCAAAATTGTCTCCTATAACTGAGATATTATCGCTTTATCCACACATCTCCAATAATCATAGAAAATTTATACTTTACTTTTTCCCTGAGTTGATACAAAACTCTTAAAATCAATTTCATTTGGACCTCTAGGAATATCGTTCTCATCAAACTTAACGAGTATCCTCTAGTCCTGGCTACAGGCAAGTGATAATTTTTGGAAAACATGTGCAGCCATGTTGACCAACTCTTAAGCTCTTCTTTGTATTTATGGGAGCACATGAGAAAGATTGGGGAACATCAAGAGGAGCATGTGAATGTTCCTCCCCAGAGGTATGATCATGATGATCATCTCTATAATCATGTGAGTGATCAACTGATTGATCTATAATTATCCTTCAAATCAAAAAAATCAAACACTAGTTCAGAAATATATAAATTCAAATATTAAAAAGTTCTTATGAAATCATTGGAAAACTAAACTAAGTTACATAATAGTAAACATGGTAAATTTGGTAAGGATGTTAAACAATGATAATGATGGTAATCATGGAAAACATGGTAGTTTCATTTTTATTCAACAAATTCAATAAATATATAAGTTATGTAATGTTAAGCTATGGTAAACTATGGTAAACATAGAACATGATAAACATGGTAAAAAGTTAATCATGGTAAAGTAATTTTCATTAAACAAAATCAATAGATATTTAAGTTACATAACGGTAATCATGATAAACTAAACTAAAAAAAATTAAAATAAACAAAAATTTCAACTAATTTGTTTTAATATGTGTTTGAATAAAGAAAAAAATTATAATTTCTAACATTTTATGAAAATAATAAATGTAAATATGAAATAAACATATGTTACCTGTAATATTAGGAATGTAAAAATTGACTGTTTTCCCAAATTCCTTCGCCATGATCATTCCTTATGGAAAAAACCATGTATTCAACATACTCATCGTTATTTTATGCCAATATTTCCATGGAAGTAGGGATCTATTATAAATCCTCATCTTCATCAAGTTGATCCTCACCAACCTATTTTTTCCCTTGTAAAACAACAGACCACTACATATTTGATTGATCTACTACATAGAAAATCTATTTTGAATGTGCTTCTATTATAAAATAATATGTTGTTTCTTTCAATCTATTCAGATTAACAACTGTCATTCCAAATTCGTCATGTTTGACACTATTTTTACTGATAAACTATTTTTAGTTAAAAATAGGAACATTAATTTTAATGTAATCAACCTACCATATTTTTTCAATGACGTTATAATATTCACTTGATGCTGAAATAGGGGTTTTGACTTCAGAACTCAAAAAATGCATTGCTTCTACAAACACCAATACACCACTATTCGGAACTACACTTCTATTGTCTTGAGCTTGTATATAAAATGTATAGCCATTAATGTTATATCCAGACCATGTTATCAAATTTAAACTTGAACCACCCAATAACCATGTTAATGTATTAGATACGTCTGATCTACCAAGAAAAGAATTTTGAAACCATGGAAAAAATGTTTTGTTGTGCTCATTCAAAATCCAAATTTTTTCTTCTTTGGATGACATTGTTTCAACTCATTAATATGAAATTTGATATAAAGTTGAGCATCAACTATGTTATTCAAGATTTATAATTCTATATTCTTTATCTGTTCAACTGACAACGATTTGACTTTCAATCCATGAATACCCTTTCCCTCATTTTTAACTTGGTCACGGAGAGATGGAGGAAAACCTATATGCTCCTCCACATCCAAGTAGCTTGTATAAAACTCCAAAACCTCCTCATAAATATACTTTTCAATAATGGAGGCTTCAAGTCAATATGGATTCTTAACATACCCCTTCAATATTTCCATATACCTTTCAAAAGGATACATCCAAAAAAGATATACAGGTCCAAAAATAATTATTTATCGAACTAAATGAACCATTAAATTCACCATAATATCAAAGAAATATGGAGGATGACATATTTCCAATTGAAAAAGTATATAAATTGCATCCTTTTCAAAAATGTTCACAAAATTCACATCAATAACCTTATTAGAAACTGAATTAAAAAACTAACACAACATCATTATAGTGTTTCTAACCTGGATGGGAAATATTCCACACAAAGAAACTAGTAGTTGTTGTTGCATCATGACATCAAAATCATGAGATTTAATACCTATCAGCTCCAAATCCTTCAAAGAGACAAGTTTTTTTACGTTTGAAGAATAACCTTGAGGCACTTTGATATCATGAAGACACTGAAAAAAATATAATTTTCTCCCTCTTGGATAATGTATGATATGTCGGGGGAAGAAATGTTCATCTTACATTAGGGGTAATAGCTAAATCCAAACATATTTCCATTGATATTAATTCTAATATTGCATTTAACCCAGGTTTAGTCCTTATTTTAATATCTAAAAATGTTCCAATAAAACCATCACCTATATTCTTTTCCACGTGCATGACATTATTATGTTTCACTTCAAGATATATCCAATATGGTACCTTAAACAATATTGACCTTTTCATCCAAATATGTATACCATTACCAGATTTATGTGTCTTTCCCAATGACACATCAATGTTTTTCACCCTATCAAAATAAACATCAGGGGATAAAGGTTTTGGTGAAATATCAAATTCTTATGAGCCATTTAATTCCCTTATAAGACTTCTATAATATTGATCTATAGGAAAAAACTTTTGATGACCCATGTATTTTGTTTTCCTCCCATGATGCAATTTATAATATGATATCCGTTGTTCGTAAATTGGATATGCTTTATGCCCCTTAACACTATATCCAAAATTATTTCCACACATAGGAAAGTCATTTATAGAGAACATAAGAACTACATGCAGTTGAAAATATTCCATTTTATTATAATCCTACTCCCTAATTCCATCCTCCCATAAAAGATTCAAATCATCAATCAATGGTGACAAGAAAACATCAATATCATCTTCGGGTTGCTTCATATAAGAGATAGTTATACTCAAAATGACATATTTTCACATCATTCAAACATCAAGAGAGAGGTTGTAAATTACCAATAAAATAGTCCATGAACTATTTGTATTACTGAGGGTTTGGTATGGATTCATTCCATCTCTGCACAACCCAAGTATGAGATTTCTAACTTCATTTCAAAATGTAGGATACTGCTCATCAATTTTCTTCCATTGTGGAAAATCTGCTAGATGACATATTTTTCCATCACATATCCACTCATCAACATGCCATCATAACCTTTTTTAATCATGTTAATTAGAAAATAAATGTTTCAAACAATGAATTATAGGAATATACCAAAATAACTTGGCAGGGATCTCTGTAATCTCTACATCAGCCTATGATTTTTCATTCAACTTATATCATGAGGTCCCACATTTAGGACACTCTGACAGAAATTCATATTCCTTCCTATATATCATACAGGCATTCAAACATACATGTATTATCTTGTATCCCAATCCCATTACGTATAATATTTTCTTGGCCTTATAATGTGAATCTGGAAGATCGTTGTCTTTGGGAAGAATGTCTTTCAACAATTGAAGTAGCTCTGTAAAACTTATATCACTCCACCCATGTTTCCCCTTCAGGTTAATAAATCTTAACATCGCTGACAAAACTGTACAATCCGTACAACTAGGATATAATGATTTTCAGCATCACCATATAGATGCGCAATTATCGTTTCTATCTCAATTTGTTCTGCTGCAATATAAAGAATCATTTCTTCAATTCCATTGGAGTTACCATTGTTCAATTCATCATCATAAGTATATCTGGAATTATATCCCATTTCACCATGCCAAATCCAAGGGCTATAACTCGGATTAAAACCATGACAAATCAGATGATCATTGATCTCTATACTTTTCAACTTCTTCATATTCAAACATTTCAGGCATGGAAAAAAAACATGTATGTGCTTGGAACATTTCATTTAGTAAATTACCAAAAGGCATCAACCCCTTCCTCATATTCATTACCCATTCGATGTTCCTTAATCCAAATTCTACTCATTTTTACATATAACAAATATCAAAATTATACATCTTGTTAAGATAATCCAATTTTATATTTATATGAAATATATCATAATTTTAATGTAAAAAAACTTTGAAATATACATCAAATCCATGTGTATTTGAAAAGGAAATGCATGAAAATGTTTTTAAAAAGAAAATATTGTTAGATATAATAGTTTTAAATTAATCTTGGATACTTTCTTCTTAAGGTACACAAAGAATACATCCTGGCAAATTGGATAACAAACTCACCCTTCTGTAAACATGAAATATGAAGTATTAATATGAAAATATGTATACATTCACTACTGAAAATTACACCTATCCCACCGATTTGAAGCCATTGGGATAGATCCTGAAACTGTTAGGATAGAAAATCCCAATGGGTTCACATACCTTTGGCATGATGGTCATTTCAATAGCATTATACCAACAGTTCTACAGGAACTGTTGTTATAGACTACCTGAATTTAATACATTCCAATGGTTTCAATGAAGCTATTGGGGTATATATATTCACCAATGGGGTCTCTAAGGGGGTAGAGGGTTATCAAGGGGTGGTGGGGCTGTACAAGGGGGGGGGGGGTAGGAGGATGTCTAAGGGGGTAAGGGTTGTCCCAAGTGTCCAAGGGGTAGTGGGTGTCCATGGGGTGAGGGATGTCCGGGGGGGGCTATCCAGGCGGTGGGGGTGTTCGGGGGGTGGTGTCTATGGGGGTGATGGGCTGTCCAACCCCATATCCCCTTGGACAACCCCGCAACCCCTTGGAAACCACCCCACCCCCTTCGACACACCCTAGACACCACCACCCCTGGAAATCTTCTACCAACTAAACAACCCCAACTCCTCTAAACAACCCACCAATGGACACCCCCCATTGACAGCACCCCCACCCCTACCCCCTTGGACACCGCGAGACACCCCCACCCCCGGGACACCCCATCCCACTTGGAAACCCACCTCACCCACCTTGACACCACCCCCACCCCATTGGACACCCCCTGAACACCACCACCCCCTTAGACAAGCCCCCCTGGATAGCCCCCCACCCCTCTTGACACCCCAACATGCTTGGATAGCCCACTGACCCACCCTAGGCACCACCCCCACCCCTAGAAACCCTACCCCAATGGACACCCCCCTCACCCCCACACACTTGGACACCACTACCCACTTGGACAACCCCCTTACCCCCCGGACACCACCCCACCCCCTTTAACACCCCCTGAACTCCCCCACCCCCTTTGACAAACCCCTACCCCCTAGACACCCCACCCACTAGACAACCCCCAACCCTTGGACACCCCACCCCCTGGACACCCCCACCCCCATGGAAATCCCCCCACCCAACTCGATAACCCCCCCCCCCCACCTGGAAACCCCCACCCCTAGACACCCCTACACCCTTGGATAGCCCCCTCACCCCCTATAAACTACCTCCACCCCCTAGACACCATCTACCCCCCTTGGAAATCCCCCAAACCCCTGGACACAACCCCTAACCCTTGGACACCACCACCCCCTTGGATAGCCCCCACCCCTGGATAACCCCCCACCCCCTAGACAACTGCCACCCCTGGACATACCCCACCCCTCGAAACCCCCTACATCCTTGGACAACCCCTACCCCTGGACACCAGCCCCCTGGACCCCTAGCCCCTTGGAGATCCCCCTCATTACCCTGGACCCCCCCCCCCCCACCCCCATGGCCACCCATGGACACCGCCCCCATAGATAGCCCCCACCCCATGGACTGCCCCCACCCCATGGACACCCCCCAACCCAACCCCTAGAAAACCCTACCCCCTTGGACAACCCCCTCACCCCCTGGACACCACCCCCATCCCTGGAACCCTACCACCTTGGACAACCCCCACCCCCCTGGACACTACCCCCACCCCCTTGGACACCCTTGGAGACCCCCACCCCCTTGGACATCCCCCACCCCCTGAATACCCCCATCCCCTGGACACCCCCACGCCCCACACACATAAAAGCACACACACACACATGATAGAACACAAAAAAATGTAAACTTGCATGATATAACTTCCATGATTTATTTTACCAGAAAAGAATTTAGTATTGTATAAATGAAAAATATGACATTTACCAAGATAGAAAGAACAGTGATAAAAAAAATAACATCTCAAAACATATGTTTAGAGAATCACGAAAAATTAAAAACGAAACTAACCCGTGTGAGGCTTACTTGAGTGTTGCAAGTAAACCTAATAGATCTATTGATAATAAAGATGATGAATGATGTTATCAAAATGAGGTTGGAGGGAACAACTTTGATGACTCTTTCTTAGGTTTTCCATGCGAGAGAGACGAGTCGCTGGTAGCCCGATCAATGAAAACAGAATGACATAATACGGGGCGCGATAAATCATTTAAATGATTTATCAGGTCGGTTATTTAATAACCAATGTGATAAGATATTTTTTTATGTTTTTAATGTCAGTTATTTTATAACTGACGTAGAACATTATTTATGATGTCAGTGATTTTATAACCGATGTTATAAATGTAATTTTATCATGTCGGTTATTTTATAACCAACATGATAAAGTTCCGAGATTTCATTTATCACATCGATTATAAAATAAGTGACATGATAAAGCACCCAGATTTGATCTTTCACGTCCTTTATATTATAACAAATGGGATAATTCTATTATCAGTATTTTTATGTCAGTTATAAAATAACTGTCGTAAAAAATAGATTATCTTTGATTTATCACGTCGTTTATAAAATAACAGATGTGATAAACCAATTTTTCTAGCTTTTCACATCGGTTATATAGAATCGACGTGAAAAATTCCAATGTGTTAAACGTTTTTTCTACTAGTGATAATAGTATTCTAATGATTTTCCATTACTCTATCATATTAACATAATTTGTTTTATCATCTCTCAATAAAAAGATTCAGATATAAACTACCATCATCATGAAATTATAATCATCTATTAAAAATCAATTATATGACTCTATAAAATAAATATTTTGAGAAATAAAATAAATATAACTTCCTTTTGTAACCTAAAAACCAAGGAAAAATTTTCATTCACCCATCATTTACATTTTGAATTTTGAACTCATTATTTAAAAAATCTACCAATATTAAAAATTATCTGATCAAGAAAATATTATTCCAAACATATATATGATAATAATAAACCTTTGATCATCCTTCTTATTATAATAGATATATTAATTAACTCTTCAACATTGGAATCCATGATTTTGACAATTTTTATCAATCCAAGAGTACTAAACTCTTGTTTCTTAATTCATCACATATATACCATTCTCTAAATGAAAAAATTTTCCTTATCCTAATATATAATAAATACTTCAAATTTCTCAATTTAGTAATGTTGTTCAAGGTCTATATTAAGAAATGTATATTTGACATCTAATGGGAAAACATTGATTTTACTTTGTTCCACTACTTATATAGAATTTCACATATAACCAAAATATCTTTAAGAGAAAAAGTTTCTTTCACATTTATTTATTTATTTAAAAATAAACTTTTTTCACACAAAACACAATTTATTTAGAATAACATTTTATTCTTCATTTATATTTCTTAATCACACTTTGTTAATTATAATCACATTCTTATAATTTATCCTAATACAAATCCTAGATCTAATTCTTATCTATTATTTTTATCTATTTATTTATATCATATATCAAACTCATATCATTTGATAACTATTAAAAATTATGTAACTCCACTTGATCTAAGTGTGTCATTTTATGTATAGAATTCATTATTATTACTTTCTTTGGACTCATTTGATCAATAATGAAGTTTTTTCCTCACATTCTGCCCTAATTTTAAACATCCTATCCATTAATTTTTTTTTTCAAAATTATCATTATAAGTGTTTTTCTCAAAATATTCTATATCCCTTTATTCTATATCTATGTTTCTCACTCTATTAATATTTACTCAAATATTTTATCAATAAATTATTGTAACACATACTCTATAATATTAAAAATTTGACTCTAAATAATCTTACGCAACCTATAACATCTCAGAATGCCCACTCAAAGATTCAGTGTTGAAATCATAAACATTACATTTAAATATTTGAAACTGTTGATGGTGAACCAATATTTTCCATCCAAAATAGAAAATATAAAAATTAAATAATAGATCAATTACATTATCAAGAACCTCATAGGTTTATAGTTTTATATAATTTAAGTAAACTCTTACATAACCAATACCCATGTTTATAACTTATCATTTTTACTTAA
Source organism: Viscum album (assembly GCA_963277665.1). Classification (NCBI taxonomy): domain Eukaryota; kingdom Viridiplantae; phylum Streptophyta; class Magnoliopsida; order Santalales; family Viscaceae; genus Viscum; species Viscum album. The sequence goes on from OY728137.1 coordinate 421,193,823, forward strand.
CCCATATTTTACTATTTCACATAAATTCATCGTAATTATCCATATGAAATCATTTTAAACATAAATAATTAATCTAAATTTGTGATAACATGGGGAAAATGAAACATAATAAATATGATCTCAAATTCTTGATAAGGGTAAAAATTAATATTCAAAATTGAATTACATTTATGTTTATAATAAATGAATAAATTTATGATGGAATAATCCATGTTCTTAAGAGAATACTAAAATAACATACACCTTTCAATAACTACATCATTAATCATGAAATATAGAAAAATTCTTTATCATGATGAAATATTTATAGCAATAAATAATCATGATCTATGTAATATCAACCTTGATCGAAGGTAACATTATAAACCCATGGAAAACATAATTAACATATTTGTATATTAGAAAATCATAATCATAGAACCATTATAGAATCCTCACAATATTAATAAACATAACTTCAACTTCCAATTCAATTATATAGAGAACATAATCATTACCCAATGCATTAGATTTTTATTTGAGAACACCCATCCAATATGAGATATTAGGCTCACCCAGTGCGATCAAAGAACCCCCATAATATAATCTATATTGGGATACCCTGACATATCTGGGTTCACCCCTCATATAAAAATATCCAAGATCGCTAGATAAAGTATAGATCATTAATTTAATCATAAAAATAAAATAAATACCCATTATTCCTTTTATAACTTGATTAACCTATAGAAAATAAATGGGTTTCATGTAAATATCATAGAAAAATGATTAACTTGTGGAAATAAAACTAGTTAAATAACAACCCAAATGAAACATTATTAAACCCTTGAAAAGAAACAGTTTCCTTCACAATCTCTTTAAGCTTGATTAAATCATGGAAAATAAATTGTTTCTATAAGAAACTACATGAAACATGATTAACCCATTGAAAATAAATAGGTTACATCACAAATAATTTGAAACATGATTAGACTTTGGAAATGAAATAAATTGGGTAAAAAAATATTTGAATTATTATTAACTTATGGAAATAAAATGGGTTCCATAATATTCAATTTTAAAAAATAATAATACATACAATTAAATAATGAGGATGATATCATTATAAAATTTATATATTTAATCGTATGGAAGAACAATGTTTATTGATGTTGATGAATGGAAATACCCTTATAAGAGAATTAATATAATTTTGTGAAAAATACACTTTTAATTTATAAAATAATTTTTAAATACTAAAAAATCACAAATTTTTTGAAGATCATTTTCTTTGAAAATAACCATGGAAACATATAAAGGATGCTTTAAGATCATCTAAAAAACTTCTTATAGAAAATATCATTTCAATTTTAATTTTTTTAACACATAAATCATTTTGAAAATACTTTTCATTTAAAATGGAAATTAAAACATATAAAAGAATCTTAATAGAAAATAATGGTAAATATGGAATTGAAACCTAATCATTATATACTTGTTAATAAATATTCCCTTTAAATTTTTGGTAGAATAGAAATAGGGAATTATTTAGAAAATGAAAAGAAGATTCATTTCAATTTTTTTAAATATATAAAAATGGGGAAATTTTCTATAATAAATTAGTTGAATAATTTTTTAAAATATTATTGAATTTTTTTAGAAAACAAGGGTTTGAAAAAAATGGTTTTCAACCAAAGGTAAAAATAAATATGATTTTTCTTGAAAACATTCTTTTGATCACCTTATTAAATATAGGAAAAAAGGGAAACCTTGTATTATAATGAAATATCATGAGTATATGAAAATTCATGTTTTTCTAGAGATATGGATTGTAATATTTTATTATCATAAGAATAACGATAAATAATCCCGATTAACGATGAGATAGTGTCATAAAACTCTTACCACATTGGTAACTTTTGTACATTAAACCCCTTGAAAAAAGATAATCATATGGATGTGTAAATCCAAATAATTAAAAATATAATAATCAAAAATAAATTAATTTTAATTATATACAACACATAAGATAAACATGTGGTGAATATGGTATGCATTTTAATGAAAATAAAATTGATACAAAATCCCTTATCTCGATCCCATACTTTCATTGTATGTCCTTTATCTCATGTATGATAATATTCAATAAATTAATTGATTAATTATACACAGTTAACATGTTTAAAGACTTATAATTGAATAAATTATTTTATTTATTTATAATTACATATTCAAATTCATAATTTATTAATTCCACATTATATGTTTTGAGGACATTCAATTATATTTTAAAACTGGCTTCAGCGTGTTTACCGTGGTAAAAAATGTGGTTTTTTAAACATATAAAGAATAATAATCATGATATAATAATAAAATTTATTCATAAATTATACTTTTAAAATCAATCATGAAAATTTATTATAAAAAAGAACTACGTTATGATTAGGGATATGGTAGGCCGTACATACACATGACCAACGTTTCAATTTTTCAATGATTATTATAGAAAGATGTTATTTATTATTTTATATTAAAATTATAATCATAATATAATAAACACAATATTATTTATTTAATTATAATTATATATATCATCTTTATGATGTTATCATGATAAAATTATCAAATCACATCATGAAGGCGATAGTCCACACGTACACGAACACCGTTATCATTTTTCTATGTAAGAATGAAAATGATATATTATATTTTCGGAATGATAAATAGTTCATTAATATAATTATTATTTCGTGTATATATTATATATTAATTTAATATATCCTTATTACCTTACATGTAATTTTTTTGAAAAAAAATGAATCATATCGCTTGGTGAGGCGGTGGATCATTGTACACATAAGAGATGTTATCATATACCCCAAATAATAGAATGTAAGTAGGTAAATCTAATATAATAACAATATAAGTATAAATATGGTATATATATATAACATATATAATTTTAATCCATCATTATATAAATCGATGAGAGGAAATGATGGAAAACAAATGACATCGGTTTGAGAGGTGGTAGTTCGATGTACCTACATGTTTTGATTTAATATCCCATTTCATAAAAGAGAAGACAGAATTAGTCAATTAAATTAAAAAAATAACATACTTGTATATATAATATAACTATTTTATTATAATATATTATATTAATAAATTTTTAACGATGTGTAAGAAGAAATAAAAAAATGCATAGTTAGGAATTTTACCGATTCTTGGACAACAATTTTTGGCATATACCTAATGTATTCATATAATTAAATTATAACAGAGAAAAAGGACTCTAGGATAAGGGTAGGGATTTTTTATGTTATTTGGGTAGTTATTTAACAATACAAAATGGTTTTAAGGTTTGAAGACGGGAGGAGAGGGTGGAATTTTTTAAGTAAGGTGAGTGGCACAATGGTAATTTTTTTAATGAAAATGGGGTACCCACATTTTCACATTCTAAATGGCTCAAAGATAAAACATTATATATAATTAGACACTATAAGGTATAAATATGTCCATATAATAGATTTTTGACATGGTTTATTCTATTTTGATCCTTATATGTTTTGTTTAACCCCATGGTAAACCAATTTTTACCATAACCATGTTAATTAATTTTACTACTATAACTATTCATTATGGTAAAAAATTATTTTGAACCATTTATAAAATATAAATTATTATGATTCGAAATATTCAATAAATTTTAACAAATTCCCTTCAAAATTGTTCTATAATTTAATTTAAAATTAATCTAGTAGAGGAGACAAAAAAAGTTTTTTCAAGAGGTGTAAGTTTTACGAAAAAGATGATTATATATTTGATTTATAAATAATAATATTTATTATATGAATATAAATTAATATTTATTGATATATATTCTATAAAATTCAACTAAATGATTGTTAATTTGGGGTTATTAATTAATTAAAATGGAGAAACATTATCCACCTTAAAACAGTACTCACCAAAAACCTGTTTTTAAACCCACAAATTTACTTATACTAAAATCGAAAATAAAGATGAATATAAATTACCTAAATAGATTAAATAAAAAATAATTATTTTTTATTTACATTAAATTATATTCAAAATGAAATGGTACTTTAAAATTAATTAATTTATTGAAAATAAATAGCATTTTTACAACAATCATTATCTTTAACTATTTAGTATAAAAAAATATTCTCAGAAAAATTATAAAATATAATCTCAATATAATTTTTATATTACTATTTTAAAAAATAATTTAATTTTATAAAATACATTTTATAAATGTTTTAAATTTTAATTATAATATTTTCTCCAAAAAATAAATATTCTTTTTGGAAAACATAATTGGAAGAATAAAGTCACTATACTAGAAATGGATTTATTATTTCATGTGAATTTGTCAATAATTTATATTGAGTGGTATATATATATATATATCATAATTTAGTTAATACTATTCGTACCCTCTAATTTAATGTCCATGTTATAATAGTTATATATTTTACATGTCATTTAAGCTTGGTGCTGCATGTCAAATATAATATTATGCATAATGTTATTCCTTTAAAATATTTGGGTGTTACATAACCATTTAATAAGTGAATTTATTCCTTTCACCCCAAATAGTATCCCTAAAAATTAACTTCACATCCCTAACATTTAAAAATCATGGGTCTCTTCAATAGTGACCCAGACTTTTTATACAAAGTTATTTCATCTATATAGATGAAAATTCATTACTTAATATTTCTATCCTTGCTAATTTTTTTGGGTATAGTATCTTTGGAAATGTGGAAACAAAAACATGTAGTTTATAAAATATCTATAAAATCACATATATATTTAATAATAACAATCAACATTATTATACGTATCATACTTCATACACTTTTTCATAACATGGGGAGAGGAAACATAATAATGTTGAGCTCAACTGATGAGTAAGAGAATAATAGCAGATATCAATTATCATATAAGAATGAAATTAGTATAAGGGTATAAGAACATGATATTATATTTTAAAAAACATTCCCTATATATCAATGATTATAATCTTAATTCATGGTATAAATCTTGGAATCTTATAAAATATGAATCATAAGGGAATCAAAGAACATGAAATATGAGGTCATAATATAGAGAGAGTAAATATAACTGTGTTATACATATAGGAATAGAGAATCATTTACATAGTAGTAAAGGCTCATTTATAAGGCTATCATAGTGGAATGGTTTCACTCCCTAAACCACAATAGTAGTCATGGTTCACTCCAATGAATATCTTAGTGGAAAGATTCCCTTTCTAAATTATGTTCACTACCTATTCTAGTCCTTTTTATCTAATGAGATAACAATATTTTCACAAATAAATGGAGGGATATAATGGTACCATAAATGAAAATCATAAAAATGTGGGACATAATATTATAAACCATTCATCATATTATAACCAATGAGAATAAATGAATTTTATAAATATTTTATCATACCAAAACCTGTGGAAAATAAATGGGCTTCAAAAACATTTCATCACAACATAACCCATGTAAAAGAAATGGGTCTTATTAACATTTCATATATTTATCATAAAAAATCATCCAAATAATGAATAATTATGAAACTATTAGATCATATATCCATTATATCATAAGTAACGTCAAATAATGTCATCTTAGATAGAAAATTATTTTTAAATATCAATTTGAATAATTCTTGATGAATGTTAACTTTCCATTTCAATTTTTTTTAAAATCATCATAATTATTATATAATAAATTACAATTGAAAATAACTTAGTAAAAATTTAAGGGAAGTTTATGTGAAAACTTTATTCTTGAAAATGGGAAAATACATTATGTCGTATAAGTTAAATAAAATTCCATCCATATTTTTGTTGAAAAATTCCCAATGTACCTTTTTTGGAAAATGAGAAACAGTCATCTTAAACAATTTTTTATAAAGTAAAAAATGGGTAAAAACAACATTAAAGAATAAAAGTATATTAGTAATTTTGTTTTTCATAACATTTATATGGAAGAGAAATATTCACCATCTGTGAATTAAACATAACCAGTCACGAATGATGATGAGATTCTAAGATAAACCCTTACCTGAAGTTCTTCTTTATTTGAAAGTTATCTAACAATATGTATAATTAATTTAAATTGATTATACTTCTATATTAATGAATGTTTTATTATTTTAATACCATATAGGATCCCTTTATAAAATTTAATCACCCCCTTTTATCTATAATCATTTATTAAAATCATCATTACCTTGTATAAACTATTTCATATATCTTGAGAATATCAGTTCACTAGTTCTATTCCTTTTAAATTTATCATTGTTGATTAATCTAAATAATATTGATAATTACATAAATATAATATATATTCACTATATAAATATATAGTCATCCATGAATGTTTTAGTTAAGAAATTTAATTAAACTGTTCATGGATATTGTAGGTCATATGTATGCCTGAACGTTGTTTTCATTTTTTTGATGAATAGAAAGAAATATGGATTAGTATTAATTCAGCATTAAATGATAATTACTAAATAATTTATATCATATATATTAATGAAATAATATTTCATTACTTTCCAAGTAAAATATAAATGGAAAATGAACTGCATCACTTCATGGAGGTGGTAGTCCACATGTCTGCACGAATAAAGTTATCATTTCCCAAATGATAGGATGGTATGTAGTTATATGTTATATCATGATTCTAGATGTATGATAATACCATAGATATTTTATATAAAAATTAAACCCATAATAAAAACCATCCATAGAAATATGTGATGGAAAATGAATTGTATTCTACATTGAGATGGTAAGCCATAAACACGCACGAGAAATACATTAACTTCCCAATTGATGGGAAAGATGGTGTATAATGGTGTCTCAAAAATAATAATTACATTAAATAATATTTTCGATATATAAGTTATTATTTTATATTTAGTTATTGAAACTAAATGAGTATAAAGGAAAGCGATCAGTTCCGATGGTTACCTCTTCATTGAAACTAATCCTTTTGATATACTATAAAAACTTCCTGGGATGGCCTTTTGGGTATAAAATAATCTCAAGAATGTGTCTAGGGAAGATGAAAAGAAATTTTTTTAACATTTTGGTCAAGTTTAAGGATTAAAATTTTGTAATAATATAGGGGAGGAGGTTTTGTTTTATAATTGAGGTGAGGAGCACTTTTAGATTTTTCAAAAAAAAATGTAAAAAATTCATTATCAATCCAAATGTTTAAAATGGACTATAAATAAACTATTTAGTAAATTTTTTACCATATATTAGCCCCCATATTTCCTATTTTAAAATTTTATGAATTTAAATTAATTTAATAAATTAATATTCTCAAAAAATATCATTACTGTTAGTTTAAACACTATTAAGATAATGTCACTTAAAATATATAAATATAATGTTTAAATTAAAATATAATCTATTAAAACATCATTAATATGTTATATAAACCTATAAAAATCATGTAAAAAATTAAATCACTAAAATTCTATTTATTTTATCCTTTTTAAAACCATTTATTTTATTTATTTATTAATTGCTGAAATGCTACATTAGTTTTGTACAAGACTTTATGGTAATTAAGTGATTGAAAAAATAAGAATTAAATTTATGTCAGGAAAATAATTCCTTTATTAGAAAAATTCTTATTAATATTCATTAATAATCAACTTATTCCATATTTGACACATCAGAGAGATTAATATTAAAGAGAGTGACATTTTGTATCTTTCTTTGATTTAAATAATATATAAGTTATTTTCCTGGAATAATGTACACTAAATAACTCATTTTATTTCCTATGGTTATGAGGGAGTCCTTTCATTCATCCCATAAATATTATACATGTTTTTTACTATGTTTTTACCCTTTCGATGTGTTTTAACCCTTCACAAACCCTTTTCCAAATGTACCGTGACAATAAGGTTTTTTACACATTCTGGGTCACTATAGTTTATACAAATCGACTGATTTGAAATACATGTAACTGGATGAAATTACCAACTATATACTAGTCAATGGTATAAATATGATATTTTATAAATTTTACAACATTTCATAAAATATTATTTATTTTCAAATATCATTAATGTAAATTATAAGAACTATTCATTACATTTACTTCAATAACATAAAGCAAAAATGTAAAATTTTAATAAAATATTTTAATAAATCTAAAACATGTCATATTAATTTATAAAATATAAGTATCAAATTAACTATCTCAAATTATAATAAATTATAATATTTTAAATATTATTTAATTTATTTTCTTAATAAGTTTTTAATTATTGTCTCATCATTGTATAAGAATTTATGGTGTTTTATTTATTCCTAAAATTAAGTAACTATCATGAATAAAATATTTTATTCTCTAAATTTTCTTTTATATTCATTCAACTTGTATTTTAACTCATATGTATGTCATTAAAACATACATAATGTTTTTTTTTAATTTTCCGACCTTGCGTGAGAATTTCACAAGAATCTTGATAAAGCACGTGTTATATAAATCCAAATTTCATGTATAGACAAAATAAAAAAATATACAATACTTAAAATTTAATTAAAATGACAATGAAATATTTATTCCATCTCAAATAGTATCATTAGGGTATGAAATTTGACCATCCCAGCACTTTGTAAGCTCTGCATCTGCACTAAAAATGTTTTCCATGTTTATAATGATATAAATTCTTATATATATATATATATATATATATATATATGTATATTAAATAAATTATCATGATATTATTATTATTTTTTCATTATTTATTCATTCTATTGGTTTAAAAAAATATTATTTTTATTCCTTGGTGATATTATATAAGATAATATATTTCATAAAACCATATTTTTTTTATTATTCAGTAAAAATGTGATTTTTTCATAAAAATGTAAAAGAATAAACCTAAGATAAATTTTACTTATTGAAAAAAATAATCATTTTATGAAATTAAATTCTTTTAAGTGACTGAAATTAATTTTAATATTAAAGTGTAAAACACAAAGAAAACCAAATTTAAAAAAAAAGATTTTAAGCATAAAATTTTTATTATAAAATATATTATAGTGAAATTACATTTTTCATAATAAAATACAACTCATTTCAATATGAGGCCTTTTTAAAAACAAAGTGGTACTTTGTAACTATTTGTAAAAATAGAATATTAAATAGAATTATACCTTTTTCAGTAGTCACTAAGAAATCATTCTTTCAATAAAATGACAAAAAATAAACAATAACGCTAATTTTTTATGTTTATTTCAAAAATTATATTTTTTATTAATAGTGCATAAATTAAATATAATTTTTTCCCAAAAAATGAAATAAAATCATTTCTAAAGAGTGAATTTCTTGGGCATAAAATAAATTAACTAATAATTTAGAGATTAATTAATAAGAATTTATCAATATAAGTATAATGATTAGTATATATATATATATATATCAAAATTTATTTAATCATATTCATTCCCTCTCATTTAATGCTTATTTTATTACAATCACAATATATAATATTATTTAAATAGTGTATTGTGGTTCGTTTAAACTCAGTGTTGCATGTAAAAAAATATATTGAGGAGAGAGATTTTTTTAAAAAGTGAAATATTTTATAAAATCTAGAAGTGATTTATTCTCCTCCTTTAATAAATTATATATTACCTATTTGAGCTTATTCTCAGTAATCAAAAGTTTGATATTGAAAATTCCATTGTTGAAAACCCATTTCATAAAGAGGGTCAATAAAGCATCCTCTTGAAATGAAATAAGGGGAAGAAAGTATATCAAATAGAAAAACACATAGTAGGTTTATAGGTAGGAGAACATTTGTCTAATGTAGAAACATGGATATATAAGGAAAACCTAACTTCTAAAAGCTATTGTAGAGTGAATGAAAACATATCAAAGAGAAATATAACAAACAAAAAACAATAAATCTTTTATTATTTAAATGTAAAATGTTTTATTTTTATAAAAGTTGATGGATAATTGTTTTTCAAGAACGTTTTTCTAATTTTTAGGAATTATTTATAATCTAAACTAATAACATAAGGAAATATACTTACTTATCGAGAATAATTTCATTATTTAATCATTTTACACCACAAACTCTTATTTTTCCTCCATATTATGAGTATTAAAATGATTTTTTATACCTAAAGTTGTAAAATAAAATTATAATAGATCATATAATCCACAAAATTTTAACCTTTTATATCTATAATCATTAACAGTTTACTAGAACCATAATGTTTAGAAACAGATAAAATAATTTTCAAAATTAATAACCCGTTATAGAAATATAATGAAATTTAATTTAAAAAATTCAATTGTAATAACAAGAGTTAATCATTGAACATTCAATAAAAAACTAACAAAAAATTTCCTAAAAAATATTCCATAGTAAGATTTAATCATAAAAATTAGAAGGGGTTTTGATCACATAGTGTTTATAAATAAACTTTTTGTTTATCTCAAAATAACATAAATCACTCTTAATGTATCATACGGAAAATTTAATTTCCAAAATCAAATAATCAACAAGATATTTTAATCATTTCAATGAATAACATTAGTCACTATATTACATAATAATAACATATATGCTTCCAAAATATAATTCAACAATTATTTATCAAATAAAATCCAATTTTTATATGAATAACAAAATCCTATAAGGTTCCAAAAATATTGAACTTCTTAAGAAATAAAATTAAGCAATTAATTACCAAATAAACTTTCAATCCCATTATTATCAACACGTAAAATCATATGTCCTTAAAATAATGACAATTTATATATTTATAATCATTAAATCAGAAACAAAATTTATTACTAAACGATACATTATGTTGGCTAGTTGTAGGAGTCGTTTCATTTTATCACATCGATTTTGGGTTCAAGACTCACATCATTTCCAGTTTTCCCCGGTTAACCTTTTAAACAAATATTAATAGAATTCTTATAACATCATGATATGTATTCTTAACATCCTTAAAATTTACCTCAATCAACATAGATCATATTATCTATAATGGTTATAAATAAATTTAATCATTTTAAATTATAATCCATTATAAAATAACGATTCATTAAAATATTATTTGATACAAATACTTTAACCGAATAAAACACCCCTACAAATTTTATTAGTTACATTAAAAATACATCACTTAAAATGTAAAAAGTGTTTTTATGAATTTGAACATATGATCACCATTAACCTCATAAACCCATGATGGGGTCCATCAATCTTATGTTAATAATATATGAAGTCATATATTATTTCCAAATTTAACATAATACTTAGAGAATTCATGATTCTTATACCAAATTATCATTTATATATTTCTTGAATCCAAATATATAATCACTTCTTCTTTTTCATGTCATATATTGGTATATCATAGGTCCTTACATGGTCTAGGAGTTACCATTTAGAATAGTAAATTTACATAGTTATTACATAGGTTCCCCTCATATAATACATTGAATTCCTTAGAAATTATTATTTTTATTACCATTATTTCAAAACATAAATAATATTCCCCTCTCCTTTGAGATATTATTCTAGGACTTATTTAAAACATAATTATGTGAATAAAATTTAAAATTCTTACATCCTTGATCATTTCTACATTAACTTCTATAAAATAATATTTTATTCTTATTTTACATGATGTGAATCTTATCAGTTTTTATTCTATTAATTACATATCATGATAGATAATTAAGTATAATCATTGTGTTTCTTATTATATTTTCAATACCATTAAATTAATTTAGAGAATAATCATGTCATTTTTAATCACATTCGTTGTTATCACGGTGTCTTCTGGTTCCAACCATTTACTAAAATCAAAAAGAATATTGTAAGAAACTATATTCATGGTGAAAAAACATGGATATGGGAGATAAATATTCCCTAGTGGAAAATGCATCTATCATGATGTATTCTGGTTATCACTAATTGTTGTCATAACATTTTCATTATAAAATAACCTATTTAAATAAATGGGTTTTATAAACATTTCATCAAAACATAACCCATGATAAAGACATTGGCTTCACAAACATTTCGTCTTTTCTATATAAACATAAACCATCATGAGAAAGAATAAAGATGGTACCATAGGTTAATATACATAGTAAATAATAATTATCATAAAATAATTTCATATTGTATGGAATATTATTTTTAAATATCATTTGGAATTATTCTTGAGGAAAATATCATTTCTATTTGGATATCATTATTTTAAAAAAATTATATTATAAAGGAACAAATTTTTTTTGAAAAGAATATTTTAAAATTGTAATGCAAGAATTAAATAAAAATTTATTCACTATGGAGGGAAAACCCTTTCATTACATATAATTTAAAAAACACCCCTTCCATATTTTTTTTCCAAAAAGTCACAATGTACCATGTCTGGAAAATCAAAAAATGCCCACAAAACATTTTATTAATTGTAAATCATGGGTAATGATGAAATTAAAAAATCATAGTATAATGGTAAAAATATTTTTAATTTTATTTTATTAAACATTTATATGGCCGATAAATATTCCTCAGTGGTTACTGAATCATAAACAATATAAAATATTGATTATTTTTTGAAACAAACACTTACACCGAGTTTAAATTTCATTAAATGTACTATAAAAAACTATATAATAAATTGAAATTTACTATAATTTTATAGTAGAGTCATTTTCATACTTAAAATATCATATATTATGCATTTATATACATTCAACATCCCATTTTAACAATAATGTTCTATTAAAATCATTTTTTCAGGGTGTTAACTGCTTCATTTATCATGAGTTATTCAGTTCACTTGTTTTGGTACTTAAAAATTTATCTTGTTTCCATCATATCCAAAATATTTATAATTATATAAATATCATTAATATTCATTATATAGAAATATATTATCATCCCTAAAATATATATTTATAAAAAATAATTACATAGTTCATGGAAACAACACATCGGTCGTACACAGGGAAAATATTTTCATTTTTTGATGTACGGAATGATAGAAGGATAAATATTAATTCAATATTATAGGATAATTATATTATCATATATATCATATATATAAATATATATATATCAAATTCCACCTCTTTACCAACCAATTATAATATAAAAAATGAATGACGTTGCTTCATGGAGGTCGTAGTGCAGACGTACGCATGAACGACAATAACATTTACCAATGAATAAAATGTTAAGTAGTTTTTTGTGACAATATAATACCAAAAGTATAATTATTTCATAAATATATTATATAAAAATTAATCCTCTTATAATACCCATCCTTAAAATATGTAGATGAAAAATTAATTGTATCGCTACAAGAAAACGATAATCCATATGTATGCAAAAGTGATTCGTTAACTTCTCGTTTATATGAATGAGGGAGTATAATGGAATTATTAGAAATATAATAAAAATTAATAATATCAAAGATATTGAATATATTATTTTATTATAAATAACATTTATTTATAGGTGTTAAATAATAGTAGAAAAGAATGTGACCGGTTAAGGTGATTACCTCTTCTTTGAAAATAATCCGTTAGAACTTGTCTAAAGGGGTCTAGGGTTGGACTTTAAGATAGTCAATAATATCTATGATGTGTATAGTGATGTTTTTAGGTGAAATTGGTATATTTTTATAGATATATAAGGGTCAAAGTTTTGAAAATAACTGAGGTTAGTTGTTGCATTTTATAATTGAGGTGAGGAGAACATTTAGAATTAAACAAAATAATAATTTATAAAAAATTCATTCTCAATCCACATAGTAAAAAGTTGAAAATTAATGGATATGGAATAAAATATTATAGAATATATTATCCCATTTATTCTATTTATTTGTTTATTAATTTTAAATTTTTACATTTTTTCATTAATTTAGTAAAATATTATCCTCAGAAAATATCATTATTTTCAATTTAGGAAATATTCATTTAAATTTACATAAAAGAAAGAAAGAAAGATTTTATTTTTGAATATAATCCTTTAACACAACTCTAATATTATATATTAACCTGTAAAATTTATGTCACACATTAACTCACTCAAATTATATTTCATTTTTAATTTTTGAAATCTTTTATTAGTTTTTTTATTAATTTATGAAATACTACATCACGTTCAATAAAACTTTACTATAATTTAATAATTATTAAAATTGTAAATAAATATCTATAATGAAAATAATACTATCATTAAAAAAAATTAATCTTAATATTTATTCATAATTATTTTTCCTTTTGTGAATACATAATATATATTATATCAAATGAGAGATAAATTTTGTAACTTTGTTAGATTTAGATAATATATAAGTCATTTATAGGGAAACGTTTCCATTAAAAAAGTGATTATCCATAAAAATATGTTTAATTTCTAATTTCCTTCATCAAATAAATATCAAACATGTTTTTTACTATCTTTTTAGCATTATATGTTGACCTTAACTCTTCATTAAACCATTTCATACTTACATGGACAAAAATAATTTTCACACATTATATGTCATTAGAGTTACTATAAATAGAATAATGCCCAATAAATGTTCCATGATTTATATTATAAACTACATCCTGGTCACATCATTGATCTTAATACTTTTAAGAATTTTTTATCATTAGTAAATTATTATTTATTTTAAAATATCAATAATGTCAATTTTTATAACTTATTAATAATTTTAATTTAATACAACCATGAAAACATGTAAAATTCAAAACCTATATTTTAATAAATCCCAAAAATGTATTATTCATCACAAATTTTTTCGATCCCATTTATTTTCTATAATTATACTACATTTAATATTTTTAATATCATTTATTTTAATTTCACCATTAATTTTATAATTATCATGTCAGTATTCCAAAAGATTTTTTGGTATTTAATTAATCCCTAAAAATGAATTACTATAATGAGAAAATGTGTTTTATTCTCAAAATATCTATTTAGATTCATTTACTACGTATTTTCACTCATATGTAGGTCATGAAAACATACTTAATATGATATTTTGGCTTTTCGGACCTTACACAAGAATTGCAAAAGCATTTGTATAAGCCATATGTTATATAAATAAAAGATACACATATAACCATAAAAATAATCTATATTACATTATATTTAAAAACCATACCTATCATGGACTTGTTTCATCACAAATAATATCTTTAGAGAACGTAATGTGACTTTTCCATCATTGTACAATCTATACATCGACACTAATTTTTTTCTTATTTATCATGGAATAAATTATAATTTATGTATATATATATATATTGGAGATTATTTTGTATGATATTTGTAATATTTTATAATTCTTGATTCATTTGACTAAATTAAAATATTTTTTATTCCTAGGCGATATCATAAAATATACTGTATTTCATAAAAAACTATATTTAATTTACTTAACAACCAAAATTTAACTTCTACATAATATATTTAAAAATCATCTAAGGGTAAATTTTACATGATGAGTTCGATTTTTTTATTTATTCAAACACAATTCTTAGAAATGATAATGGTTAATTTGAATATAAATGTGTAAAAAGAAATGAAAATCAGATTTTAGATAAAATGCTATTTAAATATAAACATATTTTCATTCAAAATTCATTATTTAAATAAATTATAATGAAATTAATTTATCCATAATATTACATAACTAATTTTACACTAATACTACCTAAAAAATGTTTTTCTTTGTAAATGTTTGAAATTAAAATAATATTTGTATTAAATTTCATTAGTTTTCACTATTAATTGAAAATTCAATTTTTTGAAAATTCCCAGAATTATGCCTAATATACATTGGATAGGTTGATTTTAAAAATGATATTACTTTTATTAAATAAAATTTTAAAAGGTAAAAAAATAATTATAATATTTTCTAAGAAAATAAATAAAATCATTTTTGTAGAATACGTATTTCTAGTGGATAAAATAACTTTATTAAAAATTGAGGGATTAATTACTAAGAATTTATTAATATATTATTTTTTATTAGTATATATAAAAATCTTTCAGAAATTATTTAATTATATTCATACAATCCAATTTAATAGCTAGGTTATAACTATTATATGAAATAATTATATTTTAATAGAGTATTATTGTTTTTTAAAACTCTATGTTGTGTAAAATTCAAGGAGTCGAAGAAACAAAATTATTTATAGGGAAATATTTTTTTAAATTTTGATGTATTAAATTAACTCTTTGTTGATAATAATACATTTACGTCTAAATATTGAAAATTATATTAATACCTTCTTAATCCCATACTACATCCCATATAGAGTCTTTTCCATTCTAAGACACACAAAATATCTAATTGTGATAGAGTCTGATGTCTATAACATTTCCTTCAAGTGATTCTCTTGTAAGTCAATTTTATTATGAATCAAAAATTACACATTAATCATTACTTATTATGTATTCTAAACTATAATACTTTTTTGTAGATTCTTCACTACTGACACTGGATCTTTATCCCATTCTTCTTGATATAATCCAAAAAATGTAATTTTAATGATATTTGGGAAATTACAATTTTATAAATTTTATATTTTCAATACATGAATCTTATAAAATATTACAAACAAGAACACATATCTTGGTAACCAGATTCCTTAGCCGGATTTGACATAGCAGGAAGGGAATTCCCGATCCCTGCCAGTTGGTGACTAGAACATGGAAATATGTATGAAAAAAGAGGGAATGAGTTTTCTAATAAAATATAATAAGCTAAAAGATAAAATTACACATGATCAATATTATAGAATGGTGATAGTGTGAGAAAAAATAGGTAAAAATATTCATGGAAATATGGATAAAAATCCCAAATGGAACCATAAAATTATCTAGAAAATATTTAAGAAACTCTTATATGGAAAGTGAATACCAGATCCTCTAGTAACAATCATCACTTCATGGTACCAATGATCAGGAACATCCATCAACTCTAAGTGTCAGATTCCCTTCCCTTGGAACATGTATAATAAAATCAAAAAATGATTTAAGGAAAATTTACGGTGTGATCTATAAATCCCCATTGGGTCTCACCAATTTTTTGATAAACAATGCCCTAACAAATAAACTAATAATTCATTCATTTAAAATGAAAAAAGGTGTGATATTTCATTCATATATTTTAAAAAAACATGATTTCACATTCAAATAGATAGAAGAGAAATATATAAATTGTATTAAAGGAACATTTAAAAAAAACAATAATATTAAGCAGTTAACATGAAATAAACAGTTCAATAATCACCGGCTTATATAATCAAGTCAAAAAATCATAAGACCATGTATAACCTTCCAAAATTTTGTTACTCATAGTAACAGGACCCTCAGACATCTCATAATGATCTCATATCAAGATAGTTGTAAACATTCAAATCAATCAACACCTCAATTGGAAAACCCTAATAGGCCATACACACCCCCATAGAGGAACCCTCTCAGGTGTTCATGCCAGAATTGTTAAGTAAATGTTTTCATCATCAATCCATTGAAATGGAGTCTAGGTCCTAGAGCGACTATACAAGTTACCACTAAATATATTGTATAACATTTTCCTTAAAAATTTAATTAATCAAACATGATAAAATAAAATATTTGAAATTAATTCAAATTAAAATTGGTTTATTTTCAGTTATTAACAGGCCTTTACCATTTGAAAAGTAAATTTAAATATTGAATCAATTCATTTAATTCAAATCATCCCTAACATTATGAAATTTTTCTTAAATTCAACATCAAATAAATTTATTAAAAAAGATATAATCATGCAAACATTTTCCAAAAATCTTCCCCACATTTCAATTCCATTAAAATTTTGGATTTATCTCATCAGTTTCCATGCATGTTCAAATCATCCATCATTTCCTATAAAATCGGGGTTTTTAAATCCATTAAAATCTAATTTGAATTTATTCAGAATAATTCCATTTCGATAATAGGGTAAAATATCATGGAATGACCGACTATTTATCACATGGTTAAATATAACACTCACAACGGAATCTCTAAAAAAGAACAAGGTGAAAGATATAAAAAAATGTAACCTAAAATGAAGATAAAATTATTTCGATCCATTAATAACATGATGATCCATAAGTCTCAAAAGAGGATATAA
The DNA here is from genome assembly GCA_963277665.1 of Viscum album. NCBI lineage: Eukaryota > Viridiplantae > Streptophyta > Magnoliopsida > Santalales > Viscaceae > Viscum > Viscum album. Next base: position 421,212,052 of record OY728137.1, read on the forward strand.
AGAAAGATCTGAAAAAACCACATGAGAGGATATCCACTTACTAGTAAGTGATTCAACATGATCAATAATGCTTTGATCCACCAAGAAAAGGGTTTAGGTTATCAAAATACCAATTAGATGCCATCGAAGACCAAGGATATGATTTAGGGTAAAAATATATTTATTATGGGTTGAAATAGATTATTTATAAATTTTAATAAATTTTATGGGTGAATTAAAATAAGCATGAATGGTTTACTACCTAGGGTAACATGGTTAGATAGATCGTTCACCCATAATATGTGCCTTGTGGGTTTGGTGCATGGATTCTTTTAAGAGGGAACACATTTTATCAAATATTGTTCCAAGTGTATAAATACAAATTTTTTGAGGTTTTCACAGCTCAAAGTGGGGTTTCATATGATATATATAAACCATACTCCCACTTCCACTGGCTCACAATAGGGTGCACATATTGTTTGGCCAAAACATAACTGTTTTATTTGATTGTGCGCCAAACATGAAAAACCCCTTGTGCTTTCAAAATTTTATAGATTCTCCTGGAATTACCCCAAAACAAGAGTCAAATTAAAGGATATCAAATTAAGGGTCAAGAAATAACTAAAATAAGGTAACAATATGTTACAACCTCCCCACTGTACGCAATTTATATCCCAATAAATACTATAGAAAAGATTCCATGTCAAAAAGATGAGGCTACTTCTCTCTCATTAGTGCCTCATGCTCTCAAGTATCATGCTAATCAGAACTATACTAACATAGCACATATACAAATGTAATCATCCTCACATGATGTAACTTTTTCATATAATCAAAATTCCTTATTGGATTATTATTCAAGGATAAATCTACCTCAACATCAAATCCTTCCCATCTCAAGATAAAATATGGGTCAAAAATATACTTATGAGGCTACAATACATGGAAAAAAACTATGTATCAAAATCAATTGTGGTGGCAGTAAAAAACTTTATTCCACTCCCCCCCTCAATAACCAAAAAAGTTCCAACAAATTGTTATTCAATCTTCCAATGCTTCCCAAATATTGATGACCCAAACGATGTGAAAATATCAAAAAAATATGGTCCCTAACTGAAAACTCCAAAGTTCATCTATGATGGTCACTATAAGAATTGTATTGGATCTTCTTCATTAAAATTATACGAATAATAAACTAAATAGTAATTTCCATTTCTAGGAGATAACTCTATAGAACCAATGAATTTTTACCAATCATTGACCAACATAGAATATATTTACAAGGATTACCATACATGTCCTTAAATAGAGCCATACAAATTGTATACTGGTTACAACTATTATAAGAAAAATCAATGAGTTCAAAATGGATTTCCCAAGATATACCAAATATAAATAAAAAAATTAATGAAACATTTCCTCATGAATCTATAGAGATTATTGTATCTGTAAAACCATTTACAGATGACATGTCATGCTTAAACATTCTAGTGATACTAGTGCCTCCTAGAGGCCTCTCAAAATGTAAGATGTAAAATGAGGATTTCTATCTGATACTAAAATATAAAGTACTCAAATAAATTTTACAATCTCCCATACATTGAGATTCACAAGTCCTCATCTTGGGTTCTATAATGAATTGGTACAAAATGACTTGATTTTATAAGATGATCATTCACAATCCATATCACATTCTTTCCTCAATTGGTATGTAAAAAACCAACCATGAAGTCCATAGTGATCTTGTCTAACATCCATGTTGTCACCGTATGTGGATGAAGAAAACCTAAAGGTCTCTATTACTCATATTTTTCTTGTTGAAATGCATAATAAGGAGATAGAAAGGACAAAATGTCCCATCTCATACTTGGACACTAGAATAATCATCGTTTATTATAAACCATATTCATGGTTCCATTGTTCACTACCCACAAAAAATTATGAAAATCACCCTGTTCATTAATAATTATTAATCAAATTAATAATATATTCATTTAAAAAATATAGGACTCCTTCGAGAAGACAATTTCCACACATCAAAGATCTCCCCACTATAAAGAGAGTCCATAATTATATATAATTCATCATCCATATGTTGTGATAGAAGAATAATATCAAAAAGCTTGAAGGTTAACAGAACACTTGTCAAGGAAACCTCATCCCTATATTCCCCAACTCCTAAATTAAATTTCAATAAAATATCCATAAAATAATACAATTTTAATTATTCTTTCATGGAATTTATAAAAAATTTCGTAATCTTATAATATAAAATGATATTTCTCTTCCCAATGGTGTAGGTAATGTGAAAGTCAAAAGACTGATTGTTCTCCACTGAACTTTATTGACGAATGATCAAATATTTTTGAGGTAAGATATAAATCGAGGGTTTTTATTATATCTCTGAAAATGTAATTCAATTAAATATTAAGATCATGCATCACATATTCAAGTTTGATATTGTGGGTTGGATAATTTTTCTCATGTGGTCTAAGCTGTCTTGAGAAATAGGCTACCATGTGATCAACTATTATAAGAACAATTCTAAAACCCAGACATGTTGTGTCAAAAATGATAACATAGCCATTCCAAGGCTCTTGGAGATTTCAAAACTTTCACAGAATTCAAAAGATGTTAATTCTCAACATAATAACATGGACTTTTTTAATTCCATAAAAACATAACTCCCTTATATTCGAGATAAGTTATTAGATATTCAAAATTTCAGAAATAAATAAAAAACCTTTGATAATATCACTCAAACCAAAGAACCTTTACGTCTCTAAGAAAAGTTGTGGCTTCTCCCACTTCATGACAACCTTAACCATCTCAGGATCAACTGATATACTATAATTCATCCCCATGTGTACCATAAATTTCTCTTTTCTAATAAAAAAATTAAATTGTCAAATATTTTGATGAAGTCTATGAGTTATCATGATTTACAATAAAACTCTTAGATTGTGAATATAATCCAACTCAGTTTTAGAGTAAACCAAAATAAGATCTACGAATTCTCCCAAAAACAAATCAAAGTACACATTGAATACTATTTTCACCAAATATATAAAGACTGAAGGAGAATTAACCATGATAATGGACATAAAAGTCATTCAAAGTTACCATACTTTATCCTGAAAGATATATTTTGAATATGACATTCTTCAATTCCCATATTGTGATAAAAAAATCGAAGATCAGTATTTGAGAAACACATTTCACTTTAGAATGGTCAAAAATATAATCAGTATTTGGTAATGGATACTAATTTTTTTACCAAAACTCAATTCAGATTTACAAAATCATTGTAGAGGGGAAGTGTTTCATCATATTTATTCACAAGGAGAACATATAATGCATAAGGTGGAACACTCTGGTATATTAATCTTTTCTCTAACAGATCTTCAAAAATATTCAGTAACTCTTTGAACTCTATTGGTTCCATAATATAAGAAAGACTATATACTAGTTGGTTTCCAAGTACTAAGTCAATAGAGAACTCCAACTCTCCTACTAGTGATAGACCATTGAAATTAGAAAGGAACATGTTAGGAAACATGATGAATATATGTGTGGGATCACCACTAAAAGTTTCTCACTCCAATTCAAATGAAAACATTGATATTAATCTTACCAACTTTTCATAGGACAGTAAAACTCTTGTCGAACGTAGGTCCCATTCTCCCTAAATGACATGAACACCCCATCAAGAGAATTAAAGGAGACTCATTAAAGATAAATTAAATTTCATGAGTTATTAGTAATCATAAAATCCACCTAGAGGATGATGTTCATAGGTTTCATATTATGAACCAAAAAATTATTTTTTAGCTCAATTTTTGATATAGAGAAAACAAAAGAAAAACAATGGAGACCCTTCTATATCTTCATTTCGAGGTGCTTAGTAATATCCATCACATTAGGCAAAATATCCATCGTAAGATTTAGTATATTCATAATATGAGTCAATATTAATAATTGAGATACACTAGTATCATAGAAATAAGTCCCTAAGGATGATTTTATAGTGATGGTACCTCTCAACATTACTGGACATGTATTATCTTCCTATAAATACTCTTTTATTACATGATTAAGAATCACTATAGATGCCTATAAATAGAACCCATAAGATCATAAATTATCTAAATCCTTTGAATTACTTTTTAGAGTTGATGGAAATTTTTCACTATGAGGAGTAGAAATGAAATGGAAGAACTTCTATAAATGTCCTAAAAACCCACATGAACATCATATCTTTGGAACCTCAATACACACACAAATCAAATTCCCATCCATAATATAAAAAGATAATTCCTAAGAGAATATTACAGTAACTAAAGTTGTTTTAGGAGATTCTAGCCATCTAGAACCACCACAAGACTCATCAAGATTGTTATTTCTTTAAAGGAACTCACAGAACTTCCTTGAGGGAAAAAAGGAACTCAAATAAACCATGACATAATAGGTAGTTAAAGATCAAACCACAATCCCATATCATTTAAATCAGTATATGAATAAAACTTAATAAAAAAATCCCATGTTCAGACGTCAAATCAAAGACCCATTTCAAATATATGTGCATTCATCTTCTCATTAGTCACCACCTTAAGAACAAACTGAACAAGCTCAAAACATTAGTTTTCATACTGAGTCCTGATCATGTCAGCCGATTGAATATGAGAAAATCCATAGATTTATCCAAGACCATAGATTCGATATAAAAAAGATAGGAGAAAATAACATGACATTCTTACCATTCAAAGCACAAATTCATTTTTTCCTATCCATCATTTATTAATAATCATTCATTATCATAATAATTTCAAATGGTTACTGCTTTGTTTTTCATGTATATTTCCATTTGAATGGTATGGTCCTTACATATTGATCTAGGTTACTTAATCTCCATTATTTTATTCATAATATAAAAACATATATATTTATTATATACATATTTATTATCTTAAATTAATTTCAGACATGAAAAATGAATCACATCTCTTCATGGTGGTGGTAGTCAAAATGTTTTCACTAGAGATATTATTTTCAATGAGTTTATGTGTAATAAGTTAAATGATATATTATATTTATAAATTCAAAATTTTTTCATAATGTTAATATATATTAATTAATTAAATATTTATAACTATCCATGTCAACTAGAGATGAAAAATGAAATACGATGCTTTGTGGAGAATATAGGTAATACATATGCATGATCAATGTTATCATTTTCAATATGATTGAAATGTGGTTGAAAAATGTTGTTCCATAATCACAATGACATATTATTATATTTATGTTATGGGATTAATAATATTAGTATGGTTAAAAAATCATTACTGAAATTATAATAAGAAATAAAATTGGAATGATTTTGTAAAAATGATTACCTCTTCTTTGAAAGACAAGCTTATGGTTATATCTTAAGCCTTCATTATACGGCATTAAGAGAAGATAAGAAGATTTAGAACATTTTAAAGGATGTTATGATGTTATTATGGTAGGGAATGGTTGTTATAGAGAGCCTAATATTTTTTAACAAAAGGAGAGTATGAGGTACCCTTTTATAAGCAAGGGAAATGACAGACTTAGAATCAGAAAAATAATTTAAATATAATATGTATCACAATAATTTAAATTATCACCAAATGGAAATAATTTTTTAGTTATGATATTATACATTCAAAATCCCGTCAACCAATAAAATTTATACTGATTTAATTTTCATTTTAACCCTTATATTTTGGTTTAACCCTTTTATTAACCATTTTAAATATTAACAATAATAACACATATTTTTAGAATTTATGGAAGATAAATTTACTTATAAGGGAAAAAGTGGATAAAATTAGCCAATGGATGAATCATTAGACTATTTATAATCCTAATTGTCTTATTTAAGTAATTTTTAAATTTATTTAATATAATATTGTTTATCATAACACATCATTATAGTGATTTTTGGGATTCTTATTTAATTTGACTTAAAAGAAATCAATATAACAATATAATTAAAATATAATCACATTTTAAATAATTTATATATTATAATTACCTATTAAAATTTTATAATAAAACAATTAATAAAAAAATATATTAATCTTATTATTTGAAAAAATTATTTACTAAGATTCTTTCATCACTTGCACAAGAACTATATAAAAATCACATAAGTGTTTAAGGAAATTAAATCCAAAATAAATATTGAATGGAAATTATTTTCATAAAAAAATTTATTTAAGTTTAGTAAAAACTTTTAAAATCATTCCTAGCCTCATTTTATCCATATAAAAAATATAATAGGAATTAAAAACTATAAGGATACAATTTATATTTAACCTTTTATTAGATTAATATAAATGATATAATCAATAAAAAGTGGAAGGAAATAGTAGAAAACGATTATAATATGTTATGTGTCAAATTAAACTCTTTCAATGAAATAAAGTTTGGTTTTAGGTTGATTTTGAGGTCTTATCCCATATCTTTGACCCTATTTTATTTGTTTTAGCCATACCGAGGTGACAAATATTTAGCCATATTACTATTCATAATAAAAAATAAAAAAAGTTAATCAATTTCCATGTTTTTACCTCCTAACTAAAAATAATTAATATAATTTTCAATATTAAATTATTATGTGTTTTATAAACCAATTTTAATATAAATGTGCGATAAACAATGATAAACAGTTTTTCTAATAAAATGTTATTATGCATGTAAATATACTTACAACAAAATCAAATAGAATGTTGATCCCAATAAAATTATATTTATTATATTTATTAAAATGAAATTTATTTTATTTTAAATACAAATCAAATATAGATTGCTAATTTTAAATTAATAGATTTAATGAAAAGAAATTAAATTTCTCAAAAAAAATTAATTTTCAATATACACATTTTAATCAATATTTTTAGAAATTTCCAATGAAATAATCCTAAGGATATTATGAAATGATTATTTATAAAATGATATAATTTTTTTCAGATAAGAATTTTAAAATTTATAGAAATAAATTATAATATTAGTAGAAAAAATGCAATAAAATCCATTTTTTAAGAAAATGTATTTTGAAGGTTTAAATGAAATTACTAACAATGAATTACTAGTGTATTATAATTAATATAAAAATTTTAATTATATAAATACCTTATTCATTTTTTTAATACCGTGACTATTCCAATTAAAACAACTAATTTAATGACTAAGATATAATGGTTACATTTAAATAATAATATTTTATAGTATATCACAGTCATCTTAATCTTGGTGTTGTAAGTTAAGTAAAAAAATCAGGTTTATTATTATTTTAAAATATATTTCTAAGGTGTTACATTAAAAATACCATAAATAAATTTAATCCAAGAAAAAAAATTATCTATGTAATCAATAGATTAATATTTGAAAATACTTTTGTTCAAAACCTACATCATAGAAGGAAAAAAATAAAACTTCAATTGAAATGGGGATGTGAGAAACATACCAAAAATAACTTATAATTTGGTTCCAAAATATTTTAAACCCTATAGAGATTTGAAAATATGGACAAGGGGGATTAAAATAACATATAATAAATAATTTATATTGATATATAACATGATCGTGTGAAAGTCAATGACCAAAAAACCATAAATTAGTAATAGATAAGAAAGAAAATAAATTCATGGGAAATTATGGTAAAATGATAATTTTTTTCCTAGATCTATTTCCTCTAGTTTCACTATTCATTTAATCTCAAGATAGAGAACATAAAAGAATATACTTAGTTAATTTCATTCCATTTCATAATCATAATTTCATACTTTGGTTGTGCTTCGATCAGTTTCCACCTCTTTCTAATCTAATACATCAAAAAATATTCAAGATGAAATTTTCATTTTTAAAGCACAAAAATTATGTCGTAATGGATCAAAAGAACATAAAATGGATGGGAATTTATTCTGTATGTTTCTCTCCATTGAATAAAACTGAAATGGTTAGTATAATACGAGACAATATCAATTATAAAAAAACCTATATATATAGAAATACTAAATTAATTTAAAAATACTAAACAATAACCTTTAATGTTCAACTTAAATCATTCTAGAAATATCTAACTTTAAACCACATAAAAATATGATAGACCAAATTGAATCCGAATGATTAAAAATATATTACAATATATTGTTACAAGATCAACAAAAAAATTTGTATCTAAAAAACAATAGTCACATACCAAAATGTACATACCCAAATCATATACTCTCCCAAATAAGCTAATATAATCCATAAAACACCTGAAAACCATAAAACCACTACAAAAACATATACAATTAAATAATTTAACTCATTCATTATTCCACAAATGAAATACCATCCAAAAAAATATACTTTTCCCCTAAATCATATAATATTCCTCAAAAAATAGGGATCTTCTTCTAAAATAACAATAATATTATAGTGAACAAATGAATTTTCTCTCCCATGGAAATATTTATGATAAAAAATATGTCCCAAAAATATTATAACCATTTTACTAAATTACCCATAATTGTTTTTTAAAGGGAATCCCCGGGAGTGGCCTTTTCGAACCCTCCACACCCAGGATCCCCCCTCCCCACGAAGAGGTCATCCGGAGAAGCCTCAACTGGGAAGGAGTAGTTTCCAGCTGAGATGATAGAGCTTCCCATAGGGTTACACCTCACTCAGTAATGGTTCGACACAACAATCTGTCAGCAACTAGAAGTGCGCCCATTCTGCCCACCCGGTTAGACACCGGGTGACTCGACAAGACGAGTGGTACATCGGAGGTAGAAATTTACCCAAGACCGGGCTCCCAGGAATCGAACCCCAGACCTCACTGAACTCCTTTGTCATGGACCTCGACCTTGCACCACTAAGTGTCACGAACCAGCCCGGGTCGCCATCCGACCCGGCGCCCGAGCCGGTCCGGGGAAAGACCCGAAGGGCGTTCCCGATCCCCACGGGCTGGCACAAGTGCCCGGGTATCAAAAATAAACTTGGGAACGATTTACCCGGATGAATAAATATAAAACAGTCAACAAGCTGAATAAATTGAAACTAAAAAAATGACAACCAAACCGACCCTTATAACATGTTTAGATTTAAGGTTTACAACTTAAACTAAAAACCCAAAAGAGACTACATCAAAGGAAACCAAAACTCCAACACAAACCTTTGTGCGACATGAGGACTCACATCCCCAAGCCACCGCTACCAGACCAACATGATGATGTCACTGAAAACCCGAACCACCAATGCTAAGCCCGATGCCTCAACCTGGAAGAAAAAACAACAGAATCTACATACACCCAAGGGTGTATATAGGGTGTGAGCTAAAAGCCCAGTAAGATGCCACCAAGAAAAGGTTCCACGCACAATTATTAAATGACCAATACATTTGCAACTTCAATTAAAGAAAAGAACTAAAATCTTAAACAACTTTAGAGAAAAACAGGTTTTAGAGAAAATAGTTTTAAGAAGGAACTACTTAAATTAAAACACATGCACACACACACACACTTACTTTTAAAGTAACCAAGTTTCACATCGATGAGTGTAAAGTAACCAATGAGCACTAATATGGGAGGGTCCACATGGGTGTTAGCTAGCATGGGTCCCTAGATCTTCGTGTCTCGGTGAAACGTGGATTAGAAGGCCACGACCCTCAGAAAACGTGGCTTAGAAGGCCACAACCCTCAGAAAACATGGCTTAGAAGACCAAGACCCTCAGAATAACATATGTTTAGTTAGTGTTGTGATCGTCAGTCCTGCTAGTGAAACCGGGTCGAGTCACCTTCGGAACACTAGCCCACTAGTCCAGTCCACCCTCCTAGCTACCCGGGCTTCCCGGTTTGTGCTCAAACAAGTTTCAATTTCACATCACATGTTATAAAAATATACTTAAACAAGTTTTAAGTTCACATCACACGTTATAAAAATATACTCAAACAAGTTTCATCTTCACATCACACGTCATAACAATATACTCAAACAAGTTTCAAGTTCACATCACACGTTATAACAATATACTCAAACTAGTTTCATGTTCACATCACACGTTATAACAATATACTCAAACCAGACAAGACCCTACACACACCAAAACCACCATTTTCACACAAAAAATCAATTTGAAACAACACGCACACTAAAAATGTCCCAACACTAAACCTTCATTACTTACACAACCAATTACAAAAAAAACTATCAATCAAAGAAAACACATTCGCTGCCAGACACACCATTAAAAGGATTTATTGAACAATTTTCACACACGCCGCATAACATTAAGCGTCAAAACCTTTACACAATTTAACCAAAACAATTCTTCACCCTTAATAATTATTTAATAAAACAATTCAACTTTCAAAAATAAATTTTTAAAGACAAAAACAATGCTTGAAACACTAGACCAACCCAAACCCTCTGACCTGACCATACACACGCCTTGTAATCTTAGGAACACAATCTGCATTACGCACGCAATAAAAGAAAACCACCCGCCCAGTTAAAAACACCATTGCTATAATAAAACAAACTACCAAAAAAAAATTTTCAAACCATTTCAAAATACGTTGCACAACTTTTAAGGCCAAAGACTTATTAAAAGTTAATTTTTGAAAAAACACAACCAGAAACAATATCAAAACACCAATTGCACCTTTTTTTCACATCAAAACACACTAAACCTCAAGTAAAATTTAACTCACCAATCTGACAAATTAATAAGCTAACCACACAACTAAAAAGAATCACTAACAATTAACTAGAAATAAGACTGCAGTAGAAAGTGCACACGTAGTATAAACATGCCACTAAAAAAACAACTACAAATCAAACCTCATAGAAAACCAATTTCTCATGACACAAATGAATTAAATAAAACTCTAAATTAATTAAACTTACAAATTAATTAATCAAATAATAATTAACAGGGAACCACGTACCTAGGTGTAGAAAAACATCACAAATTTGATGTGAAACCCCTGCCGCACCACAATCACGCTACAAACAACACAATTATTCATTATAATCAAACAATCGGGTCAAACACACTGCAAAAAAAAACAAAATGCAAACTGTAATCCCATTGAGGTCCATATGCAAAGTGGGGAGAAAATTACCGGAGTGAGGTCAGGACGCCGGCGAGGAAGTCCGGCCATCGAAGGGATGCACGCAGCGATCCCAAACCGTAAGGGAGGACGCTGGACAGTAGGACCGTAAGAGGGTAGCAAGGATCCGGCTAGGGTTTGGGGGTGGGGTGCGGTGCGGTTTGGTTTGAGGAAGACGGTCTGGTGTGTTGCGGCTCATCGGATTGAATAGGGCGTCAGGGGGGTTGTCATTGTCGGAAGTAAGGAGGGGAGGATGGGATGCCAAATTGAGGGAATCCAGGTGGTCAGCACAGCAAGTCCGAGGAGGGGCGCAGGGTGGTCAGGCGGCGCAGCTTCCGTGTGACGCCGACAGCAGGGTGGCGATCTGGTGGTCGCATGTTCGATGAGGAGAATGGAAGGGGGCGGTGAGGTGGTCGGGTTTGGAGAAGGGGGCGGCACGGACTAGGGGAAGGAATGGGGGTGTTGTGCGTGATGAGGGAGAGAGAAGGGAGGGGGAAAGAGTAACAAAAAAAAGATAAATAAAATTGAAATAAAAATAGGAATAAAATAAAACATAAAAATAAAACTCTAAACTAATTTAGTATATAGTTATTGATAATAATAATGGTAACATTAGTGTAAAAAACATTATGTAAAATAAAATTATGACAATAACTAAAAAAATAATTATTATCTCATTAAAATCTTAACAAATTAATAATGATAATAATAACAATGATAAAAGTTACATGCTGAAATTTTTTTAACCCTTATAATAATTTAATATTATCTAACTAATTAAAATATTACACGAATAATAATAAAAAGAAAAAACCCCAATAACAACCACAACAACAACAAAAACAATAATAATACTACTCTAAAATTAGTTAATCATTTTTTATATTTTATTTTGTGCTTAAAGTATTATTCAACTTGATAATTAGTTGATTACCTGCACACCGGGTAGGTCGCACGAACATCTAACGAAGCCACGCGGCTTCGCCCGTTCCTTGCCTGTGCGCCGAACACTACGAAGCCAAAAACACTCATTTACCATCAAAACACAAAACTCAAGTTGGGTCTAGAAATGTGCATGGTCATGTGCAAGGTCGCGCACCCAAATAATAAAAAAATTAATAATAAAACATCGTCCAATTGTGATTGGGCACTACACACGGTCGCGCGTACGGGCTCACACCCGTATAAGATCACAAAACCCCTTTCAAATTAGAATCGATTCAAACTTTAACTCAAAGAAAGACCTAAAATAAATTAAAATATAATAAGCGTCAGGTCGGGGTGTGACAATTCTCCCCACCATGACACTTTCTGCCCCCAGAAAGTCCCAAAATATAGTTCAACTTAGGGTTCCAAACAGGACCACGAAGACCACTAAAACAAAACCTCAAACACCCGATGACCGGGCATTCAAAATCCCATGGCATGAAACTCCAATTTCTCAAAACCAGAATCACCAAGCAAAAGACCAACAACGAATTCACCTTGAAGTAGAACTGCAATATAGAACACCCCAACCCCTGACTTAGGGATCACCCGGGCCGCTTGAGATCTCCAAGAACACTCGTCCAACGACTCATTATCTGAGCTAACTAATTATCATGGTCGAGGTCGGGCAGAGCGAAAGTAAGATGTCATCCTGCCAAGTGCACTTTCAAGATAGAGTCTTCCACAAGTACATCCTATGGTGGTCTCCCCACCATATTAGGGTTCTTGTCAAACATTGGTTCTCCAAATCAAAATGAATCCCAAACGCAGACATCTCTAACACTGTATTGACCCTTAAAACACCCTATGTTTAAACAACATAAGAGGAGAGATAGGAGAGACCCGCACTGGGTCTCCCCACATTTTAAAATATCCTAACACCATGAAACCCGCGCGGAAATTACTAATTTACTTTGAGTAATACTGTCTGAATCCTTCATTGCGAACCCACCAACACGGGCCGACCCGCACTGATTATTCCTACAGTGGACGACACTCTGCCACATGAGATGGATTTGATAGAAGAAAGCCCTAACCAGGAGGCGAACCAGACAGGTGCACGACAAATCCATAAGACATGAGAATCTCCAACCACAAGAAGGTTCACGGAGCACACCCACTAGCTTTACAAGAATACGAAATCTCCGTATCTCATTAAGGCTCAAGAGGAACTCCCATAAAATAAGACCATGAAAAGCAGACAAGGGATCCACGCCCCTCACGACAAGAATGATGCCTTCAGAGAGGGTACCACCATGGGTAAATTTATGTTGTCTCTGTCCTGACATTGCAGATGAAAGTCAGACCAAGCCCGTCCCACGTCTGACGAGTTTTGACTGCGCGCTAGCTTCACCCCGAGACCTATGGCTGGGGCACTAGTGTCTGAAGCATCTCCAGCCTCGCAGTCACACGCTGACCACCTCTAACTGGAACTTCCTCTACTGGAGAAGAAACCTGCATACTTCTCCTTGTGTCCCGAGTGGACATTTCATCAACATACTGACTAATAATTACAGCGAACGACTTAGGGTGTCCGAATGAACACACTAGAGGTAGGAGATTGAGCGGTCTGTCAAATGCGAGACACAAACTGACGAGAGGGGAACTCCAAGAACAAGTCCTATTAGTTCACACTCCTAATTGGACGAAGAGTATCCACTTACCGTAGTATAAAAATGACCAACAACTATTACAATCTTTAAACTGATCATTCCACACAACCTCTAGGGAACAAGAAACTAGCTCATCACAAAGGTCAACATACCTCCTTTACCCTCTGTTGACTGGTCAAGAACCTATGAGATCCACCACCTTCCTTCGCCTTCACTTAGGTAAAACCGCGGAATGAGACTAGTCTTGTGGGTTGCTCACGACATCGCTATTCACGATGAAAACGAAACTATCACCATTTGTTGGTTTAGTCTCACTCCTCCAAACATACTCGAGACAACTTACGCATATATAACATCTTGAGTTCCTCCAAAATCAGAGACACTTACAAATTTCCCAAATCACTCAACGACATCCAACTGACATCGACGTCTATGAACAGTTGACGCCACCGAGAAGAACCCAACTCTGTCACTCCACTGAGAGTCTGGGTCGGGCCAAGAACTGAGAGTGTTGCTGGAAACCCATGGGACATTTCTAGGGGGCATATCCCAAACAAGAAACATGAAACACCCTTCCACAAATCCAAACACATACCAATATAAACATCAACATTCCAAAAACAAATCCAATAATTCCAATTTAAAACATCAATTCATTTAAAAAAACGCTCACTTGAAAAACCAAGCACTGCACAATAAGCCGAAAAGATATTTTGAAAATCCATCTTTACTCTAAATGCAATGTCATTTTTTTCTGTTTTCAAAACCATTTGTGCAAAAAAACCCATTTAAGAAAAAGGCCCACTTTCTAGGAAACAAGAAGAAACATTAGAAATCAATCAACCACCACTGATATTCCATGGTGCCTCGAAAATATGAATTTTTGTGCCACTCAGGCACCCATCCACACGATTCACCAACTATCAATTAATCAAGTCCACACGCACATGAGAGAACCATAGGAATACCACTGGAAAGAAACAAGGTTACTCCGCTTTCAAAGAAAAACATTATCAACACCCAAAAATACTTTTTTTTTTCAAACCATTTCAAAAATTAAAGACATATTAAAAAAATGGTCCCCATTTCAAAAATAACTCACTTCAATTTCAAATAACCCAAAAAATTCTTTTAGAAAATCAACTTCGACAAAGCGACGCCAAATTCCAAAAACAAGGTCCAAGAGAGATGCACCCCGAAGTAAAATAAAAGCAGCAGCAAAGTCCACTTCCCTTTTTAAAGGAAAACAATTTCGCGTCAATTCCCAAAACTGATGCAAGATATCACAAACATTAAAACACCTGGGTGGAGGACTAGTGGTCGTGTCTAACCCGGCTACATGGTTTCACAGACCATGCCCTAGGAAAGCACCAACCACTAGGAGTTTCGAACCGTACTCTCTGGTATCACATGGTTCGCAACTCCATGTGAGACCGCACGCAGTACCAGTTTACTCCTATTGTCATCCCCCATCCACAAAGTCCAAAGCCAAAACTTAAATCCCGGACTACCCCTGGTTACTCGAGGATCAGAACGCATAAGAGTTCGCGACGCTCTTCTCGTACCTACCACTCAAGTACCAGCTATCCTATCTCTGATCTACCTGACACCCCAAATAACAAGAACGAAAACCACCTCGGATACCATTTTTTCACAAACCAGCCTGGGTTGCCATCCGACCCGGCGCCCGAGCCGGTCCGGGGCAAGACCCAAAGGGTGTTCCCGATCCCCACGGGCTGGCACAAGTGCCCGGGTATCAAAAATAAACTTGGTAACGATTTACCCGGATGAATAAATATAAAACAGTCAACAAGATGAATAAATTGAAACTAAAAAAAATGACTACCAAACAGACCCTTATAACATGTTTAGATTTAAGGTTTACAACTTGAACTAAAAACCCAAAAGTGACTACCTCAAAGGAAACCAAAACTCCAACACAAACCTCGGTGCGACATGAGGACTCACATCCCCAAGCCACCGCTACCAGACCAACACGAGGAAGTCACTGACAACCCGAACCACCAATACTAAGCCTGATGCCTCAACCTAGAAGAAAAAAAACCGAATCTACATACACCCAAGGGTGAATGTAGGGTTTGAGATAAAAGCCCAGTAAGATGCCACCAAGAAAAGGTTCCACGCACAATTATTAAATGACCAATACATTTGCAACTTCAATTAATGAAAAGAACAAAAATCTTAAACAACTTTAGAGAAAAACAGGTTTTAGAGAAAATAGTTTAATAAGGAACAACTTAAATTAAAACATATGCACACACACAAACTTACTTTTAAAGTAACCAAGTTTCACATTTATGAGTGTAAAGTAACCAATGAGCACTAATATGGGAGGGGCCGCATGGGTGTTAGCTAGCTTGGGTCCCTAGATCTTTGTGTCTCGGTGAAACGTGGCTTAGAAGGTCACGACCCTCAGAAAATGTTGCTTAGAAGGCCACAACCCTCAGAAAACGTAGCTTAGAAGACCACGACCCTCAGAATAACATATGTTTAGTTAGTGTTGTGATCGTCAGTCCTTCTAGTGAAACTGGGTCGAGTCACCTCCGGAACACTAGACCACTAGTCTAGTCCACCCTCCTAGGTACCCGGGATTCCCGGTTTGTGCTCAAACAAGTTTCAAGTTCACATCACACATTATAACAATATACTCAAACAAGTTTCAAGTTCACATCACACATTATAACAATATACTCAAACGAGTTTCATGTTCACATCACACGTTATAAAAATATACTCAAACAAGTTTCAAGTTCACATCACACGTTATAACAATATACTCAAACAAGTTTCATGTTCACATCACACGTTATAATAATATACTCAAACCAGACAAAACCGTACACACACCAAAACCACCATTTGCACACACAAAATCCATTTGAAACAACACGCACACTAAAAATGTCCCAACACTAAACCCGCATTACTTACACAACCAATTACAAAAAAAAACTCTCAATCAAAGAAAACACATTCGCAGCTAGACACACCATTAAAAGGATTTATTGAACAATTTTCACACACGTCGTATAACATTAAGCGTCAAAACCTTTACACAATTTAACCAAAACAATTCTTCACCCTTAATAATTATTTTATAAAACAATTCATCTTTCACAAATAAATTTTTAAAGTAAAAAAACAATGCTTGACACACTAGTCCAACCCAAATCGTCCGACATGACCATACACACGCCTCGTCATCTTAGGAACACAATCTGCATTATACATGCAATAAAAGAAAACCACCCGCCCAGTTAAAAACACTATTTCTATAATAAAAAAACTACCAAAATAAATTTTCAAACCATTTAAAAATACATCGCACGAATTTTAATGCCAAAGACTTATTAAAAGTTCATTTTTTCCTAAACATAACCAGACACAATATCAAAACACCAATTTCACATTTTTTTCACATCAAAACACACTAATCCTCAAGTAAAATTTAACTCACCAAACTAACAAATTAATAAGATAACCGCACAACTAAAAAGAATCACTAACAATTAACTAGAAATAAGACATCAGTAGAAAGCGCACACATAGTATAAACATGCCACTAAAAAAATCAACTACAAATAAAACCTCATAAAAAACCAATTTTGCATGACCCAAATGAATTAAATAAAACTCTAAATTAATTAAACTTGCAAATTAATTAATCAAATAATAATTAACATGGAACCACCTACCTCGGTGTAGAAAAAAATCACAAATTTGATGTGAAACCCCTGCCGCACCACAATCACACCGCAAACAACACAATTATTCCTTATAATCAAAAAATCAGGTCAAACACACTGCAAAAAAACAAAATGCAAACTGTAATCCCATTGAGGTACATATGAAAAGTGGGGAGAAAATTACCGGAGTGAGGTCAGGACGCTGGCGAGGAAGTCCGGCCATCGAAGGGAGGCGCACAGCGATCCGAAACCGTAAGAGAGGACGCTGGACAGCAGGACTGTAGGAGAGTATCAAGGAGCCAGCTAGGGTTTGGGGGTGGGGTGCGGTGCAGTTTGGTTTGAGGAATACGGTCTGGTGTGTTGCGGCTTGTCGGAAAGAATAGGGCGTCGGGGGGGGGGGGTTGTCATTTCTAGAAGTGCGGAGGGGAGGAAGGAATGCCAAATTGAGTGAAGCCGGGCGGCCCGCACAATAAGTCCGAGGAGCGGCGTATGGTGGTCAGGTGGCGCAGCTTATGTGTGACGCCGACAGCAGGGTGGCGATCCAGTGGTCGCATGTCCGATGAGGAGAATGGAAGGGGGCGGCGAGGTGGTAGGGTTTCGAGAAGGGGGTGGCGCGAACTAGGGGAATGAATGGGGGTGTTGTGCATGATGAGGGAGAGAGAAGGGAGGGGAGAGAGTAACAAAAAAAAGATAAATAAAATTGAAATAAAAATAGGAATAAAATAAAACATAAAAATAAAACTCTAAACTAATTTAGAATATAGTTATTGATAAGAATAATGGTAACATTAGTGTAAAAAAACATTATGTAAAATAAAATTATGACAATAACAAAAATAATAATAATAATTATCTAATTAAAATCTTAAAAAATTAATAATGATAATAATAACAATGATAAAAGTGACATGCTGAAATTTTTTTAACCCTTATAATAATTTAATATTATCTAACTAATTAAAATATTACAGGAATAATAATAAAAAGAAAAAACCCCAATAACAACCACAACAACAACAAAAACAATAATAATAATACAACTCTAAATTAGTTAATAATTTTTCATATTTTATTTTGTTCTTAAAGTATTATTCAACTTGATAATTAGTTGATTACCCATGCACCGGGTAGGTCACACGAACATCTGACGAAGCCATGCGGCTTCGCCTGTTCCTTGCCCGCGCGCCGAACACTACCAAGCCAAAAACACTCATTTACCATCAAAAAACAAAACTCAAGTCGGGTCTAGCAATGTGCAAGGTCATGTGCAAGGTCGCGCACCCAAATAATAAAAAATTTAATAATAAAACATCATCCAATTGTGATTGGGTGCTACACACGGCCGCGCGTACGGGCGCACACCCATATAAGATCACAAAACCCCTTTCAAATTAGAATCGATTCAAACTGCAACTCAAAGAAAGACCTAAAATAAATTAAAATATAATAAGCATCATATGGGGGTGTGACACTACGCCACCACCGATGCGGAAAATTACGCATAATTACCTAAACATAAAATATCTTATTAATACTGAATATTTTCTATATCATTCAAATTATAAAAAAATTAAAAAAAAAATCTCCATCAAATATTATTTTCACTAAATTCATAATAAACCCAAGTCTTATATGCACATAAATGTATCTGAAAATATCCTTAATAAACATAAACCCCTATAACATAAAACCTAAAAAAGGGGTATCAATGAATTTACCTTATAATAAAAGTTATAATTAGAAACCCCTCACACATTAGGTTTATCCCATACAATATAAAATATCATAGGTTTCCATTGGTATTATCCTCTCATTCATCATAATATGTCATAAAGAAAGTTTGAATTAACCCAAGTGTATATCTTGGGAGTAACATTTCATGTATGTAGTATTGGGCCCATTCATCAAGAACTCATAATGATTGAGTTGATAACCAATCCACCCATTTAAATGTTGTTATGACTAGGTTCATATGTTCCACAACCTCAACCATAATCATTTATCCAGACACTGATGTATTTTCTACATAAACCACACAATATCTACATTAACAAAGCTTTGTAAAATTACACTATATTTGGAGTTATCATAAGATTCTATCATAGAGTTATTTTCTCTAATTTTGTTTCCTAAATAGTTTTCAAAATGTATCCACTAAACATCCTTTGATACCAACGTAACACACTGAATCCAGTATCCTGGAGTCAGAGGATACCTTACTACATTTTCATAAGAGACAAGAGATCATATCCTAATGTATTAAATTGTATATATGGCTTGAAATAATGGATACATTAATGATTCTAATTATACATTTGAAAAAATGAAAAAAAATATTATAGTGATAAATTTATTATTTCATTAGGTTAATCCTTAGAAATTCCCTTTTAGAAAATTCCCTTTTCGTTTTGAAATCACATATTTAAAATATAAAAATTTCCAAAATAAACAGAAAATAATTTTTTGGAATAACCAAGAATACATGTAAAGGGTTTTTATGTAAAATAATAGTTTTGATTCTGGGAAATGTCATTTTTTAGTAATCATTAAAACATATATTTTTTACCACATTTAGTAATAAATGCCTTGTTCAAAATATGTAAAGAATAATCATTTTAAACATAATTTTAGATAATCAAACATTTATACAAGTTGATTTAATAAATAATCAGAGTATGGTAAAAAAATTATTGAACTCATTTTAAATAAATCATGAATGTGGAATGAAAACATTCCAAAATAAAATAGAAAAACAATTTCGGGTTTCTTTAATAAAATCATATCATATTTTTGAGTACTAAGAGAGAAATGAATAAATTTAAAACATGTAAAAACCATGTATAACCATAGAGAATAAAATTATATTAATTTTTTTAATATAAGAAAATTATAATTTTCTTTAATTTAAATTTAAATATATATACTCTTCAATTAAAATGACATTAATGAATAAACACTTACCTAAGTTTTGACTTTCTTCATATATTATTTCATCCACCTGTAAAATAAATTTATATTTATTATATTTATATAATATAATAATATTTATACTTATTTTTTATTATATGGTATGTTGATAATATATTATCACCAATTTACGAAGAATCATTCATTATCATGATCAATTCATATGTTAACTTCTTTATTTTTCATTCAAGTTTTGATTCGGAAGTTTCATTCCTTGAAACATGATCATTGTTTGATAATAAATATATTATAATTTTATTATATACATATTTATAATAATCACTTATTGGGGGACTTAAAAAATGAGTCAAATTGCTTCAAGTGGGAGGTAGTCAATACATAATCACGGGTGACATTACCCTTTTATAATGGGAGGATGGGTAAAAAAATAAAGGCTATATTATATTTTAATGAAAATAATAATTTCATAAAAATAATATTTAATTATTGTTTCCATATTTTCAACCATCCATATATTGTGGTGATGAAAAATTTATTACACTGCAATGTGGATATGATATATCTTAATTTTTTACAAGTGATGTTTTCAATTTTAAAAGGATGGAAAGGAGGTGGGAAATGGTTATCTCCTAATCATGGTAAAAAATAATAATATTTTTTATAAAATTATAATTATGTTATGATGGTATAAAATATTTATAAGAAATAGAATAAGGAATAATACTTGAAAGAGTCGGTAAAGAAGAATACCTTTTTTAGAGAAATCCTCTGGAATACATTTTAATCCTTTATAGAATGATTATAGTACAATAATAGAATATCAATAACAAATGGATTGAATGTAGGATTCTATTATTGTATTTATTATCTAAGATATACTAATAAATATTTTTATATAAGGTATAATAGGAGGTTTGCTTTTTAAGTGAATTAAATGATATATTTGGAATTAAATTAAATATTTAAATATAATATATATCATTATCAATTAATGTTTAAATAATGGACTTAATTTAGAATTTTGGACATGATAAGTTATGAGTCCATTTTAAAATAAAATTTAAGAATTTTTATGTCTCATTTTAATCCTTATCTCTTCGTTTATCCCCATTCTTAGCTCATTTTAACATTAACTATATGAACATAATTTTTTGAATTCAAGGATCATAAATTTAGCTATAATGTAAAAATTGTTCAAAAAATTGTCCATGGATGATATTTTAAACCATTTCACATCCAAATTTTCCTATTTTTATTTTTTATTTATAGATTAATTAGTAAGATATTTTTTATTATAAAATATTGTTAAATTCAATTTAGGTCATATCCATTTAATTTGACTTCAAAGACACCAGGAAAATAATTTTATTTGAATCTAAATTAATTTACCAATATTTATAAATTATAATTACCTATTAAAATAATTTAATATCACAATTAATCAATAACACATGAATTTTATTATTTTTAAAATAATTAAAAAATATTTTTCTACAGTTTTCACTAGCACCGTATTAGAGTTGTGTGAGAATTTAATATAATTATAGCACAAGTAAAATTAAAAAATTACATTTAAAAAATAATATTTTTACCATAAAAATAAACATTTAAGTTAATTTATTATTTATTAAATCATTATGAATTCAAATAATGAAAATTTTAAATTAAGACAGAGTTATTAAATACTTATTCATTTCTTCAAATAATATAAATTTTGTAATCAAGGGAAAGTGGAAATAAATTTTAAAAAATTAGTGTATATATTTTAAGTTTATTCTTTCCCAAAAAATGAAAAAAATTAAATTTTAGGGTGTTTTCGGGGTCTTTTCCCATAGATTTAATCTCATTTTAAAAATTATACACGTAGGTGGAAAATAATTACCATGATAGGTATTCATAGTGATCAAAAATAAAAGAGGCCTATTTAAAAAAAATTAACCTCATGGTTAAAAATATGGAAGCCATTAATGAAGATTGAATTTCTATAACTGTATGAAATAAATTTAAACATAAATGTGTAATACGAAATGAAAAATAACTTTTATAAAATCATGTTATTACACATAAAAATGATCTTATAAAAAAATAAAATATAATATTGAATTATAAGGAATTATTTATATTTTTTTAATAGAATGGATCTTATGTAACATTAAAAACAAATAACATGATTAATGGGACATTTAAATTCTTTTATACCAATAAAATAAAGGGATGTTTTAAAAAATATGTTTTTTAATTATTCAATTAAAAGTGAATGGATTTAAAAAAACATTAAAATTTCATTCTAAAACTATTATGAAATTCTAATTTCAAAAATGATATCCATTTTTCCAAATAAAATTTCTATAATATCTAAAATTTATTTATAATATAGGCAGCAAGTTGAAATAAACCCCATATTTAAGGAATTTTTTATTGAAACATAAAATGAATTGAGTAATAATTGATAAAATATTTGTTATCATTAATAAAAAATTTCATTTATATAAATATTATATATATATTTTTCATAATATTTTTATTTTTAATCATGATAGTAGTTTATAGGAATGTTTTTAATGGTAAAATTTAAATAATAATATTTTTATAGTATATCATTGATCGATTGCAGATCAGTATTGTGTTTTATGTATTCTATTAAGATTATTATTATTTTAAAATTGATTCTCCGGGTATTAAATTATCCCATTAATTAGTTCGCATTGAAAATAATATCTATTCTATGGAACAAATACATTTCTCATATACTAATGGATATTTAGTTCCTTTAAATGAAAATGGTTGTTACTACATGAAATAGTCTATCATTGTTACATTGTTTTATTATTCAATAGGTTTATCTTTACAAGAAAATTTATTTTTCCTTACCTAATTCAATTATTCTAATATAGCCATGATATTTTTATTTCCAATATCAAACCAAATTACATAATTGACTTTCACTTGTGGAACATGCCAGCATTTGTTGCATGTATTGGTAATATTTTCATTCTTTCTACTTGGAACAATTTATAAATAATGTAATACACTAGATGATATCACAATAAATTATAAATAGTAATTTATTATTTTGAAACTGGTGAAACGCTAAAAAAATGAATATATATGTATAGTTAATCCCACAATCATAATATTAGTGTCAATGGGAATATAGTCAAATCATAGAAATATTTTCAATTTTTTTCATAATGTTTTATAAAGAGAATATTAACAGAAATATATTAAGGTATATTTATATAAAAAAAATTGTTTTCCTCATGAGATAAATGTTGATATAGAGATAAAATTTCCAAGTATAAGAAAAATAATGAGTGAAATGTTGCTAAGTTTAACATATATTTTCATGTTTAGAAAGGCATGCTGCATACTATGTACATAATCCAAATTTTATGATTGAATGATTCATTGATGGGGTAAATAAAATAATTTAAGGGAACTAGTTTCTCAAAAATACTATTCATATGTGGATAAAGAAAAAAGTATTATCAAGATAGAGAAATAATTATCCATGTTATATGACATATAAGGAATTAAAAACATGAGGTTAGTTGAGAAACCCATAATGAAAAAAGTGATAATGGGATGTAGAAAAGGTGAATTTTTTAACATGTAATACTTATGGAAGGAAACAAACTGGTACATGATTAAAGGGAACATTGTTTTGCTTTATGTACAATTATAAAGGTCATCATGGTCATAAATGAATGGGTAATGAAGAACTATGACAATAAATACCGCAAAGTTCAAGGGAACCTTTCAAAAATGCGGCTTAAGGGAGAAGTCCAAGAATATGAAATTTCTATAATTTATGTTAAAGTTACTAGAAATTTTTTAACAGTTACTTTTATCATATCTTCAATGTCTGTGAATTATTTATTCAATTCTGGATCCTCACAGACTTTTATATCTCCCATGTTTGTAAAGACAAATATACATTTTTCTTGCACACTAACAATGTAGTTATCAATCATGAAACCATGAGGAAATATTATTTCAATAAAGATATTTCAATAAATCCCCATTATGTTGAAATGGTATAACATATTTTGAAATTTAAAATTTATACCTATTTTAGAAATTGATATAATTATTAGTATGTATTGGCCTTAAATTAATAATGAAAAAAATTTAATTCTAGGAGAATGACATCATGATTTGTGATAATGTTGTTGAATTACTTGTCTTTATAACAGAGGGTTCTTCATTTAAATAATTCATGCATCAAACCCTTTTTTACCTCCCTAAATAAATTTTTTAAGATAAATAGTATAAGTAATATATAGATGACAATGTCTGTCGTGGGATAGAATATGTCTTTATTATGAAATAATACTTTGGTGTGTTTCATAAAAAACTACCCAGATGTCCACCTAATCATATAGTTGATGATCTTATTAAACTCATCCCTAAAATAAAACATATATATATATGAATCCCTATATAAATTTCCAAAATGGAGTTAGTGGAGTTAATGAAATTATTTCACGATTCATGTAAAAAAGTATTTTTATTCCAATGTGTTTCAGCTTGGGGAGTTCATATTCTATTTTTGAAAAATAAGGATGGGACTATACGATAGTGTGTTGATTATTTGGAAATCAATGAAATTTACATAATGACAAAGTATCCACTTCTATATGTTCATAAATTATTGGAAATAATTCAAATACAATTTTGTAAATATTGATATAATTTTTTTATCATAAATCTCATTTAAGGAATGAAACCTGAATACCATATTTTTTATGAGGTATGTAAATTATTTTATTATAGTAATTCTCATTATATTGACTAATAATTCGACTATTTTTATGGATATGATAAAGAGA
Source organism: Viscum album (assembly GCA_963277665.1). Classification (NCBI taxonomy): domain Eukaryota; kingdom Viridiplantae; phylum Streptophyta; class Magnoliopsida; order Santalales; family Viscaceae; genus Viscum; species Viscum album. The sequence continues at coordinate 421,237,227 of OY728137.1, forward strand.
GTGTTCAATGAATATCATTATAATTTCATTATAGTACTTATTATTGTTATATTTTTTATACTGAAAAAGATATGAAAATAATAGGATTCATTTACAAATCATCCTTTAATCTATTAGATAAAAAGATATATATGGGAAATTTAACATTAGAAAATTATGGATATAAGAAATTAAATTTCTTTGTCATATTATCTGTAAAAATGGAATATTGGTTGATCCTTCAAAGATAATGGTAGTGATGTAATAACCAACACCAACATTTGTAACTGATGTATATAGTTTCTGTGGATTACCTAGTAACTCTCAAAACATTGTTTAAAATATTTCCATTATAAAATATCAGTAACCTAGTTGACACATATATGGGTTATTTTCTAATTGAAAGGTTAGTGCAAATAATATTTTTAATAGATAAAGAGGAGTCTCATCAATTCATTGGTGTTGAAAATATCAACAAAGGGTGATCTATGATATACAATGACATATCAAATAAAGGTTGTGGATATATACACATACACAATTTTATTTTATTATATTCTCTTCATGAAAATTTTCAAATCATCTATATAATTATCAAACCCATGATATTTAGTTGTAATCCATTATTTTTATGTCAAAGATGTGAAAGAATTATCTATATAGTAAAAAATATGAAATATATATAAATTTTAATAGTTTTAATTACAGGTTTTCAAAAAAGGATATCAATATGATTCAATAGATATGGGCCATAGAAATTAAATAATTCTAATTTATCAACACACTACCACCCTGGGAGGGAAAGTATTGTAGTTAATGCATTGAGTGAGAGAGATCATGGAATTTTTTCAAAGATGAGGATTGACACATATTTTATATTCAACGATCATTTAAATTCACTCTCATATATCTCAATTTACTTTGATGATAAATAAGCTTTACTAGGGATATTTTCAACTATTACTATCCACCATTATTCTCAAGATGTCTTATGATCATTTTGACTATGAAATGTACTGACATTATTTATACTAGTTTATCTAATACAAATAGTAATGATTATTATAGTTTATGTATTATAGTGTATTTTTTATTCATATGATTAATGAATTAGTATTATTAAGAGTGGGTGGGTCCCATAATTAGATATCTCCTTTATGAATCAGTTGGTCTCATGATATGAAATTGGTTCGGTATTTAGCATATTCTACACCCATTTTTGTATGATGTCTCAGAAAGTGGGAACATTTCCAATTTTAAGATGTTTTACATTATTTATTCTATTTTTAAGAAATCTAATATTGATATCCATGTGATTATACAAAAATGTATTATTTCAATGGATAAGATTCAAGAACATGTGCTTATTTATAAATCATTATTTGATCATTATTTATTTATATCTTATTATTCATTACTTATTTATTCTTTTATACCTTTAACATTATGTATTCCCCTACAAATAATATGAGATCACCCTTATATTCAATTCTCTTTACTAAATTCATTAGTAATATCACTATGATATAATTGATAGGATATATTAGAGGTGATAAAAATTTTCTCAATAAAAATATAACATTGTATTTTATGTTTTCAATGGTAATGTGATATTCAAGAATGTATATAGTTTCAAAAGTATAATAAACTATTCTATCCATTTGGTATATTATATCTTATATATAATTACATTATTTATAAGTAACCACCACCTCTATGATACTAGTGTTGGTTCCACTAAACATATTCTCCACCAACCTATGAAAATATTTTATGCAATAGAAATATTTTTATTTGTGTGTATCCATTGTAAACAATGAAATTATATTATAATCATTAATGAATAGAGCATAATACATCCATCCATTAATGTATCCCAATGATATCATCTCATATCAATAAATAAACATAGATTCCATAAATCATTTTTACTTCTTATCATTCATATTTTTTCCTTGTAAATGATATCCATTTTTTAAAGAAAATGTATAATAATGATCTCTTGTGATATTATATGTATCACATGAACCAAAATTATTTATTAAATATTCATTTGAATTTTGGCTCACATGTTTCAATCCATTTATGCCACATCTTGTTTTCTCTGTCCATGGATAGAATGAATATACCATATTTTCAATTGATAACACATATATCCCCTTTAATGTACTTTCCAAAAATTACAATTTCATCATCCTTCCACATGAAATTACAATAATCTATAAAATTTATTTCTTTCCCCAAGTCACATAATTTGATTTCACTAAATAAATTTTTGACTGAATCCTTCAATTGTTAATACATCCATTCTTCACATATGTTTTACTCCATTTTTAGACTTTGTAGAGCTAATGATCTTTATTATTTTATAATTTCTATAAAATATGGTAACATGAATATTATCTCAGATACATGAGTTAAGAAATTCATTTCTTATATTTTGGGAATTAAATCCATAGTCATGAATCCACACACGAGGTTGATCATTTACATTAAATGTAATCTCAACTAATACCACCATCCCTTCCATTCCTTTTTGACCTAATAACATTATTTCTCATCCATTTGTGGTTAGTATGTTTTTAATCCTCTAAATATGATGGATCATAAAAATAAAACCCAGCCATGAATCAATTTGTTCATTTTTAACTTCCTTGATAGTTTCTTGAGTTATTGTTTTCCACCACTTTAATTCCCCCATGGAACAATAATTCACTTTCTAAATGACCAATTCATGTATTTCTGTCAATAACCATCACCCTAAAGAAATATCAATATAAAGAATATAAAATATAATTATATTTTTATATATATAATATTTTCTATTATACAGTGACGTTCTATTTCACTAGATAATAGAAATACTAGTTTCTCCCAATATATCAATAATATAAACACTCTATTTGTATGGAAATGTTCCTTTATTATATATCGAGTGAATTTTTTGGTTTTTACCAAGTCAATCATATTTCTATGAGTCTGTTATTGTAGCATTGAATAAATTATAATGATATTTTATATATGATCATTCCCTTTATCTATTATTTATTCAAAACAATACCTTTATTTTTTAGGCAGATCTCCATCACTAATGTTAAATATCCACGATTCATTACATTCTTCATAGCTTGAATAATACAACATCCAAATTTCATTTTAATATTCATAGATATTTCCATATCCTTGATGATTCACCTAATCTATATGACTTTACCTTCATGATCATTAATTCATTTTACTATATATTTAGGTTTGTTGGTAAAAACCTGAATATCTAAGGGTTACTGATAAAATCTGATATTTAACCCAATAACCTTCTTTTAGTTTTCTATATTTTCATATTTTAGGTTATTATGTTTATAAATAATGTTTTCATAATAAAATTATTGTTTCTATATATATAATTAAAAAATATGTACCATAAAATTATACTTATTTATATTATCCAAAAAAATTATTTAAGAGAAACGTGAAACTCTGTATTGAGGTTTACAACACTCTTATATGTAGTTTCCTTATCATCACTTTTCTCCTCTATTTTTTCTATGATATCCATAATAACTTCCTCATTTATTTTTCTATAACACATTATTTCAATCATCTTAATTTTCTTCATGTTATTGTCCTTTTTTGAAATAAATTTATTCTTCCTGATGAATTAATTCTTGGTTCTTTTCTTACCCTTCCTATATCTAGATAATTTCTTTAGGAAAAATCATTATCATCAATGTCCCAAAACCTATTAAGGGAATTCCTTGAAACATTCCTAAAATTGACATATTGAAGGAAAGAAAGTGAAAGATTCCATTTTTACATTCAAATTAGCATTTATTATATTATAGGATGTAACACCATTATGTCTTCAACATCCTTTTTAATATGATCATAATCAACTAAAATCATCCCCGTTTACTTGAATTACATATCTTGATGTTTATCCTAACAAAATATAGAACTCCTAGGCCCCACCTAGATAAACTATTTCCTAGCAATGTTATCCCAAGACCACCTATATTATTCTTCGGACTCTTAACTATCACATAAAATTAATAAAAAACTTTTAAAAAACCATGAACTAAGTATGTTTAAATAAAAAAACATGTCACAAGAAAAAGAAAAAAAATAACTATTTTAAATAAAATCCAATGGTATAGTAGTACACATATGAATGAAATCTATAATGAATAACTGTATAATAAATTAAATCTATATAAAGGATTGAATATTCCATATCACTATATAACAACTAAATAAAGGCTTATAAAAACTAGTAAGTGGAACCCCTTTTCAGACCAGTTCAAGATAAAAAACATAAACAATGTGAATTACTACACAATACTATTAAGATCCAACTCACATAACTCCACATACCCTATAATGAACACAAAAAGTTTTATGTTTTTTAAATGAACAACCCAGGTTAGAAAAATTATAATATAAGGATTATTTAAAATATCCCTAGTATGAATAACCAAAATCAATATGGGAGGACCGATAAATGTGTTCATTCAAAACCCAAGGATAATTGATGATAAAAAATAGATTAACCTATATATACTTAAGGATTTTGAAAACAATTAAATTAATGAAGTCCCACCTTACAAACTAGATCGATATGATTTTATTCCACATGTAAATTGTGGTATCCAAAGATGCATAACCTTGATATTTAGGAATATATATCTTTTAAAAAATAATACTATGTTCAATATATTTTTTCACATGCAAAAAAACACAAAAACGGTATTCCAAATATTAGATGACTATTATAAAAATATATATATATAATAAATCCATTTCAAATTAAAAAATTGAAATCAATAATAAAATCATACCAAATAAGATTATGAACACCTCAAGATTGAAACCTTTTTTTTCTATAAAATCAGTTTTTCCATATATGTTATATTTAATTTGAAAATATAAATTTATAACATTTATAATTTTAATTTTTTAAAATTAAATAAATTTTTAAATCTATCATGTGAAAATTATCCAATTTTTATATTTTGAGATTTCTCAAAAACAAATCATTTTTACGTTAATTTTTGAAATAAAATTTTCTCAAAAAATAATAACTTTTAATATATAAATAAGAACTATAAATTTATAAAAAAATTATTTTATGAATTTTTTTAATGGGTAAAACAATGTATTTGTAAAAAATATTTTAAACATAAAAAATATAGGTTCATTATTTCGTAATAGTAGTTTGGTTTCATTTAAAACATTGTTTTCAAATTTTCATTTAATTAAATATTTTATTGGTGGTATACTATTTTTGAATTATGTGAAACACAAAAAAACATCTAAATGATTTATAATAAAAAAATTTAAATCAATAAATTCAATGAGGTGTAAATATTTATTATACACGTAATTTTATATCTTAAAATACACATTGTATTAAGACAATTTTTATCTTTCATGTTCTCTAGAATTAAAATTGAAATTTATATATTTTAAAATTTTATTTGATGAATTTATTTTCATACTTTAAATAATAATTTTCATATTTATAATTATGTTCAAATTTAAATTTTTTCCATTTAAATAAATTATGATGGATAAAAAATCAGTTTTCATTGTAAAAATTGAAAAGGTTAAAAAGGTTTTAAAAAGTTTAAAATAATTAAAAAAAATTAAAACCCATGAATAAAAATGTATTTATGAGTAGTGGATAACTAAAACCTAATCCTATACTTTATTTGACACTTCCTAATACTTTGAAAATTTAATTGTGACAAACCATTATTGAAATGAAATGGGCACTTTTCAAGTTATTTATTTCTCCACTTATGAAAGGGGATCACATACGCCACTTCATGATACACATATACCTTTTAAATTCAACCTAAAACTATAAGACATTTATCATTGTATAATCCTATATCATTTTCATAATCATATTTCTTCCATTATTGGTCATAAGACCTATATTACCATAGATATATCCATGAAAAATCCAATATTCTAAACCTGATTATTTCATACTCCATATTTTTTTCTTAATATTCTTATTCAAAAACACTTCTCTTCCCCCTAATATAATGTAATATATGTTACTAATATATTAAAATTTTAATTTAATAAATTTTAAACCATTATTTAATACTTTTCATCCACTATGTGAAAAAATGAAAAATCAATCATGTATATATGTTGACTACCACATCCACAAATTGATGTGGGTGGTTTTTCAACACCAACTTCTGTGTCTAGTAAAAAGATTTATTTTAGGAATGAATATTTTTAATATTTAAATTTCAAATGAAAATTTATCATATGTCTTTATTTCATATAATTCAATGTGAAATGAAACCGTTAATCATGCGTACGTGCGAACTACCTCCTACACAAATAATCAATTTTATTTTTTATAAAAAGACTTGATGGATTGTTATAGTAATTGATTTAATGAAGGTAAATTTTATTTATAAAATATTCAATATTATTTATATTTATATTAAAATTATATAAAAACATATCCTTACTCATTAAATCCTTTTAACATGTTTTCATCTGCATCAGTTTTAACACCTACATTTTATAGAGATAATTAAATTTTATATAATTGTAATATCATGTAATAATATTTTATTTATGTTGTTGTAATTTTTTATGTTGTTATAAATATTTGACATATTTGTTAATATACAACCTTTAGATAATTAAGAACATTGAAACTAGTTCATCATAATCCATGGATCAATATTCATGTATTTGACATGATGAAATTAGAATTATGGAATTATTGAATAAAAAGAAAATTATATCTTTAATAATATTTTAATGATGACATTTATCAAAAAATTGAGATTCAACCACATCACCCTGAAATGTCTACACAAAAATAAATAAAAATAATAATAACATCTGATGATGAAAATAAACTTTAGTGGGGTTACATATTTGTGATAAATGGATTTAAATAATGTGTACAAAAGGAATTATTTAGGAGTAAGGATCTGAGATTTTTTATCAAGATAGGTATTTTCATTTTATAGGATGCTAGAGCATGTTCTAATGAACATGATTTATGCTAAGTTTTTCTTTGTATAAAATTTAATGTCATGTGACATATTTCATATTGTTCACCATGAAAACATTGATATAGTGTGATTACTAACTATTCAGCATATCTTTCTATATTCATAAAATTTATGGAGTTTGAAGATCTGAATTGTGTTCTTTCTTTAAATAGGTTTTAATTCAATGAATACCAATGTTTTAAGGGCATTTGGTTATTGAACTCCATTTATTTAGTTAGAATGCTTCTTTACAAACCTCTTTCTTCGATACATGAATTCTTCAACCCAAAAATTTTATTTCATGGTACTTTCTATTATTATATTATGAGAATGATTTTTTATTGAAACCTCCATAGAAGACCGCTAGAACAAAAATCCTTATGAAGAATTAACTGATATGGAACATAGACACTAATCCAAGGCTGACCAATTACAAGACAATATTTTTAAATTCTCCACAATTTCAGTGGTGTGGACACTAGTGGAAGCCCGAGGGATATCTATCAATGGTAGAGTAACATAGGGCGACGGGGACGCTGGCACACCACTTGAAGGAAGAAGAAGATCAAATATGAGAATGTGTCAAATCACCATGATCAATATCGAACCCTCAAGTCATGAATATTTTAATAATAATTTCATATATTTTATTAGTGATAGAAACTAATATTTTTCAGACAAATTTATTCATGGGTGGACAATAGAACACACTGATAATTTGAAAAATATTTTTTAAAAAATTATTAGCACCATTGATAACTTGATTATATACAACACTAAACTAAAATGACTCATGAAATATTAGATTATTATGGTTAATAATATTTAATAATTGGTAACCCAATTTTAAATAAACCATTTTAATCAATTATAAATTACTACAATTTGAGTTTACGAACAATTAAACCATTAAAGGTGAATTTGTAATAAAATAAAATTTTATTTATATATTATATTTTCATTAAAAATAATAATTTATAAATATTATATGATAAATTTTTTAAAAAATGGACATAATTTTTGAATTAATAATATCAAAAAATACTCAATGATGAATTTTTGGGACCTCTCTAAAATAATTTATTTTAATGAGAATAGTAATTTTTTACCAAAAATATATATTATTTTACATAACCATGACCTATAAGTTAATAATATAATTTAATTGATAAAACAAAAATTTAATAATTAAAATTGCATATTATAAATGAAAATTCTAATCCACAAAATCATCACTTCAATATTTTAGAACATGATTGACATTTTATTAAAAACCCATTTTTCAGTTCTAAAATAATAAATTTAATAGTGATATTTGATATTTTATTGAATCAAAACAAAAATAAATATTATTTTTTATAATAAATCAATTTCATTCATCACAATCAATAATATTGATAAATTTCTTCTACACATAAATTTTATCCTAAAACAACAATTTTTACAAAAATGTACTTTTATGCATAACATGGGACAATATTAAAAGTAACATTAAAAAACATTATAAATTTTATTTTATTAAATTATTTTCATATTTGAAATAATAATTTTCAAATTATATAATAATGAAAATATAAATTTTTGGTCATAATTAATATCAATGGCTAATAAATAACATATCTAGTAAAAGTAAAAAAATGGTAAATACAGTTTAACTAATTTTACAATGCCTAAGACATTTAAAAACTTGACTCCAAGTGTGTGCATGAGTGTTTTCTTTATCATACCTACTCCCCTCCATTTTTTACACTTTATGGGGAATTTAACCCTTTAATAGGGACAAATTATTATTATTCAAAAGTAATGGATACCTACAAAATTTCTTTTCTTCTTTACTTATGAATATGGATCACATCAAACACTTAATTATATACATATAATGTCATTAACCATCCTCCAGAGCCCATGCTGTGACAAAACCAAAACCCGCCTTCCATATTCCAGGGGCTGGCGACTATGTAACACCCCGAGCTTCCACGATACGCTTCTCATTCAATAATGCAATAGCTTGCATTGTACGCAAGTTCGAGTTCTAACACACCGCAACTAATCAAAATAGCCGTTATGAATAGTAATAACCACCTTTTAAATTTATAGAAATTTTATATTTCAAAATGGACTTCATTTTTGTATTCCTAATATTGAAATTAGCCTATGTTGAATTTTTTGTAATTTTCTGAGAACTTCAAAATTTTTATGAATAGTGAAAAATACTTAAAACAACTTTTTTAATCAAAATAATTTATAGTGATAAATTATAATGTTTGGTGGTTTCAAAGTATAATTAGAATATATTTTTACCATTTTATCCAATGGTGGTCATTAGAATTAATTTAACATTGAAATTGGACATAAACAATTGCCAATCTTTTGATATAAATTGTTTCTTAAAAACACGCTATTTGTTGTGACAGCGGGAATTAATTATAATATTAATTAATGCAACTAATATGTTTGGAATTTTGTAAAATAGACATCATTTTTGAATTCGGAATATCAAATATAGCTTAGGGTGAAATTTTGGCCTTATTCTGAAAAACTTCAATTTTTGATGAATAGTGAAACCACTAAGTGGTTGTTAAATAACTGATTTTTCGTTTAAATGAAATATTACCACTTCTGTGATTTGATTTTCAAAAATCCGACATACATGGTTTTCATTAAGAAGTAAAATGTGGTTCAATGAGATCAAAATAATTTTTTGGTGAATAGTAACTTTTAAGTTCTTAATCGCGATTAGAGGTAATTAGTGTAGTTTAAGGTACAAATAATGTTTTAATAATATGATATGAGCTTGACACTTGTCCTACTCCTATTGGATGAGTCATGGCCGACCAAGACAACCCATGGGTCAACTTGGGGACCCCATGGAGCCACTTTAGTTGGAAAATGACATTAATATATATTTATTTAATGTTAAAATTAAATTGACACAAACATGAGTTGTTTTACTAAAACAGTTTTTAAGTGGGGTTACACAAGTCCAAATTTTGATTATAAATATTCATTAGAAAGATAAAAAGATTTCCTACATCATAGTATTTTTTTTATAATTTTTAGACATTAAATAAATTAAATTATTTATGACATCATGATGATGTAGTGATGACCTCATTATTTAACGATTTAAATAAAATGGGAAGATAATGCAAAATTCAAGGCTTACACTTGTCCAAAGCCAATTGGATGAAGAGATTTCGAACCCTTATCACCTTATCCTTGAATTATATAAGTGTGGGACCTTTAGAATCCGAAAAGCATTGTGAAATAATGTAACATTTCAATCTTTCCAAAAGTGCCCCTCCTCTCCACTTATAAAAGGCCCCCACCTCTCCCACCTCATTTACACTTTCAAGCCATTTGGCTCGGCCAACCTCTGCCCAAATACTCTCCCAACATTCCTCCCTTACTCATAGAAGCCTCACTTTGGGCAGAACTCTTCCCAAGGAAGCCTTTGGCTCAAATCAAAAAGAGTTACCCGATTTTGAGGAGGTTAAAGAACGGTTGAGTCAAGTCGGACACAAGGTAAGGGAATTTCTTAACCCAACTTCCATTCTTTGGGTTAATCTCCTACTTTCAAATTATGTCATGATATTATTATGTCGTATATTGTATTTATAATTTATTTATGTGTACATATAGTGAATACACATAAATGATATATTTTATTTAAAAATTATCTTTTTAAGGGACTTCGTCTCAATCTCCATTCATTGAAGCATATTTTGTTTTATACACAAATTTCTTTTATACAGTGTATAAACCCCTTTTACTTTTACGTTTATTAAAAAGGTTTTCTTTTATAATTATGTTATTTTTAAATGATTTAAAAAAAGAGATATTTCTCTCTAATATATGAAAATCCAGTGCAAATGTATACGTATTTAACGCAAGCTTAAAAATGTTTACAGAAAACCTGACTCTTGAGTGTGGTAGTCAGGAAGGGAATGGGCGTGGACCCATCATGGCCTGTAGTTAGTCGAGCAGTCTCAGAATTAGTTATTTTGTTTTCAGAAGCTTGCATAATGTTTTCATAAAAACACTAGAGTAGAGTTTCGGCTTCCTCTACAAGCCATCACTATTTTTTAATGAAAAATAAATACAAAGTTTTAACTTTCTTTTATTTTGGTATTGAAAATGGTTTTGAAAGATTTTTTATTATATCAATGTGTTGTATTGATATATTGTGATTGAAATGTGGAAATGTTATGTTTCCTTTATGGAAGTTTTATGTGATACGATTATGTTATGGTTTATGATATGTTTAAACCTATTCATATGAGGAATGCATTGGACTTAATAAGTGACGGGTGGAGCCCGCTATAGCTCCTCGATGCATCGGTAGGTCTCATGAGACAACTAGACGTGGAATTGGCTGAGGCCCTTTCCCAATTTGATTTATGGTTTTGGCCGAGGCCTTAATCATTTTAGACGTCTTGGCCGAGGCCTTGACAAAATGTTTCAGAATGTCCGGCATTATACATTCCCTCATTATGAAAGTGGTTATTGATATTGCATGTGATTATTCGACCAGTAGAATATCCATGTGAAGAAGTAAATGGCATTATCTCATTTTATTTTTGCCATATTATGTTGATGTTCAAGTTTAAAAGTCTTTTGTTTTAGTTATACATTGCCTTAAATGTTTATGTTTATTTATGAAAGCTTCCGCAATATTGTTATCCTTACTGAGCATCTGAGCTCACCCCTTTCAATGTTTAAATATTTTCCAGGATGTGAAGAAGTGTATTATGACTGACTTTCAAGGATAGTCAGTGAAGATATGAGTGTGGACTATGAAGACCATGTTATTGTAGTTTTTCACTTTATGATGTAATGTAACGTTTACGAATGTATCTAGTGTTTCCAAGGCTACTAAACTAATCGGTCTTTCGAGACTTGATCTTTTGTGATCATGACAATGTTACGAAGTAATGCACCGACTCTGGGTGGCTGGGGTCGGGGCGTTATAGTTGGTATCAGAGGCAGTTTAGTACTAACCTTGGAAGCTAGATTTAGATAAACTCTTATTAGAGCACATAGAACTAAGATGAACTTTGAGGATTAGTATAGAAGAACTTCCTAGAATTTTGGTATTATAGAGATGTTATGAGTTTTCCGAGCAATACATCCCTGTCTGGATACGAGCAGGTAGAGGCAGCTCTGGCACAGATGTACCTAGGGGTAAAACCCGAAAACACCGCTTTGAGCTAGACTCGAACGGGAACTGGTGCACGACAACGGGCCTTGTTGCACTCTTGGTTACGACACTCCCGGGGGATATGCTTAGGATAATTCTCATTTTATTTACAAACCACTATGAAGGATTATGAGTATATACTTCCTCAAAGAAAACATTTCTTTTTATGATTATGGATTATATCCATAAATAGTTCAATTTATGTAAAGTGTTTTACAAGTATGGAATTATGTATTTTGATTCATAATCTAATCTAGTTTATGCCATTGTTTAGAAATGGCGCCTAGTGGAAGGAATGGAAACCGTATCAATGCACGAACTCCGTGTAGGGATTGCCCTCCTGATCAAGATAATTATTGTGGATCTAGAGATACAACTGGTGCTGATCAACTTAATACCATACTGGGACAACTCACTCAGGTTATGAATAATAACCTTACTCGTATGGAGCACCCTGATCCGCAACGTGGAGGATCAATGTTAGACCGCTTCATGAGGCAACAACCACCAACCTTCAATGGGAGTACAAATCCTATAGTAGCTGAGCAATGGATAAATTCCTTAGAGAAAATATTCCATGCCATGGGGAGTAGTGAAAGGGAGAAGGTTGTCATGGCAGTTTACCGCCTCACTGGAGATGCCGGTCAGTGGTGGTCACTGATTCGAAACACAAAGGAAGATGATGACGTATCGAATATGGAATGGAGGGAGTTCAAAAAGCTTTTCTTAGAAAAATACTTTCCTCGTGACCATCGAGCAGATATGGAAAGGCAATTTCTGAGTCTGAGGCAGAAGGAGGATGAGAATGTCGCAAAGTATGAGGCTAACTTTACAAGGTTAGCGAGGCATGCTTCCGATTATATATGTAACCCAAGGAGTAAGATTGATCGTTTCTTTGATGGGTTAAAACCATTTCTCCGTCGAGCTTTGGTATCACAATCCTTCTCATCATATGAAGATATTGTCTCGTGTGCTATCAAGACAGAAAAGGAATTCTCTAAGTCTTATGACAACAAAGTAAAGCAAGAGAAGAAGAGAACGGTGGAACAAGAGACAGATAATGGGAAAAAGGGAAAGAAGGATTTTCCATTATGTGATAATTGTGGGAAGAATCACCCTGGTACATGCCTAAAAGGAATGGGAGTTTGTTATAAATGTGGAGAAAAGGGTCACCAGGCTCGTGATTGCAAGGGAAAGAAAGAGGCTATCAAAGTTGAATGCTACAATTGTAGAGAAATGGGTCATTATGCAAATGAATGTCCTAAGCGTCAGGGAAACTTACCTCAGAAAAGGCCAAGGGATCAAGGACAATCTTATGCTGTTACTACAGTTGAAGCAGAATAATTAATGTATTGGTGCTTTTGGACTCATGGATTATATTATGGTTATTAGAATAATGTGATATATATATAAGGATTGTACTGCAGTACTTGTTGATTTCAGTAAGGTTTTAATATGATGAAGGTAATTATATTTTTAGTATGTGACAATAAGAGAAACTTTTCTTTGTTTGGGGAATCTGATGTTACAATTGATTTTGGAATTTAGAGACCTTTTAGAGAAAGTCTGGATGAAGGTATTTTGGATAACTATAAAGGTTGGAGTGGATTAAGTTGAACTTTGGATAGTATTGTTTAAGGTTAAAACATTTATGAAGATTATTTTTGGAATAGTATAGTACTATATTTTTAGGAAAAGGACAACCTGCAGGGTGGGGAATAACCCGTCGCGTCGGACACAGCTGCAGGAATCGAACCCACAACCATAGTGCGACAAGCCTTTATTTCCTACCACTAGCCTACAGGAAGTCCCTGGTTATTACAAAATAGTTTTACTAATCTAAATGGTATGTGTTAACATTTTGAACCTTATACAATTAGGATAAATAGAATATTTTTGAGTTCTGTTACCATTTGGAGTAAAAGTTGGGTTTGTGGTAAAAATTTATTAACGAATGAAAGTATACATAACAAGTATGTATATTCCCTTACGTTCTTAGTAAATCTCATAAAAAAATTCCTCAACATTATAAAAGGTAACTTAAAACAAAAATTTTGTCGGTTAACTTTTCCAACTGGGGATTCAATGACCGTTTAACCAATCACAAGCTTGTGATTTTCTTATGGTTAAACTTTCTCCTAATCCTGTTTTCTATAACTCTCCATCAGACCTTGATGGTTTTTTTTTCTTCCATATCCATATTTTCATAGAATCCTAGAATGGGCTATATCGGGTGACCCTTGTACTTATCTTGCTTTCTTTTAATGTTATATATTTATTAACCTTATTTCCGATGTGGGTTATCCTCAAAGGTATTTTCTCTTTTCAACCTTTTATTTTCCAAGAAAAATTTCAAATTGCGAGGACGCAATTTATTGAAGGAGGGGAGAATGTAACACCCCGAGCTTCCACGATACGCTTCTCATTCAATAATGCAATAGCTTGCATTGTACGCAAGTTCGAGTTCTAACACACCGTAACTAATCAAAATAGCCGTTATGAATAGTAATAACCACCTTTTAAATTTATAGAAACTTTATATTTCAAAATGGACTTCATTTTTGTATTCCTAATATTGAAATTAGCCTATGTTGAATTTTTTGTAATTTTCTGAGAACTTCAAAATTTTTATGAATAGTGAAAAATACTTAAAACAACTTTTTTAATCAAAATAATTTATAGTGATAAATTATAATGTTTGGTGGTTTCAAAGTATAATTAGAATATATTTTTACCATTTTATCCAATGGTGGTCATTAGAATTAATTTAACATTGAAATTGGACATAAACAATTGCCAATCTTTTGATATAAATTGTTTCTTAAAAACACGCTATTTGTTGTGACAGCGGGAATTAATTATAAAATTAATTAATGCAACTAATATGTTTGGAATTTTGTAAAATAGACATCATTTTTGAATTCGGAATATCAATTATAGCTTAGGGTGAAATTTTGGCCATATTCTGAAAAACTTCAATTTTTGATGAATAGTGAAACCACTAAGTGGTTGTTAAATAACTGATTTTTCGTTTAAATGAAATATTACCACTTATGTGATTTGATTTTCAAAAATCCGACATACATGGTTGTCATTAAGAAGTAAAATGTGGTTCAATGAGATCAAAATAATTTTTTGGTGAATAGTAACTTTTAAGTTCTTAATCGCGATTAGAGGTAATTAGTGTAGTTTAAGGTACAAATAATGTTTTAATAATATGATATGAGCTTGACACTTGTCCTACTCCTATTGGATGAGTCATGGCCGACCAAGACAACCCATGGGTCAACTTGGGGACCCCATGGAGCCACTTTAGTTGGAAAATGACATTAATATATATTTATTTAATGTTAAAATTAAATTGACACAAACATGAGTTGTTTTACTAAAACAGTTTTTAAGTGGGGTTACACAAGTCCAAATTTTGATTATAAATATTCATTAGAAAGATAAAAAGATTTACTACATCATAGTATTTTTTTTATAATTTTTAGACATTAAATAAATTAAATTATTTATGACATCATGATGATGTAGTGATGACCTCATTATTTAACGATTTAAATAAAATGGGAAGATAATGCAAAATCCAAGGCTTACACTTGTCCAAAGCCAATTGGATGAGTAGATTTCGAACCCTTATCACCTTAGCCTCGAATTATATAAGTTTGGGACCTTTAGAATCCGAAAATCATTGTGAAATAATGTAACATTTCAATCTTTCCAAAAGTGCCCCTCCTCTCCACTTATAAAAGGCCCCCACCTCTCCCACCTCATTTACACTTTCAAGCCATTTGGCTCGGCCAACCTCTACCCAAATACTCTCCCAACATTCCTCCCTTACTCATAGAAGCCTCACTTTGGGCAGAACTCTTCCCAAGGAAGCCTTTGGCTCAAATCAAAAAGAGTTACCCGATTTTGAGGAGGTTAAAGAACGGTTGAGTCAAGTCGGACACAAGGTAAGGGAATTTCTTAACCCAACTTCCATTCTTTGGGTTAATCTCCTACTTTCAAATTATGTCATGATATTATTATGTCGTATATTGTATTTATAATTTATTTATGTGTACATATAGTGAATACACATAAATGATATATTTTATTTAAAAATTATCTTTTTAAGGGACTTCGTCTCAATCTCCATTCATTGAAGCATATTTTGTTTTATACACAAATTTCTTTTATATAGTGTATAAACCCCTTTGACTTTTACGTTTATTAAAAAGGTTTTCTTTTATAATTATGTGATTTTTAAATGATTTAAAAAAAGAGATATTTCTCTCTAATATATGAAAATCCAGTGCAAATGTATACGTATTTAACGCAAGCTTAAAAATGTTTACAGAAAACCTGACTCTCGAGTGTGGTAGTCAGGAAGGGAATGGGCGTGGACCCATCATGGCCTGTAGTTAGTTGAGCTGTCTCAGAATTAGTTATTTTGTTTTCAGAAGCTTGCATAATGTTTTCATAAAAACACTGGAGTAGAGTTTCGGCTTCCTCTACAAGCCATCACTATTTTTTAATGAAAAATAAATACAAAGTTTTAACTTTCTTTTATTTTGGTATTGAAAATGGTTTTGAAAGCTTTTTTATTATATCAATGTGTTGTATTGATATCTTGTGATTGAAATGTGGAAATGTTATGTTTCCTTTATGGAAGTTTTATGTGATACGATTATGTTATGGTTTATGATATGTTTAAACCTATTCATATGAGGAATGCATTGGACTTAATAAGTGACGGGTGGAGCCCGCTATAGCTCCTCGATGCATCGGTAGGTCTCATGAGACAACTAGACATGGAATTGGCCGAGGCACTTTCCCAATTTGATTTATGGTTTTGGCCGAGGCCTTAATCATTTTAGACGTCTTGGCCGAGGCCTTGACAAAATGTTTCAGAATGTCCGGCATTATACATTCCCTCATTATGAAAGTGGTTATTGATATTGCATGTGATTATTCGACCAGTAGAATATCCATGTGAAGAAGTAAATGGCATTATCTCATTTTATTTTTGCCATATTATGTTGATATTCAAGTTTAAAAGGCTTTTGTTTTAGTTATACATTGCCTTAAATGTTTATGTTTATTTATGAAAGCTTCCGCAATATTGTTATCCTTACTGAGCATCTGAGCTCACCCCTTTCAATGTTTAAATATTTTCCAGGATGTGAAGAAGTGTATTATGACTGACTTTCAAGGATAGTCAGTGAAGATATGAGTGTGGACTATGAAGACCATGTTATTGTAGTTTTTCACTTTATGATGTAATGTAACGTTTACGAATGTATCTAGTGTTTCCAAGGCTACTAAACTAATCGGTCTTTCGAGACTTGATCTTTTGTGATCATGCCAATGTTACGAAGTAATGCACCGACTCTGGGTGGCTGGGGTCGGGGCGTTACAGACTATCACCAAAGGTGTATTCCCTAAAATAGGGAAGGCATTGACTTTATATCCTATAAGCATATGTAACCCAACACACAGCAAGATATGAACACAAGTAAACTAAACTGTAAACAGAGTGAGTGTAGTATGAAAAAGGGGAAAAAATACAAGATGAATTGGAAAGTACAAGTACAACTGAAATGCAATACAACTGAAGAAAGATAATGATAGCTACTGGGTCATCCTCTGGGTTCCTACCTGAAGGGTATGTACAGATCACCTCCTCAGCACTCCATTTCCGTCCATCTCCTCAGCGTATCGACACATCTTATGGTCCACCTCCGGGCACCGTCTAGTCCTGGTACTCAAGTCCTCATTCATCGATGTTCGTCATTTGCATCCAGCACAACAAGGTGCCGGCATAACCAATGCATGGTTGAGTATAACGATACTCATTAGGGACCCCGAGACCCTCAAATTCCCACAAAATCCACCAAGGATATGCCACAATGTAACACCCCGAGATTTTATGAAAAATAATCTTTTTAATTTCATTAATGTCTTGTGTTATACGCTACACAAAAAGGAGCTTTCACAACACACATCTCTGACCTGTCTTGAATTACACGCAATCGCGACCTTCCACGATAGCGTGTGTTATACGCAACACCAAGTTTCGCTAAACAACGATATGCTATTAAGATATTATTAAAACTAGACGTTATGAATATTAATAACCACTTTTTTAAATTTTGTAAATTTTATTTTTCAAAATGGACTTCATTTTTGGATTCGTAATATCGAAATTAGCTTAGGGTGAAATTTTGGTACTTTACGGATAACTTTCATTTTCTAATGAATAGTGAAAATTACTAATTTTAATTAAAAACAACTTCTTTAATCGAAATAATTAATAGTGATAAATTATTAATTTGAGTGGTTTTAAAGTATATTTAGAATATATTTACAATTCAACACAATGTTGGTCATTGGATGTAATTTCACATTTACACCAGACATAAAAAAGTGTTAATCTTTTGATAGTTATTATCTCTTAAAAACACGCTATTTGTTGGGACAATGGAAATTAATTATAAAATTAATTAATGAAACTTATATGTTGGGAATTTTGTAAAATAGAAATCATTTTTGAATTCCGAATATCAATTATAGCTTAGGGTGAAATTTCAGCATTTTTTCTGAAAAACATCAATTTTTGATGAATAGTGAAACCACTAAGTGGTAGGTTAAAAACTGAATTTTGCATAAAACTTAATTTTACCGCTTCTGTGAATGGAATTTCGAAAATCCGACAGACATGGTTGATATCAGTAAGTAAAATTTGGTTCAATGAGATAAAAATAATTTTTTAGTGAATAGTATCTTTTTACTTTTTTTACCGCGGTTAATAGTAAATAGGGTAACTAAGGGTAAATATGATATTACTATTACCCTAACACATGTCCTAATTCTACTGGATAAGTGTAATTAGAAAAAAAAATCTTATGAATATAATATGATCATTTAGGTCCACTTGGATTAGATTATGACATTTAATATTATTTTATTTAATGAATAGTTAAAATAGTAAAAATCAAAGTCTAATAAGTAAATCATTTTTAATATGGGGTTATACATAAGATAAATTCGACTATAAATATTCATTAGAAATATAAGATGATTTCCTACATAATGGTAGTTTATTTTTAATTTTTAGACATTAAATAATTTAATTTATTTATGACACAATGATGATGCAGTAATTATCTTATTAATGAAATATTGACGTAATTGATGTTATAAACACAAAAATAAATGTAATTTGAGACTTTTTATGAATTCCACTAATTTTCTAGGTTACTATGATATATTAGTGTTGATTTAATCAACTTGGTCCGAACATATAATTCTGTTGTGACTTTCAAAAAAATCATATATCAAATAGTTTCAAAATTAAAAAAATAGTTTTTAAATAAAATATTATATTATTAATTGTTATTTTATTCCTAAAATTCTAAGGTTCGGCCAAATGACTTAGATAAGGATATATATATTAATAATAAACAATTTGGGGTTATTTTGGCATGTTATAGTAAGTTTATTAACCATATAGTGTAAGAAAAAAAAAGACACGGTAAAAGTTAAATTATTTAACTTAGAGTTAAATCTAATTGATATGGTTAAAATAATAACCTAAACTTGTCTAAATCCTATTGTTTGATAGTATTTCGACCCATCCCCACTTTAGCTTCGAAATAAGACCCTTTGAAACCATTATAAACCGATTTTGACTTTAATATAAAATAATATTTTGAGATATTCCTAAGGTGCCCCTCTCCTCCCTTATAAAAGGACACCTCCTCCCCCTCCTCCTGACACCAATTTGAGCACTCAAGCTCGGCCAACCCCTGCCAAAATCCCTTCTCCACTTCCCTAGAATAATCCTAGAGGTCCTGGTCTTCTTCAAAGACCAATCTTAGTTCCCTAAGTGGAGGATTAAAAGAGGCGTTTCAAAGAAGAGGTAATATCCATTACCGATCTTTTCAATTTCTTTCTTCTTCAACTTCTTCTTCTTTAGTTGTTTCATGACAAAGTAATAACATAAGTATTACTTACATACTGATATGTTATTATAAATATGAAACAACACTAATTCACCTTCTATCCATCCTACAGAAAAATGAAATCACCGCGCGTGCGTAAGTACGGAATACCGTCTCCACGCCGTGGTGTAATCTATTTTCCACCACCACCTTAATAGGATGGGTATAATGGTGTAATGAGTAACTATATATGATTATTATAAATTGATATTGATACTTAAATAGTCTACATACACTTCAACACAATTCCACGACCATGGGAACGATATCATCGCTCGTGCGTACGTACGGACTACCGTCTCCACGACGCGATGAGATTCGTTCTCAATGATTAACCATTCATGAATGATTATAAAGTATATATAATATGTAATAATGAAATATATGACATAATAATACTGTATTTATGTAAATTTATAAGTATTTCATCTACTTAATTTCATTCACTTCAATATGGAAACGAAAACAGCGTTCATGCGTACGTACGGACTACCGTCTCCATGAACGGTGTATTTCATTCCATTTATCGATATTATATATATATATATATATATTCTGAATATATATTATATATAAATCATGTTTTACATTCTGGATATAAGTAATCATGATCCAAGTAATCATATTGATAATTACAAGTTAAAAACACGAACAACAAATGAGACGATTTTACCCAAAACACTACTTTAACATGAATTTACAAAAGAACGGGTAATATAAAGTCATAAGTGGACCATATATGATATAATAACAATGAATATGATTCTGGAATAAGTCAATAACATGATTTAAATCATTATACAGGAGGTTCGGACACTTACAAAGAAAGTCGGACCTAAGGTAAGAGAAAATATCACAATCTCATTTTTATCCGAGATTGTTTTTACTTTGGCATTTACTGGGGTGTATTTTATCATCCACATCCATGTTCCCTCAATATGTAATATTGTGTCCATCCACTTACAATATTTTAAATCCAATTTTACCCTTCGGTGAGTTTTTTAGTAAAGAATATGAAAGGAATCTTTTGTCGTTTTTTCGTACGAGGTACTTTTTTGACTTTTCCGACAAAAGTACGAAGAATGTTTTTTTAACTTATACGGCAAGAATGGATTTTTAAAAACATTATTTCCAAGAATTATACTTTATAAGTTTTCATGTTTATTTTTAATCAACTTCTTTTAGTTTAAAATTGTATGACATGTTACGAAAGGAAAAGTGTTTTTGAAGTTGAAAGGATATTTTCCTCAAGAATGAAGTTCAAGTGTTTTATCAAAATTATTTTCCATCTAAGATAATAAAGGGTTCTGTTTTTATCCCTATTATTACATTGATTTGATTATGTTGTGATGGAATTATTTTTATGAATTCAATTATCGTATATGAATTGTTTTATGATGTCCTGATATTTAAGATTCCCATTTTTATTACATGGGTTATGCAATGATGTATGATTTATGATTTTGTGTCACACATAAGAATGGTATAATTATGAGATGGGTGGGACCTATATCTCCCTCCAATTCATTGGGTAAAGATTTTATATCTCATGAGATAGACAGGGCTAGAACGGTGGGTTATACCGGTTCAGTGAAACAGGACTGGAACGAGGGTGACTCGGTTCAGAAAGGGACTTTGTCCACTAAGATAGTCTTGGCAATGAGTCTTGACTAACAAGAAATGATTCTCTATGATTATGTGTGTATGCCACAAAGTTTAATGTTTTAAGTTATGATTATTGTTATTACATTTCACTGCCATGATTTATCCCATGTTATGAAATTATGATCTCTTTTGCAGGTTAAGATTTCCCAAAGTTATGTGCTTGTGTATACGATGAGATTTATATTTCTTTTGTTTACCCTTACTGAGCATTTGAGCTCACCCTTTTATGTTTTCTTTTCCCCAGGATATAAATAAAGGTTTTAGGTAAAAAAAGGGAAGATCTTTATGGGAGATATTGGAGATCTTTCACCAGGATTAGAAGACTACGTTCCGAGCTTCCAAAGACACTAAACTATTACGATCCTTGTGTGTGTGTTGTTGTTATGTACTAAGTATTCCGCAAAAGCAATGTAATGTCAATGTACGTTAAGCTTCGGGTCTCTACAGTTGGTATCAGAGGAAAGGTTTAGTCAACCTTTGGAAACTAGGATGCGAAAACGTTAGTAAGATCCCTAGAGATATTTCTAAGGTATGTCAAGGGATGTCCCTAAGGTTAAGTATACATATAGGTTATAGTACTAGAATTACGCTAATGATCATAGAATTAAACCTAAGATGTTAGATATTGAAGGTACTCCCCCTTTATTATGTTGTTTTCCCTAGCATGATTTTTGCCTCTCACACTATTCTTTTTGGGTTTTAGATGATGGCTGGAACCCGAAGGAACCGTGTTGATCAATTCAATGGACAATGCAATGATTGTCCTCCTGAACAAACAAATGTTATGGGAGATGGAATGAAAAATCTTATTGCTATACTTACACAAGCTATGAATCATTATGGACTTCCAAATGTGCAGAGAAGGGAACAATATTCTATTGAGTCCTTCATGAGTCAACGTTCACCTTCTTTCAGTGGGTCTTCTGATCCACTTGTTTCTGAACAATGGATCAGTACCACTGAAAAGATATTTTCAGTTCTTCAATGTTCTGAACATGATAAGGTCATCTTAACAGTATATCGTTTGGAAGGTGAAGCTGATCTATGGTGGAATCTTATCAAGAATACGAGGCCAAGAGATGAAATTGAGTCCATGGAATGGGACGAGTTCAAGAACTTGTTTTTCAATAAGTACTTCCCTCGTATTCTTCGAACAAAGATGGAAAAGGAGTTTCTTGAACTAAAGCAAAAGGTTGATGAATCTGTTGGTATATACGAAGAGAATTTTACAAGACTTGCAAGGTATGCATCTGGTATTATCATCCAACCTGAAAGTAAAGTTGATCGATTTTTCAGTGGCTTAAAACCAAGTCTTAGAAGGGAATTAGCTATAAGAGACTTCAGTAGCTATGAAGAAATTGTGCGTTGTGCTATCAAGGTAGAAATGGAAGTTGGTGTTACATATCCATCTCATGGTTTTGACAAGAAACGAAAGATGGAATTCACGGAGAAATCTCATAATAATGGTGAAAAGAAGATGAATGTTTCCTTATGCTCAAACTGTGGAAAGAAGCATGGTGGAGATTGTCTTAAAGGGACTAGAAAATGTTTTAAGTGTGGAAAACAAGGTCATCGAGCAGCTGAGTGTCGAGGTAATGGAAAAAGGGTTTCTAATGATGTGAATAAAGAAAACACTGAAGAGAACGCACCACCAACACTTCAATGCTTCAAGTGCAAGGAAATGGGGTATTATGCTAATAAATGCCCTAATCCAAGGGTTAGTGATGATCGACATGAGCAACCGCTTAAGGCAAAGGACAAAGGGAAGTCACATGCGATCACTATTGGCGATGTTGAATATGACAACGATGTGGTGGAATGATTAAGTGTTTATGTAATGGGATTCCAAAATAATGTTATATCATGGAGTATTGGAATATTTATTGGTCTAATGTGCTATTCAAAGTGATTGAGATATTTTTGGAAATAAGGTGATATGCGCATAATGAAGGGAAAACGAGAAAACGAAATGTTTAACAGTATTCATGAGCTCATGATTGATATAAGGACTAAGTGATATCATAGTTTGAGTATATAGAATTTTGAGGATTTTGGTAAGTGGAAAGTGTTAACTTTTAACTGCATTCATGTTTTCAGTAAGGTTCAATGGGTATTCAAGAGAATACATGATTAAGGCCTTTGAATGTTTGGAATGTGACCAACAAGACATATCTTATGATATATGGGGATCAAAACAGTATTAAATCCCTGGTAATCGTTTTCACTATATTATGAGAGTGGACTGTAGTATTATGGATAAGCCTAAAGATTAGAATGGATTATGTTGGACATAAGTTAGTATTGTTTAAGGATAGAATATTTTAGATATTATTGATGGGATTTTATAGTAATGTAGTTTTAGAAAAAGGACAACCTGCAGGACGGGCGACAGCCCATCGCGTCGGACAAGGATGTGGGAATCGAACCCACAACCGAAGTGCGACTGGCCTTTATCACCTACCACTGGCCTACAGGAAGTCCCTGTTTAGTAGAAACTAGTTTAATTATATTAAGTAGTATGATATATGAAGTATAAATTCCATTTTAGAAACCATATATGATTAATCTCACTATAGATCAACTTATGTATATAACTTTCGCTAACCTTTTGTTTGAAACAGATGGAATGACTCGTCATTCTATCACATGATCTGCTAACACTTCACGAATAACAAATTCAACATCATTTATTTAAGAGATGAAGTGGAAATTGTTCAAGGCACGAACAACAATGATATTGTACCAAAATAAAGTAAGTATTTATTCTAATTCAAATTCATCAACTTTAGGGAAACGATCTTGAAAACCAAAAAGGTTGTCCTAGTGCTCTTATATCTGATTAATCAGATGGTACCTTAGATCGTCACAAATTCATGGCTTTGTGATTGCTAGCTTTTCCATATCCATGTTCTCTACCACTCTCCATCAGAACATGATGGTTAGATTTCTCTTCCATATCCATATTTTCACCTATGTGGAAACCCAGTGATTAGTTTATTTGGGTAACTATTACGTTTCATACTTTTGTTTTTTAAAAATTGGTTTTGGTATTCCTTTTTACAATGTGGGTTTCTATTAAAGAAACTTTCAAATAGTAAACCATTTATAACCCCAACGAATTTCGAGGGCGAAATTCATTTTAAGGGGGGTAGAATGTAACACCCTGAGATTTTATGAAAAAATAATCTTTTTAATTTCATTAATGTCTAGTGTTATACGCTACACCAAAAGGAGCTTTCACAACACACATCTCTGACCTGGCTTGAATTACATGCAATCGCGACCTTCCACGATAGCGTGTGTTGTACACAACACCAAGTTTCGCTAAACAATGATATGCTATTAAGATATTATTAAAACTAGTCGTTATGAATAGTAATAACCACTTTTTTAAATTTTTTAAATTTTATTTTTCAAAATGGACTTCATTTTTGGATTCGTAATATTGAAATTAGCTTAGGGTGAAATTTTGGTACTTTTTGGATAACTTTCATTTTCTGATGAATAGTGAAAATTACTAAATTTTAATTAAAAACAACTTTTTTAATCGAAATAATTAATAGTGATAAATTATTAATTTGAGTGGTTTTAAATTATATTTATAATATATTTACAATTCAATACAATGTTGGTCATTGGATGTAATTTCACATTTACACCAGACATAAACAAGTGTTAATCTTTTGATAGTTATTATCTCTTAAAAACACGCTATTTGTTGTGACAGTGGAAATTAATTATAAAATTAATTAGTGAAACTTATATTTTGGGAATTTTTTAAAATATAAATCATTTTTGAATTCGGAATATCAATTATAGCTTAGGGTGAAATTTTGGCATTTTTCTGAAAAACTTCAATTTTTGATTAATAGTGAAACCACTAAGTGGTAGGTTAAAAACTGAATTTTGCATAAAACTTAATTTTACCACTTCTGTGAATGGAATTTCGAAAATCCGATAGACACGGTTGATATCAGTAAGTAAAATGTGGTTCAATGAGACAAAAATAATTTTTTGGTGAACATTAACTTTTTACTTTTTTTACCGCGGTTAATAGTAAATAGGGTAACTAAGGGTAAATATGATATTACTATTACCCTAACACATGTCCTAATTCTATTGGATAAGTGTAATTCGACCAAAAACAACCTTATGAATATAATATGACCATTTAGGTCCACTTGGATTAGATTATGACATTTAATATTATTTTATTTAATGAATAGTTAAAATAGTTAAAATCAAAGTCTAATAAGTAAATCATTTTTAATATGGGGTTATACATAAGATAAATTTGACTATAAATATTCATTAGAAATATAATAAGATTTCCTACATAATGGTATTTTATTTTTAATTTTTAGACATTAAATAGTTTAATTTATTTATGACACAATGATGATGCAGTAATTATCTTATTAATGAAATATTGACGTAATTGATGTTATAAACACCAAAATAAATGTAATTTGAGCCTTTTTATGAATTAAACTAATTTTCTAGGTTACTATGATATATTAGTGTTTATTTAATCAACTTGGTTCGAACATATAATTCTGTTATGACTTCCACAAAAATAATATATCAAATAGTGTCAAAATTGACACAAAATAGGTTTTAAATCAAATATTATATTATTAATTGTTATTTTATTCTAAAAAATCTAAGGTTCGGCCAAATGACTTAGATAAGGATATATATATTAATAATAAACGATTTGGGGTTCGTTTGGCATGTTATAGTAAGTGTATTAACCATATAGTGTAAGAAAACAAAAAGACAAGGTAAAAGTTAAATTATTTAACTTAGAGTTAAATCTAATTGATAAGGTTAAAATAATAACCTAAACTTGTATAAATCATATTTGTTGATAGTATTTCGACCCATACCCACTTTAGATTCTAAATAAGACCCTTTGGAACCATTATAAACCGATTTTGACTTTAATATAAAATAATATTTTGAGATATTCCTAAGGTGCCCCTCTCCTCCCTTATAAAAGGAAACCTCCTCCCCCTCCTCCTCACACCAATTTGAGCACTCAAGCTCGGCCAACCCCTGCCAAAATCCCTTCTCCACTTCCCTATAATAATCAAAAAGGTCCTGGTCTTCTTCAAAGACCAATCTTAGTTCCCTAAGTGGAGGATTCAAAGAGGCGTTTCAAAGAAGAGGTAATATCCATTACCGATCTTTTCAATTTCTTTCTTCTTCAACTTCTTCTTCTTTAGTTGTTTCATGACAAAGTAATAACATCAGTATTACTTACATACTGATATGTTATTATAAATATGAAACAACCCTAATTCACCTTCTATCCATCCTATAGAAAAATGAAATCACCGTGCGTGCGTAAGTACGGAATACCGTCTCCACGCCGTGGTGTAATCTATTTTCCACCACCACCTTAACAGGATGGGTATAATGGTATAATTTGTAACTATATATGATTATTATAAAGTGATATTTCTACTTAAATAGTCTACATACACTTCAACACAATTCCATGACCATGGGAATGATATCATCGCTCGTGCGTACGTACGGACTACCGTCTCCACGACGCGATGAGATTCGTTCTCAATGATTAACCATTAATGAATGATTATAAAGTATATATAATATGTACTAATGAAATATATGACATAATAATACTGTATTTATGTAAATTTATATGTATGTCATCTACTTAATTCCATTCACTTCAATAAGGAAACGAAAACAGCGTTCATGCGTACGTACGGACTACCGTCTCCATGAACGGTGTATTTCATTTCATTTATCAATATTATATATATATATTCTGAATATATATTATATATAAATCATGTTTTACATTCTGGATATAAGTAATCATGATCCAAGTAATCATATTAATAATTACAAGTTAAAAACACAAACGACAAATGAGACGATTTTACCCAAAACACTACTTTAACATGAATTTACAAAAGAACGGGTAATATAAAGTCATAAGTGGACCATATATGTTATAATAACAATTAATATGATTCTGTAATAATTCAATAACATGATTTAAATCATTATACAGGAGGTTCAGACACTTACAAAGCAAGTCGGACCTAAGGTAAGGGAAAATATCACAATCTCATTTTTATCTGAGATTGTTTTTACTTTGGCATTTACTGGGGTGTATTTTATCATCCAAATCCATGTTCCCCCAATATTTAATATTGTTTCCATCCACTTACAATAGTTTAAATCCAATTTTAACCTTCGGTGAGTTTTTTAGTAAAGAATATGAAAGGAATCTTTTGTCGATTTTTCGTACGAGGTACTTTTTTGACTTTTCCGACAAAAGTACGAAGAATGTTTTTTTAACTTATACGGCAAGAATGGATTTTTAAAAACATTATTTCCAAGAATCTTCCTTTATAAGTTTTCAAATTTATTTTTAATCAACTTGTTTTAGTTTAAAATTGTATGACATGTTAAGAAAGGAAAAGTGTTTTTGAAGTAGAAAGGATATTTTCCTCAAGAATGAAGTTCAAGTGTTTTATCAAAATTATTTTCCATCTATGATAATAAAGGGTTCTGTTTTTATCCCTATTATTACATTGATTTCATTATGTTGTTATGGAATTATTTTTATGAATTCATTTATCGTATATGAATTGTTTTATGATGTCATGTTGTTTAAGATTCCCATTTTTATTACATGGGTTATGCAATGATGTATGATTTATGATTTTGTGGTACACATATGAATGGTATCATTATGAGATTGTGGGACCTATATCTCCCTCCAATGCATTGGGTAAATATTTTATATCTCATGAGATAGACATGGCTAGAACGGTAGGTTATACCGGTTCAGTGAAACAAGACTGGAACGAGGGTGACTCGGTTCAGAAAGGGACTTTGTCCACTAAGATAGTCTTGGCAATGAGTCTTGACTAACAAGAAATGATTCTCTATGATTATGTGTGTATGTCACAAAGTTTCATGTTTTAAGTTATGATTATCGTGATTACATTTCACTGCCATGATTTATCGCATGTTATGAAATTATGATCTCTTTTGCAGGTTAAGATTTCCAAAAGTTATGTGCTTGTGTATACGATGAGATTTATATTTCTTTTGTTTACCCTTACTGAGCATTTGATCTCAACCTTTTATTTTTTCTTTCCCCAGGATATAAAGAAAGGTTTTAGGTAAAAAAAGGGAAGATCTTTATGGGAGATATTGGAGATCTTTCACCAGGATTAGAAGATTACGTTCCGAGTTTCCAAATACACTAAACTATTACGATCCTTGTGTGTGTGTGTGTTGTTATGTACTAAGTATTCCGCAAAAGCAATGTAATGTCAATGTACGTCAAGCTTCGGGTCTCTACAAAAAAAGTATGAGATCAACATATAACCCTACTTCTGTATATTCCCATACATATACCTATGTTATCAAGTGATCCATCTCAATCTTGAGGAAAACATAGAGATACTGGATCACCTCACACTAGGATTTATTCTAGGTTAGTGTCAAGTTAAATTCCTAGACCCAACGTCGAACAACTCGGCTACTGTATAACTCCTCCTCTATCGAGTATAGTGGGCCAACCGTATCACACAGAGGCTCTTCCCACTAACCTTGGACTACTGAGGTACTCCTCCTGTCGAGTACCATGGGTCTGCCATGTCACCAAGGCGCTCCCCACTGTGGGTCTGCCACATCACCAAGGTTTTCCCCCTCGTGGCCTGCTAAGGTACCCCTCCAGTTGAGTACTGTGGGTCTTCTGCGTCACCAAGGTGCTCCCCACCGTGGGTCTGCCGCATCACCAAGGCGCTCCCCACTGGGTATGTTGAGTCACTCGAGGTTGAAATGGTCAGGAGTCTTCAAGTCTCATCCATCTACTGGGTTCCCGCACTATGCTCGCTCGTCTCAGAGAGTATTTTCTCCACAAGCTACTATCCAATACTCCAACTACCACAAAGTCCCATGAAGAAGTATCTCAAAGGTCCGCCATATCATATGGGTCTCAACATAACAAACTTTGCGTCAATCAGACACCCAGTCTGTGAGTTCATAGCCTATTAGTCCCGGGGGTCTGGTTGGATTCGTGCTCGATCCAACCTGACGGTTCCCCTGTCTTAATCCAAATCTATAGTGGGGTATACTCAAAGAGACCATCTCGATCCAAGATTTCCAGCGCCACTGACGGTTTATCAAACGGACATCCGGTGCAAAAGTTATGGCCAAAAGAAAGTAAATGGGTCGTAGTGGGCCCAGGTCCGGTCCAACTCGGTCGGACCGACTCGACCTGACGTATCGTGGGCTGACCTGGTTTGGGTCATCCTTTCCCAATCCGTTGGGTTTGGCCCGACCCGTAGTGCGGCCAGGCCTGTTGGGTTCGGTCCGGCCCGCTGGGTCTATCCTGACTCACCGCGAGGGGCCGCGGAGGGCTGCAGGAGGCCGTGAGGGTGGGAGGCTACGAAGAAGATTAGCCAGGGGTTTCCATGAGGGATTGAGGTCGTGGGGTGGCTCGGAGGTCCAGCAGGTAGTGTGATTCGGGGTAGCCCGGATTGACATGGGCGGCGCGAGCCGCGGTGGCTTAGAGGGTCGCAGGTGAGGGTGGCTCGACTGGGGAGCGCATCCGGTTCAGCCGGGTGGGCACAACACCGTGGGTGGCTCAGCCGGGGTGCGATGCCTGTTTGGCTGGGAGGCCGGAGCTCAGTGGGACGGTTCGGCCGGGGTGTGGAGCCGGGGTGCACAGCCGGTTCGACCGGGAGGGCGGAGCGCTGCGGGTGGCTCGGTCGGGGCCCAGAGTCGGGGTGCGTGGCTGATCCGGCTGGGAGGGCGGAGTGTCGCAAGTGGCTCAGTAAGGGTGTGGATCTGGGGTACATGTCCAGTTCAGCCCGAGTGCCCCGGGGGCAGAGCAGGTCGTGGAGGCCACGGGGGGCAGTGTCGTTCCCTTCGTCACCTTCGTCACCTTCTTCTATTTCGATGAGTACACCAAAGAAGAAAAACAGAGGTGTAGGGCCATGGTTATTTAGCCCACACCCTCCACATTTAGTGTGGTAGTAAGCGGTTCACATTAATGAAGCATTGACGTGTATGGAATATATTTTAAAACATCAATTCCCACCACCCTTGTGAATCTCTATTCCCAATCCCATAAAATAATTAGAAGGGGAGAGAACATGGGAAGCGATAATTAAATAGGAATAATCCCCTACCACGGGTTGTTCGTTGACGTGAGAAGGAAGTACAGATGTTGATTCATTGTAGATGAAGACGTCCCACGTCGGTTGCCTCTACAAGGTGCTTCCAAGGATGAAGTCGAAGACATTTCTCACCAGCATTCTTCGTTTGGAGGAGCGTTCTTCATCAGAGTGCTTTCTCCCAAAGTCCATCTCTCCTGAAAATTTCTTCCAAAATAATAGATTAATCCATTTATTATTTTGTTGGCAAAAAAATTCAAAATTCTTAATTAATTTTGGTGGGTGGCATAATAAATCAATATAAGGGTCGGTATAAATTAATTAAAGGGGGTGGTGGAACCATGAGGTGGGGAGCTCAAGAGGTTTATCCCCACTTAATAGTGAGTTAAAGAGGTTTTAAACTTGGGTGTTCCCCACCACCATAACCTGTCATTGGAGGTAAATTTGGGTGGTCCCCACCATCATAACCTCTCATGGGAGGTTTAGGTCTAGTGGTCCCCACCAGAAATATCAACATGGGATCTCAAAATAAAATAAAAAGAAGTTTATTTTATTTTATTATTTCCACGAAGAACCTAAAAATTAACTTTCACCCTCGACCAAGTACTGTTGAGGTGAAAGTCTCCATAAATGAATATCAGTGCTATGAGTTCAATGGTTCCCTCAGATTTAAATTCCAAGCACCGGTTCAAAAGATAGAAAAAACCTCTTTCATGTTTTCTGAACATACACGAATAAAAGTTCATAAATTGAATGTGGGCATACCGGGCCTCGGAATCACGTGCCGTCAATTTTTGCAGACTCGTAAAATTTCCATATATTTAAAAATAACATTGAAATTCTGGGTCATTACATTCTCCCCTTATCAGGGCTATAATCCCCATAAGCCACAACTCAAACTAGGTAAAAAAAATGGGGGTACTGAGCATGCATATGATCTTCCCCCTCCGATGTGCTATCCTAGAGGTT
Source organism: Viscum album (assembly GCA_963277665.1). Classification (NCBI taxonomy): domain Eukaryota; kingdom Viridiplantae; phylum Streptophyta; class Magnoliopsida; order Santalales; family Viscaceae; genus Viscum; species Viscum album. The sequence continues at coordinate 421,269,238 of OY728137.1, forward strand.
CTCGTGCTGCCAACGAACACACACTAGAGGTATCGACCATCCACGAAGGACCCACTCCTGTCGATCCTCAATATCTACTAGAATATTTATAAAAGTCTCCCCATCATTGATGTCTAGCTCTCCATGGTCGATGATGTGAGTAGGGTCATGCTCATATCTCCTCAACTGAGATATGTGGGAAACATCATGCACCCGGTGCCACTAAGATGGAAGAGATAAGAGGTAAGCTACCTCGCCAACTCTACTAAGGACCTAAAAGGGTCTGATGAATCTCGTAGATAACTTAACGCCTCATCCAAATCTCCATTGACCTCTTCGGGACGAGACCTATAAAAAGACGTGGTCGCTAGCCTTGAAAATCAAAGGTCTCAGTCTCTTGTTGGCATACAACTTCTGCCTACTCTGTGTAGTCTTCATCCACTTCTGGATGATCTGCACCTTCTCTGTGGTAGCCCATACCATCTCTGGTCCCACTAGTGCGGACTCCCCTGGGTCAGTCCAACACAAGGGTGATATATAAGGTCGCTCGTACAATGCCTCAAAAGGTGCCATCCCAATAGTGGAGTGATAACTATTGCTGTATGAAAACTCCACCAAGGGTAAGTGATCCTCCAAACTGAAAAATTAGTCGAGGATGCAAGCACGAAGCATGTCCTTGAAGGTCTGTATGGTCCGCTCAGTCTGAACATCTATCTGAGGATGGAGGGTGGTGCTCAAACGAAGATGCATCCCTAAAGCCTCCTGCAACCCCTTCCATAGCCGGTATGTAAAATGTGCATCACGATCGAAGACAATCATCAAAGGTACTCCTTGTAGTCACACAATCTTAGGCACATAGAGGAATCACATGCTCTCTACTGAACCCTGCTCTCTGATCTGTAGGAAGTGGGATGACTTGGTGAGTCGGTCAACGATCCCCCAAATCGAGCCATGACCTCTGGATGTACATGGAAGTCCTGTCATGAAGTCCACAGATATCTGATACCACTTCCACTTTGGTACCTCTAAGGGCTGAACCATGCCTGCTGGTACCTGATGCCCACCTTCAGTTGATGATAAGTGAGGCACCGAGAAACAAACTCTACTACTACTTTCTTCATTCCCGGCCACCAGTGCTGTCGTCGAAGATCCTGGTACATCTTCACAACTCCGGGATGTGCCTCTAGAGGGGAATTCTGGAACTCCCCCAACACGTCCTCTTGAAGTGACACTAGTACCATGGTATGTTCTTTAAAGAGGATGGCATGCTCCCCACCTTCAGAAAATCCATCAGTTGCATGTACTGTGGTTATTTGAGCTCGTCGAGCCTTACAGTCAGCGTCCCCCCGTTGCGCCTCCCTAACTCCCTAAAGAAGTGGGGGAGTGACTATCAGAGACTGAAGAAAAGATTCTTCATTTCTATCCATAAAGGATATCTTCAAAGTGGACAGCTGCTCCGTCTCCTCACCTAATAGTTGAATACCAGACCTCCTACTGAGTGCATCTGCTACAACATTCCCCTTCCTAGGAGTATAGACTATCTCAAAGTCGTATTCCTATAGGAACTCAAGCGAACGTCGTTGTCTCAGGTTCAGGTCATTCTAAGAGAAGATATACATGAGACTCTTGTGATCATAGTACACTATAAAATGCTCACCCATCAGATAGTATCACCACATCTTCAAGGCGAAGACCACTGCTGCTAACACCAGATCATGGGTAGAATAGTTCTGCTCATATTGTCTCAGTTGTTGAGAACCATATGTGATCACTACTCGCTCTTTTATCAGGACACATCCGAGTCTGGTCCCTAATGTGTCGCAGTAAACAAAGTACCCTACGTCCTCCTCTGGAAGCCTTAGAATGGGGGCACTAATCAAAATCTGCCTCAGTTCCTAAAAACTACACTGAAATTTCTCTGGAGAAACGTAGGGTTTCCCCTTATTCATCAATGCTGATAATGGTGCTGCAACTCTGGAGAAGTCTGGCACAAACTTTCGGAATTATCCAGCTAAGCCTAGGAAACTTCGTACCTCCGTCACACTCCAGGGTGGCTCCCAAGCAAGTACCAGCTCAATCGTCGCTGGATCCACTACAACTCCAGCTTCGGATATGACATGTCCCAGAAAGTGAACCTCCCGGATCCTAAACTGGCACTTCAAGAGCTAACCATGTAGTTGATGCTCTCGAAGTGTGTCCAGTACTACCCACAAATGATAGGCATGCTCCTCCTTAGTAGTCTAGTAGATCAGAATGTCGTCGACAAAGACCACTACAATGCTATCAAGGTATGGATGAAAGATCTTGTTCATGAGTCCCATGAACACTACTGGAGCATTGGTTACAATGAATGGCATAACCAAGAACTCATAATGGCCATACTGACTTCTGAAGGCCGTCTTCTGCACATCCTCATCTTTCACTCTGAGCTGATGATAGCCTGATCTAAGGTTTATCTTTGAGATCCACCATGCCCCTTCAGCTGATAAAACAAGTCGTCAATCCTCGGGAGTGGGTACTTGTTCTTCATGGTCACCTGGTTCAGGTGCTGATAGTCAACACAAAGCCTCAAGATCCCATCTACCTTCTTAGGGATCAAAATCGGGGGTGCATAGGGAGAAACACTTGGCCGAATGAATCCCTTCCCCTGCAGGTCCTCTTGTTGTACCCGCAGCTCATGAAGCTTTGCAGGCGCCATCCGATATGATGATGTTGATATTGGTGCCGTCTGAGGGTACAAGTCAATGTAAAAGTCCACCTTTCTAGGAGAAGGTAGACCGAGAACATCATCTGTTAAGACACCTGCGTACTGGTCCACCACTACAAGATAGCTCGGACTCGCTACATCAACATCTTCGAGGGTAAGGCTATCCAACTGATGAGTGATCGGCTGCACTCTTCTCCGGGTATGTACACCCTACACTACAAAGGCTCCCTTCTTTCCAGTGAAGGTAAACCTGGTACCATCTGTGTGGACACACCACACTTTGTGCCTAATATAGTTAATCTGTGCATGGATGACAGATAACCAGTCCATACCCCAGATGATGTCGTAAGGCCTCAACGACGCTACTAGGAGATCACAACCTAAGCTCTCACCTCCTTGAGTGAGCTCGCACTGCTGGCACTAGTGCGTATTCATTGAATCCTCTCCCATATGAGTCTCTTTCCATAAGGATTGAGCCAACGTCTCTGTCGGAATCTCTGAGCTCTAAATGAGGGAAGTGGTAATAAAAGAATGACCGGAACCTGTGTCTATATGTACTGAAGCTATGGTGGTGTAGACACCGATTATACCTCGAATCATTTCTGGAGAGCCATGATTGTAAGCCTCAGCTTCCTGGAGATGAGATATTCCCTATCCACCTGCTCCCTATGGTTGGGTGGACCTCCTGGTGGTGGTGGCAGTAATATCTTAAATCGTCTCCCACCGTCAGCTGCACAACTATCTCCTCTGCGACGTCCGCCTGCTTCCTGAGGACCTCCTCAATCGAACCTCTATCTCTTCCTTGGCGGTCCTTCGACCATCTTCTGATCATCCGTATGGTGGGTCAGACATTCACGATCCATGTGATCCTGACCGCCGCATGAGAAACCCTACCCACTCCCAGCATAACTGGATCCGCTCCGTGTGCCCCACACAACCAATCCTGATTCATGCAGTCGTCCACCTATAGTTTTGGTCCTCTTGGACCTCTGTGAAGTTTGTCTGCTGCCAGCTGTAGAAGACTCTGCTATGTGATGGCCGGTAGTGGGTCTCACTGCTGGTGACTAGTCAGTAAGGAAACTCTCCACCAAGAGGGCTCTCTCAAACACCCCCACCTACGTCGAGATTCTGAGTGAGATCATCGAAATCCTGATCTTTTTCCTGAGCCCCTACTCAAAGGTACGAGCCCTAAAGTGTGGGTCCTACACTATATTTGTGGTGTAGCGTGAGAGGTCAGGGAACCTCGCTGAGTACTAAGCCACAGTCACGCTACCCTACTGCAGATGAAGAAGGTCATGTATGCGCACTACACGAAGAGTCGCTGGGACAAACTCTTCCTCAAATTGGAACTTGATGTATTCCCAGAGAAGCGTCACCTCATTATAAATCTAGAGCATCAAGCTCCACCATTTTCATGTTGTTTCCTGTAGAAGGATGGGGGAAAGGGTCACCATGAGATCGGCTGGGGTCCCTACGAGTCAGAAGACTCTCACTAAAACCTCTAACCAATCATCAGCCGCCTACGGGCTCATCTCTCCCCTGAACGTAGGTGGCCTCTGGCACTGGAAATCATACAACATGCTCAAGCGGCGTGCACCATCTTCTTCTGGGGTTGGTGGCATTAGTGGACCAATGGGGATTGGTACCACTGGTGCCTCTGTTGGTGCCTCTACTGGAAAAGGGCCATACAGCGAGGCCTCATCCCTCGATGGTCTATCAGTGCGTACAACTCTCAGAACATTAGTTGGTTGTCTGAGTGGAGGCATCCTGAAAAGAAATAGGTTCACCATGGTAAAAAGTTATACCTAGTGATCTAAAATTTTTATCTGGTGAGTTGACTCAAAATATCAAAAAGAAAAATTTTGAAAACACACACGCAATTAGGGTTTTCGTGCACTTAGTCCGAAATTAGAAGTTAGGGTCTTGGTGTATGGATAAGTCAGCCACCCCACCAACACTGGATTTCTGGAACAGAGAACAACACTCACTACCCTTAACACTATTTCTTCATAGAAAATATTAGAGTCTTATTTCTTTATTAGAAATAACTCCTTTCATACCAATTTATCATGACCTGTCCCTCGGGGCCCATTCTATGACTGACCCCAAGCCTGACTTCTGTAGGTCAGGGGTTGGTGACTAGAACCAAAGGAGTATTACCTAAAACTGGGAAGGTATTTCCTTTATAAACTATAAGAATATGTAACCAAGCAAACAACAAGATAGGAACACAAGTAAGTTGAACTATAAACAGAGTGAGTGCAGTAAGAAAAAAGGGATAGAATACAATCCCAACTAGAAAGTACAAGTACAACTGAAATGAAATACAATTAAATAAAGAGAAAGTCTGCTAATGGGTCATCCTCTGGGTTCCTACCTGAAGGGTAGGTACAAATCGCCTCCTCAACACTCCATGTCTGTCCATCTCCTCCGCGTATTGACACGCCCTATGGTCCACCTCTGGGAACCGTCCAGTCCTGGTACTCACGTTCTAAGTCAGCGCTATCCGTCATCTACATCCAGTACAAAAAGGTGCGGGCTTATCCCGTGAAGGGGTGAGTATAACAATACTCAATAGGGACCCTGAGACCGTTAAAGTCTCAAAAAACCCACCAAGGATAAACAAAAAATTATGAAATCAATAGATAACCCTACTAAGGTATATACCCATACAAATACCTAAGTTATCAAGTAATCCATATCAATCATGATAAAAACACAGAGATACTGACTCAGCTCACATCAGGATTTATTGTAGGGTAGTATCAAGTAACATTCCCAATCACAACGTCGAACACCACAGCTGCCGGAGAACTCCTCCTCTATCAAGTACAGTGGGCCTCCCGCGTTACATAGAGGCGCTTCCAACTATCCTTGGACTGTTGAAGTACTCCTCTTGTCGAGTACCATGGTTTTTCCACATCACCAAAGTGCTCCCCACCATGGGTCTGCCGCGTCACCAAGGTTCTCCCCCTCGTGGCCTACGGAGGTACTCCTCCTATCGAGTACCGTGGGTCTGCCACGTCACCAAGGCACTCCCCACTGTGGGTCTTCCACATCACCAAGGCACTCCCCACTAGGAATGTCGAGTCACTCAGAGTCGAAACGGTCATTAGTTGTCAATTCTCATCCAGCTTCTGGTTTCCCGCACTATGCTTGCTCGTCTCCGAGAGGATCCGCTCGGTCTGTGAGTAAATAGACTTTTAGTCCCAGGGGCCTGACTAAATTTGTACTTGATCCAACATGATTTTTCACCATATTAATCCAAAACTCTAGTGGGGTATACTCAAATTGACCATCTTGCTCCAAGATTTTCAGCACCACTGACGGTTCATCAAATAGACGTCTGGTGCCAAAGTTATGGCCAAAATAAAGTAAATGGGTCACAGTGGGCCCGGGCTGGACAGACTCGGTCGGACCGACCCGGCGTGACCCGGCATGGGCCGACCCGGTCTGGGATGACCCGGTTCGGGTCGACCTGGCCCGATCTGATGGTTCTGGCCTATCCGACAGTGTGACCCGACCGATTGGGTTCGGTTCGGCCCACTTGGTCCGTCCCGACCCACGGCGAGGGACCGCGGAGGGTCGCGGGTCGCCGTGAGGGCGCAAGCCCGCGAAGTGGCTCAATTGGGGGTTTCCATGAGGTCATGAGTTGGCAGGGAAGCTCGGAGGGCTGGTGGGTGGCGCAAGCTTGGGTGGCTCGGACGGTCGGCGGGCGGTGCGAGCCGGGGCGGCTCGGATGGTCGCGGGTCGCGCGAGCGGGTGTGTCCGGGAGGACCGCGGGTGGGGGTGGCTTGGCCGGGGTGCACGGCTGGTTCGGCCTGGAGGGCGGAGCACCGTGGGTAGCTCGGCCGGGGTGCGAATCCAAGGCCTGCGGCCAGTTCGTCCAGTAGGGAAGAGCGCCGTGATTGGCTCAATTGGGGCACAGAGCTGGGGCGCGCGGCGGGTACAGTCGGGAGGCCAGAGCGCCGCGGGGGCGGCGTGGGTCGCGGAGGCTGCAGGTGGCGGCACTGTTGCCTTCTTCTCCTTCGTCCATTTCGAAGATCACATCAAAGAAGAATGGTGGAGGGTTCATGCCATGTTTTTTTGGCCCGCACCCTCCCCCTTTAGTGTGGTAGCAAGCGGTTCACAAAAACCAAGCATGAACGTGTATGGAAGATATTTTTAATCATCAATTCCCCAAACCCTAGTCAATCTCTATTCCTAATCCTACAAAATAATTTCAAGTGGAGAACATGGGAAGTGATAATCAGATAGGAATAAACACCTACCACGGGTTGTTCATTGATGTGAGAAGGAAGTACGAATGTCAATTCGATGTAGATTAAGATGTCCCACGTTAGTTGCCTCCGCAAGGTGATTTCGAGGAAGAAGTTGAAGTCATTTCTCACTGGCGTTCATCATTTGGAGGAGCATTCTTTGTCAGAGAACTTTCTCCCTAAAGTACTTCTCTACCAAAAATTCCACCAAAATAATAGATTAAGCCATCTATTATTTTTTTGGAAAAAAAATTAAAAAATCATAATTAATTATGGTGGGTGGAATAATTAATCAAGAGAAGGGTTGGCATAAATTAATTAAAGGGTATCGTGGCACCATTAAGTGGGGAGCTAAATAGGTTTCTCCCCACTTAATAGGGAGTTCAAGAGGTTTTAACCTCGGGTGGTCCCCACCACCACAACCTCTCAAGATAGGTTAATTTGGGTGGTCCCCACCATCATAACCTCTCATGGGAGGTTTAGGTCTGGTGGTTACGACCTGAAATATCTACATGGGATCTCAAAATAATATAAAAAGAAGTTTAATTTATTTTATTATTTCTACAAAAAACCCAAAAATTAACTTTCACCCTTGACAAACATCCGTCGAAGTGAAAGTATCCTTAAGCGAATACCAGCGCTGCGAGTTCAACAGTGCCCTCAGATTTCAATTCCGAGCACTAGTTCAAAAGTTATAAAAACCTGCTCGCACGTTTCCAGAACGTTCTCGAAGAAAAGTTCAAAAATTGATTTCGGGCACACCGAGCCTCAGAATCATGTGTTGTCAATTTTCACGAACATGTAAAATTCCCATATATTTAAAAAAATTACATGGAAATTTTGATTATTTACATATACCATAGAAATTAATCATTAAAATTAGTAATTTTTCTCCTTCAATAGGCATTTCTCATAGTCATAAGCCTTTAGATCCCATTACTTATCCTAATGCCTCAATTCCTATGGGGATTTCCAAGGTAAATCCCATGTTCTCATCATGTGTATTACATACTCCTTATTCTTTTATTCTTAATATTCTTATAAAAATATGTTTATAGAAACCATAAAGTAGCTACATGAATATTATAAATATTATATAATTATATTATATTAATAGAAAAACATTCATTAAATAATTTCCATACACACGGAAAAACAAAACTAAATTGATCATAGGTACGTATAGACTACATTCTCAATAAAGCAATATAGTTTGTTTTTCATCAACAAAATTGATGGATGATAAAATGATAGATTTGATGAATGAATATGATGACTTATTAAAAATTATAATTATGAAATGGCTATTTTTCATCTACCATCACTCCATCCCATTCATTGTGTAATGGAATCGATAACTGTGTGTATGTGTAGACTTACAACTCCATGAATGATGAATTTAATTATTCATCACAGATCTAAATTGGTGTTTCTATGAGTAAATTTAAATAATTTTAAATTTATTATATGTTTACACTCTATACATTTTATTTGAATTTTATATAAAAAGTTTCCTTACTCATTAAATCATTATAACACACTATCATTTAGGTCAATTTTACTAAATTCATGAATGTTGTTATAATGATAATATCAAAAGTTATTAAGTAATTTCTTGTAATGGTTATATGAAGTAATAAAATGTATTTATTTTTCTTTTAATGGTTTTTTAATTGTGTTATTAATATTTAATATATTTATTGACATGCCACATTTTGAACATTAAACATGACGAAATGAATTCATTGTAATTTCACAAACCATATTATTGTATTTCAATATATTAGATGAATCCTAATGAATCATTGAAATTTTATTTATTATGACATGAATTATCTCATAATGATGAACTATGACACAATGTGGGCCAATCAAACGTATCACTGTGAAACTAGTTTGTGACTAACAATTGAAAAAATATAGGCATTCATTGATGAAAACAAACAATGACTGGGAAAAATATTTATGATATATTGTTATAAATGATGTGTATAAACGGTAATTTACTTGATTAATTCTATGAAATTAATTTTTAGTATAGTTATTTTCATGGTATAGGAGGATAAATCATGGTCAACTAATGAGATTTTAGGTTAAGGGATCTTTGTCCCAAAATAAATATTATAATACATATTTCATGTTATGAAACATGATTTCATTGATATGGAATGATTAAAATATAGTTTATGTGTGTATGCAAAATTATGAAATTCATGAGGGTGGTATATCCCCAACATGTTACTTATCTAAATGGAATTATATTTAAAATATATCAATGTTACTAGTGACTTAGTTAACTTAACTACCTTCATTGAGTTATATTTCTTCTTCTCAAGATTCATTATTCTATGATTGGTTTCTTACACATAAGTTTTTATATCATGTTACTTCATATTACTCAATTGAGAGAATGGATTTTCAATTAAACGATTTTAACATGATGAATTTATTCTTCAAAAAGTATATCATTGTTTAGGATAATTCTCATCCTCTTTGATTATGGTTTCCCCCCTCATTTTACATTTTCCAATATCCAAAAAAATTATATCTATTATATATTGAAAAAATTCATGTTTCATCTAATATAATCATTAAATTTTTGATTTCCACTTTTAGAAAAGTAAATTTTATCATATCATTTAAAGATTTGTTTTTCAACAAAGGTATTTTAAAATATTCAATAGGTTTTCAATTCATTTTCATATTTATTGTCTCCCAAAAATAATTTCACCAAAAAATAATTACATACATTTAATGGAAAAATTATTCAATATTATGTTAAAAATTAATCTATAAGAACCATGTTTTTGCTGCGAAAGACTTTAGAATATTCTTGATATTATTCCATGGAAGTGCCCTCAGACGGTGTGCGACTCCGAGCCCCGGTGTGGCCGGAATTATGTTTTCAGTGCGTTCACACTAAGAACGCCAAATTAATGGGATAACTCCTAAACGGTGCTTCGGATTAGAGATCTGAGTGTACGTATGGGTCCGGAATGGGGTGTTTAACCTAGGAACGACATAAAACATGTTGGCGCGGGACGTTTGGACCCCTCGATCACTTTCAGAACGATAAACAGATAATTAAATTAATTAATTTATTCGTTTAACGGCTTAACTCAAGTATCTCTCTAACTGTGGATCGGATTTGAAAACTGAGGGCACCGTTGAGTCCGGAATGTTCCATTTACCCTAAGAGGGGTGTAAGTTTTGTGGGCGCGACCCGTCTGTGAAAAATGGCCCCAGGGGCATTTTCATAATTTGGCGGCCTCGGGCGCGGTTGTTTCAACTTTTGAACGGGGCCATTGATTAAAATTACGAGACCTCCATTGCACTCGGAGCGTGTTTTTTAGCCTAGGGGAGCCTTAATCCTGACCCCGCCGAAATTTTGGGTTCAGGGCTATCGGGCGGGCGTTTAAGTATTTTCTACTTAAACGCATCCCCTCCCCTCTTCTTCTTCTCCTTCTCACCCCTAGATTCCACTATCATCCATCTCCGGTGAGGACGCTCTGGCGAGGCGGTCCGGTGAGGTGACTCTGGCGAGGTGCGGTAATGCTAGTGGATCGACGCGAAGCTCCGGGCAAAGCCCAGCGAGGTAGGATGTTTTGTTTCGCGTTTTACTTCCCGCATACTTTGAGCCCGATTTCCCCTGTCAATTTTTTCCCGATCATTGAAAAAATCCCAAAATCACATATCACGTTTTCTAAGCATTCCAACGCACTTCTAGGATCAAAAATCCGAGTCCCGGGGTGTCCGGGACAGCCCCGGGAAGTCCCGGCCGATTCCCTGGTTTTTCCGGTGGTCCGGGACGGCGGCGGCGGATTCCGGCGGTTCGGGATGGCGGCAGCGGCTTCCCAGGTGGCACGGCGGCTCGGCTGGGCACGACGGCGGTGCGGCATCCCGACGGCAGTCTGGGTTCTTCAGGCGGGTGGCGTGGCTCGGGCTCTATAACGTCCCATACTTTACATACATTTTTAGTACTTCAAAATTGAAGTACACTTATTACAACATATAATAATACCAAGAAAGGACCGTATAGGTATAGTGTCTTTAGAAACTGGGAAACATAAATAACTGGTTCATAAAGCATCTACACTGTCTCCCATTTATTTCATCACATCTAGCGCCCCTTTTGGCATATCATACTTAATAACCTTCTTCCTGACCTGGGGAAAGAAAACATACAAAAGGGTGAGCTCAAATGCTCAGTAAGGGTAAACAAAAGAAATACCAATCACATCATATTCACAAGAACATAACAATTTGGAAATATTAGCCTGAAGAAGAGATCATAATTTCATAACATGGGATAAATCATAGTAGTGAAATATAATCCCAATAATCATGACTTAAAACATGAAACTTTGTGTCATTCACACATAATCATAGAGAATCATTTCTTAGTAGTCAAGACTCATTGCCAAGGCTATCTTAGCGGAAAGAGTACATTTCTGAACTGAGTTCACTCCTCGTTTCAGTTATGTTTCACTGAACCGGTTTAGCCTGCCGTTCCAGCCATGTCTATCTCATGAGATATAAATCTTTACCCAATTCATTGGAGGGAGATATAGCTCCCACCCATCTAATAATGATACCATTCATATGTGTGGCACAAAATCATAAACCATACATCATAGCATAACCCATGTAATAAAAATGGGAATATTAAACATTGTGACATCATAAAACAATTTATATAAGACAAAGGAATTCATAAAAAATATTTCCATCACAACAAAATCAAATCAATGTAATAATAGGGATTGAAACAGAACCCTATATTATCTTATATGGAAAATAATTTTGATAAAACACATGGACTCCATTCTTGAGGAAAATATCCTTTCTAATTCAAAAACATTTTCCATTCTTAACATGTCATATAATTTTGAACTAAAAGAAGTTGATTAAAAATAAACTTGAAAACGTGTAAAGTAAGCTTCATGGAAATAATGTTCTAAAAATCCATTCATGTCGTATAAGTTAAAAAAACATTCTTCTCGTACTTTTGTCGGAAAAGTCAAAAAGTTCCTCGTACAAAAAATGACAAATAATTCCTTTCAATTCTTTTAATAAAAACTCATCTAAGGGTAAAATTGGATATAAAATATTGTAGTAGTATATAAATATTATATATTGAGGAAACATGGATGTGGATGGTAAATATTCCCCAGTAAATTCTGAAGTATAAACAATCTCAGATAAAAATGAGATTGCGAGATTTTCCCTTACCTTAGGTCCGATTTGCTTCATAAGTGTCCGAACCTCCTGTATAATGATTTAAATAATGTCATTGACTTATTCCAGAATCATACTCATTGTTATGATATCATATATGGCCATATTCTTAGCTTCTTATTAGTAATATTTCATTGCTACTTGTTATTTGGGTGTTTATTACTTTTTGTTCTTATGCGTGTTTTGTCGAATAAATTATTATTCTTCTCTTTAGGATATAGATACCTCATTTCCAGAATATTATTAGTGTAATATATATCATATTCATACGTTCAATTCATTTATATAATCATTATGCAATTAAGATCATGTAGAACGAGTCACATCACATTGTGGAGACGGTATTCCGTACGTACGCACGAGCGATGATGTCGTTCCCGTGACAATGGAATTGTATTGTAGTGTATGTATACTATTTCAGAATCAATATCACTTTACAATAATCATATATAGTTATTATTTACACCATTATACCCATCCAAGTAAGGTGGTGGTGGAAAATAGATTACACTACGGCGTGGAGACGGTATTCCGTACGTACGCACGCGTGGTGATTTCATTTTCTGTAGGACGGATAGATTGTGAAATAGGGTTGTTTCATAAATTTAATAACATACCAGTATATGAGTGATACTGATGTTATTACTTCATAATTAAACAACTAATGAAGAAGAAGTGGAAGAAGAAATAAAGTTGAAAGAATCGGTAACAGACATTACCTCTTCTTTGAAGTGCCTCTTTGAGACCTCCTCTTAGGGAACTACAAGTGGTCTTTGAAGAAGAACAAGACCTATAAAATGTTTCTAGGGAAGTGGGGAAGTGAAATGGTCAGGGATTGACCGATATTGAAGGCTCAAATTGGTGTGAGGAGGAGAGGGAGGAAGTTCCCTTTTATAAGGGAGGAGAGGGGCACGTTTGGAAATATAAGAAATATTAGTTTATATTAAATCCCAACCCCACTTATAAACTTCCAAAATGACTCATATCCGAATATTAGATGAGATAGGGTTGTAATATAATCTACCAATAATATTTAGACATGTTAGGAATTTATTTTAATCATTATCAACTTGATTTATCCTTATTTATCAATTTAATTTTATGTGTGGTAATAATATTCTAAATTTTAAATTATTATAAATAATTACATATGTGTTGGGAATTTTCCATAATTTGACACTTTATGACATTTTAGACCATATAAAGTTTAATTTATAATTTTTAAATATTTTTTTGATTTTTAAACAATTTTATAATATGTTATTTTTATAAAATAACAATAGTGTCAGTTTTGACACTATTTATTTATTTGAATTTAAATAAAATATATACAGAAAATATGTTCAAAATAAAAGATTTAATAGATTCATAAAATTTCATATGTATCTATAAAATTTTTGGAGCACATTTAATAGTTCATATAATATTTATTTTAATATTTTTAAAACCATTTATTTGATATTTTAATTAATAAAATAATTTCAACATCACTATTGTGTCACAATTAATGATAATTATTTAATCCCTAAAAATTCTAAATAAATTCCTATGATTTAGATAATTGTATTATAGTTTTGGAGACAATTCATTTTCTAAGTTTCATTAAGTTTATCACTAAATTAAAATTATTATACTTATAAGATTTAAGAGAGTGACATGTTGTCACATTCTTTGGTTTTAATAATAATTCAATTATTTTCATAGACAAAAGTCCATTAAATGAATCTAATACGACCCTTAGGTGATATGGGTCGACGTTTAGTCATCCAATAGGATTTTGGAAGGTGTTAGGGTAATTTTATAATCTTATATTTACCCTTAATTACAAGATTTACCTTTACCTATGGCAAATAAAATTTACCGTAGTTACTATTCATAACGCCAAAAAATAAAAATTATCCTATTAAAATAATTTGTACCAACTGATTCCGAATATGGAATCCATTTTTCAAAATTCAAAACATATAAGTTGCAGTAATTAATTTAAAATAAATCCCGTTGTTAAGAAAACTGGTTTTAGAAGTTAAAACATTGCCAAAGATTGAAATGTTTTTACCTATGAATTCAATTTGAAATTAATGATAATGATATAAATTATATTAAATGGTAAAAATATATTCTATTTATACTTTAAAACCATTAAATATTATAATTTAACCATATATATTATCTCAATGAAAAAAGTTGGTTTTAATTAAAAACTAGCGTATTTTTACTATTCATCAAAATATGAAAGTTATTAGAAAAATATCAAAAATTTATCCAAAGTAAATTTTTATACCCCGATTCAAGAGAAGGATTATATTTTGTCAAATTGAACTTATAAAAATGTCAAAAACTAGATTTAATGTGGGTGCGCCATCAAAAGGCGGCAAAACTGCATTTTTTGAAAAATAATAATTTTACCAGGAAAATTTATTTTGTTATCTTACCATGTTCTAGAAAATGTGTAAGATGAATAATAAAATTAAAAATATAGTTAATACTATTCATAACGGCTAGTTCATAATAATATATCGTTGTTTAGTGAAACCTGGTATTGCGTACTACACACGCTATCGACGAAGGTCGTGATTGTATGTAATGCAAGCCAAGCTAGTGTTGTGTGTAGTGAAAGATTCCTTTGATGATTTATATAACATAAAAAAAATATTTCTCATAAAACACTCAGGTGTTAAATTCTACCCCCCCCCCCTAAAAAGAATTTCGCCCTCGAAATTCATCACTTCATTACAAACAGATGAGGATAACTCTCCCTCATCATATCCTCAAGTTCCCATGTAGCTTCTTCTAATTGGTGGTTCCTCCATAAAACCTTTACCAAGCAACTGATCTTGTTCCGTAGGACTTTTTTCTATGATCAAGAATCTCTATCAGTTGTTCTTCATAAGAAATATCTTGCTCTAGCGGTATAACTTCTTAGCTGAGTACATGTGAAGGATCAGGTATGTACTTTCTCAGGAGAGATACATGGAACACATCGTGAACTTGAGAGAGATTCGGTGGAAGCACCAATCGGTAAGCTACCTTCCCAACACGATCCATAATTTCAAAAGGACCAATATATCTAGGGCTCAACTTTCCCTTCTTTCCAAATCTCATGACCTTCTTCCTAGGAGATATTCTTAAGAACACTTTATCACCCACTTCAAACTCTAGGTCTTTTCTTCGGTTGCCCGAATAACTTTTTTGTCGACTCTAAGATGCTCTTATGTGTTGATGAATAGATCTGACCTTTTCTTCCATTTCATCAACAAGATTAGTTCCTAATAGATTTCTTTCCCCCACTTCATCCCAGCAAGTTAGAGTCCTGCATTTCTTTCCATAGAGAGCTTCATAAGGAGCCATCTGAATATTGGAGTGAAAGCTATTATTATAATAAAATTCCACCAAAGGTAGGTGTTGATCCCAACAACCTTTGAAATCTATAGAGAATATAACGACCCATACATTACATACATTGTTATTACTTCAAAATTGAAGCACACTTATTACAACATATAACAAAACCATGAAAGGACCGTATATGTATAGTGTCTTTAGAAACTGGAAAGCATAAACAACTGGTTCATAAAGCATCTACTTTGCCTCTAATTTATTTCATCATATCTAGAGTCCCTTTTTGGCATATTCTACTTAATAAGCTTCTTCCTGACCTGGGGAAATAAAACATACAAAAGGGTGAGCTCAAATGCTCAGTAAGGGTAAACAAAAGAAATATCAATCACATCATATACATAAGCACATAACTTTTGGAAATCGTAACCTGCAAAAGAGATCATAATTTCATAACATGGGATAAATCATAGTAGTGAAATGTAATCCCAATAATCATAACTTAAAACATTAAACTTTGTGTCATACACACATAATAATTGAGAATCATTTCTTGTTAGTCAAGACTCATAGCCAAGACTATCTTAGTGGACAAAGTCCACTTCTGAACCGAGTTCACTCCTCGTTTCAGTCCCGTTTCACTGAACCGGTTTAACCTGCCATTCCAGCCATGTTTATCTCATGAGATATAAAATCTTTACCCAATTAATTGGAGGGAGATATAGGTCTCACCCATCTCATAATGATACCATTCTTATGTGTGCCACAAAATCAGAAAACCATACATCATAGCATAACCCATGTAATAAAAATGGAAATCTTAAACATCGTGACATCATAAAACAATTCATATAAGATAAAGGAATTCATAAAAATATAATTCCATCACAACATAATCAAATCAATGTAATAATATGGATAAAAACATAACCCTTTATTATCTTATATAGAATATAATTTTGATAAAACACTTGAACTCCATTCTTGAGGAAAATATCCTTTTAGCTGCAAAAACACTTTTCCTTTCTTAACATGTCATAAAATTATAAACTAAAAGAAGTTGATTAAAAATAAACATGAAAACTTGTAAAGGAATCTTCTTGGAAATAATGTTTTAAAAATACATTCATGCCGTATGAGTTAAAAAAACATTCTTCTCGTACTTTTGTCGGAAAAGTCAAAAAAGTACCTCGTACGAAAAACGACAAAAGATTCCTTTCATATCCTTTACTAAAAACTAACCGAAAGGTAAAATTAGATTTAAAAAATTGTAGGTGGAAGGAAATAATATTACATATTTAGGAAATATTGATGTGGATGATAAAATACACCCCAGTAAATACTAAAGTATAAACAATCTCGGATAAAAATGAGATAGTGATATTTCCCTTACCTTAGGTCTGATTTGCCTCGTAAGTGTCCGAACCTCCTGTATAATGATTTAAATAATGTTATTGACTTATTCCAAAATCATAACTATTTTTATGATATCATATATTGTCATATTCTTAGCTTCTTATTAGTATTATTTCATTACAACTTGTTATTCAGGTGTTTATTACTTTTTGTTCATATGCGTGTTTTGTTGAATAAATTCTTATTCTTCTCTTTAGGTTATAGACACCTCATTTCCAGAATGTTATTAGTGTAATATATATCATATTAATTTATTCAATTCATTTATATAATCATTATGCTATGAAGATCATGTAGAACGAGTCGCATCACATCGTGGAGACGGTATTCCGTACGTACGCACGAGCGATGATATCGTTCCCATGATCATGGAATTGTATTGGAGTGTATGTATACTATTTCAGAATCAATATCACTTTACAATAATCATATATATTCATTATTTACACCATTATACCCATCCAAGTAAGGTGGTGGTGGAAAGTAGATTACACCACGGCGTGGAGACGGTATTCCGTACGTACGCACGCGCGGTGATTTCATTTTCCGTAGGATGGATAGATGGTGAAATAGAGTTGTTTCATACTTATAATAACATATAAGTATATGAGTGATACTGATGTTATTACTTCATAATGAAACAACTAAAGAATAAGAAATGGAAGAAGAAATAAAGATGAAAGAATCGGTAACGGACATTACCTCTTCTTTGAAGTGTTTCTTTGGGACCTCCTTTTAGGGCACTAAAATTGGTCTCTGAAGAATACCAGGACCTCTAGGATGTCTCTAGAGAAGTGGATATGAGAAAGTGGCAGGGGTTGTCCGGGATTGAAGGCTCAAAGTGGTGTGAGTAAGAGAGGGAGGAGGTGCCCATTTATAAGGGAGGAGAGGGGCACCTTTGGAATAACTAAAAATATTATTATATTATAATGCCATATTCGGTTTTAAATAGCTCCAAATTGATTTATTTAGAAGATAAGGTGGGGATGGGTCTAAATAATTTCATCCAATAGAATTTAGACAAGTTTAGGTTCCTATTTTGACCATATTATTTAGATTTAACATTAAGTTATATAATTTTACTTTTACCGTGTCTTCTTGTGTTTTTACACTATAAGGTTAATAAACGTACTATAACAATCCAAAAGAACCCCAAGTTGTTTATTATTAATATATATAACCTTATATAAGTCATTTTTTTGAATATTATATTTTTAGGAATAAAATAACAATTAATAATATAATATTTTTTTTAAAAACTATTTTATGACAATTTTTACACTATTTAGTAATTGATTTTTGTGAAAATCATAACAGAATGATTAGTTCGAAAAAAGATAATTAAATTCATAATAACATGTCATATTAACCTATAAAATTAGTTGAATTCATAAAAAATCTCAAATTACATTTATTTGAGTATTTATAACATCAATTATGTCAATATTTTTATTAATAAGATAATTACTGCATCATATTTGTGTCTTAAATAAATTAAATTATATAATATCTAAAAATTACAAATAAAATACCATTATGTAGGAAATATTTTTATCTTTATAATGAATATTTATAGTCGAATTTATCTTATATATAACGTTATATTAAAAATTATTTACTTATTAAACTTTGATTTTAACTATTTTAACCCTTCTTTAAATAAATTAATAATAAATGTCCTAATCTAATCCAAGTGGGACTAAATGATCATATTTTATTCCTAAGTTTGTTTTTGGTCTAATTACACTTATCCAATAGAATTAGGACATGTTTTAGGGTAATAATAATATCAGTTTTTACCCTTAATTACCCTATTTACTTTTAACCGTGGTAAATAAAAGTAAAAAGTTACTATTCACCAAAAATTATTTTCATCTCATTGAACCACATTTTACTTACTGAAATCAACCGTGTCTCTAGGAGTTTTGAAATTCCACTCACAGAAGCGGTAAAATTATGTTTTATGAAAAATTCAGTTTTTTAACTACCACTTAGTGGTTTCACTATTCATCAAAATTTGAAAGTTTTCAGAAAAATACCAAAATTTCACCCTAGGATAATTTCGATATTCCGAATCCAAAAATGAAGTCCATTGTGAAAAATAAAATTTATAAAATTTCAAAAAGTGGTTATTACTATTCATAACGGCTAGTTTTAATAATATTTTATTAGCATATCATTGTTTAGTGAAACTCGGTATTGTGTACGACGCAAGCTATCGAGGAAGGTCGTGATTTCGTGTAAAGCAAGGCAAGCAAGTGTTGTGTGTAGAAAAATATTCCTTTGATGATTTATATAACATAAAATTCTCGGGTGTTACATTCTACCCCCCTTAAAAGGAATTTTTCCCTCAAAATTCGTCATTTTGTAACAAACAGATGAGGATACCTATCCCTCATTATATCCTCAAGATCGCATGTAGCTTCTTCAAATTGGAGGTTCCTCCATAAGACATTCACCAATTGGGTGGTCCTGTTTCATAGGACTTTTTCGCCATGATCCAAAATCTCTATCGGCTATTCT
This sequence comes from Viscum album, assembly GCA_963277665.1. Taxonomy (NCBI): domain Eukaryota; kingdom Viridiplantae; phylum Streptophyta; class Magnoliopsida; order Santalales; family Viscaceae; genus Viscum; species Viscum album. The sequence goes on from OY728137.1 coordinate 421,288,696, forward strand.
TCATAAGAAAGATCCTGCTCCAGCGGTACAACTTCTGAGCTGAGTACATGCGATGGATCAGGTATGTACTTTCTCAGGAGAGATACATGGAACACATCATGAACTTGAGAGAGATTTGGTGGAAGCGCTAATCGGTAAGCTACCTTCCCAACACGATCCAGTATTTCGAAATGACCGATATATCTAGGGCTCAACTCCTCCTTCTTTCCAAATCTCATGACCCTCTTCCAGGGAGATATTCGTAAGAACACTTTATCACCTACTTCAAACTCTAGGTCTTTTCTTCGGTTGTCGGCATAAATTTTCTGTCGACTATGAGCTGCTCTTATGTGTTGTTGAATAGATCTGACCTTTTCTTCCATTTCATCAACGATATCAGGTCCTAATAGCTTTGTTTCCCCAACTTCATCCTAGCAAGTTGGAGTCCTGCATTTCTTTCCATAGAGAGCTTCATAAGGAGGCATCTGAATACTGGAGTGAAAGATATTATTATAAGAAAATTCCACCAAAGGTAGGTGTTGATCCCAACCACCTTTGAAATCCATAGAGCAAGCTCTCAACATATCTTCTAGAGTTGGAATTTTTCTCTCAAACTGATCGTCTGTCTGAGGATGATAAGCAGTGATAAAACTAAAATCTGTATCCAGAGTATGCTGAAGACTTCTCCAGAACATCGAGGTAAATCTCGGATCCCGATCAGATATAATAGAAAGTGGTACTCCATGCAATCTTACCACTTCCTTTACATATATCCTGGCAAGCTGATCTAGAGAGAAATCCTCTCTAATAGAAATGAAGTGTGTAGACTTTGTATGACGATCCACTATGACCCATATAGCATTATTTCCTTTGGACGTTTTAGGAAGTCCTATGACAAAGTCCATAGTGTTGTTTTCCCATTTCCATTCGGGTATGGGTAATGGTTGTAAAATCCCCTTAGACCTCTATCTCTCAGCTTTAACTTGTTGACAAACCAAGCATCGAGAGACATATTCAGCAACATCTCTTTTCATGCCATCCCACCAGAAGTACTCTTTCAGGTCCCTATACATCTTCGTGCTTCCAGGATGAATATAGAATGAAGAACTATGAGCCTCATCCAACAGATCCGTCTTTAATTCGGGGATGGGAGGAACACAAACCCGATTCCTGAACTTTATTATCCCATCACAATAAAGGTTGAATTCAGGAACATTTCTCACCTTTTTTTGTAACTCGACATCTTCTTTCTGTGCCTCTTTAATATTCACATGTATAGATGGTTGAACATTCATTTGAGAAAGATACAATTTTCCCCTTTCATTATAATTCCAATATCCATCCTTTGTAAATCCACAAATATTGGATCTTTTGTGATCCTCATCATGGATAAACTAGCATGGTCTTGTCGACTTAATGCATCTGCCACCTTGTTTTCTTTCCCAGGGTGGTAATGAATTGAGCAGTCGTAATCCTTAATCAGCTCAAACCAACTTCTTTGGCGCATATTCAGCTCCTTTTGTGTGAAAATATACTTTACACTTTTATGATCAGTATAAATATCACACCTCTCACCATAAAGGTAATGCCTCTAAAACTTTAATGCAAAGATTACCGCAGATAACTCTAAATCATGAGTTGGGTAATTTTGCTCATGTATTTTTAACTGTCGTGAGGCATAAGCTATCACCATATCATTTTTCATAAGAACACACCCCAAAGCCTTCTTGGATGCATCACTATAGATCACAAACCTTTCTCCACTACAAGGCAGTGTTATCACAGGTGCACTGGATAACCTTCTTTTCAACTCCTTGAGATTATCTTCACATTCCTCCGTCCAAACAAACTTAACTCCTTTCCGAGTCAACTTGGTGAGTGGATTAGATAATCGTGAAAAATCTTTCACAAAACGTCGATAATATCCAGCCAAGCCAAGAAAACTTCGGATCTCAATTACTGTTGTTGGTCTCGACCATCTTTCGATAACCTTTGTTTTTGCTGGATCCACAGATATCCCCTCTTTTGAGATTATGTGACCCAAAAATGAAACTTTTTGAAGCCAAAATTCACACATGGTAAATTTGGCATAAAGCTTCTCCTTTCTCAGGGTCTTCAATATAATTCTCTAGTGATCATCATGTTCTTCCTTGATCTTTGAATTGAAAAGAATATCGTCTATAAAGACTACCAAAAATTGATCAAGATAGTCTCTAAAGACTCTATTCATTAGATCCATGAAGATAGCAGAGGCATTAGTAAGACCAAATGGCATCACTATAAATTCATAGTGTTCATACCTTGTATGGAAAGCCGTCTTTGGTATATCCTCCCTTTTGACCCTTAATTGATGATACCTTGAACGAATATCAATCTTGGAAAAGTATTGAGCTCCGCGTAGTTGGTCAAATAGGTCATTAATGCATGGGAGAGGATATTTGTTCTTGATAGTGATCTTGTTATGTTCTCGATAATCAATACAGAGTCTCATTGATCCATCTTTCTTCTTAACAAACAGAACAGGTGATCCCCAAGGTGACTCACTAGGGCGTATGAACCCCTTATCAAGATTATCTAGGAGTTGCTTCTTCAATTCCTGCAACTCAATTGGGGCTATTCTATAAGGTGTCTTTGAAATAGGCAAAGCATCTGGTACGAGTTCTATTAAAAACTCAACTTCACGATTCGGTGGAAGACCCGATAATTCCTCCAGAAAGACATCATCAAACTCCCGTACAATGGGCATATTCTTAATTCTGAGTTTCTCACCAACCATTTGAGATAAATAACCTTCATTTAGTGGAATCAATACCCATAAAATGGAAGAAATTCCCACTGGAAGGTTATGTTCATCCTTGCATCGATAGACGATCATAGATTGATCTAGAATATAAAATGTGACTTCCCTTCTTTGGAAATTGATATGAGCTCCATGTAGAGAAAGCCAATCCATGCCAAGAATCACATCAAATTCAACTATAGGAACACTACAGGAAATACACTATTTCCCAACGGTTCTGAACCGTTGGGAAAGCCCCTGAAACCGTTGGGAAAGGTTTTCCCAACGGTTCTGATAACCGTTGGGAAGTAAGCCATTGGGAAAAGTTTTCCCAACGGTTTACTGGAAACCGTTGCAATAGGCCCATAGAAGTTACCCTACCCCAACGGTTTGGGTGAACCGTTGGGATAGTTTTTCCCAACGGTTCTCCCAAACCGTTGGGAAAACCAAATACCATGGAACATTTTCCCAATGGTTTCAAACCGTTGGGAATTGGTGAAGTCTTTCCCAACGGTTGTAAACCATTGGGAAAAGACATGCTAAAAACTTATATGCCAACGGTTTGAAACCGTTGGCATACCCTATGCTTCAAATTGCAGCACCCTGCAATTTGCACAGCCCCTGTCCCCTGTCCATCACCACCAGTCATCAGGCCTCATTTTCACCTCATTTTCACCTCATTTTCACCTCATTTTCACCTCATTTTCGATCCAACTATTGTACCAGTAATAAAATAAAACATACATATTCAATTACGAACAAATTCATACACATTTAACATATAATGGATCCTGAAACTATACAAATCCATAATTAAATTACAATTCATAAACATACATAATTCATATAGAATTCAATTTAAAATTTAGATGACAATTATACGTGGAATCTGAAATTCAATTCATAATATGATCGGTTTTTTCTATACCATATATTTTTACCTCAAATGATGTCCATTTTAAACAAAATACATACACCTGAAGTGATATCGGCCACACCGCACCTCAGATTGAGGCGGGGTTAACTCGTACACGTCACATTTGACTCATGGATCGTTGTGCTAAAGTTTCGACAGAATCCTAATGCGTTTGGTCGGTTTTCCGTATGCCAGTTGATGTTTTTCACTTAAAATAGCGTCCTTTTGAAACAAAAGACGGACACTATGAGTGGTGCCGACCACACCGCTTCTCCAATTGAGGCGGGGTTGATTCGTACACGTCACATATGACTCATGGATCGTTCTCCTAAAGTTTAAATGGAAACCGAATGCGTTTGGTCGGTTTTCCGTATGTACTTAAAATGTTGTCCATTTTAAACAAAAGAGTGACACTTAGACTCATCCCGACCACACCGCGACTCAGATTCATCCCGGGTTGGCTCGTACATGTCACATATGACCCATGGATCATTGTGATAAATTATCAAAAGATTCCGAATGTGTTTGGTCGGTTTTGCGTATGCCAGTTGTTCTTTTCATTTATAATCATGTCCATTTTAAACAAAAGAGACATAGTTAGAGCGGTGTCGGCCACACCACATCTCAGATTAAGACGGGGTTGACTTGTACACGTCACATATGACCCATGGATCGTTGTGCTAAAGTATCGATAGAATCCGAATGCGTTTGGTCGGTCTTCCGTATGTCAGTTGATGTTTTTCACTTAAAATGACGTCCTTTTGAAACAAAAGACGGACACTTTGAGTGGTGTCAGCCGCACCGCATGTCGGATTGAGGCGGGATGATTCGTACACGTCACATAGGACCCATGGATCGTTCTCCTAAAGTTACAATGGAAACCGAATGCGTTTGGTCGGTTTTCCGTATGTACTTAAAATGGTGTACATTTTAAACAAAAGAGAGCCATTTAGACTGATCTCGGTCACACCGCGACTCGGATTGACCCGGTTTGGCTCGTACACGTCACATATGACCCATGGATCGTTGTGATAAATTATCAAAAGATTCTGAATGCGTTTGGTCAGTTTTGCGTATGCCAGTTGTTCTTTTCACTTATAATCCTGTCCATTTTAAACAAAACAGACACAGTTAGAGCGGTGTCGGCCACACCGCGGCTCGGATTGAGGCGGGGATGATTCGTACACGTCACATATGACTCATGGATCATTCTCCTAAAGTTTCAATGGAAACCGAATGCGTTTGGTCGGTTTTCCGTATGTACTTAAAATGGTGTCCATTATAAACAAAAGAGATCCACTTAGACTGATCTCGGCCACACCGCGACTCGGATTGAACCCGGGTTGCCTCGTACAGGTCACATATGACCCATGGATTGTTGTGATAAATGATCAAAAGATTTGGAATGCGTTTGGTCGGTTTTGCGTATGCCAGTTGTTCTTTTTCACTTATAATCATGCCCATTTTAAACAGAAGAGACATAGTTAGAGCGGTGTCGGCCACACCGCGTCTCGGATTGAGACGGGGATGATTGGTACACGTCACATATGACCCATGGATCGTTCTCCTAAAGTTTCAATGGAAACCGAATGCGTTTGGTCGGTTTTGTGTATGCCAGTTCTTTTCACTTATAATCCTACCCATTTTAAACAAAACAGACACAGTTAGAGCAGTGTTGACCACACCACGCCTCGGATTGTGGCGGGGATGATTCGTACACCTCACATATGACCTATGAATCGTTCTCCTAAAGTTTCAATGGAAACCGAATGCGTTTGGTCGGTTTTCCGTATGTACTTAAAATGATGTCCATTTTAAACAAAAGAGAGCCACTTAGACTGATCCCGGCCACACCGCGACTCGGATTGAGCCCGAGTGGCCTCGTACATGTCACATATGACTGATGGATCGTTGTGATAAATTATCAACAGATTCAGAATGCGTTTGGTCGGTTTTGCGTATCCTGTCCATTTTAAACAAAAGATAGACAGTTAGAACGGTGTCGGTCACACCGCACCTCGGATTGAGGCAGGATTGACTCGTACACGTCACATACGACCCATGGATCCTTGTGCTAAAGTGTCGACACAGTCCGAATGCCTTTGGTCGGTTTTTCGTATGTCACTTGATGATTTTCACTTAAAATGACGTCTTTTTGAAACAAAAGACCGACACTTTTTGAGTGGTGTCGGCCACACCACGTCTCCGATTGTGGCGGGGTTGATTCGTACACGTCACATATGACCCATGGATCGTTCTCCTAAAGTTTCAACGGAAACCGAATCCGTTTGGTCGTTTTTCCGTATGTACTAAAAATGGTGTTCATTTTAAACAAAAGAGAGCCACTTAAACTTATCCCGGCCACACCGCGACTCGGATTCATCCCGGGTTGGCTCTTACACGTCACATATGACCCATGGATTGTTGGGATAAATTATCAATAGATTCGGAATGCGTTTGGTCGGTTTTCCGTAAGCCAGTTGATGCTTTTCACTTAAAATGACGTCCTTTTGAAACAAAAGACGGACACTTTGAGTGGTGTCGGCCACACCGCGTCTCCGGATTGAGCTGAAACCACCGTGAAACATTCTAATTATTATTCGTGACGTGTACGCGCAGACGGCACGTCAATCGGACGTGCGGTTTGCCCGGTACGGATCAATATTAGTGTTTTAAGTGATGCGCGCGCTTCGAAACGCGCGTGAGGGGGTCCAAACGGGCCGAACGATGTCGGAATGGCCTGAAATCAGATGATAAATACGGGTGAGTGATTTATGAAGTGGTCGAGCAGACGGCACGTCAATCGGACGTGCCGTGTGCCCGCGGTGACCGAGAACGCAGTTATGGTGTCATAAACGGCCAGAACGGGCGTCCAACGGTCAAATTCATAGCGTACGACCTCGGATTGAGCTGAAACCACCGTGAAACATTCTAATTATTATTCGTGACGTGTACGCGCAGACGGCACGTCAATCGGACGTGCGTTCTGCGCGGTACGGCTCAATATTAGTGTTTTAAGTGATGCGCGCGCTTCGTAAACGCGCGTGAGGGGGTCCAAACGGGCCGAACGATGTCGGAATGGCCTAAAATCAGACGACAAATACGGGTGAGTGATTTCTGAAGTGTTCGAGCAGACGGCACGTCAATCGGACTTGTCGTGTGCCCGCGGTGACCGACAACGCAGTTATGGTGTCATAAACGGCCAGAACGGGCGTCCAACGGTCAAATTCATAGCGGACGGCCTCGGATTGAGCTGAAACCACCGTGGAACATTCTAATTATTATTCGTGACGTGTACGCGCAGACGGCACGTCAATCGGACGTGCGGTTTGCGCGGTACGGCTCAATATTCGTGTTTTAAGTGATGCGCGCGCTTCGTAAACGCGCGTGAGGGGGTCCAAACGGGCCGAACGATGTCGGAATGGCCTGAAATCAGACGACAAATACGGGTGAGCGATTTATGAAGTGGTTGAGCAGACGGCACGTCAATCGTACGTGCCGTGTGCCCGCGGTGACCGACAACGCAGTTATGGTGTCATAAACGGCCAAAACGGGCGTCCAACTGTCAAATTCATAGAGGACGACCACGGATTCACCCGAAACCACCGTGAAACATTCTATTTATTATTCTTGACGTGTACGCGCAGACGGAACGTCAATCGGACGTGCGGTTTGCGCGGTACGACTCAATATTCGCGTTTTAAGTGATGCGCGCGCTTCGTAAACGTGCGTGAGGGGGGTCCAAACGGGCCGAACGATGTCGGAATGGCCTGAAATCAGACGAAAAATACGGGTGAGTTATTTATGAAGTGGTCGAGCAGACGGCACGTCAATCGGACTTGTCGTGTGCCCGCGGTGACCGACAACGCAGTTATGGTGTCATAAACGGCTAGAACGGGCGTCCAACGGTCAAATTCATAGCGGACGACCTCGGATTGAGCTGAAACCACTGTGGAACATTCTAATTATTATTTGTGACGTGTACGCGCAGACGGCACATCAATCGGACGTGCGGTTTGCGCGGTACGGCTCAATATTAGTGTTTAAATGATGCGCGCGCTTCGTAAACGCGCGTGAGGGGGGTCCAAATGGGCCGAACGATGTCGGAATGGCCTGAAATCAGAAGAAAAATACGGGTGAGTTATTTATGAAGTGGTCGAGCAGACGGCACGTCAATCGGACTTGTCGTGTGCCCGCGGTGACCGAGAACGCAGTTATGGTGTCATAAACGGCCAGAACGGGCGTCCAACGGTCAAATTCATAGCGTACGACCTCGGATTGAGCTGAAACCACCGTGAAACATTCTAATTATTATTCGTGACGTGTACGCGCAGACGGCACGTCAATCGGACGTGCGGTCTGCGTGGTACGGCTCAATATTAGTGTTTTAAGTGATGCGCGCGCTTCGTAAACGCGCGTGAGGGGGGTCCAAACGGGCCGAACGATGTCGGAATGGCCTAAAATCAGACGACAAATACGGGGGAGTGATTTCTGAAGTGGTCGAGCAGACGGCACGTCAATCGGACTTGTCGTGTGCCCGCGGTGACCGACAACGCAGTTATGGTGTCATAAACGGCCAGAACGGGCGTCCAACGGTCAAATTCATAGCGGACGGCCTCGGATTGAGCTGAAACCACCGTGGAACATTCTAATTATTATTCGTGACGTGTACGCGCAGACGGCACGTCAATCGGACGTGCGGTTTGCGCGGTACGGCTCAATATTCGTGTTTTAAGTGATGCGCGCGCTTCGTAAACGCGCGTGAGGGGGTCCAAACGGGCCGAACGATGTCGGAATGGCCTGAAATAAGACGACAAATACGGGTGAGTGATTTATGAAGTGGTCGAGCAGACGGCACGTCAATCGGACATGCCGTGTGCCCGCGGTGACCGACAACGCAGTTATGGTGTCATAAACGGCCAAAACGGGCGTCCAACGGTCAAATTCATAGCGGACGACCACAGATTCACCCGAAACCACCGTGAAACATTCTAATTATTATTCGTGACGTGTACGCGCAGACGGCACGTCAATCAGACGTGCGGTTTGCGCGGTACGGCTCAATATTAGTGTTTTAAATGATGCGTGCGCTTCGTAAACGCGCGTGAGGGGGGTCCAAACGGGCCGAACGATGTCGGAATGGCCTGAAATCAGACGACAAATACGGGTGAGTTATTTATGAATTGGTCGAGCAGACGGCACGTCAATCGGACTTGTCGTGTGCCCGCGGTGACCGACAACGCAGTTATGGTGTCATAAACGGCCAGAACGGGCGTCCAACGGTCAAATTCATAGCGTACGGCCTCGGATTGAGCTGAAACCACCGTGGAACATTCTAATTATTATTCGTGACGTGTACGCGCAGACGGCACGTCAATCGGACGTGCGGTTTGCGCGGTACGGCTCAATATTCGTGTTTTAAGTGATACGCGCGCTTCGTAAACGCGCGTGAGGGGGTCCAAACGGGCCGAACGATGTCGGAATGGCCTGAAATCAGACGACAAATACGGGTGAGTGATTTATGAAGTGGTCGAGCAGACGGCATGTCAATCGGACGTGCCGTGTGCCCGCGGTGACCGACAACGCAGTTATGGTGTCATAAACGGCCAAAACGGGCGTCCAACGGTCAAATTCATAGCGGACGACCACGGATTCACCCGAAACCACCGTGAAACATTCTAATTATTATTCGTGACATGTACGCGCAGACGGTACGTCAATCGGACGTGCGGTTTGCGCGGTACGGCTCAATATTAGTGTTTTAAATGATGCGCGCGCTTCGTAAACGCGCGTGAGGGGGGTCCAAACGGGCCGAACGATGTCGGAATGGCCTGAAATCAGACGACAAATACGGGTGAGTTATTTATGAAGTGGTCGAGCAGACGGCATGTCAATCGGACGTGCCGTGTGCCCGCGGTGACCGACAACGCAGTTCTGGTGTCATAAACGGCCAGAACGGGCGTCCAACGGTCAAATTCATAGCGGACGACCTCGGATTGAGCTGAAACCACCGTGGAACATTCTAATTATTATTCGTGACGTGTACGCACAGACGGCACGTCAATCGGACGTGCGGTTTGCGCGGTACGACTCAATATTAGTGTTTTAAATGATGCGCGCGCTTCGTAAACGCGCGTGAGGGGGGTCCAAACGGGCCGAACGATGTCGGAATGGCCTGAAATCAGACGACAAATAAGGGTGAGTTATTTATGAAGTGGTTGAGCAGACGGCACGTCAATCGGACTTGTCGTGTGCCCGCGGTGACCGAGAACGCAGTTATGGTGTCATAAACGGCCAGAACGGGCGTCCAACGGTCAAATTCATAGCGGACGACCTCGGATTGAGCTGAAACCACCGTGGAACATTCTAATTATTATTCGTGACGTGTACGCGCAGACGGCACGTCAATCGGACATGCGGTTTGCGCGGTACGGCTCAATATTAGTGTTTTAAATGATGCGCGCGCTTCGTAAACGCGCGTGAGGGGGGTCCAAACGGGCCGAACGATGTCGGAATGGCCTGAAATCAGACGACAAATACGGGTGAGTTATTTATGAAGTGGTCGAGCAGACGGAACGTCAATCGGACTTGTCGTGTGCCCGCGGTGACCGAGAACGCAGTTATGGTGTCATAAACGGCCAGAACGGGCGTCCAACGGTCAAATTCATAGCGGACGACCTCGGATTGAGCTGAAACCACCGTGGAACATTCTAATTATTATTCGTGACGTGTACGCGCAGACGGCACGTCAATCGGACGTGCAGTTTGCGCGGTACGGCTCAATATTAGTGTTTTAAATGATGTGTGCGCTTCGTAAACGCGCGTGAGGGGGGTCCAAACGGGCCGAACGATGTCGGAATGGCCTGAAATCAGACGACAAATACGGGTGAGTTATTTATGAAGTGGTCGAGTAGACGGCATGTCAATCGGACTTGTCGTGTGCCCGCGGTGACCGAGAACGCAGTTATGGTGTCATAAACGGCCAGAACGGGCGTCCAACGGTCAAATTCATAGCGTACGACCTCGGATTGAGCTGAAACCACCGTGAAACATTCTAATTATTATTCGTGACGTGTACGCGCAGACGGCACGTCAATCGGACGTGCGGTCTGCGCGGTACAGCTCAATATTAGTGTTTTAAGTGATGCGCGCGCTTCGTAAACGCGCGTGAGGGGGGTCCAAACGGGCCGAACGATGTCGGAATGGCCTGAAATCAGACGAAAAATACGGGTGAGTGATTTCTGAAGTGGTTGAGCAGACGGCACGTCAATCGGACTTGTCGTGTGCCCGCGGTGACCGACAACGCAGTTATGGTGTCATAAACGGCCAGAACGGGCGTCCAACGGTCAAATTCATAGCGGACGGCCTCGTATTGAGCTGAAACCACCGTGGAACATTCTAATTATTATTCGTGACGTGTACGCGCAGACGGAACGTCAATCGGACGTGCGGTTTGCGCGGTACGGCTCAATATTCGTGTTTTAAGTGATGCGTGCGCTTCGTAAACGCGCGTGAGGGGGTCCAAATGGGCCGAACGATGTCGGAATGGCCTGAAATCAGACGACAAATACGGGTGAGTGATTTATGAAGTGGTCGAGCAGACGGCACGTCAATCGGACGTGCCGTGTGCCCGCGGTGACCGACAACGCAGTTATGGTGTCATAAACGGCCAAAACGGGCGTCCAACGGTCAAATTCATAGCGGACGACCACGGATTCATCTGAAACCACCGTGAAACATTCTAATTATTATTCGTGACGTGTACGCGCAGACGGCACGTCAATCGGACGTGCAGTTTGCGCGGTACGGCTCAATATTAGTGTTTTAAATGATGCGCGTGCTTCGTAAACGCGCGTGAGGGGGGTCCAAACGGGCCGAACGATGTCGGAATGGCCTGAAATCAGACGACAAATACGGGTGAGTTATTTATGAAGTGGTACGCGCAGACGGCACCTCAATCGGACGTGCGGTTTGCGCGGTACGGCTCAATATTCGTGTTTTAAGTGATGCGCGCGCTTCGTAAACGCGCGTGAGGGGGGTACAAACGGGCCGAACGATGCCAGTTGATGTTTTTCACTTAAAATGATGTCCTTTTGAAACAAAATACATACACTTTGAGTTGTTCCGACCACACCGCGCCTCGGATTGAGGCGGGGATGACTCGTACACGTCACATATGACCCATGGATCGTTGTCCTAAAGCATCAACACATTTCGAATGCGTTTGGTCAGTTTTTCGTATGTCACTTTTTGTTTTCACTTAAAATATTATGGAAATTCATATAGAATATTTTTATATCATATTTAGTATGGATTAGATTTTAGTTGATCGTGCTATGAAACATTTCAGAGCTAATGAAATTAAGGAAGGTGGAGGGGATGTCCGGGGGGCTGTCCGGGGGGGCTGTCCGGTGGGTGTCCGGGGGGGCTGTCCGGTGGGGGGTTGTTCAGGGGGTTGTCCGGGGTTGTTCAGGGGGCTGTCCGGGGGTTGTTCAGGGGGTTGTTCAGGGGGTTGTCCGTGGGTGTTCAGGGGGCTGTCCGGGGGGTGTTTGGGGGGTTGTCCGGGGTCCAAGGGGGGGGGGGGTGGGGGGGTTGTCCGGGGTCCAAGGGGGGGGGGTGGGTGGGGGGTTGTCCGGGGGGCTGTCCGGGGGGCTATCCGGGGTCCAGGGTGGAGGGTTGGGGGCTGTACGGGGGGCTGTCCAGGGGGCTGTCCGCGGGGGCTGTCCGGGGGGGCTGTCCGGTGGGTGTTTGAGGGTTCTTCAGGGGGTTGTTCGGGGTTGTTTAGGGGGTTGTACGGTGGTTGTTCAGGGGGTTGTCCGGGGTTGTTCAGGGGGTTGTCCGGTGGGTGTCCGGGGGGCTGTCCGGGGACCAAGGATGAGGGTGGGGGGGCTGTGCGGGGTATGTCCGGAGGGGCTGTCCGGGGTCCAGGGTGGAGGGTTGGGGGCTGTACGGGGGGTTGTCCAGGGGGCTGTCCAGGGGGCTGTCCGCGGGGCTTTCCGGGGGGTGTTTGGTGGGTGTTCGGGGTCCAAGGGGGAGGGGGGGTTGTCCAGGGTCCAAGAATGAGGGGGGTTGTCCAGGGAGTTCTCAAACACACAACCACTAAAAGACAACAACATCCATAAAAACAGACAATATATAAAAATAACTCAACTCCAATACTATACTACGAGTCTAGATAAAACCAACAACTAGAATAGATTAAACATCAAATCTCAAGTCAAAAATGTAACGGATCAATATGTCCCACATCAGCATCACCATCTCCATCATCATCATCATCATCGCCCTCGTCATCGTCCTCCTCATCGTCATCACCCTCCACAACGCCTTCCTCCTCGCCTTCGCCCTCCTCCTCGCCCTCCTCATCTCCCTCCTCTTCCGCATCAGACTGCTCGCCATCATCATCTTCAAGCTCGACATCGGCCTGACCACCACTGGAACTGCCACCTGGTGCACCATATATAGAATGTATCGACGACATGTATTCATCAATCGCTGGGCTGGCCTCTGCTGGAAGTGTTGGACGTAGAACTTCAATAAATTTCATAAATGCACTGTTTGCCCTTGCAGACTGTTCTGCCGTCTCTGTGGCCCTTTTCTCAGCCTGTTCTGCCTGTGCCCTAACTTGCTGCAGCTTGGTGGCACTACAACTCGTACCTGAGGCAGGCCAATACCTCGTCGGGGCTATCCTAGGTCGGCAGCGTACTCTGCCAGAATGATCATCTCCCAACACCTGATGTAAGTGATCAGATGGCCCAAAATTGTCTGCTTCTTGGGCATCGAGGGCCTCTAAAGCATCCTGTTACAAATATAAATATATTGTTAAGTTACGAAATATATATTAAAATATAAAATCAACAGATTAAAACTTACAATCTGCTGCTGAGTCGCTTCGTTGACAGCACGTCCATCCTTTTTTCGTCTACTCGAGCAAAACAGTTTTGCTCGAGGCACACGTCCTTCAATATTTTGTACTTTCCTCTACAATGACATTGAAAACAAAATTTATATAAAGACTTCAGCAAATAATTAAATAATTGAGGAAATAAAAGAAAATGTAAGTCGTAAAGAAAACTTATAAACAATTGTCATACCTGCTGCCTCTCATGATCCGGCATCGTCGTGCGTCCTAGTGTATGGAGTTATTTTTTTGCATCAATGTTTTTTTTATTTTTTCCAGATGATTCCTAAATAAAATTCGATAATGCAAAGGATAATATTAATGCAAAACTTGAAAGTTATTATTTAAATACCTCAAATGTAATTCATACCTTAAACTGGGTACTCGTCCAATGAGTAATCATCTGACGATACTGCTCTATAGGACAATCATCCACGACTGGTACCGCCTCTAACTCAGTGCCAACTCTAGCACGCCAGCCAATATACAGTTCATGCTTGTAGGCTCTCCAAAGCTCGCCTAAATCCTTTAGACGTTCCATTCGTGCACCCTCACCATCAGGAAAATTAAATCGAAGCTGAAATGGAAATATTAATTTATATAAATACAAAAAAAATTCATGGCATTAAATACAACAGATTTTTTTACCCATATCTCTGCCCAAGCTCTATCTTTGACCTCATGTGGCAAATGTCTCCACGACAGCGGGCTGACGGGAATGATGTCGGAGTATTTGGCAAGCGTCGCCATAAAACTCCGACATTGCTGCCCTGTTTTCTCAACCATCTGATTGTCTTCATTATATTCCACCATAACCTGTGTGCGACGGTTCCACACCGAACGCATGCGTGTACGGCCCCGCCCCCGCCTCCTTTCAGTAGATGTATCTGTCATGAAAGAAAAACAAATATTTTATCAAAACATGTTATAATGAAAATAAATATTGCTATAAAAATTTGATAGGGTTTTATAAATATACCTGTGCTAGTCTGATCAATGAGTGGCGCCGGATCCACAGAACCTGATGGAACACCCTCTGGTGGAACAGGAGTCGAAGACGATGGAATATAAAAGCTCGGAGAGACAGAAGTAGAAGGAAAAGAAGATGGAACAACTGTATGACCTGATGCTGACTGGGGAGTGGGAATCATCATGGGATGTGAAAATGATGGGGCAGAAGATGCAGAAGGTAGCGAAAACATGGGAGGTCTAAATATCCCGTGTGTCCCTAACGACACACCGGGATCAGAATGTGGGAAGGCTGAAATGTCAGTGGGAGGGGCAGGGTCTAGTCGGGCACGCGCAGCTCTATGTCCACCTCTGGTACGAACCCTCCTCGTACCACCGGCCTGAGTACTAGGACCAGTACTAGGCTCCTCGTCGAATAACTGTCGACGTAATGGTGGATCCTACAAAAAAGTTTACAAAAAAAATTAATCACATGACATTATATATTCTGTAAATATATATATATATTTGAAATAAAGTACTCACTGTAGGCACTAATGGTGGAATGCCCATCTCCTCCATCCGACGATTGTTCTCCGCCATTTTTTTTCTTCGTCTCTCTTCAATTGGCTTCATTTCCTGCATTGGAAAACAAATATGTAATTAATTAGAAAAAGAAAATTAATGTGTAAACCAAAAAACTAAATATATGAGAGAATGAGGGGATTCATTGGTAATTTAGCTATCAATTGTTTTAGAAGAGCTTGAATTAATTTAATAAAACATACAAGTTGTAATGTTCACCAAGTTAGAAATATTGTTTGATTTGGTTTGAATACAGTTCAATTCCAAATTAGAAAATGCAATTCAAATAAAACAGCAACCAATAAACATTGAAAATTCACATAACGGTCAAGTCAGCTAAAACATATTTGTGATCAATACTAAATAAATATGAATATTACCAACCTTAACAACCCAACTCGAGGTAAACCAAAAGAATTGAGAACATGGATGAATGATTCTATATATTTCCAACCACAACTTCAGGTTCACAATCAACTCTGACAATTGAGCTATTGGAGTCATCAAAAGAAATAAATGGATTGGTTCCAATGGCAATAGGGACAGTGTCAATTCCATCATCAGCATCATCAAAAATATGTCTTGGAATTACTTCAACTATGACACCAAATTCAGGTTGAAGTTGATCTTTGACATAAAAAACTTGTTTAGCCATTGATGCCAACACATATGGTTCTTCGGTTTCAAGAGTGCGGGTCATATTAATTACTCGAAATCCACAATCATCAATAAATGTGCCATGTCTCGTCATCGAATCAAACCAATGGCATTTCATCATTGTGACTCGTCCATGAGAGTAATAATCCAATATTATTATTTTCTCAACGACTCCATAATAACCCACATTTTCAAGTCGCGGTCTACTATCTGATGCGCTGGCATAACAATCTATTGTGGCAGTAACCATAATACCATCATGTTGTGTTCTCATGTTTTTGGCTCGTTCAGTGACAATAAATCTGTACCCATTGATAACAATTGATTTACAGTCACGAACCACGGTATTAGGACCAAAAGCCAAAGCTCTTATTTCCTCAGAGACAGAGTCAGCAGACAAACTCAATACCTGCAATATAAATGACAGTTAAACTTAAGTAAATATTGAAATAATTAATTTAAACTGTAATATTTTTACCTTCAATTTTAACCAAGCAGAAAACTCTTTGCTATGCAAAGTCTCTCTCCTTCTCAAAGATAAAGAACGATGCTTCCTATTTATCATTGTTTTATGTTCCCTGTAGATAAAAAAATATGAATAGTTTAACCGATATATATGTAAGATATACATATTCAATTTTGTTACCTGATATAGTCATCGAACAAATCACAGTTGAACAAAACTGTGCGATGTGCCATCTCCCGCTCTTCATGGCTTAATGTCTTCAATGTATATGATCCAGGAATTCCTCCTGTTTGAGGAAGTGATGGAAAACTGGGTTCAATTTTCTCATATTGTTCTTCTTCATTTCTCATTGGTCTGTTCATTCTTGTAGTAAGATCAGACAAATACATTGAACAGAAATCCATACATTCTTGAGCTAAGTAACCGTTCACGATAGAACCTTCGGGATGATTCTTGTTTCGAACATAAGACTTTAATGTGAACATATTTCTTTCAGTTGGATACATCCAACGAAAAGAAACAGGTCCTCCGAGAAGTATTTCAGTTGGAATATGGACAGTCAGATGCAGCATGCATGTGAAAAATGATGGGGGAAATATTTTCTCCAACTCACACAAAATTAATGGGGCATCTGTCAACATTTTTTGCAAGAAAGACTTGGACAACTTCTTAGCACAAAGATCTCTAAACAAATGGCACAACCGAATAACACCCACCCTTACATTATTGGACAAAAGATGACGGATTGCTATTGGAAGCAACTCATGCAGTAGAACGTGATAATCATGAGTCTTCAAAGATTTTAGCTTCAACTCTCTTCTGTTGACCCGTTTAGATATGTTGCTTGAATAGCCATCAGGAACTCTAATAGTCTCTAATACTTCCAAAAATTGTTTTTTTTCAGTAGGTGTCATCACATAAGAAGCACATGGAAGTTGCCATTTATTTTCACTGATACGCACAGGATGCAATTCTGGTCTGATGCCCCAATCCACCAAGTCACGTCGAGATCGTAAATCATCTTTTGTCTTCCCCTTGACATTTAGAAGAACTGAAAGCAACATTTCACATATATTCTTTTCAATATGCATTACGTCTAAGCAATGACGTAGCAAATTGGTTGACCAATAAGGCAAATCAAAAAAGATACTCCTCTTCCTCCAATTGTAACAGGTTTCTGTGGAAACATTCTTTCTCTTTCCAGATTTCATTTGACCCTTCCCGAACGAAAAACTGAAATCTTTCAATTCATTAAGCACATCAGTTCCAGACATACGCTGAGGTGGATCATCGGTCTCTATAGTATTATCAAATCTTCGACGATTCATTCTATATGGATGATCCTTTGGCAAAAATCGTCGATGTCCCATAAAACTGAAACTACAACGATGTTTCAGTCTTCTGGATCGTGTATTCTTCATACAAACTGGACATGACAGTTTCCCCTTCGTGCTCCATCCAGACATCATTGCATAAGCCGGAAAATCATTGATTGTCCACATAAGCACAGCGCGCATCTGAAATATGTCTTTCGAACATGCATCGTATGTGCGCACACCCACATCCCAAAGAAGCTTCAACTCTTTTATTAAAGGTTGCATGTATACATCAATATCAATGCCAGGATCAGAAGGACCAGATATGAGTATACTCATGAAAGTGAAAGGTTTTTTCATACACAACCATGGGGGAAGATTATAAATGTGTATAAAAACTGGCCATGTACTGTGCGAAGTAAGCATCTGCCCAAACGGATTAAAACCGTCGCATGAAAGACCCAGCCTCACATTACGCACGTCAGCTGCAAAATCAGGATGTCGAGCATCAAATCTCTTCCATGCAAATCCATCTGCAGGATGAACCAACTCATCATCAGTCTTCTTTCTCTCGGTATCATGCCATCTCATTTTTATTGATATGTCATCAGACATAAAAAGATTCTGGAGTCTGGGGATCAATGGAAAGTGCCACATTACTTTCTGTGGAACGCGGGATGGTGTTCCATCAGATTTTGACTTCCAGCGGGATGTGCCACATTTTATACAATCATTTCGTTCAGCGGTTTCCTCCCAGAATAAACTGCAATCTTTCGGGCAAGCATGAATTTTGTTTCTTGAAAATCCAAGTTCCTCAACTAACTTCCATGCCATATAGTGGTTTGAGGGAATATCTGCATCATCTGGAAGTAAATCCTTCAAGAGGGTAAGAATGTAATCGATTGCTGTATTAGAAATCCCATACATAGTTTTCCCATGAAATAATCGGATTAAAAATTCCAGCTTTTTCATTTTATCGCATTGCCGATATACTGGAGTCGTGGCAGCATCATTCAATTTTTTCACCCTATCAATATCATCATTTTCACTAGATGCATCAGCTGTCCTCATATCGAAGTCTTCTTGAGTCGAAATCCTTTCTTTTTCATGATGACGAATAAACAGAAACCGATCATCTAACAAATTCTCCATTCCAGTCTTTTCATTTCGATCATCACCAATTTGAGATTTCGTTTTCTCCCCATTGTGATACCACAGAAAGTAGTTTGCTTGAAACCCATTTTTGGTTATGTGGTAGCTGACTTCTTCACGGCTCAACCAAGGTCTACCAACACAATTGGAACATGGGCAGTGTATGCGACCACTATCTGAAGCATTGTGAAATGCAAAATCTATAAAGCTCTCCAAATTGTTTTGAAAATTATCTGAGATCCGATCGGTTTCATACATCCAACTTCTGTCCATTCTGTAAAAAGAATTTATATAAGTCATTTTGTCATAAACAATTCAATAGGCATTAACTATAATAGAATATACATTTAAGTAAACGATAAAGGAAGAAAATAATCAAGGTATCAACTACACATGTCAAAAAAACATACAAATGTGTTATTGAAAAAATGTAAAACCAACAAGAACTTAATGTGTTATATCACATAACAGCATGACTCATCCCATAACCATATTAGTAGGGTATCATGAACATGAATAACATCAACCTTGTGCCATCCTCTTACCCTACATGACCCCAACCACATGCCACATCTTATTATAGCCTTATCACATCACACCTCACCGAAAAACACTAGGGAAATCATAGTACATCTCACCTGAAGACACATGGACAATCACATCACATCTTGCCTAAAAACACATGGTCAATCACTTTTGAAGGAAGAGTAGGGAAGACATGGTAGCTATCCAAACATATAACCACCATCCTAGATATTAGAAAAAATACCCATAACTCAAAACCTCTGATCGTTGGTAAGT
Source organism: Viscum album (assembly GCA_963277665.1). Classification (NCBI taxonomy): domain Eukaryota; kingdom Viridiplantae; phylum Streptophyta; class Magnoliopsida; order Santalales; family Viscaceae; genus Viscum; species Viscum album. The sequence goes on from OY728137.1 coordinate 421,308,196, forward strand.
TTATCCAACTCTGGTTGGGAATGTGTAGAAATAACATAAAAATACATGATATATAGATAGCACAAAATACTCAACCTATGGTTTCACATTAACTACATAATCACACACTTCACTACTACCATAAAACACATAAACCACACCACCACCACACAAGACGCATATCATTGGAATATAATTCTACATTCAATAAGTCTATCTATGGAATTATCATAAGAATCCATGTATCAATTGGAATATAATTCTACATTCAATAAGTCTATCTATGGAATTATCATAAGAATCCATGTATCAATTGGAATATAATTCTACATTCAATAAGTCTATCTATGGAATCCCTCCCTTGGATCCATGTATCACCCATGGCTTAATCAATATTCAAAGAAATGAGTCTATCCGTGGAATTCCACTGTGAATCCATTTATCACATAAAGCGTATAAGTTAATAGAAACAAGATTATATACCTGGCATCCTAATAGAATCCATGTATCACTATTTACTATTAATCATTTAATGAATTCCATTTCATTTAAACAATTCATTAAACATACCAAGGTCAAAAACTAAGGTATTTAATACAACTCACCTCAAAATGGCGACTCAATCAAATAATAACCTGAAAAGAATGAAGCTTCATTTACTCATGTTGTAATGACAAGATAATGAGATTCCCTTGCTTAATCAATCAATTCCATATCATGGTCTCAACATAACTCATAATGGCTAGCAATTCAATGAAAATTCAAGCACTCACATGGGAATTTTTAATAGAACACTCCTAACAAGACTATAAAGATATCACATGCATTAGTTATAATATATCTAACATGGTAACATAAAATATAAGATAAATTCAATCCAATTTCATAGATTCATAGCATAGTCTCTACTTTACTCACATTGGCAAGGCAATACAATTAAAACATGTGTTAAAAAATAATTGGCATTCATGTGTTAAAAGGGGAATGCAAACCATAAAATACCCTTAATTAATTTAATTTACAATTCAATTCAGAAATTGAACAATCAATTCGATTTATATAACCTTTCACAAATGACATCCCATGTTCAAGGGGTAAAATCCAAAAAGAATTTTCAAGAAAACTCACCCTTAGGCTGGTCCGGCCGGCAGTAGCACCAAAATCACCTAAACTGATGGGAAAAATGAAAATAGGTTTAAATACTATCCAAACATTTGAATACATTTTCAGTTAAGAAGAAGAATAACCTGAATAAGAGCTGGAAAATTGAAGGCCGGCAGTACCTCCAAAATCGCCTAAATCGGCTGCTGCTCCCGTTTTAGGGTTGTGTATCGCGAATGGGGGAGAGAACAGGCGGCTGGGAATTTGGGGAGGACCTTTGCCAACGGTTCTTAAAAACCGTTGGCATATGTATATCTATCCCAACGGTTCTACAGAACCGTTGGGAAAAACCTGCAAAAACCTCATCTATGCCAACAGTTCTCATGAACCATTGGTAAAAAACCATCTATCCCAACGGTTCTCATGAACCGTTGGGAAAAAGCTCCCTGGAAACCTCTATGCCAACGGTTCTAATGAACCGTTGGTAAAAACCTCCTTCCCCAACGGTTTCATAGAACCGTTGGTATCTAACCGTGGGGAAAGGCCAGCATTCCAGTAGTGGAAGGATCACAAGATTTGCAGGAAGCACTTTCCCACAAATTTCAATCGGAGAAGAATTATAAACTTTTTATGCGACTGTTGTGCCATTAGGGGTTGTCACAGCTAACTCAACATCTAATTGTTGAGGTAATACGGTGATATCCTTAGAAAATTCTTCATAAATAAAGGAGTGGGTGGATCCAGAATCAAATAAAACATTTGCTACTTTAAAGTGTATGGTAAGTGTACCTTTCACCACATCGTTATCGTACTCCACATCGCTGATAGAAATTGCATGTGACTTTCCTTTGTCTTTAGCCTTAAGAGTTTGTTGACGTCGACCATCATCATCAACCCTTGGATTTGGGCATTGATTGGCATAATGCCCCATCTCCTTGCACTTGAAACATTGAAGTGTAGTAGGGTCATTCTGTGTATCCCTTCCTTTGTTTTCATAATTAGACATATTCTTCCCATCATTGCGGCATTCAAATTCCCGATGACCTTCCTTTCCACATTTGAAACATTTACTTGTCCCTTTAAGACAACTCCCTCCATGTTTCTTTCCACACTTTGAGAATAATGGAAAGATCATCTTCTTTTCAGTGTTCTCTTTAGATTTTCCTTTGAATTCCATTTTCCGCTTCTTATCAAACCCATATGACTGATGGGTTACTCCAATATCCATCTCGACTTTGAGAGCACATCGAACGATTTCCTCATAGCTATTGAAGTCCATTATGGCTAACGCCCTTCGAAGACTTGGTTTTAAGCCACTAAAGAATAGATCGATCTTACTCTCAGGTTGGATAACAATACCAGAAGCGTACCTTGCACGTCTTGTAAAATTTGCCTCATAAGTACCAATAGATTCATCATCCTTTTGCTTTAGTTCAAAAACTCTTTCTCCATCTTTTTTCGGAGAATACGAGGGAAGTACTTATTGAAAAATAAGTTCTTGAACTCGTCCCATTCCATGGACTCAATTTCATCCCTTTGCCTCGTATTCTTAATAAGATTCCACCATTGATCAGCTTCTCCTTCCAAACGATACACTGCTAGGATGACTTTATCATGTTTAGAACATTGAAGAACTTAAAATATATTTTCAGTAGTACTAATCCATTATTCAGCAACTAATGGATCAGTAGACCTGCTGAAAGAAGGTGGACGCTGCCTCATGAAGGATTCAATAGAATGTTGCTCCATCCTTTGCTCGTTTGGATGTCCTGCATGATTCATAGCATGAGAAAGTTGTGTGATCATGGATACAAGATTTTGCATTCCGGCTCCCATAATGTTTGGTTGCTCCGAGGGACAATCATTGCATTGCCCGTCGCATTCCGCATTAACACGGTTCCTTCGGGTTCCGGCCATTGACTAAAACCAAGAATAATAGTGTGAGAAACACTAATTATAATAGGAAAAACACATAATCAAGAATAAAATTTCACACTTAAGGTATTATCCTAGGTTATTCATGGTCATTTCTAATACACTAAGATTGTGTTCTATGCTTATAATTATCCTTATGGTTCTTACTAAGGCTTTCACATCCTAGTTTCCAAAGGTTGACTATACCTTTCCTCTAATACCAACTATAACGACCCATACTTTACATACATTGTTGTTACTTCAAAATTGAAGCACACTTATTACAACATATAAAAAAACCATGAAAGGACCGTATATGTATAGTTTCTTTAGAAACTAGAAAGCATAAATAACTGGTTCATAAAGCATCTACTTTGCCTCCCATTTATTTCATCATATCTAGAGTCCCTTTTTGGCATATTCTACTTAATAACCTTCTTCCTGACCTGGGGAAATAAAACATACAAAAGGGTGAGCTCAAATTCTCAGTATGGGTAAACAAAAGAAATATCAATCACATCATATACATAATCACATAACTTTTGGAAATCTTACCCTGCAAAAGAGATCATAATTTCATAACATGGGATAAATCATAGTAGTGAAATGTAATCCCAATAATCATAACTTAAAACATGAAACTTTGTGGCATACACACATAATCATTGAGAATCATTTCTTGTTAGTCAAGACTCATTTCCAAGACTATCTTAGTGGAAAAGTCCACTTCTGAACTGAGTTCACTCCTCGTTTCAGTCCTGTTTCACTGAACGGGTTTAACCTGCCGTTCAAGCCAAGTCTATCTCATAAGATATAAAATCTTTACCCAATGCATTGGAGGGAGATATAGGTCCCACCCATCTCATAATTACACCATTCTTATGTGTTCCACAAAATCAGAAAACCATACATCATAGCATAACCCATGTAATAAAAATGGGAATCTTAAACATCGTGACATCATAAAACAATTCATATAAGATAAAGGAATTCATAAAAATAGAATTCCATCAAAACATAATCAAATCAATTTAATAATAGGGATATAAATAGAACCCTTTATTATCTTATATTATCTTATATGGAAAATAATTTTGATAAAACGCTTGAACTCCATTCTTGAGGAAAATATCCTTTCTGCTTCAAAAACACTTTTCCTTTCTTAACATGTCGTACAATTATAAACTAAAAGAAGTTGATTAAAAATAAACTTGAAAACTTGTAAAGTAAGATTCTTGGAAATAATGTTTTTAAAATCCATTCATTCCGTATAAGTTAAAAAAACATTCTTCTCATACTTTTGTTGGAAAATTCAAAAAAGTACCTCATATGAAAAACGAAAAAAGATTCCGTTCATATCCTTTACTAAAAAGTCACTGAAAGGTAAAATTGGATTTAATAATTCTAGGTGGATGGGAATAATATTACATATTGAGGAAACATGGATGTGGATGATAAAATACACCCTAGTAAATAATAAAATATAAACAGTCTCGAATAAAAATGAGATTGTGATATTTCCCTTACCTTAGGTCCGACTTGCCTCGTAAGTGTCTGAACCTCCTGTATAATGATTTAAATAATGTTATTTACTTATTCCATAATCATAATTATTGTTATGATATCATATATGGTCATATTTTTAGCTTCTTATTAGTAATATTTCATTACAACTTGTTATTCAGGTGTTTATTACTTTTTGTTCTTATGCATGTTTTGTCGAATAAATTCTTATTCTTCTCTTTAGGTTATAGATACCTCATTTACAGAATGTTATTAGTGTAATATATATCATATTAATTCAATAAATTCATTTATATAATCATTATGAAATAAAGATCATGTAGAACGAGTCGCATCACATCGTGGAGACGGTATTCCGTACGTACGCACGAGCGATGATATCGTTCCCGTGATCATGGAATTGTATTGGAGTGTATGTATACTATTTCAGAATCAATATCACTTTAAAATAATCATATATAGTCATTATTTACACCATTATACCCATCCAACTAAGGTGGTGGTGGAAAGTAGATTACACCACGGCGTGGAGACGGTATTCCGTACGTACGCACGTACAGTGATTTCATTTTCCGTAGGATGGATAGATGGTGAAATAGGGTTGTTTCATACATATAATAACATATCAGTATATGAGTGATACTGATGTTATTACTTCATAATGAAACAACTAAAGAAGAAGAAGTGTAAGAAGAAATAAAGATGAAAGAATCGGTAACGGACATTACCTCTTCTTTGATGTTCTTCTTTGAGACCTCATTTTAGGGCACTAAAATTGGTCTTTGAAGAAGACCAGGACCTCTAGGATGTCTCTAGGGAAGTGTAGAGGAGAAATTGGCTGGGGTTGGCCGAGCTTGAAGGCTCAAAGTGGTGTGAGGAAGAGAGAGAGGAGGTGCCCTTTTATAAGGGAGGAGAGGGGCACCTTTGGAATAACTAAAAATATTATTTTATTATAAAGCCAAATTCGGTTTTAAATAGCTCCAAATTTATTTATTTAGAATCTAAGGTGGGGAGGGATCGAAATCCTATCATCAAATAGAATTTAGACAAGTTTAGGTTCCTATTTTGACCTTATCATTTAGATTTAACATTAAGTTAAATAATTTTACTTTTACCATGTCTTCTTGTGTTCTTACACTATAAGGTAAATAAACGTACTATAACAATCCAAACAAACCCCAATTTGTTTATCATTAATATATATAACCTTATCTAAGTCATTTTTCCTAACCTTAGATTTTTAGGAATAAAATAACAATTAATAATATAATATTTGTTTTAAAAACTATTTTATGTCAATTTTGACAATATTTAGTAATTGATTTTTGTGAAACTTATAACAGAATGATTAGTTATAAAAAAGTTAATTAAATCAATAATAACATGTCATATTAACCTATAAATTTCGTGTAATTCATAAAAAGTCTCAAATTACATTTATTTGGGTATTTATAACATCACTTATGTCAATATTTCATTAATAAGATAATTAATGCATCATCATTGTGTCATAAATAAATTAAATTATTTAATGTCTAAAAATTACAAATAAAATACCATTATGTAGGAAATATTTTTAGATTTATAATTAATACTTATAGTCGAATTTATCTTATATATAACCTTATATTAAAAATTATTTACTTATTAAACTTTGATTTTAACTATTTTAACCCTTCTTTAAATAAATTAATAATAAATGTCCTAGTCTAATCCAAGTGGGCCTAAATGATCATATTTTATTACTAAGTTTGTTTTTGGTCGAATTACACTTATCCAATAGAATTATTACATGTGTTAGGGTAATAATAATATCATTTTTACCCTTAATTACCCTATTTACTTTTAACCGTGGTAAATAAAAGTAAAAAGTTACTATCCACCAAAAATTATTTTCATCTCATTGAACCAAATTTTACTTACTGACATCAACCGTGTCTCTCGGATTTTCGAAATTCCACTCACAGAAGCGGTAAAATTAAGTTTTTTGAGAAATTCAGTTTTTTAACTACCACTTAGTGGTTTCACTATTCATCAAAAATTGAAAGTTGTCAGAAAAATACCAAAATTTCACCCTAGGATAATTTCGATATTCCGAATCCAAAAATGAAGTCCATCTTGAAAAATAAAATTTATAAAATTTCAAAAAGTGGTTATTACTATTCATAACGGCTAGTTTTAATAATATTTTATTAGCATATCATTGTTTAGTGAAACTCGGTATTGTGTACGATGCAAGCTATCGAGGAAGGTCGTGATTTCGTGTAAAGAAAGCCAAGAAAGTGTTGTGTGTAGAAAAAGATTCCTTTGATGATTTATATAACATAAAAGTCTCGGGTGTCACAGAGAATGCTCTCAATATATCTTCTAGAGTTTGAATTGTCCTCTCAGACTGACTGTCTGTCTGAGGATGATAAGCAGTGCTGAAACTCAACTATGTATCTACAGTATGTTGAAGACTTCATCATAACATTGAGGTAAACCTCGGATCCCGATCAGATATAATAGAACGTGGTACTCCATGCAATCTTACCACTTCCTTTACATATATCTTGGCAAGATGATCTAGAGAGAAATCCTCTCTAATAGCAATGAAGTGTGCAGACTTTGTAAGACGATCAACTATGACCCAAATAGCATTATTGCCTTTGGATGTTTTAGGAAGTCCGGTGACAAAGTACATAGTGATGTTTTCCCATTTCCATTCAGGTATGGGTAATGGTTGTAACATCCCCTTAGACTTCTGTCTCTCAGCTTTAACTTGCTGACAAACCAAGCATCGTGAGACATTATTCAGCAACATCTCTTTTCATGCCATCCCACCATAAGTACTCTTTCAGATCCCTATACATCTTCGTGCTTACAGGATGAATAGATAATGAAGAACTATGAGCTTCGTCCAGCATCTCCTTCTTTAATTCTGGGATGGTAGGAACACAAACCCGATTCCTGAACTTTATTATCCCATCATAATCAAGGTTGAATTCAGGAACATTTCCCACCGTCTTTTGTAACTCGACATCTTCTTTATGTGCCTCTTGAATCTTCACATGTATATATGGTTTAACATTCATTTGAGAAAGATACGATTTTCCCCTTCCATTATTATTCCAAGATCCATCTTTTGTAAATCCATAAATATTGGACCTTTTTTGATCCTCATCATGGATAAGCTAGTATGGTCTTGTCGACTTAATGTGTTTGCTACCTTGTTTTATTTCCCAGGGTGGTAATGGATTGAGCAGTTGTAATCCTTAATCAGCTCCAACCATCTTCTTTGACGCATATTCAACTCCTTTTGTGTAAAAATATACTTTAAACATTTATGATCAGTATAAATATCACACCTTTCACCATAAAGGTAATGCCTCCAAATATTTAATGCAAAGATTACTGCAGAAAACTCCAAATCATGAGTTGGGTAATTTTGCTCGTGGATTTTCAACTGTCATGAGGCATAAGCTATCACCATATCATTTTGCATGAGAACACATCCTAGTCCCTTCTTGGATGCATCACTGTATATCACAAACCTTTCTCCACTGCAAGGTAGTGTGAGCACAGGTGCACTAGCTAACCTTCTTTTTAGCTCTTTGAAATTTTCTTCACATTCCTCCGTCCAAACAAACATAACTCCTTTTCGAGTCAACTTGGTGAGTGGGTTAGATAAACTTGAAAAATATTTCACAAAACATTGGTAATATCCAGCCAAACCAAGAAAAATTCGGATCTTAGTTACTGTTGTTGGTCTCAACAATCTTTCGATAAGCTCTTTTTTTGCTGGATCCACAGATATCCCCTCTTTTGAGATTATGTGACCCAAAAAATGAAAATTTTTGAAGACAAAATTCACACTTGGTAAATTTGTCATAAAGCTTCTCCTTTCTTAGGGTCTTCAATATAATTCTCATGTGATCTTCATGTTCTTCCTTGCTATTTGAATAGACCAGAAGATCTCTATAAAGACTACCACAAAATGATCAAGATAGTTTATAAAGACTCTATTCATCAGATCCATGAAGATAGCAGGGGCATTAGTAAGACCAAATGGCATCACTATAAATTCATAGTGTCCATACCTTGTACAGAAAGCCGTCTTTGGTATATCCTCCCTTTTTACCCTTAATTGATGATACCCTGAATGAAGATCAATCTTGGAAAAGTATTGAGCTCTGCGTAGTTTGTCAAATAAGTCATCAATGCATGGGAGAGGATATTTGTTCTTGATAGTGATCTTGTGATGTTATCGATAATCAATGAAAAGTCTCATTGATACATCTTTCTTCTTAACAAACAGAATAGGTGCTCCCCATGGTGACGCACTAGTTCGTATGAATCCCTCATCAATATTATCTTGGAGTTGCTTCTTCAATTCCTGCAACTCAATTGGGGCCATTATATAAGGTGTCTTTGAAATAGGTAAAGCACCCGGTACGAGTTCTATTGAAAACTCAACTTCACGATTTGGTGGAAGACCCGATAATTTCTCCAGAAATATATAATCAAACTCTCGTACAATGGGAATATTCTTAATCGTGAGTTTCTCTCCAACCATTTGAGATAAATAACCTTCATTTAGTGGAATCAAGACCCATAAGATGGATGAAATTTCCACTGGAAGGTTATGTTCATCCTTGCATCGATATATGATCATAGATTGATCTAGAATATGAAATGTGACTTCACATCTTTGGCAATTGATATGAGATCCATATAAATAAATCCAATCCATGCCAAGAATAAAATCAAATTCCACTATAGGAAGGATCACAAGATTTGCATGAAGTACTTTCCCACAAAATTCAATCGGAGAAGAATTGTAAACTTTTGATGCGACTGTTTTTCCATTAGGGGTTCTCACAGCTAACTCAACATCTAATTGTTGAGGTAATACGGTGATACCCTCAGAAAATTCTTCAAAAATAAACGAGTGAGTGGATCCAGAATCAAATAAAACATTTTCTACTTTAGAGTGGATGGTAAGTGTACCTCTCACCACTTCATTGTCGTACTCCACATCGCCGATAGTAATTGCATGTGACTTTCCTTTGTCTTTGGCCTTCAGAGTTGTTGACGTCGATCATCATCATCAACCCTTGGATTTGGAAATTGATTAGCATAATGCCCCATCTCCTTGCACTTGAACCATTGAAGTGTAGTAGGTTCATTCTATGTATCCCTTCCTTTGATTGCATCATTAGACATCTTCTTCCCATTATTTAGACATTCAATTGCCCGATGACCTTCTTTTCCACACTTATAACATTTTCTTGTCCCCTTAAGAAACTTTCCTCCATGTTTCTTTCCACATATTGAGTATAAGGGAGAGATCATCTTCTTTTTAGTGTGCTCATTTGATTTTCCTTTGAATTCCATTTTCCTATTCTTATCAAACACATATGACTGATGGGTTACTCCAATCTACATCTCAACCTTGAGAGAACATCAAACGATTTCCTCGTAGCTATTGAAGTCCCTTATGGATAACGCCCTTCGAAAACTTGGTTTTTAGCCACTAAAGAATCGACCGATCTTACTCTCAGGTTGGATAATAATACCACAAGCGTTCCTTGCAAGTCTTGTAAAATTTGCTTCATTGGTACCAAGAGATTCATCATCATTTTTCTTTAGTTCAAGAAATTCCTTCTCCATATTTGTTCAAAGAATATGAGGGAAATACTTATTGAAAAATAAGTTCTTGAACTCGTCCCATTACATGGACTCAATTTCATCCCTTTGCCTCGTATTCTTAATGAGATTCCACCATTGATCAGCATCACCTTTCAAATGATACCCTTCTAAGCTGAATTTATCATGTTCAGAACATTGAAGAACTGAAAATATCTTTTCAGTGGTACTGATCCATTGTTCAGCCACTAATGGATCAGAAGACCCGCTGAATGAAGGTGAATGCTTCCTCATAAAGGATTCAACAGAATGTTGCTCCTTCCTTTGCTCATTTGTAAGTACTGTATGATTCATATCTTGAGAAAGTTGTGTGAGCATGGCTACAAGATTTTGCATTCCAGCTCCCATAACATTTGGTTGCTCAGGGGGACAATCATTGCATTTCCCGTCACATTCCACATTAACACGGTTTCTTCAGGTTCCAGCCATTGACTAAAACCAAGAAGAAAAGTGTGATCAACACTAATTATAATAGGAAAAACACATAATCAAGAATAAAATTTCACACTTAAGGTCTTATCATAGGTTGTTCATGGCCATTTCTAAAACACTAAGATTGGGTTTCTATGCTTAGACATATCCTTAGGGTTCATACTAAGGCTTTCACATCCTAGTTTCCAAAGGTTGACTATACCTTTCCTCTGATACCAACTATAACGACCCATACATTACATACATTGTTAGTACTTAGAAATTGAAGTACACTTATTACAACATATAACAAAACCAAGAAAGGACCGTATAGGTATAGTGTCTTTTGAAACTGGGAAACATAAACAACTGGTTCATAAAGCATCTACACTGTCTCTCATTTATTTCATCATATCTAGCATCCCTTTTGGCATATCCAACTTAATAACCTTCTTCTTGACCTGGGGAAAGAAAACATACAAAATGGTGATCTCAAATGCTCAGTAAGGGTAAACAAAAGAAATATCAATCACATCATATTCATAAGAACATAACATTTTGGAAATCTTAACCTGCAAAAGAGATCATAATTTCATAACATGGGATAAATCATAGTAGTGAAATATAATCCCACTAATCATGACTTAAAACATGAAACATTGTGGCCTACACAAATAATCATAGAGAATAATTTCTTAGTAGTCAAGACTCATTTTTAATACTATCTTAGCGGACAAAGTCCATTTCTGAACCGAGTTCACTCCTCGTTTCAGTCCTGTTTCACTGAACCGGTTTAAACTGCCGTTCCAGCCATGTCTATATCATGAGATATAAATTTTTACCCAATGAATTGGAGGGAGATATAGGTACCACCCATATCATAATGATATCATTCTTATGGGTGACACAAAATCATAAACCATACATCATAGAATAACTCGTGTAATAAAAATGGGAATCTTAAACATCATGACATCATAAAACAATTCATTTAAGATAAAGGAATTCATAAAAAATATTTCCATCACAACATAATCCAATAAATGTAATAATAGGGATAGAAAGAGAGCCCTATATTATCTTATATGGAAAATAATTTTGATAAAACACTTAAACTCTATTCTTGACGAAAATATCCTTTCTACTTAAAAAACATTTTCCTTTCTTAACATGTCAAATAATTTTGAACTAAAAGAAGTTGATTAAAAATAAACTTGAAAACATGTAAAGTAAGCTTCATGGAAATAATTTTCTAAAAATCCATTCATGCCGTATAAGTTAAAAAAACATTCTTCTCGTACTTTTGTCAGAAAAGTCAAAAAGTACCTCGTACGAAAAACGACAAATGATTCCTTTCATATCTTTTACTAAAAACTCACCAAAGGGTAAAATTGGATATAAAATATTTTAGAAAGATATAAATATTACATATTGAGGAAAAATGGATGTGGATGGTAAATATTCCCCAGTAAATTCTAAAGTATAAACAATCTCGAATAAAAATGAGATTGCGAGATTTTCCCTTACCTTACGTCCGATTTTCTTCGTAAGTGTCCGAAACTCCTGTATAATGATTTAAATAATGTCATTGACTTATTAAAGAATCATAATAATTGTTATGATATCATATATGGCCATATTATTAGCTTCTTGTTAGTAATATTTCATTGCTACTTGTTATTCGGGTGTTTATTACTTTTTGTTCTTATGTGTGTTTTTTCAAATAAATTCTTATTCTTCTCTTTAGGTTATATATACCTCATTTAAAGAATGTTATTAGTGTAATATATATCATATTAATTCATTCAATTCATTTATATAATCATTATGCAATGAAGATCATGTAGAACGATTCGCATCACATCGTGGAGATGATATTCCGTACGAACACACGAGCGATGATATCATTACCATGATCATGGAATTGTATTGAAGTGTATGTATACTATTTAAGAATCAATATCACTTTAAAATAATCATATATAGTTATTATTTACACCATTATACCCATTCAAGTAAGGTGGTGGTGGAAAATAGATTACACCACGGCGTGGAGACAGTATTCCGTACGTACGCACGCGCAGTTATTTCATTTTCCGTAGGATTTATAGATGGTGAAATAGGGTTGTTTCATACATATAATAACATACCAGTATATGAGTGATATTGATGTTATTACTTCATAAGGAAACAACTAAATAAGAATAAGTGGAAGAAGAAATAAAGTTGAAAGAATCGGTAATGAACATTACCTCTTCTTTGAAGTGCCTCTTTGAGACCTCCTCTTAGGGCACTACAAGTGGTCTTTGAAGAAGACCAGGACCTATAGGATGTTTCTAGTTAAGTGGGGAAGTGAAATGGGCAGGGATTGGCCGAGATTGAAGGCTCAAATTGGTGTGAGGAGGAGAGGGAGGAGGTGCCCTTTTATAAGGGAGGAGAGGGGCACCTTTGGAAATATAAGAAATAATAGTTTATATTAAATCACAACCCCACTTAAAAACTTCCAAAATGACTCATATACAAATATTAGATGAGTTAGGGTTGTAATATCATCAAAAAATAATATTTAGACATGTTAGGAATTTATTTTAAACATTATCAACTTGATTTATCCTTATTTATCAATTTAATTTTATTTGTGGTAATAATATTCTAAATTTTAAATTATTATAAATAATTACATATGTGATAGGAATTTTCCATAATTTGACACTTTATGACATTTTAGACCCTATAAATGTTAATTCATAATTTTTAAATATTTTTGTGATTTTTAAACAATTTTATAATATGTTATTTTTATAAAATAACAATAATGTCAATTTTGACACTATTCATTTATTTGAATTTAAATAAACTATATACAGAATATATGTTCGAAATAAAAGCTGTAATAGATTCATAAAATGTCATATGTATCTAGAAATTTATTGGAGAACATTAAATAGTTCATATAATATTTATTTTAATATTTTTAAAACTATTTATTTGATATTTTAATTAAAAAAAAAATTTCAACATCACTATTGTGTCATAATTAATGATAATTATTTAATCCCTAAAAATTATAAATAAATTCCTATGATGTAGATAATTGTATTATATTTCTGGAGAATATTCATGTTCGAATTTTCATTAAGTTTATCACTAAATTAAAATTATTATACTTATAAGATTTAAGAAAGTGACATGTTGTCACATTCTTTGGTTTTAATAATAATTAAATTATTTTCATGGAAAAAAGTCCATTAAATGAATCTAATCCGACCCTTATGTGATATGGGTCAACCTTTAGTCATAAAATAGGATTTTGGTAGATGTTAGGCTAATTTTATAATATTATATTTACCCTTAATTACCCGATTTACCTTTAACTATGGTAAATAAAATTTACCGTAGTTACTATTCATAATGCCCAAAAATAAAAAGTATCCTATTAACATAATTTGGACCCACTGATTTTGAATATGGAATCCATTTTTCAAAATTAAAAACATATAAGTTGCAATAATTAATTTAAAATAAATCTCGTTGTTAAGAAAATGGTTTTTAGAAGTTAAAACATTGCCAAAGATTGAAATGTTTTTACCTATGAATTCAATGTGAAATTAAGGCTAATTACATACATTATATTAAATGGTAAAAATATATTCTATTTATACTTTAAATCCATTCAATATTATAATTTAACCATATAAATTATCTCAATGAAAAAAGTGGTTTTTAATTAAAAATTACCGTATTTTTACTATTCATCAAAATATGAAAGTTATCAGAAAAATATCAAAAATTTACCCAAAGTAAATTTTTATACCCTGATTCAAAAAAGGGTTTTATTTTGTCAAATTTAACTTATAAACATGTCAAAAAGTAGATTTAATGTGGGTGCGCCATCAAAAGGCGGCAAAACTGCATTTTTTGAAAAATACTTATTTTACCTGAAAAATTTATTTTGTTCTCTTACCATGTTCTAAAAAATGTGTAAGATGAATAATAAAATTCAAAATGTAGTTAATACTATTCATAACGGCTAGTTCATAATAATATATCATTGTTTAGTGAAACCCGGTATTGCGTACTACAGACGCTATCGAGGAAGGTCGTGATTACGTGTAATGCAAACCAAGCTAGTGTTGTGTGCAATGAAAGATTCCTTTGATGATGTATATAACATAAAAACAAAATATTTCTCATAAAAATCTCTGGTGTTACAGGCTCTCCGGTGAGGGGTGAGTCGAACGGGAGACCGGGGTCACAGGGCGCGACCCCAGCTGGGGAGACTGAGACCCGCCGTTGGCGGGTCTCCGCGTGGACGCGACCAGCCTGTCGGCTGGTCGATGGAGCGACCCGCACGCAGCGCGGGTCTTGCGGGAGACGGCGGGCCACTATGCGGTGGCCCGCGGGTCCAGCTGGGCTGGGCCCAGGCGGCTGGGCCGCGGTCCCAGCGGGCCGGCCCGAGTGGGTCGGCCCGGTCCGGCCCAAGGGGGTCCCCCCCCCCTTTTAAAATATTTGGACGCCCGTATTTTGAGCTACGGGCGTCCGTTTTGAGTGTCGTCTGCAGCAGCGCAGACCTAACAGCGAGGCAATCGTTTTGATATGGTCCCGGACAATTATAATTCTCGAGAATTGGGCCTCAGTGGCACGACATGTACGTCGAGGGGATTGACGTTATCCCGAAGATTCTTGTTTTGGACGGTGCGGACGCGTCTGACGTCCGTTTTGAGCGCCGTCAGTGGTGTTGGGACCCTAGCGCTGGGGCAGAGATTTCCAGGGTGGTTTTGGGCATTGAGGCCAAAGTTGAGGCATGGGCCCCAGGGCCCGACTTTCGAGCTTTGTGAAGTGTTTCATGACTTTTTCATCGGACGTCCGTTCGGGGCATGCGACCAGTCATTTTTGGGTGTTTTTCCAAGGGCATTGCAATGGCGCAATCTGATCGCTCTAATTCGGCATGATGGTGCAGGCCCCATGAGGGTCGTTTGGGCGTTGATGGTGATTTTTCCATATCTATCACCTGGAAACCATTTTGGACAAGTGAATAGTCCAGCTTGTGTACTTTTTCGAGAGGATCGCGATGGTAAGATCCGCTCGTTGTGTTTCAGGTCTGGTATACAGGTCCCACATAGCACCACTCGTGTGTGGTATTTCGGAATGCAAATTTTTCTACGGATATCTATTGCGCTCAAATGAGTAGTCCTTTTGACATGTTTTCCCGAGAGGATCGCAATGGTACGATGCGCCCAACTGTTTTTGGGGCCGAGGCTTGGGACCATGGGACACCGTTTGGGTATAAGGTTGTGTTGGCGAATTTTCCATAAGATATCCATTTGAGGCAAGTAAATAGCCTATGTCACATGTCTTTCCATGAGGATTACAATGGTGAAATTTGTTGAGATGTGCAGAGTCTCCTTTGAGATCTCATCAAATGTGGAAACATGAAAGGCGTACCGATGGGGGTTCTTTCCGCGATGCTTGCAATGAACCCTTAGCGCATGATCGCGTGCACTCCCATGTGAGTGGAGTAAATTCTTAAAGAGATGTGGTTGGCTCTGCCCTAGTCGTTGGGGTGGCAGGTCGAAGTTGTTACGTTATGCCTTCGCATTGACGTTGGGTGCCGTGTGCACAATAGCCTTTGGGCTGGAACGTGGTATAATCTGGGAGTATACAAGAACGCTTGGAGGTACATGTGGTTGTTTATACCTGAGAACGTTTGTGCGTTCGGTCGGGGTTGACTTGGGGCCACACGTTGTGTGGGCCCCATGTGTGTGTCGTGCTCTACTTTGCGTATCATTGACCTCTCGCGACGTAGAGGGCCCCTTTGTTCTCGTTTTTTGACCACCAGGGTTCAGTTTTCCCCTAGTTCTGTTCTTTTTTGGCCGACAGAGATGGTTCAGTTCCTCTGTTTCTTCAGCTGGGAGGGGTTTCAGTACCATGCCCCTTAAACCGGACTACGACATTATTTGCGACTACGGGTGTTCGTATAGTGTCAGTGTTTTCCCCACTTTCTGGGATGATTTGATTCAGTACGCTTGGATAGTGACTCAGCAGATTGGAGCATGATCGCCTTGTGAGGCCAGGGGAGATTCTCCCGTCACTCCGTGTTCCCTGGTAGAGTGCTTGTGGATTCGGTGTGACTAACACATTACGTGGGCACCGATCCTATACCCAGGAGGTTGTTTCAAGCCGGGATAGCTAGCAGTACCATCCAGTAGAGATGGCTAGGGCAGTTCTGGGCTTACCCTCCAGTGAGGCTGGGCAGTGGGTTGCTCATCGGCTTCTTCGGTTTTACCCTCCAGTAAAGACTGGGCAGTGGGTTGCTCACTGACTTCTAGGGTTTACCCTACAGCAGAGAATGGGCAGTGGGTCACCCGATACTCTTAGGGTCTACACTCCAGAAGAGACTGCGCAGTGGGTCACCCAGCGACCAATTAGGGTCTACCCTCCAGCAGGGATGGGTAGTGGGTCGCCCGTCTTCTAGTTCCTGGTCTACCATCCAGTAGGGCTGGGCAGTGGGTTGCCTGTCGACTTACTCTAGGT
The DNA here is from genome assembly GCA_963277665.1 of Viscum album. Classification (NCBI taxonomy): domain Eukaryota; kingdom Viridiplantae; phylum Streptophyta; class Magnoliopsida; order Santalales; family Viscaceae; genus Viscum; species Viscum album. The sequence continues at coordinate 421,325,347 of OY728137.1, forward strand.
CTACCATCCAGCGGGGCTAGGCATTGGGTTGCCTGATGTTGTATTAGGGTTTACCCTCCACCAGGGTTGGGCGGTGGGTCACCCAATATCTGGTTAGGGTTTACCCTCCACCAGGGCTGGGCAGTGGGTCACCCGATATATGGTTAGGGTTTACCCTCCAAAAGGGCTGGGCAGTTGGTCACCCGTTGACATTTCAGACTCATTCCTTTCAACTAGGCTATTATGTGGCCTTACTCAGTGTCTTCCTAAGCAGGACCCCATTTTGTACGGGTCAGTGTTGTGGCATCTTTGGCTTTGATAAGAAATCTCGACTGCAGGGTAGTGACGAGGGGTGGTTTGACATACCCCCAGAACTCTCGAGTACGAGGGGAACTTTCCCCACCGAGATGCATCCTTGCAACGTGACCTAAAACCATGCGGGCGAGTCAGTGTCGTCCAAAGAAGATAGTGTCAAGGTGTGGTGATTTGAGCCCCTTGACTTGCGGTTCGGGGTAGATGTGTGGGATGCTGGGCATTGGTGGGGTTTTCTTCTGGGACTGCAGGCTACTCACTTTCTTGGTTTGAGCTACGGGATGGAGATCCCCTTACGATCTTGTTCGGGCTTCTTGTTTGAACATATAGTTATGTATATACCTTGTTCCGGTACCCACTTCTTGGGTTTTGTATTACTCTCCTTGTAGGAGAGGCGAAGACGCGCGAGGTATGCCACTTTCTTTCCATGTCTAGATTCTCGTGGTTGGACGAGTATACTCTCCTACTATAGGTAGCAAAGACTCAATGAGAATTTCATCTTCTCACCGTTTCCAGCTCCTTGTGTGTGTACGAGCCTACCTTATTTTATCTTGTTGGGTTGAGCTGGACTCTTTACTTTTGTTTTTCTTACTGCACTCTCGGTTGCACTCCTTTACTTTTCCTGTTTGATCTACTGCTCACCCTTCGGTAACTCCTTTGTTTCTCCCTCGAGCCTTCGGGGTATCCTATAGAGTGTTTTTATAATCACCCCTGCTTGGGATTTTCCCACACTTGGTGTTCCCTTTCAGAAGACGGATAGGTTGGTCCTGATGTCCGTGGAGCTTAGGAGCCAGGAGCTTGGACCACGTGCGGTGGTCGTTGTTGGGTTCCAGGTGTGGGACCCTCCCAGCTGTTTACTGTTTGTTAACCTGTTTCCGGGTTATGGCACTTTTTGGTTGGGCATGTGTTTTTCCCTTTTCTTTTCAGTTTACCTTCATCTTGTACTTTGTACTGTTTAGAGGTCGATGCACATCTGTGGTTTATATATATATATATAGTAGTTTTTCTTTTACTCTTCTTTTCCTTTCTTTTACTCTTCACTTTTTCATTGAGTGTGCTGCGTGTGTGTGTATAGGTACTTAGGCAAAGGCCTCCCCGAGTTGTTGTGCCTTCGGAACTTGTCTCCTGCCCCTGGCCTATGGAGGTGGGCTTGGGGTAGTTACAGCTCGAGCCCGGGTAGGGTCGGGTCGTGACAAAGTGGTATCAGAGGTGGTTCGTTCCTTGGGACGTTGTGCGGATGTCCCTAAAAAAGGAATTGGTTGGGATTTAGGGAAACAGTGTTAACGTGTCTCGAGAGTGCCTTTCAGGCTAGGGAGTCCAGTGATGGTGCGGCGGCTGACGTATCCATTCACCAGGACCTTGATAACCATCTTGTCGACTCAGCATGCTGAGACACTCGTTGCAGGTAAATTGGTTTGTGCATCACATATGATTGAGTCATTTACTGTCCTTATTGAGTCAGCTCCCCATCTTTGTTATTGGTATATACATATATGCTCATCTGACTGCGGCACTCCTTGATAATATTCAGGATATCTCTGCGAAGACAGCCAGCCAGGATACCTATTTTGGTTCGTGACGACGACCCTGTGATCTACGACGCCACAGTCCAAGACCCATCATGCGAGCCACTTTCTCTGGTTGGGTCGGTAGCATCACCCACACCTGTTGAGCAGCAGACAGCTTCACCAGAGCAGACCGAGCTTGAGCGCAGGTTGAGCACGCTCCGTGAGTTCCAGCGGCAGAGACAGCTGAGGTTCAGTGGTGAGACAGACCCTCAGGCAGCAGAGGTTTGGCTAGAGATAGTGGTTTGCCTTTTCAGGCTTTTACAGACGCCGACAGATCAGAGAGTGGCTTGGACATCCAATCTTTTTCATGGATCATTTCGACATTGGTGGAGTCTGGTGGCTCAGTTTCTTGACGAGTCATTGCTTTCATGGGGCAACTTTTAGTTTTTGTTCTGTGAGGAGATTTTTCCCTTCTACTTGTGCTCCATTTGGATTTAGGAGATCCTGCAGTTTTAGTAGGGAGGGATGATGGTGGCCGAGTATGCATCTAGTTTTGCAGACCGTGCACGCTTTTACCCGGACTTGGTCCATAATGACAACATCTGAGCACGGAAGTTTGAGCATGGTCTCCGTTGAGAGATTCTTGTTGTCATAGTACCCTTGGTCATTTCAACATATTCCAATGTTCTGGAGCAGGCACTGGTGACAGAGAGCTTCATGTCACGTTCTAGAGTTGGTGGTGGCAGCATGCACGTTGGAGCTGAGACGTCTACCGCAGCAAGCATGTGTCGGCAAGCAGAACCTCGACGCAGGTGGTTTTCTAACAACCGGACTCAGGGGTGTGGTCGTACAACATAGTGGCACCGGAGGGCACCAATGCAGCCTGGAGAGAGTCAGTGCTATGCTTGTGATGGGCGAGGTCACCTGCCATTGGACTACCCAACCAGGCATGTAGAGAGTATTGGGTAGGTAGCAGGTGCACCACCGCGACATATGCAGTGCCATTATCAGAGTAATACCCAGAGAGGTGGTGCTAGTAGTAGAGAGAGAGGAGCTGGAAGTGGAGGACGACCTCACGAGGTCTTCCCATCACCACTAGGTGGATCACGTCAGGCTCCGCGAGCTGACAGTTGGTATCACGGACAGCCACAAGCTTTGTATGTCTACGACCCTGCAGATCATGACGTGATAAGAGGTACGCTATGCAACTCTTCTACTTTTTTCAGTAGAATTGTAACACTCTGCGTGTGAAATTCTTTTCTCCATGCTCCTTTCTTGGGTTATTACCAGGGTGACGCGGGGCGTCGGCCTGGCCCTGTGTTGTTAAGGTAAAAAGGCGAAGGACCTTTTCTTTAGTCGATGGTGTTGACTCCTTCACTTCCGAGCATGTAAGAGAGTCTTGGTCGAGGGACTCGACTTTGAAACCTAGTGTGACCAGATATCATTGGGTGTTTCACCATATGGATATTCTGGAGGAGGGAATCAACAGGCCTTGTTCCAGGTGCGTGTGGTGATTCTAGTCGCGGCGTGCGACATAAGGGTTTGGTCGGGGAGGTGAGATACCCCTGAGGTCCTTAGGACCGTTTGAGACTGTGTAGAGAGATGGAGAGGTTCCCTACCGCCTTGCCCTAACCCCAAAGGCTGGTTTGGGTGCATAACGTCTCCCACGTGACTCGCCCGAGAAGAGGTGTGCATGCTATTATGCACGACATCAGTGAGGGCAGACCTCGCGTGAACAGATCAAATCCTTGGTCTGTGTGCGGTGGCGTAGAGCTATGCGAGAGTTCTCCTGGGTACGGGAGAGCCAGGTGTGAGATTAGTACCCTGAGTTGTTCCATAGTTTTGGTTTTTGGGGACAAAAAGCGTGAAGGAGGGAATGATTTAAGAACCTAGTTTTTTTTTGCGAAAGACTTTGGAATATTCTTGATATTATTCCAGGGCAGCGCCCTCAGACGGCGTGTTATTCCGTGCCCCGGTGTGGCCGGAATTAATTTTTCAGTGTTTTCACACTGGGACCGCCAAATAAATGGGATAACTCCTAAACTGTGCTTCAGATCAGATATCTGAGTGTACAGATGGGTCCGGAATGGGGTGTTTACCCTAGGAATGACATAAAACTTGTCAGCGCGGGACATTTGGACCCCTCGCTCACTTTCATAACGTTAAATAGATAATTAAATTAATTATTTTATTCTTTTAAAGGCTTTACTAAAGTATCTCTTAAAAGGTGGATTGGATTGGAAAACCAAGGGCACCGTTGAGTCCGGAACGTTCCATTTTCCCTAGGAGGGGTGTATGTTTTTCCGTCGCGGCCCGTCTGTGAAAAACGGACCTAGAGGCGTTTTCATAATTGGCGTCCTCGGGCGTGGTTGATGCAACAATTTAACAGGGCCTCAGATTAAAATTATGAGATCATCGTTGCGCTCGGAGAATGGTTTTTAGCCTAGGGGAGCCTTGATCCCGACCCTAGAAAATTTTCGGGTTTGGGGCTATCGGGCGGGTGTTTAAGTATTTTCAACTTAAACGCATCCCTTCCCCTCTTCTTCTTCTCCTTCTCCACCCAAGAAAACCCTCTCCTCCATATCCGGTGAGGCATCTCCGGCAAGGTGGTCCGGCGAGGCGACTCTGGTGAGGTGAGGTAATGTCGGCGGATCGACGCGAAGCTCCGGGCGAAGCCCAGCGAGGTAGGAGGTCTTGTTTCGCGTTTTACTTCCCGCATACTTTGAGCCCAACTTCCCCTGTCAATATTTTTTCCGATCATTGAACAAAGCCCAAAATCACATAGTACGTGTTCTATGCTTTCCAACTCACTTCTCAGATCGAAAATCTGAGTCCCGGGGTGTTTGGGACAGCCCCGGGAAGTCACGGACGATTCTGTTGTTTTTCCGGCGGTCCAGGACGGCGGTGGCGGATTCCGGTGGTCCGGAACAGCGACGGCAGATTTCGGCAGTCCGGGACGGCGGCTGCGGCGGCTTCCCAGGAGGCGCGGCGGCTGGGCTGGGCGCGACGGCGGCTGGTCATCCCGGCGGTGGTCCGGGTTCTTCAGGTGGGTGGCACGGCTCGGGCTCGCCGGCGAGGGGCGAGCTGAATGGGAGACCGGGGTCGCATGGCCCGACCCCGGCTAGGGAGACCGAGACCCTCCGTTGTCGGGTCTCTGCGTGGACGCGACCGGCCAGCTGGCCGGTCGGTGGAGCGAGCCGCGCGCAGCACGGGTCTCACGGGAGACTGCGGGCCACTGTGCGGCAGCCCGCGGGTCTGGCTGGGCTGTGGTCCCAGCGGGCCGGCCGGAGCGGGGTGGACAGGCCGGACCGGGCCAATCCGACCCAAGGGGGTCCCCCCCCCCCCTTTTAAAATATTTGGACGCCAGTATTTTGAGCTACGGGCGTCCGTTTTGAGCGCTATTTGTGGCAGCGTGGACCTAACAGCGAGGCGGTCTTTTTGAGATGGTCCCGGGCAGTTATAATTACGGAGACGGGGGCCTTGATGGCGCGACACACATGTCGAGGGGATTGACGTTATCCCGAGGATTCTTGTTTTGGACAGCGCGGACGCCTCTGACGTCTGTTTTGAGCTCCATTAGCGGCGATGAGACCCTGGTGCCGGGGTGGAGCTTTCCAGGGTGGTTTCAGGCATTGAGGATGAAGTTGAGGCGTGGGACCCACAACCCGACTTTCGAGCTTTGTGCAGCGTTTCACGACTTTTTCATCGGACGTCCGTTTGGGGCGTGCGAGCAGTCGTTTTTGGGTGTTTTTCGAAGGGCATTTCAATGGCGTAATCTACCCACTCTAATTCGGCATGATGGTGTGGGCCCCATGAGGGTCGTTTGGGCGTTGATGGTGATTTTTCCATCTCTATCACCGAGTGACCGTTTTGGACAAGTGAATAGTCTAACTTGTGTACTTTTTTGAGAGGATCACGATGGTATGATCCGTTCGTTGTGTTTTAGGACCGAGATGCGGGTCCTACGTAGCACCGCCCTTGTGCGATGTGCCGAAATGCATCTTTTTCTCCGGATATCTGTTTCGCTCAAGTGAGCAGTCCCTTTAACATGTTTTCCCGAGGGGATCACAATGGTGCGATGTGCCCGACTATTTTCGGGGCTGACGCTCGGGACCACAGGACACCGTTCGGGCGTATGGCAGGGTTGGTGACTATTCCGTCAGATATCCATTTGAGTCAAGTAAATAGCCTTTCTCTCATTTCATTCCAGGAGGATTACAACGGTGAAATCCGTTGGGATGTGCAGAGTCTCCTTTGAAATCTCATCAAATGTGGAAACATGAAAGGAGTACCAATGGTGGTTCTTTCCACGATTCTTGCAATGAACCCTTAGCGCGTGATCGCGTGCACTCTCGTGTGAGTGGAGTAAATGCTTAAAGATATGTGGTTGGTTGTGCCTCAATCGTTGGGGTGGTAGGTCGGAGTTGTTACGTTACGCCTTCGCGTTGACGTTGGGTGCAGTGTGCACAATTGCCTTTGGGCTGGAACGTGGTAATTTCTGGGAGTATATGGGAACACATGGAGGTACATGTGGTTGTTTGTACCTGAGAACGTTTGTGGGTTCGGTCGGGGTTGAATTGGGGCCACACGTCGTGTGGGACCCATGTGCATGTTGTGCTCTTCTTTGCGTATCTTTGACCTCTCGCGACGTAGAGGGACCCTTTGTTCTCGTTTCTTGACCGCTAGGGTTGAGTTTTCCCTCTGGTTCTGTTCTCGTTTGGCTGAAAGAGATGGTTTGGTTCCTCTGTTTCTTCAGCTGGGAGGGGTTTCAGTACCATGCCCATTTTACCGGACTGTGGCACTATTTGCGACTATGGGTGTTCTTACAGTGTGGGTGTTTTCCCCACTTTCTGGGATGAGTTGACTCAGTCCGCTTCAATAGTGACTAATCGGATTGGAGCGTGATCGCCTTGTGAGGCCAGAGGAGATTCTCCCATCACTCCGTGTTCGCTGGTAGAGTTCTTGTGGATTCGGTGTGACCAACACATTATGTGGGCATCGATCCTCTACCCAAGAGGTTGTTTCCAACAGGGATGAGGTTGTTTCGAGTAGGGCAAGCTAGCAGTACCATCTAGTGGAGATAGCTAGAGTAGTTCCGGGCTTACCCTCCAGCGAGGCTGGGCAGTGGGTTGCTCATTGGCTTCTTCGGGTTTACCCTCCAGTAAAAAATGGGCAGTGGGTTGCTCACTGACTTCTAGGGTTTACCCTCCAGCAGAGACTGGGCAGTGGGTCACCCGACGACCTCTTAGGGTCTACCCTCCAGTAGGGCTGGGCAGTGGGTCGCCGGTCGTCTAGTTCCAGGTCTACCCTCCAGCAAGGCTGGGCAGTGGGTCGCCTGACGACTTACCCCAGGTCTACCCTCCAGTGGGGCTGGGCATTGAGTCGCCTGATGATGTATTAGGGTTTATCCTCCAGCAGGGCTGGGCAGTGGGTCACCCGATATCTGGTTCGGTTTTACCCTCCAGCAGGATTGTGTAGTGGGTCACCCGTTGACATTTTAGACTCAGTCCTTTCTACTAGGCTATTCGGTGGCTTTACTCCGTGTCTTCCGGAGCGGGACCCTCTTTTGTACGGGTCAGTGATGTGGCAGCTTTGGCTTTGAGAAGAACTCTTGACTGCGGGGCAGTGAATAGGGGTGGTTTGACGTACCCCCAGAACTATCGAGTACGAGGGTCACTTTCCCCACGGAGATGCGTACTTGCGATGTGACCTAAAATAGTGTGGGCGAGTCAGTGCCACCCAAAGCGGATAGTGTCAAGGTGCGGTGATTTGAGCCCCTTGACTTGCAGTTCGGGGCAGATCTGCGGGATGCTGGGCATCGATGGCGTTTTCTTCTGGGACTTCTGGCTATTCACATTCTTGGGTTGAGCTACGGGATGGAGATCCCCTGAAAATCTTGTCCGGGCTTCTTGTTTGAGCATTTGTTTTTGTATATACCTTGTTCTGGTACCAACTTCTTGGTTTTTGGATTACTCTCCTTCCAGGAGAGGCGAAGACGCGTGGGGTATGCCACATGGTTTTTGTGTCTAGCTTCTCGTGGTTGGACGAGTATACTCTCCTGCTATAGGTAGCGAAGACTCGACGAGAATTTCATCTTCTCACCTTTTCTAGCTCCTTGTGTCTGGACAAGCCTACCTTCTTTTCTCTTATTGGGTTGAGCTGGACACTTTACTACTTTACTCCTTACTGCACTCTCGGTTTCACTCCTTTACATTTTCTGTTCGATCTACTGCTCACCCTTCGGTACCTCCTTTGTTGCTCCCTTGATCCTTCGGGGTATCCTACTGAGTATTTTTATACTCACCCCTGCTTATGATTTTCTCACACTTGGTGTGCCCTTGCAGACGACAGACAGGTTGGTCATGATGTCAGAAGATCATAGGAGCCAAGAGCTTAGACCACCTGTGGTGGTTGTTGTCGGGTTCCAGGTGTGGGACCCTCCCAGCTGTTTACTGTGGTTTTACCTGTTTCCAGGTTGTGGTACTTTTTGGTTGGGCGCGTGTTTTTCCCCTTTTTTTCAGTTTACCTTCATCTTGTACTTTGTACTGTTTAGAGTTCGATGCACATCTGTGGTTTATATATATATATATAGCATTTGTTCTTTTACTCTACTTGTCCTTTATTTTACTCTGCACTTTTGCATTGAGTGTGCTGCGTGTGTGTGTACATGTACTTAGGTAAAGGCCTCCCCAAGTTGTGGTGCCTTCGACGCTGGTTTCCAGCCCCTGGCCTATGGAGGCAGGCTTAGGGTAGTTGCGGCTCGAGCCCGGGTACGGTCAGGTCATGACATAATCCCTTTTGAAAATATTTCAATTCACTATTTTGAAAATTTACTTTTAATGTTACATGTAAAATTTTATTTTATGAGAATGCAAATTTTTTTTTCTAAAAATAGTATTTTATACTTCCTCTTAAATTATGGGCATTATAATATATGAATATTCATTTATATGTTTTATTTTTTTTTCAAATTGTTTTGAAACTTAGTGTTTTTTAAAACTGCAGAATTTTATTTATATTTTTCATACATAAAACATTTATTTTTTAAAGGAATTCCTTATTTTAAAAGGGATTTTGAAGGATATAGCTTTAAGAATGAACTCTTCTTGTGTTTTTATATCTTATAAAATAATATATTGGAATGTATATTTTCTTTATAATTTCTTTTATAACTTTTTTATGGATATGTTTTTACAATATTTTATCAATCTCATTGTATTTCATTTTAAATAAAACATTTTAATGGTGTTTTATGCCTTTTAAAAAGGGGGTATTTCCACACATTTTTCTATTCATTTATACAATTATATTAATATTTTATGTTTTTCCTAGTTCAAAATCCTTATTTATCCTTATGTTAAACTAGGGGTATTCTAAATCCACAATCCAACTTCTTACTCTACATGTCTTATGTAATATTCTTGGAAATGTTTTCATAAAATCTTTCTCTTTTCAATGCATTTACTATTTGATGTTTTAAGTCTAAATTTTTTCATGTTATAATATAATATAAGGGTATATTTTTAGTATTAGTATGAATTTTTAGGTCCAATATTTCCTTTTACTTCGTTATATGAGGTTTTATATCTCATGAGATTATTATGAGAATCGATTATTGATGGTCGATCCACTATAGGAATCAGTATGTGATTCCTAATCCACTATGATTTGGAAATAAGGTAGTGATTACTACTCCACTATGTTTACTAGAATTAGATATTCCTTCTTTATCCACCATGTGAATTAGGTAGTGTTTCATGCTCCACTATAAGAATTAGCTGGTTATATATGTTCCACCATGTTATGGGAAAATGAGTAGAAATTCATTGTCTACTATTTTATTATTTCTATGCCTATGTTAGATAAAATGTTTACTATTATGATTTATTTTCATGATATTCCATATCCTTATGCTTATGATTATAATTCAGAAATTATTTTAATTATATCATGATCCTACACCAATTTTACATGGTATATTGTTTCATTTGAGAATACATGTTCTTCTTTCAGGAAGTATGGATAAATCTTATCATTCAATATGCTTTTAAAAAACGATATTTATCCCCTGCTAATGTTTTCTCATAATTTTATGATCTACCATTAATGAAATATTTATAAGAGTTCTCTTATGGATTTTCTGATCTCACACATTTCTTATATACCCCTTCCATAGGTTATGAAGATGATTATAACTTATAAGAAGTCTGTAAGGGAGTCCAGTTTCATTGAATTATAGAGAAATGTTCATAAGTATTGTAAAAAAAAATTCCTATGTAAGTGGTCCCTAAAGACACTTAATCATGTTTTTCTGGTAATTTTGATATTATATTAGAGTTATATGTTTTTTCTTATGGAAAGGATATAAGATACATATGGATTTATATAAATTTATATAAAATTAGGTGTTTAATGAATGTTTTTTTGTTCGTAGATTTGGGAGTGAGGGTATGTGACACAATACATGATATCCCATAGTCATGAACATCTCCAAAATATATGAATTAAAAATATATTTACATATCATAAATTATACTTTTTTAGGTATTTATTTTTATAGAATTAAGATAAAACTTTAACTAACAAGAGACCTGTTTTTTTAACTTGTAAGAACCCGATTCTTGTTTTAGAGGTACGGGCTTCTTCTTTTCCTTTTAATTAAGTGATTTTGAGGAAATATGGAAAAAACGGGGAATAATCCTAAATTTTGAAACTACACGCCGTGTACTTTTCCCACACGCCGTGTACTTTTGGCCGTGTTGGGATAAGTACACAGGGCGTGTAGCCTCGCTGACCACAATGGGTGTAGGAGCCAACTACACGGCGTGTAGTGGTCCTTTACATGCCGTGTAGTCAGTCGGCAGGTTAAAAAGTATGGCGGTGGAGTCACTGCCAGCTGGGCGGCAGTACACGCCGTGTGCTCGGGAGTACATGCTGTGTACTCTTGTCGGCAGGTGAACAATGCCGGTGCAGCTAAATGAACAGTTAAATGAAAGATGTACACGCAGTGTACTCAAAAGTACACACCGTGTACTTTTTTTGGCTTAAAACAGTCAGTAGCCTCCTCATTTGGCATAGGAGTAATTTGAGCCATTTTGGAGCCAAAGGAGGAGGCCGGACCTTTGAAGATCCACCGAGAGTTCGTCTGGAATCCGATTCGGCTTCGGACGATCTCGTTGGAACCGCACAGGTAATCCCTTCCTCCTCCTGGTACCGTTCTTGCCAATTCTTCTCCCAACATAAGTTATTTACATTTGAATGGGTTTTTTTCTTCGTCAGATCTACGCCATTCTTGGGCGTTTCTGGAGCCGGCGTTCGGGTATAGTGTTTGTTGGCACATAAGGTAGGTGACTTGGTGTTTATTTTCCAACTGTCGTGCGTTTTTGTGCATTTTTGTGCCACAAAACCATGTTGGGGTGTCGTGTGGCTGAGTCCGTTGCTATATTTAATGCCTAAAATTTCATAGGTGATTAAATGGTGATAATAAAATGATGGTTGGGATCGTTTCTTGGATCCAGGACCATCTCGAGGGGTGTGTTCCTCTGTTTAGCCGTTTGTCCAGGATACCCGAGGGTATGCCTTAAATGTATTAACTGTAGAATTGACTTGAGAGGGATTGCTTGTTTACTGCATTTTGATATTTTGGGCATGGCCCGATTACCTGTTTATCCTGAGGGCGTTGTTGTGATTAGCCTGAGGGCGTGACTGTTTTAGCCCGAGGGTTGTCGTTATTCCGCCTGAGGGCAACCTTTCATGCCTGAGGGCTTGACTTCTGTGCCTGAGGGCGACAGTCCATAAGCCTGAGGGAAAAAATTTCTGTTAAGCCTGAGGGCAATACCTGCGGGTTGGATTCTATATGGCCTGAGGGCAAGCCTGAGGGCATGGTTACTATTTTAGCCTGAGGTCACGGTTCTGGTTAGCCTGAGGGCTTTGTGCTAAGCACAAAACCGTTACTAAATTAAAGGAATTAAATGAATAATAAAATGGCAATTTAACTATTAAGTTAGTTACTTTTGAGTATTGCTTAGTTATTTCATTTTCTATTGCACACTTGTTGCATGTTTTACACACAGTTGAGCACGAGCCTTTGGTGGGTGCCTACTGAGATATATTTCTCACACCCTGTTTGGGTCACACTTTTCGAACCAAAAAGATTACGTTGATGCAGGTGTAGACAGGGTAAAGAGTCCCTATACAGGTACTTGATAGTTTCTGAGGATTCGGAGGGCATGGAACCGAGCCTAGGCTCGCGATGCCGCTGCCAGTTGTTTACTTGTTTTGTTGTACTTTTCTTTTGGTTGTATCACAATGATGTATAACATGTTCTGGCTGTTTTCTTATAATTTGAACATGTAGCATCATCACTTTTATACTGTTTTCTATACCCACTGCTGTAGTTATTTCCGTTGTGTATGTTTACTGCTTCCGCTATTGTTGTATGCTTATTTTGGTAATCCGCTGCGCTACACTTTGACAAATGAGGGCATAGTTTCCCCACTATCAGACCTGGGCCCTCACTGCTAGTCGGCAGCCTCTGGCATTTGGGGAAATGCGCTTGAGGTCATGGGGAGAACCGGGCTCGGGGCTCCTGTTGCGTGGCACCTGGGGCCGGGACGTTACAAAGTGGTATCAGAGGAGTTTCTTTTCTTTGACTTACTATTTGGAGCCGTAGTCAGAATTAGGACGAACGGTAGTTGGTAATAAGTTGTGCCCGGGCGTAGCTAACCCGTGTATAGGTGAAAGCCAGTCTACCTCGTATTTTGAATTCTTTGATCTTGCACTTTTACAGTTGATATGTTTTCACCATTGGGTGACACAATTGGATTGTGCTGTTTATATTTTATTTGTGGGTTCAATTTAGTTGCAACCCAATGAGATGAGGGTATCCCGTCTCATGCATCATATAGGAACATGCTAGATATCACATTCCATGAATAGTTTTCATGCCATGTAGGTGCATTAGAATTTGCATGTTGTTGTGATAGTTGTTGTGCTAGTAAAGCATGCTGTTGAGATAGCTGCCTGATAAATACCTGCCTTGTGATATGGTATTATTGTTGAGATTTTTTATCGAATGGACACCAAACTTTGGTCTTTGGGGAGTATGGGCCCCCATTGACCGGAATTTGGTGGATCATTGACTGGTTATTGGTTATAAGACAAATAATATTTCAAACTTTGATTTGTCGGGTGTATGGGCCCCCCACGGGTCGGAATTTGACACTTAGGTGTCGTTTCAGTATTTTATGGGTTTCAGAGAAGTTTCTGAGGCATACTGTCCGGAAACCCAGTATACACGCCGTGTAGTATTTTTATACACTCCGTGTATGTTCTTCTGTTCGGGAATAAATATGAACTTTTGAGTACACACCATGTACCCTAAGTACACGCCGTGTAGTCTCTTCCCGTGTCACAAACCGTGTGGGCGGCGACACGGGGTAGGGAAAGAGGTTGGGTAAGACATGCCGTGGATTTTTGTACACGCCGTGTAGTGTTGACCCGGAGTCCGGCCATGTAACTAACAACACGGGTCGGTGAACTCCTAGACAGAACACACCGTGTCAATTATAGACACGCCGTGTACTGTGACCAGGGGACTCGGACGTGCAACTAACAACACGGCCCGGTGTCACCTCTTTCAGAAACATGTCGTGTACCTTTGGGTCATGCCGTGTAGTCTTGTCCGAGGACAGACCATGTGGAGTTAGCCATGTGGCCGGGAAATGGCGTGGTGTACACGCCGTGTACGGGTGTAACACACCGTGTGTGGTAAAGCTGAGTAGTTGGCCGTGTCACAGACGACACAGGTAGTTGGAAAATAACACCGTACATGCCGTGTAGATATTATACACGCCGTGTAGTTTTTTTGAACGGAAGCCGTGTGGCTTAGCCGTGTATGAGGACCCGGGCAGGGGAAAGGAAGTCAAGTACACGCCGTGTAGTTAGTGTACACGCCGTGTAGTCTTGTTTTTCAAATTTTGAAACGCCTTCTTCCTCTTGTTCCTTTGTGGTTGCTTCGTTTAAGTCTTAATAATCTTGAATATGAGGCGTTCTTTTGACCTTGTAGAGTCATGCCGCCTAGACGACCGCGAGTTTTTCATGAAGAGAGCGACGACGATTATACTCCGGAGATGGTGGGACATGGGCTACCAGTTGATCCAACAGTAGAGCCAGATGCGACACCAGCTATTATACCAGACACGGGCGCGGAGGCGCAATTCCGTTAAGGCTTATTGCGGTTCTTACAGACCTTTCAGGGAGCACCGCAGGCTGCCACATCTATGGCCAAGCTGACGCGTATCTTCCAGCAGCAGCATCCGCCTACATTTTTAGGGGATGGAGGACCATAGGCTGCAGAGTCTTGGCTGGGATCGATGTAGACTATTTTCGAGTATCTTGAGACGCCTCCAGGGAGGAGGGTCAAGCTCACGACTTACATGCTGCGTGATTCCACCAAGAGGTGGTGGGATGTTACCACGCAGTCAGAGCATCACTGGGGCATGGCGTGGGAGGATTTTCAGACAGTCTTCTATAACTTCTTATTTCCCGAGACACTGAGAGAAGATAGATCTCGAGAGTTCATGAATCTATAGTGGGGCACTATGTCGGTGATGGACTACTTTGCTCGTTTTACAGAGCATCAGCACTTTGCACCCGTGCTGGTGGGTGATGAGATGCTGAGAGCCAGATGTTTTGAGGATGGTCTTCGGTATGACATCTGAGTGCTGGTGAATGTTTTCAGGTTACCTACTGTACACGCGATTGTGAACCAGGCGTTGATTTCAGAGAGTAACCTGCGAGAATCTAGTGGTGTGGGCCAGGGCGGCTCGGCACCAGTTACTGGTACTATTTCAGCTGGCAAGAGGAAAAGGCAGATGGACTTCTCTCAGGGCGGCAGTACTAGCCAGACAGCTTCTTCAGGTGGCCCGATCAGGTGCTACCAGTGTGGCAAAGAGGGGCACAAGAGGCCGTAGTGTCCATGAGACCCAGTGGAGTGTCGAACTTGCGGCAAGATGGGTCATCTTCAGTGCTTTTGCAGGGAGTTTCTACCAGTGGCTAGTGATAGGGGTTCTGTGCAGACTCCACCTGTGGGAGCAGGACCAGTGGCTTCTTACCAGTCAGGGAACTGGAATACATCAGGGCGTGCAGGAAAATATGGTGGTCATGGCCGTGGTAGCCAAACAGAAGGATCTCAGAGGAAACAGGGCGGGACAGCTCAGGGTAGACAGGATGTGTCACAGGGCCGCGACACTGGTCAGGCATATGCAGTGCAACGGACCCAGCAGGAGCAGGATCCCGGACCTTCGACAGTCAGAGGTACTATTCTAGTAGCTTCTGTCTTGTCTTCAGTACTTTTTGATACGGGTACTACACATAGTTTTATATCAGTACCCATTGTGGAGAACCTTGGGCACAGTGTTTCTACTTCTTCTGCTATCTTGACGCTAGACACTCCGTTGGGGACTAGGATGGTTAGTGTGCGTTAGTGCAAGGAGTGCTCCCTTGAGGTTGGTGGGTGTCACTTCTTTTGGGACCTCTATGTTCTGGATATGACGAGCTATGACGTCATTCTTGGGATGGACTGGTTGGCTCTCTTTCGAGACTTTGTAGACTGCAATCGTCGCAGGGTGCATTTCACGTCACCAGAGGGCGGAGAGTTTCTATACGAGGGCGAGTGAGATGTTTAGGCGAGTCAAGCTAGACCAGAGAATCATGGGCGAGGTGGAGTCACAACCCAGATTGCGAGCTTATATCTGGATGACCAGGGGACTCATCAAATGGTTTTCCCTCCAGTTGTCGATCGTTTCAGGGATGTCTTCCTGGATGACTTTTCAGGACTACCTCTAGTGCGTGAGGTGGATTTCTCTATCGAGCTTGTTCCAGGAGCAGCACCGGTGTCCATTCCTCCTTATAAGATGGCCACACCTGAGTTGCAGGAGCTCAAGAGGCAGTTAGAGGAGCTACAGGAAAAGGGTTTTATCCGACCCAGTACTTCTCCTTGGGGTTCTCCGGTCCTTTTTGCGAAGAAGGTGGATGGTACCCTTAGGCTTTGTGTGGATTATCGGAAGCTGAACCAGTTGACGGTTAAGAAACGATATCCCTTGCAGAGGATAGGTGATCTGTTTGATCAGCTTCATGGAGCAAGAGTGTTCTCAAAGATTGACTTGAGATCCGGATATCATCAGCTGTGCGTTAGACCATATGATATACCTCTCATAGCTTTCAGGAGTAGGTATGGTCTATATGAGTATACGGTTATGCCGTTCGGACTCACGAACGCCCTATCAGTTTTTATGGCTCAGATGAATCGTGTGTTCCATTCGTATCTCGATTCATTTGTGGTAGTATTCGTGGACGACATCTTGGTGTACTCTCACACTCAACATGACCATGCCACCCAACTTGAGGTCGTATTGAGTACACTGAGAGAGCATCGACTATATGCTAAGATCTCGAAGTGCCACTTTTGGATGGACCAGATTCACTTCCTGGGTCATATCATCTCAGAGGTAGAAGTTGCAGTGGACCCAGAGAAGGTGAGAGCAGTAGTTTCCTAGGAGCATCCCAAGAACGTGTTTGAGATACTGAGTTTCTTTGGGCTCGCTAGTTACTACAGACGCTTCATACAGTACTTCTCCCGCTTAACAACAACGTTGACAGGTCTGACTAAGAAGCGTGTGAAGTTCATTTGGTCAAAAGCTTGCGAGACAATTTTTCATGACCTGAAGGGAAGTCTGACATCATCACCGATCCTGATACTCCCATAGCAGGGGAAGAACTATACGGTTTACTGTGATGCGTCCGGGATTGGGCTGTGAGCCATTTTGATGCAGGGCAACCAAGTTGTGGCGTACGGGTCTCAGCAGTTGAGGCCACATGAGAGGAATTACCCGACGAACGATCTCGAGTTGGCTGTAGTTGTGCATGCGTTGCACTATTGGAGACATTACCTGTTGGGAGATCATTTTGTGGTCTTCACCAACAACAAAAGCCTCAAGAATATATTTACTCAGTATGACCTAAATTTGAGGAAGAGAAGGTGGGTCGAGTACCTACAGTCCTTCGATTTTGAGCTTACCTATACACCTGGTAAAGGTAATGCAGTAGCCGATGCACTGAGTAGGAAGACTCAGATACAGGCAGTGCAGGAGGCCAGTAGTGAATGGCAGCTTATGGCCTTATTCTCTGAGATGCATCTGGAGGTGCATGGAAGTCAGGGAAAGACTTATCTTTCCTCGTTAGCTATGAATTCTACCCTCCTGGATAGAGTGGGGATGAGGCCACTATCGGTTTCAGAAGGCCTAGTTCTACGGGAGTCGGTGGAAAGTGAGGACCCTCCTTCCGGTTGGACGATAGGCGATGACGTGGTTTTGTGTTTCCATGGACGTATATGGGTTCCATGGGATATACACGAGGAGATGATGAGGGAGTTTTATGCTTCAGCTTGGGAAGTTCATCCCGGGGTTACCAAGATGTACCGAGACTTGAGATGTCAGTACTGGTGGCCGGGTATGAAGAGAGAGATAGTTGTTTTTGTTACGAGGTGTTCCACCTGTCAGCAGGTGAAAGCAGAGCATCAGAGACTAGCTGGGCTGTTACAGCTGTTTCCCATTCCGGAGTGGAAATGGGATTATGTCGCGATGGATTTCGTGACGGGATTTCCAAGGTCACCTCGAGGCAATGACGTCATATGGGTTGTTGTGGACAGACTTACGAAGGTATCTCACTTCTTGCCAATCAAGGAGACCTTTGGTGTGGACGCGCTCTGAAGGATGTATATCCGAGAGATCGTACATCATCATGGGGTCCCTTGATCTATCATTTCAGATAGGGATGACCACATCACGTCT
Source organism: Viscum album (assembly GCA_963277665.1). Lineage (NCBI taxonomy): Eukaryota > Viridiplantae > Streptophyta > Magnoliopsida > Santalales > Viscaceae > Viscum > Viscum album. The sequence goes on from OY728137.1 coordinate 421,342,997, forward strand.
TGTTTCGGGCAGAGTTTTCAGAGGGCTCCGGGTACACAGGTGCATCTGAGCACAGCATACCACCCTCAGACAGATGGCCAGTAAGAACGGATGATACAGGTGCTAGAGGACATGCTGCGCGCTTGCGTCCTAGAATTTGGGGGCTCTTGGGAGAAGCATATACCCTTAGTCTAGTTTTCCTATAACAATAGTTTTCAGGATACTATTGAAATTGAACCATATGAGGCTTTATATGGTAGGCCATGCCGATCACCTTTGTGCTGGTTAGAGGCAGGTGAGGTAGAATTACTGGGACGACAGCTCGTGCAGGAGACACTTGAGCAGGTCCAGTCGATTCGGAAGCGGATGGCTACCACGTAGTCTCACCAGAAGTCTTATGTTGATCGCCGCAGATGACTTTTGGAGTTCGTGGTTGGGGATTAGGTTTTCTTGTGTGTTTCGCCAAGGCTGGGACACAAATGGATCTGGAGACAAGGTAATCTTTCGCCGAGTTATGTGGGACCATTTTAGATTCTGGATAGAGTCGGTCTGGTTGCCTATCGGTTGCAGTTACCGCAGCTGTACCGAGCCATGCACGACGTCTTCCATGTGTCTCAGTTGCGTCGCTACCATTCAGAATTGTCTCACACCTTTCAGCCTGAGGAGGTTGAGCTACAGCATGATGCGTCATTTGAGGAGCATCTGATCCGTATCGTTGACAGGAGCACGAAGGTTCTCCGAGTCCGGTCAGTTCCTCTCGTATGGGTGTTGTGGCAGCATGGCTGAGTGCATGATGAGACTTGGGAGCGGGAGGCTGATGTACATTCTCAGTGGCCAGAGCTGTCCTGAGCTTTCTCTTTTCCACCCTCGAAAGGCCAATTCGGGGACGAATTGCTATAAGGGGGGAGTTTGTAAGAACCCGGTTCTTGTTTTATAGGTATGACCTTCTTCTTTTCCTTTTCCTTAAGTGATTTTGAGGAAATATGGAAAAAATGGGGAAAAATCCTAAATTTTGAAACTACATGCCGTGTACTTTTCCCACACGCCGTGTACCTTTGGCCGTGTTGGGATAAGTACATAGGGCATGTAGCCTCGCCGGAAACAAAGGGTGTAGGAACCGACCACACGCCGTGTAGAGGTCCTTTACACGCCGTGTAGTCAGTCGGCAGGTAAAAAAGTATGGCGGTGGAGTCGCCTCCAGCTGGGCGGCAGTACACGCCGTGTACTCGGGAGTACATGCCGTGTACTCTTGTCGGGAGGTGAACAGTGTCGGTGCCGCCAAATGAACAGTTAAATGAAATAAGTACACGTTGTGTACTCAGAAGTACACGCCGTGTACTTTGTTTTTTCGGCTTAAAACAGGCAGTAGCCTCCTCATTTGGCAGAGGAGGCGTTTGATCCATTTTGGATCCAAAGGAGGAGGCCGGACCTTTGAAGATCCGCCGGGAGTTCGTCTGGAATCCGATTCGGCTTCAGACGATCTTGTTGGAACCGCACGAGTAAGCCCTTCCTCCTCCCGGTACCTTTCTTGCCAATTCTTATCCTATCGTATGTTATTTATGTTTGAATGGGTGTTTTTCTTTGTCAGATCTATGCCGTTCTTGGGTGTTTCTGGAGCCGGCGTTCGGGTATAGTGTTCGTTGGCACATAAGGTAGGTGTCTTGGTGTTTATTTTCCAAATATTGTGCGTTTTTGTGCATTTTCGTGCCACGAACCCATGTTGGGGTGTCGTGTGGCTGAGGATGTTGCTATATTTAATGCCTATAATTGCATAGTTGATTAAATGGTGATAATAAAATGATGTTTGGGATCGTTTCTTGGATCCAGGACCATCTGGAGGGGTGTGTTCCTCTGTTTAGTCGTTTGGCCAGGATACCCGAGGGTATGCCTTAAATGTAGTAACTGTAGAATTTCCTTGAGAGGAATTTCTTGTTTACTGCATTTTTATATGTTGGGCATGGCCTGGTTACCTGTTTAGCCTGAGGGCGTTGTTGTGATTAGCCTGAGGGCGTGACTGTTTTAGCCCGAGGGTTGTCGTTATTCCGCCTGAGGGCAACCTTTCGTGCCTGAGGGCTTGACTTCTGTGCCTGAGGGCGACACTCTGTAAGCCTGAGGGAGAGAATTTCTGTTACGCCTGAGGGCAATACCTTCGGTTTGTATTTTGTATAGCCTGGGGGCAAGCCTGAGGGCGTGGTTACTATTTTAGCCTGAGGGCATGGTTCTGGTTAGCCTGAGGGCTTGGTGTTGAGCACAAAAACGTTACTAAATTAAAGGAATTAAATGAATAATAAAATTGAAATTTAACTGTTAAGTTAGTTACTTTTGAGTACTTCTTAGTTATTGCATTTGCTATTTCACACTTGTTGCATGTTTTACACACAGTTGAGCACGGGCCTTTGGTGGGTGCCTACTGAGATATATTTCTCACACCCAGTTTGGGTCACGCTTTTTGGCCCAGATAGATTACGTTGCTGCAGGTGTAGATTGGGGTAAGAGTCCCTATACAGGTACTTGACAATTGCTGAGGAGTAGGAGGGCATGGGACCGAGCCTAGGCTCGCGATGCTGCTGCCAGCTGTTTACTTGTTTTGCTGTACTTTGCTTTTGGTTGTATCATAGTGATGTATAACATGTTCTGGCTATTTTCTTAGAATTTGAACATGTAGCATCATCACTTTTATACTGTTGTCTATACCAACTGCTGTAGTTATTTCAGTTGTGTATGTTTACTGCTTCTGCTATTGTTGTATGTTTATTTTGGTATTCCGCTACACTACACTTTGACAAATGAGGGTATAGTTTCCCCACTATCAGACTTGGGACCTCGCTGCTAGTCGGCAGCCTCTGGCGTTTGGGGAAATGCGCTTGAGGTCACGTGGCGAACCGGGCTCGGGGCACCCGTTGCGTGGCACCCGGGGCCGGGACGTTACATAACTGATGAATGTTTTTAAACTATATAAGAAAATTATTAATACATAAAAAGTCTACGACATCTCCCACATTTTATAAAAAAAGATAAAATTATAGAAAAGTCATATATTTTTCTTTTCATAATAACATAGGGAAATATAAACATAATAATGGGGGTGAGCTCAATAGAATGGTAGGCGTAATCATTAGAGATAACAATTGAGGATCACATATGGGTGAAATACGAGTATATTTATATAATCAAGGAACATGGTAATAACAAATGATATTAATATATAATAAATCATTGAAAAAAATCATGATTCATGTCATCAGAATGGGAAAATAATAATCAATCAAATGAGTATAGAAACATTAGTCAATAAACCTGAGTAATGACTGTGTAATATCTGGGCTTCTTAGAAATTTGAAACAAAAAATAGAATAGGGAAACATCACCTTCATGAGATACACTCTTTCACCAACTACAACAGGAAAACTATTTTGTTGACGTGTATACATGTATCATGGGGTATAAACTTTTCACCATTGAATTATATAGTGAATAGGACCCCACACATCATAATCTTTACATATATGTTTCGCTTAAAATAAATTATTCATTATATCACAATGAACTCATGGAAATAATATTAAGTCTATATAATTTTAAAATTAAAACATTTAAGGAAAAAATTCCTAATTCCATGAATAATCAAAACATGACATACACATGGAAAATAAATGGTAAACCAAAGATATTATGTAACATTATTTGTAAATACCCTTCAATCAAGATAATATAGAATATGATATTTATACCATATCTATTATGTGTATATATTTGGGTCAATAATTTTCTCTAATTTATCGATGTTTGGAATCTATTTGAATACAATTTTTTATATTAGATGAAATACTGTGTATTCACAAGGGAATTGTAAAAAAAGTTTATTCTTATTCATAGTAGACAGTTAGGTATGGAAATAGTAGTGATGGATTACTCCACTAATAAAAAATAAAATTTCATAATCCATAAAAAGGAATAAATTGGATGCTATAATCTGAAGAAACTCATCAATCAAGCATTAATTATGTTAAAATATTTTTTCTTACGTGAAAATAACTTTTTAGAATCATTAAAAAAATAATTACATTGGAAACAAGGAATAATATTGTGATATGGAAATGATTCATTTAAAATATAATAATTTTATAGAAAATTAGGATAATAATATCTTTTGGACACTATGAAAACATATATAGGATCTTCTATATAAATGGAAAGAATAGAGAAACTATGTGTCCACGTGGAAATGTTTAAAAGTAATATTTTTCACATTATATTGATAAAACACACAGAAAGAATTATTAATTATATTTAAACCATAATGATGAAATTAATAATATTTCAACTTGATGATTATAATTTATTGAGGTATATACAATGAAGTATTTAAAATAATCTATAGAATATTGTCATTGAATATGGGGATTCCTAATCCAAAATAATAAACAGGGCCGGGTTTAATGAAATTTATCAATAATGAACCAATGGGAAAAATAAAATAGTGATAATAAAATTAATTCACCAAAATTTCTATATAATAATATAAATAAACAGGTTTTAGAGTGAAAAGTATTCAATTTAATTAAATTTATGATCTTATTAAAATAATATCTATTTGATAATGAAAATGAAGAAAAAACCCCCATAATAGTGATAACATAAGAATGAAAAGATTTTGAGGGGAAGATCATGAAATATAAATTAATATATCATGAAATTTACAATATTTTCATTCATTAAATCAACAGGGTATTTAATGCACCATTTAAAAAAATGGTGCCTAAATTCAAACATGTATCATGGATTTGAAAATGAGACAAGGAAACCCTTACCATTTTGAATTCTGAAAAAGTTCTTGAATCACCAGTATAATAAAAAATAAATATCAAAATAACATATTTAATAACCTTATTCATATCCATATCCTCTTATTGACATCATTTGTAATTAATATCTACATTTGTGTTAGTAATTTATTATATATTTTAAATAACAAGTGGGATTAGTCTTAGCCGTTTTGAACTAGTTTCCTAATATAAACAATGTTATTAATTATTATCCAAAATTTAATCATTAATAGATCATACAAGTTAATAAAATTAATGATTTATAGTTATGTATAATGATATTAATTAATTCCATTATATTTTTGGTTAGGATCCATGAAGATCAAATCAGTGATAAGCATGTTTTGGATATGTTTAACGAGAATACATTGGTATTTTAATTTATGAGACTAATATTTATGTTAATATTCCAAAAAAATATTTCATAATTATTAATATTATTAAATATGTTTTCATAGTCATACATAATATTATTTTTTTATCATTGTTTAATTATGTGGTTATACTGAAAATTACATAAACATACTGAAATTAATGGAAGAGTATGGATATAAAAGTGGTTTTTTTAATAATAACATTATTAAAAAAGAATAATTATATTATTTAGATATTTTTAATTAGTTGATTTATATTTCAATATTTATTAATATATAATGAAAATATATATGAAAGATGAGATATGATACTTCCTGGAGTTGGTAGTTCTCACAAACGCATGAGTTCCATCCTTTTATCTTTATGTTAATGAGGAAAGTTGTTTAATTATTATTGAATTAGAATAATAATTCTAAAAATAAAAATTTCATATTTTACTTTATAGTATTTATAAAATTAAATTGTTTATAGTGTGATAGAAAAACAAAGTATATTGAAAAAATCTATTTCAATTGTTGAGGACTAGGGATTCCCCTTCGATGACTCCTTGGAAGTGGAGGGATTACACTAACTTATTTTGATCATAAGCTACCATAAGTGAAAGGGGATTTGAGTGGAAGACAATAATTGAAATTTATAATGATTTTATTGAAATTTAGAGTTTTCATGTAGGGGTTATGAGAGTCCCTACTTATAATTGGTAGGAATTTAATTTTTGTAAATATTTCATCTTAGTATAAAGAGAGCACATGATTCACATGTCAAAATGATTCAAAAATAGAAAATAATGGATTAGATAATTGTTATAGTCTATAAAAAACTCAGATAATAAATTATAGTATTTTTTTAACATGTTTATCCTATTACTCTTTTGATTAACTAATTTTACAATTTTTCCTTTTTCTAAGGTAACTAGTTATTACCTACGCAATTCATATTTTATGAAAAAACAAAATGAAAAGTATTAAAATAAATTACACACTGATTCAAAATATTAAATCAAATTCATTATATAAACTTTTGGTTGTATGAGAGAAGACATTTTTATCATTAACACATGTATTTCATAAACTACATTTTTATGAAAAGTGTACTCATAACCATAAATATATGTATAGTATAAATTTATCTATGAAATTAATTTTAATGATATAAAATTTCATATTATATAATAAATAATATTTATGTTCACACACAATAATAATTTTTTTCTAAAAAAATAATATTTAATTAAATAAAAATATCACAAACATTTGTTTAATTATAAAATAATACAAAAGCTCAAAAAATGGGTAAAATATTTTTATAAAAATAGAATAATTTTTTGGAAAATATTTTATTAAATACCTAGATACCTATTTGATGATGGAAATTATTTTATATGTCTTTATGTTATACCTACTGGTCAATAGAGTTATAAACACAGTGGTTATTGAAAAACCCTGTATTTTTATTTATTCACGAAAACAATTATTTCAGAAACATTTAAAAAAGTCATGTAAAGATAATTTTTACATCCTTAATTCAAAAATTAGTTTCATTTTATAGAAATAAATTTTAATTTTTAAATTTTAAATGAACATCCAAAATATAATTAAGAACTGCTTTTGGGGAAAATATACTTTTAAACATTAAGTGTTTTTTATATTATTTCACATAAATTTATAATTTAAACAATGTTTAGATATTATTTCATTTATAATTATATTTGAAAAGTGTAAATTTTAATTTATTAAGATAAAATATAATATTCTTTAAAAAAATAGTTCCTTGAAAAATATGATTTTATATTAAGTTATGTTCCCCAAATTCCATTAATATCATTTATCTATATTATAAAATATTATTTTTAATAAACCTTTTATATTAATACAATTATTTAAACTTATGATTACATAATATCATACTTTAATCGATGAAGGTATGTGAGATGATTACAAGACTCATTCCCATAAAATTTCACTAATACAAATATGAAAGAGGTTTTACAAGAAGTGAAAAAAGAATAGTGAACTTCCCACACATGACATTAGAGAGATGCAAATAAAGGGAATATTTATCAAGTGAGAAATAGAATATGAAATTTTCATCTTACACTACATCTTTGTAAAAGGTAACAACAACCATGTTTTCCTCTCTATATATGCCACTAACATAAAATTTAATTGTACCTAAGTATTAATACTATTATATCAATTTAGTGAATATGTAAATTCCTGTGATTTTGTGAAATATATATATACATATATATTCAAATTAATTTATTCTCTTTGATATTTTCCTTTCCCGCAACACAAAAAATCGTTATTAAAATATTAATACACTAATTTTGGATTGTTTTATATTTAATGCCAAGTTAATAATGCACTACATGCAACATCATGTGTACCTTTCACTACAGGTAACACCGACTTGGCATGTGTTACACATAACATCATGTTTCTGCCAAACATAAAATTATTATTATAATTATTCAAACATAATAGTTATAAATTATCTATTAAATGTAGTAATATGAATATTAATAACTACCTTTTTAAATTCTATTAAAAAAGGGTTTATATAAATAATAAATATTGATAATGAAATATATAACTATTTGGTAAGGACTTTATATGTTTAAAAAACTATTTTCTTAAAAGAAGTACATTTTATGTACTTCTATGAATAGAAAATAAATTAATTTTAAAAATCATATAAATATAATTTGATAAAATTAACTTCATTCTTGAATTAAAAATGTAAAAACTATCTTATGGTGTACTTTTGAGATTTTTTCTAAGAAAACAACATTTTTTTATGAATAGTAAAAAATAATCAATTTTAATTTAAAACATATTTTTTGAATAATTTATTTATTTATATAAATTATATTTTATGTGAGATTTAAATTCAAAATAGTTCAATTTTACAACTATAAATCCAATTTACGCCATTAGAATTATTTTAATATTTAATTTGGATATAAAAGTGTAATGAACATATAAACATTATCACTTTAAAACATGCATTCTTTCCATGCATATGAGGATATAATTAAACTTAATTTTACCACTTCTGTGAATTTAATTTCAAAAAATAGAAATAAATTATAACATCTAGGGTTGTCCATGAATTATTTTTATACATTATATGGATTTATTTCTAGACCAGGTGTTGAGACAACATGCGATTGAAAGGCCGAGTGTGCCTATACAACTATTTGAAAAATATTAAACTTTTGATAGCACGAGTGAAAATTTTCTAGAAAAAGTGGTATAACTCTTAAGTGGGTGCCCAGATCAGAATTCTGAGGGAAAATTTTAGCTCATAATGGTGGATTTACCCTAGGCATCACTTTAATTAATTTGGAATGTGTCGTCTATGAAAAAGATGTTGTGGGACATAACATGGATCAAATAATTTTAAAAAAAATTATTATATTTGATGTGACGTCAATTTCTTTTTATTAATCCTTTTTCATGAAATCAGGATTATCACCATAAACATAGAATTCCTCCCAGACATGGAGAATTAATCTCTTGATCAAATGATGATGGATCTTGGATTGATAATAAATGCGCAACCTATTCAGAGGAACCTCTCTAATGATGATGACACAATGATCATCCTTGATCAGTGAATGTCAAAATCGAGTTAGGGTAATTGAGTCTTTGGGATTTTATTCCTATTCATGATTTCCATGATGAAAGCGGGTCAATCCACGAATACATTGACTTGATGTTTGATCATTGTTTCGGGATGGGATATTATCTCCAAGACTATGAAAAGTTTTACTTTAATTCTTCTTCATTAATCCTTCTTATTGAAAAGCATTGAGTCTAACATGAAAAATGTTCTAGGTTCGTTCCTTAGGGTGTTCTTACAATTTTCACTCCCAGATTTTTCATGTTCTTCACTATTGAAACCATGTGGCCACAATGCTACATTTTGGGTGGCTCTAAACATTATTATACCCCTAGATTGGAGGAAAACAGACAAATGAATTTGGATCTATGTAGATTGGGTCCTTATCAGCATAGATCTTCAACCATTTCGAATTATGAGCATTAGAGTGGATTCGATGGTCCGCAGAAGTAACCACCGGAGTGGGTCCAACATGATAGTCCAACTAGGAGAGGCAGTGGTCCAATGAGGTGTGTTCGTGGTTTTACAGTGGTTGTTGCATCGATCATGGAAGATGGTGGTGGCGATGACAGGGTCGTTGGATGCAGTGAGTTCATGGGATGCGGTAGCGGCTATAGCCGCATGTGACGTGGCTGCATTGGACGCGACTAAATGGGATACAGATTCTTAGGATGGGGCCGCATGGGACACAGCCGCATAAGACGCAACCCCATGGGATGTGACCGCATGGGGTACAACCTCTTGGGACCCAGCTACATGGGCCGTCGCCGCATGGGACATGGATGCATGGGACACAACCCCATGGGACGCAACTGTGTGGGATGTGGCCGAGGACCATGTAGATCGGGAAAGGTAAGGTGGCCCACTTGTGCGCTGCTTGATCCAAACAAATGGGTTGGGAACAACGGGCTAGTTCGGGCCCAACGGGTTGGACCCCGGGTCAGACCTGGGGCGACCGTGCAATATTTAGGCCACAGTCGACCGTAGCAATCGATCATGAGCCATGGTCACTCCATCTACCGTGGGGCAGCCAATCTGGGAGTTCAATTTCCCCGGTCGACCGTCGTGGTCGGTGGACCAACCCTGCTGTCAGTCGATGAGCCTTGTGACCCCAGTTCTTTTAAAACATCAAGGTACTCTAACATTCAAATGATATATCCATTTGAAGAGACACTTACAAAATTGAGACCACTTACATTGAGATGGGAATTTTTAGATAATGTTGGGAGTTTTTATCTTAGAATAATATAGGTTTAGAGCATTACCTTGGTCTTTTCCTTGAGGGTTTAGTATGAAATTACATCCACATTACTGTATTCTAGTCGCCTCGAGAGGTCGAGTCCCCAATAAAGTTATTGTATTCATATGTGGAACTAGAGAAAGATTCTCAATCATCCCTAGTAGAGTTCTACGGAACTGATGAAACCTATGAGATTAGAGTGTTGGTTCTCCATCTAGCAAGAAGCATTAGTAGGGTTAGTGGTATTCTCTATCCAGGATCCCCTACACTGTGGGTTGATCCATATTGGGTTAGTGGTATTCTCTGGGTAGGATCCCTTCTATGTGTATCATAATATCCAGTGACCAAAAAGTATCATTTGGGTGGATCTTAAATTTTATATAACTCTTAGTGAATGTCTTAGATGATATCATGGCTCGAGAAGTAAGTTCTCCTAGAAGGAGCATGCTTCGAGAAGAATCTTGTGGCTAGAAATTGGTTGTGGCTTATGTCTAGAATTTTGGTCTTGGACTAATTATATCTAGATATTATTATTATAGTCATTGTTTAAATATACGTATGAGGAGTTGACTAGTATTTAATTTTTTGAATTTCCTTTGTTGTATTTAATTTTTTGTATTTCCTTCATGGTATTTCCATTGTAGTATTTTCATCATGGTATTTACTTTAGGGTTGTGGGGTGTCCTACTGAGTATTGTTGTACTCACCCCTACATGGGAATTTTCCACACATTTCACATCTTTTACAAATGATCGACCTTTTTAAAGATTCCTAGCTGGTCCACGAAAATGGAGTTCATAGTAAGGCCGAACTGATGATGTGTGTTCCAACGATTCAAAAAGAAGTCCCATTACCTATTTTATTACAATTTGGACTTGTGTTTATAAACTCTTTTTGGTGGGATTATATTTGGCCCTTTCTACTTTCCTGTACTTTAATTGTCATACTATGTTCATGGGATATAGTGGTTTTCATGAATTATTTACTTAGTGTTTTTTATATTTCAGAATTTGTGTCATGGAATTGTGTGCATGCACACATGTACTTTAGGATAATGTATCCCATTTTTTGGATATTCCTACTCAGTTCTAGTCACCAGCCCCTTGGCCTATTGAATTCAGGCATGGGGTAGTCACGATATGGCCCCTTCTAGGATGGGTCGTGATAGAGTGGTATTAGAGTGACCAGTTATACATTAGGACTGGGAGTCTGTGATATTGGTTTCGGGAGATAGTGATAAGTGTTTCAAGTTTGGATTTTTGTCTATAGGATCCAATATTGGTGCGGCAGCCGACATATCCAAACACCAAGACTCTGATATCATTGTTTTCGAATTGGTACATGGGTTCACTAGTTGTAGTTAAATAATAGTACATTAACCATATATGAATGGGTTGTGGTTTCTATGTCCCTTTTGAGTCATCTCTTCATATATACTTAGTTGACCATGGTACATGTTGTTTTATTATAGGATGCCTCCACGTAGAAGGCCAGATAGGATTCCACTGCATGATCGTGAGGATGATCCTCCTAGTGATGAGGCATCAGTACATCAGCCTATACAAGATATGGAACCTCCGGGTGGGTTACTAGATATATTACCACCCGTCAATAAGCTGTTATTAATAGCACTACCAAATAAGGATGAATGATGGATGACTGTGTTGCATGAGTTTTAGAGGTAGCAACCTACCTGCTAATTGGGTGAGCCAGACCCCAGTTGGATGGGGATTGGCTAGAAGGATTCGCCCATGTTTTCCTCCTTATGAGGACTCATGCCAATCAGATGTAATTACTCACCTAAATTCATCGTCAGGGATCTGCATGGTTATGGTGGAGCATGGTGACTCAATATCATGATGAGAATACTCTCTCATGGATAGAATTAGAGTGTCTCTTTAGGGAGGAGTTTTATCTAGACACATTATGATTGGTGTGCATAAATGAGTTTCTGCATCTGTAACAGGGATGTATGACCACGGTATAGTATTTAGAGAAGTTTACGGATCTTTCACACTACTCCATGGATATGGTGAGAGATCATCTATTTAGGGCTTAGACCTTTGAGAAAGTCTTACCCTGGTATATCTTTGAACCAATGGTATCCCTTAGTATTCCAGCTTATGTCGGCGTACATGAGTGAGCCCTTCATGTGGAGAGTTTTTTGGCATAGAAGAGATCAATAGAAGGAGCTTGCAATGGACACAAGGTAGATAAGACCACGACAGTAGGTAGCCAACGATAATCACATGGACCCAAATGAGTCATGAACATTAGAAGACATCCCCAAGACTATGGGTTAGTTGTTCAAATCTACTAGGGAGGCTCAAATCATCCAATGGATGAAGGTTTTAATCATACAATGGTCAAGGAAATATGGAACAAAATTGCCCGACCTATCATACACCTGATTGGGAGATAGTTAAAGGACCACCGAGGTGGAGGTAGTGACAGGAGTAGGGTTTTCCTCAAGGAATTGGAAATGTTTGAGGAGTGGGAAGGGAAAACTTAGGTGTTCAGAGGTTTGACCTATTACCATCACCACCCTCAGGTGGTCCACGCCAGGATCATAGAGCTGGTGTCCTTGGACGAGGCCAGATGCATTTGTTGGAGGCTTATAACCCCAGGTATCTAGGGATGATCAAGTTAATATCAGTTTCATTTTCAACTTAGCTACAATTTTTATAGACATAGGTGCTAGTAATTCCTTTTTTTCCATGAACATTGTTTGGGACTTTGTGATTATGTTAGAACTGTTGATTCGAACCTTACATGTGGAGACTCATACAAGAGGATATTAGTTGATCACAGACATATTTTGATAGTGTGACCTGACTCTTGGAAGTAAGATTTTTGGTTGAGATATCTCGGTAGTGTCATCGAGGACTGATGACATCATTCTTGGTACGAACTGGTTATCCACAGTTCATGCTCAGATTGACTGTTTTAGGTGCATAGTGTGTTTTGTCCACAATGATGGAACCTTTTATTCTATTTTTGGTGAAAAGGAAACACAAACAATGAAAAATGGACTCACATATCGGAGGGAGTATTCGATTACCCATCAGTTTCCTATCCTGACCCTCGACACAATGGATGATATGAGTCCTCAATTTCCTATAGTGGTGGAAGAGTATGAGGATGTATTTCCTAAAGATGATTCAATTTTACCTCCCCATAGGGAGATGGTATTATATATTTATTTAAACTTCTAGATGGCTTTTATATCTACACATGCATATTTGATTTCTCCCATAGAGATTCGGGAGATGAGGGTGCAGTTAGAGAACTTATAGAGGAAGGGCTTTGTGATACCCAGTGTTTCACAATTTGCATCCCCAATTTTGTTTTTCAAAATGGCAGTCAAGATATTGAGGATATGTGTGTTTTACCGGAGTTGAACTAGGTGATTGTGAAGAATAATTATCTACTACATAGGATCAATGAACACTTTGATCAGTTGAAAGGGCTGTGGTGGTTCTCAAATATTGAACATAGATTAGGCTACCACCCGCTACATGTACGAGATGAGGATATAATGATGATGGACTTTGGATTTATTTAAGGTCATTATGAGTTCTTGGTAATTCCATTTGGCATGAATAACACCCTATTAGTGTTCATGGGACTCCTAAATAGATTCTTTCATCCTTACTTAGGCAGGTTTATGGTGGTCTTCATCGATGAATTCCTAGTTTACTCGACGTGTTAGGAGGATCACATGAGACACTTGAGGATGGTCGTGGACACACTCCAAGAGAACCAGCTTTATAGGAATCTCTATAGGTGTCAGTTCTATACTTTATATGTCTATTTTTCAGGACACGTCCTTTCAGAGGATAGAGTTATAGTGGATCTAGTGAGTACTGAATCAGTGGTTTGTTGGGATCCATTGTAGTGTGTCACTGAGGTTCAAAGTTTCTTTGGTTTGGCTGGGTAATATGAGAGGATTGTACAGACTTCTATATATTGGAATATTCCTTGAAAATATTAACACTTAATGAAAATCATTTTTTGTGGATATTGTGGTGAGAGAAAGCCTTTCAGCAGTTGAGGAAGAGATTGATGAGTGATCCAATCTTGAGATTGCTATAGGAGGTTGTTGATTACTTAGTATTATGTGATGTATTAGGAAGAAGTATTGGTTGTGTCCTGATGTAGAAGAATGCAATTATTTCTATTGGTTTACTCCATTTGGTACCACATGACTTGAACTATGAAACCCAAGATCTTTATTTTGCACTAGTGGTCTTCGCATTGAAGATGTGACGACACTACATGATGGAAGAGCGATTTATCATCTACTCCGATCATAAGAGTCTCAAGTTATATACTCACAGAAGGATTTGAACTTGAGATTGAGGTGATGGATAGTTTATATCCAAGACTATGAACTTGATATTATCTATACTCCTGGGAATTGGAATGTGGTGGTAGATAATCTCAACAGGATATCCAACTCACAGTTGTTGAATGAGGGGTCAGGAAGGTTTGTGTCATTAAAGTTATCCATTGTATATAAATATGGAAAACATTTACTATATTTGATGGTTGTTACCCCTCCAATATTTCATCATGTTAGGGACGCATAGGTCAAGGATACAAACTGTGAGAATTTACATGACCAGTTCTCAATAGGGCATGCCCTTGATGGATATTTGAAATCTGAGGAGTATGTAATTCTATTCAGAGGGCGCATAGTAGTACCAATGGAATTTTTGGAGGAGTTTTTGGGGGGTTCCATACATCCAATTGGAGGTGAATCCTCGTATTATGAAGATTAATGAAGAGCTCTTACATTCGTTTTGGTGGCCAGGAATGATAAAGGGAGTTTCAGATTTCGTCTCTCAATGCCTTACTTGTCAACAAGTGTAGGATGAGAAATATGTCTTTTTGGGTTTGAATCATCCCCTTAAGGTGTTAGAATGGAAGTGGTATGGGATATTGATGGACTTTAAGACAACTTTACCATGTATATATAGGGGACACGATACCATCTCGGTCATCATTGACTAAGTCACCAAGTCGGCCCAATTTCTAGCTACCAAAGAGCAGAGTTAAGGGGTGATCTTGAGACTCTTCTACATGTAAAAGATAGTTTGACATGATGGATTTAAATATATGGTATTTTTATATTGTGATTCTTGATTTACATCCCAGTTAAATAAGGGATTTTTAAAGGCGTTCGGGACTCCGTTACACTTGAACAAAAAATTTCACCCACATATGAATGGCCAGGCTGAGAGGACCATTCGGATTCAGGAGGACATGTTGTGGGATTTCATGATAGATTTTGGATATATTTGGGAGGATCATCTACCTCTGTTATAGTTTTCATACAAAAAATAAAATTCCGCCATCGGTATGGAACTATTCAAGAACTTGTACAGGCGACCCTATAGGTCAATAATTTGATGGACTGACCTAGGAGGGTCAAGACTCATGGTCCTAGAGTTGGTGTGAGCTTCTATGGATATGGTGCCGATAATCCATGAGTGGATGAAGAATACATAGAACCATCAATAATCTTATACTGGCAAGCTATATACTTATTTGGAGTTCAATGAAGGAGACCATGTGTTCCATTGCGTTTCACCTTGATGGGGATTATAGAGGTTTGATTAGGGAGGAAAGCTACCTATATGGTTCATTATCCCTTAAAAAATACTATTTATATTTTTTGAGGTAGAATACCACATGGAACTACCACCGCAGTTAGATTGGGTACAAGATGTATTCCACATGTCTCAATTGAGGTGGTACGTGCAAGACCCCTCACACTTCATCGACTAGGGTGAGATAAACATCAATCATGGATCTACTTTTCTTATGTACCCATTGGAGATTGAGGATTGGTAAGAGAGGATCCTTCTTGGGCAGTCGATTAATTTATTGTATGTCTAGTGGAAAAATGAAGATCTTTAGGATGGCACATGGGAGTGGCAGGCTCAGATTCTTTCACAGTACCCTCATCTATTTGAGTATCCCATCTTTTGGATTTTGAGGAAATAAATTCCCAAGTTGGGGAGAATGTAACATCTCTATTTTTTCATGTATTATTTTTAGAAATTATATGGATTTAATTTGAGACTAGGAATTGAGATGAAAAGCGATTTTGAGGCCTAGTGTGCTTGGAACAATTGTTTGAAAAATATTAATATTTTTTGATAGCACACGTGAATGGTTTTCCCAAAAAGTGTAATAACTATTAAATAGTATCACAGATAAAAAGTAAAATAGAATCATTAATCCCAAAATGGTGGTCTTAACCTAGGTGCAAGTAATCTTTATTCGGTGCACATCATCTTGAATTTTTTTTTTCACAGGATGTAATGAGGATAAAATAATTTAATAAAAATTATTTCAGTTTATGTAGCGACATTTTATTTTTATTATGTCTTTGTTTTGAATTAGGGGTTATCAACATAACCATATAATTATAGTGAGATGCGGAGAATAACTCTGTCAAAAATAATGGTGACAGATTGTGGATCGATGATCAACACATAGATGATTTGAAGAAAACTCGCCAATGACGATGAAACAACGATCATCCTTCATCAGAGACCAATAAAAATTGTGTTATGGGGTCGATTCATTGAATTTTTTTCTCTTTATTGATTTCCATAATGAAATTGAGTCAATCCTTGAACATATTGATCCATGGTTCGATCATTGTTCCGGTATGGGTTATTATCTGTGGGACTATCAGGATTTTTATTTTCATCCTATTCGTTTACCCTTCTAATGGAAATGGATTTAGGATAACATGAACAAATGTTGAGGTTCTTTCCCCAGTGTGTTTTGTGTTTTTATCCCTCGTTATTCAAATTCATCACCATTGGATACCAGTGTCCATATTTTGACTTTACTGGTGGCTTTGAACATGATCAGACCGCCAGATTGGAGGAAAACTTACATCTGAGTCGAATTTGTGTAGATTGTGACCCATGGATCCAAAATCTATCAATGTTTTGAATTTTGGTAATTAGAGGTGGTTAGTTTCCCCATGGAAGGGAACACCGACGAGTTTCTAGCACAATTATCCAGCAAGGCGAGGCAGTGGTCAAGGAAGACGGATGACAATAGCGGGTCGTTGGACGCAGTGTGCCGCCACATGGGGAGGCAGTGTGCAGAAGGATTTGGCTAAGATATGGGATGCAGTGGTGGGGATGTTCATGTGTGATGAATCCAATAACAGTATTGACCAAGCTATTCCTGTAGGCCCGAATGCGAATGGGCCCAGCTGAATGAATGGGCAGGGTGCAATGAGCTGGGTTGGGATGAGTAGGACGAACCATAGATCGGGCCAGGGTGACCGGGCCGGAGAAGACCCATTGTCAAGTGCAGCAGATGACCATGGAGGTCGTGGGGTAGCTAGTCTGGGCAGTCGACCCCAACGGTCGACTGTCATGCTCGGTGGATCGACCATGCGGTCTGTCCATAGGTCCAATGACCCCCTTCTTTAGAAAAATCAATCCGGTTTACCTTTCAATTGGTATGTATGTTTGAGGACTCTTATATGGGATTTAGATCATGATGTTTCGAAAACCCTTTCTATATAATGTGGTGAGTTTTTAATTTGGAACTTTTTAGGTTGAGGGAGTTCCCTTGTCCCTTTCCTCGAGGGTTCAGTATGACATTACATCCAGATTACTAGATTGTAGTCCCCTTTAAAATCTGATTCCTTGATAGAGTTGTGGAATTCCTCTCTGGTATTGGAAGATGATCCTATATCATCCCTAGAGGAGTTTTGTGGAATCTACATAACCACTGATAGTGTGGTCTGGGTACTCTCTCAACCGGGACACATTAGTAGGGTTAATTGTATTCTTTAGGTAGGATACCCTATGTTGTGGGTTGATCTCGATTGGGTTAGTGGTATTTTGTGGGTAGGGTCCTCTCTTTGTGTATCATAATGTCCCTTGACCAATACATTCTCATTTAGGTTAATCCCAAATGAGCTATACCTCTTCATGAGTGTCTCTGATGATATCATGGCTCAAGGAGTGAGTTATCCTGGAATGAGTGTTCTTCGAGCGGAATACTGTGGCCAGAAATTGGTTGTGTATTACCTCTAGGCATTGGGTTTAAATTGAGTATACTAGATATTTTTGTTATATGTGATGTCGAAATATACCTATGTGAAGATTACTAGTATTTCACTTGTGGAATTTCCTTCATTGTATTTTCTTTGTGGTATTTCCTTCATGGAATTTCCTTTATGGTATTTCTTTCATGGTATTTTTTTGAGGTATTTCCATTTTTTTGGTTTTGGGGTGTCCTACAGAGTATTGTTGTACTCACCCTTGCACGGTTTTTTCCAAACATGTCATGTATTATATAGATGATCGAACCTTTGATGGAGTCCAAGGTGGTCCTAGACTAGGAAGTGCTTAGAAAGGTTGGATATATGAGGTGTGTTCTGGTGGTTTAGACAGCAGTCCCATTACCTATTTTCCAACAATATGGACTTCTGGTAATAGAATGTTTTTCGTGGGCTTGTATTTGGCCATGTTTACTATCTAGAAATTTCACTATTGTACTCTGGAAATGGGATATAGTGGTTTTTATTCGTTGTTTACTTAGTGTTTTTATATTTTATTTTTTTTCTTATAGGTGTGTGTGTGCATATATGTACTTTAGGCTAAAGTTTCTTATTTGTGGGATATTCCTACTCAGTGCTAGTCACCATCCCCTGGCCTATTAGAGGCAGTCTTGAGTTAGTAACAACACAGACCCCTTTGGGATGGGTAGTGATATACATGGTTGTAATTATTATGTTATTTAGAGTATAATAATATCAATATATTTTTTTAACCATAAATTTAAGATAAAGTGATTAAAATTGATTACAGCGATTAACGTAAAATTAAGCCTTATAAGGGACTAAACCCGACACTGAATGGCCAAAATGACCAATACACTTGTCCAAAATCCTTTGGATGACCATATTTTTACTATATCTCTTCACGGTTCTAATTTAATGAGTTATTGAGATACAATTCTATAAAATTTCCTTATTTTCTATGTTAAGTAAGGAAAAAAGAAAAAAGGAAATGTCCTTACCTTTAACATTTATAAATATTTGAGATATGGAAAAAACAACAAACTTTAGGTTATAAATAACCATTTTAAAGATAAGTGAGTTATTTTGATCACAGTGATTGAATATTAATTTTTAGATATTAATAACTTTCATTAAATGATTAACAAATGATAACACATGGATTAATTAGATAATAATTAAATAAAATAAATGATGCTAAAAATATTAAAAGTAAATTAAATATAATAAATTATTTTGTTTGATTAATATTTAGATTAATATATAATGTTCCATAGATTTTAACCTTATATATTTGAAATCCAATATTTTTTTGATATTTTAAAATTGATGTTAGATAAATTAAGTCAAAATTTAAATTAACTTTATTTTACAAGATATTATATTTTGTAAAAGATATAAAATTATTAAGAGTCATAAATTCTTTAAAGTGATTTATAACTGTTAATAAATATAAAATATGGTCTCTCAATGGAACAAATAATATTTTATAATGATAATATAGGCCCCTAAATATTAAATACATTGTTATCACGGTTCGGGTTAAGGCACTGTTTTTTAGCGTTACAAGTGCTTATTTAAAAGTTAATTTCCAACACACACATGATTTTTATTTTGTAAATTAGAATTAACATTTATAATTTTGTTGGGATATATTTTCTACAATATAACATCTTAATTTAGTCTTAATAGAAAAATTACATATTCTGTAAAATTAGTTACCAAAATGAAAACTAAAATGAAAAATATAAGGATACATAAAGTATAAGGAACCAAATTATAATAATGAAATTTTTTTGTGTGGTGAAGATTTTTCTATACCATAATTTCACTTTAATGCATTATTTTTTCGTTTTTTAAGCATGTGAGTTAAGGGAGACCTCCCATTATATCTTAACTTTTGGTATTTTCATTAATGCCACTCCTCATCCTCTATAAAATGGAACTGAGTCCTCCTCCTTCTATAGACATCTAAACCCCTTTAGGTTCAGACAATATCTATTAAATCAATTTACCAAAATTCTATCTTACACCTTAAAACCTACCTTTTTGTTGGAATCCATCTAAGGAATCCCTTTGGAGAAAACCAAAAGGAGTTACCCAAAGAAGAGGTAACATCCTTCCTCAAGCTGATTTCCATTATTTTATTTCTCCGCCAACTCAATTATTCTTAATCCATGATTACATAATATACTAAATATCACTAATATACAGAGATGTTATTATAATTCAGTTTCTTCCTACACTTGTAAACACATCCCTATAATGGGTAACAAATATACTAGTTTTGTGTACAATGAAAACCCGCCTTACAAAATGATATTCATCATTTTTCCTCTACTACCTCTCATAGAAAAGAATTATGTTATACAATGTGTTTTTATATTATATATATGATATTTATGATTCATATATTATTCTATAATTATTTTATGAAATATACCTTTATTCATTCCTATTTTCGTAACTATGATAACTTCATTAGTGGAAGTGTAGACTACCGCCTCCTCAAAGCAATGTGATTCGTTCACACTTTACATGGAATGAAATAAGGACATGTTTAATAAAAATATATGATCATAATGAACTAATAATTCTACTATTATGATATTATATATATAAATATATTTAATTTACTTACTTTCTTTCATTACAACAATAAAACAGAAGCAACATTAATGTGTAGGTACGACCTACCTTTTCCATGAATGTTGTATTTCATTTAATATTTCTATCTTTTATAGATTACTATAAATATTTATAAAATGTATATATATGTTATATAAATCATTTTTCAAATTCTATAAATAAGTAAATAATGATATAATAAAGTGGATGAAGAATAACATGTCAAAATATGAAGATAAACAAAGCGGTTAGTACCTGAAACATTACATTAACAAATAATTATTAATAAATGGTTAATTTAATGTCACAAGTGAATCATATATTGTATTAGATATATTAATATGGTTATATGTTATATTAATAATAAAATTATATTTATTTTATAGGATGATTTAACATGTAAAAATATAGTTAAAAATTAGGATAATTGAATTTCACCTCACTTTTTTTTTCCATGAGATATATGACATATTCACCACTTTCTAAGTTTGTGTGGTGAATATACCATTATATAACATGTTATATCAGTAATTAAATTAATTTAATCATATTTAAATATTTAAATGATGTTATTCTATCAAGGGTATCATGATTCTAATGTCACTCAAGTAGTAACGGGATTTCTAGTCTCACTTGTATTTATGTGGGATTTATGAATTATTCACCACTAGTTTATTTTTGGTAGTGTATATACTACCCATGAATATATTCTTTTATTATTATACTTAAATATATTATTATATTAATATACTTTAAATGATCTATCATTCATGGGTTTTATGTTTCAGACGTTACCAAATCGATAAAGTAATTGTTTCTCAATATTCCTTATTTGAGATACATGACATGAATTTCAATAAAAACATGTTTAAAAAATGAAAAATGTTTTCAAAGATGATATTTGACACTCATTTTCAAGGAAAAATGATACAATTTTTTTTGGTTTTCAAACTCTCCTTTATATGTTTTAAAAGTGTTTATCAAATAAATGTGTTTTAATGATTCTTTAAAGCATTATTTAAGCATTTTCAATGTGTTTTTAGTGAAATGGGTTTTAAATTTTTTTCAATATTTATTTATAATATTCATTTTCATTAAAAAAATAAATGGGTTTTCAAAAGGTTTTGTTATTTTAATATATTTTCTCAAATAAGAAAGTATATTTTCCTCGTGAATTGGATTTAAAAGATATTTCCAAATTATTTTCAATAAAAGATGACACCTGTTGGTCTTACTCATGAATTTATAGGGAAATGATCCAGTGGATCCATTCATATTCATTTTATGAATGGTTTAATGTTTTGGTGGCATGGTCATGGTTAATTCCATTTCTCTTTCACGAGTAACATGTTTATGAAACATGTTTCTTCTTCCTGATTTATATTTCTAGGAAACTCACATATTTTAATAGGGTATGATTTTGATTAAATGATTATAAAACTTGTCTCTATTTCCATAGGTTATGATATGATTACATATTCATGATACCCATTTCATTTCATGGTTTAGGATATGGTTTTTTTTGAAATTTTCGATCATCTATGTATGTTTTCATTATGATATGGGTGAGACTAATATATCCTTCCAATTATTTGGTTAAGGGCTGATATCTCATGAGATAATGATGGGAGTCAAGTCTATGGGCTTGATCCACAATGGAAAGACATGGAAAACTGATCCCTTACAAGTAAAGGACTGTATCTAGGGATGGTGGTGTGTCCTTCCCAGATTTTTTAGTCACCATAAAGATGGAGGATGGGGAATCCATATACAATATTGGAGTATGGGTAAACCTGATCGACTATGGGAATATGGGGAAACCTGATACACTATGGGATGATGGGGAAACATGATCTCATATAAGGAAATAATTGTGTCAAGGATGGGGGTGTGTCCCACCCAAATATTGTAGTCCCCATTATGTTCTTGAATAAGTTCTAGCAAGGCATCTTGACTAATAAGGAATGATATTACATGTTTATGTGTATGAAAAAATTCCATGTCTTATTCCTATTTTGTTTTTTATGGTTTATGATATTGATTCCCTTATGATATAGGTCTATAAACTACCACAATTTATTCCATGATTCATGTTTATGATCTATGATATGAAGGGTATGATATTCTATTGTTATTATCACATTGTCATACCCTTATGCTCATGTTTATTCTTATAAATCACCCATGTTTATCCTTACTGAGCATCTGAGCTCACCTTTTTTTTATGTTTCCTTCCCCAATTTATGAAGATATATTTTATGTATGAAATTTATAATAAGGGTTCTAGTATTGGAGAACCTGGTGGGAGATAGTGCCACTCAATCATGTACCGGGTTTTATGTTTCCATTTTTCAAAACACACTAAATTATTTGATATTAGGACATCTTCTTGTGTAATGTTTTATGTATTCCACAAAAATCATGCAATGTATACGTAAATTGATATTGGGTTGTTGTAGAATATATAATAATGAACCATAATTTATCAATTACTAAGATGGTTAAATAGTAATTTTAAATCACTCTCAACCCAAAGATTAACCCATATTAAATTATTTTCATCTTAGATAACATGAATCACAACCCAAAGAAACTCTTTAAGGGAAATGAACATGATATGTAATATTTTAAAAGAACCCCTGAAAAATCTCTTACTAGTTTTGAATAGGGCCTCACATACTGTATATATCAAAGAATCATGAGAAACTACACCCACATTGTCCTTGATATATAATGGAAGTGTGTGAATCCACTTGAAATATTTATGGGAACAATATTTCAAGGAACATGCTTTGAACCTAGTATTTTTGGGATACTAATGTCCCCCACGGTATTATAAAGGCAACCATTTTTCATTTTTGAAGGTATTTGAGTGCCCTTATAGATTTCTATAAGAAGATCTCAAATTTTTCATTGACCTCCTTAATAAAAAAATAATTTTTTACCATAAAAATATAATGAAAGAAAGTTTCTAGAAAGGAGAAAATAAGATTTCTCAGAAGTAATCTATAGTAATGATTAAACAAGAAATCGTTGAATTCATTATTTATTCCATTGGTTTTAATGGTGTAATTGAATATTTACACTATGGGATCCCATTAAATACTTGAAATATGTAATTCACTCAAATAATATTTGTTTTTTTCTTTATTTCTCATGAAATAAAAGTAGAAAATGGGTTAATTCAATCCAAATTGTTTAAGTATTCCATATTTTTTAATATATTTGATCCATGTCTTATAGATAATGAGAATCATAAAAGGGGGGAAGAAAGGTCTCCATAAAAACCTCATTGAGTAATATCAATATTCAATAGAACCATATATTATTCAGTAATATACCATTGAATTCATAGTGCCTAATATGGTTGGGAACTAGAAAACCACATACATTAATTGAAATTAATTTAGATGCTTTCATGCATGATCTCCAAAAAAAAGAAGTTCACACCCTATTTCTTATTAAATGTTGAATAAAAAATAGACATATTATTCATGGAGTCTTGGTGTTGAAAAGAATCATCATTTTGAGTACTAACCCATGAGGAAGTATAGAAATTAATATTTAAGAATTTTGTGCGAACCAGTTGAATTTTCATCATAATTTCATTATACACATCTTTGATGGTAGGCCGAACAATGGTTCCCAAGAAGAATAATTTTACTCTTGGAAAATGATCAATGAATCAAGGATTTAATAATTATGTAGTTTCCTATATATAATTAATTAAATTCCATGTTTAAGTGGACACAAATGATTTATTGAAAAGAATGATCTTTTTAATGTTATACCTTCCCATGTTTGTGGGTTTTTTACTTTTTCCTCTAGAAAACCACAAAAGTTTCTACTAATAGATAAAATAAGACTGTATAATTTTCATAATTTGAGTTTATAGACACCTAATAAGTTTAATATTACCTTTATATGCCTTTAAATAATAAATTATAATTTATTTTAGAAATTAATTCACATGGAAAATAATATCATCTACTAATGGGGTCTTACCTATAAAAATAGAATGTTATGAGGCCATATAACAAAAAAATTATAACAAATAAGATGGTTTGAATATTATTGATAAAATAGGAATAATAATTTAATTAAAGGGAAGAATCCATTTCATGATATGAAAATAAATAAACAAGCATCTATTACAAGAATTAATGAGGCCTTTCCCAAATATGAACATAGATTTATTCGATGATGTTACCTCTCTAGATTCACTTCCATAATGAGAGAATATGATTTTAATGGGGTCTAAGGATTTATTATGAATCACATTGAAGAGAAGGATATCATTAATATATATTAGATGTGGGGTGAACCAATGGTTCCTAGTATGTATGATGGTGGTGAGTTCTATTTTGTCCAATTCATGAAGAATGTATCCACTAAGGTACAGATCATTTAATACAAAAATGGGGGATAATAAGGGGTCCCCTTTTTATTCACCTCTAGAACAATTGAAATAATATTTATGAGACCCTTTGAGAAAATTAGATTTACTAGAGTAACTTAATAAAGATTGAATGTAATAGATACATGTAGTGATATGACCCGATTTTATTCCCGTACAGTGATCCGAATCTGTTGACCACTAGGGCATAGGCATGCCTCCCCATATATAAAAGGGTACCAACTAGAAATAAGGTAATGGGAGTTGAATGTGGGGTATGTGGATATAATAATAATGATCTATACAAATATAATAGGGAAGAAATAAAATAACACAGTAGAAGCAATAAGATAACTCAGTTGAATAATAAATAAAGTAGCAGTGGAAAAACAATACCATTTGAAGAAAAAAAACATACCGTATAGGGTCAAACAAATAGTATATAAAAAAGGCTTCCGGATATATGACCATTAGTATATTCATATTTATACTAGAAGGAAACTCATGCATGATACAAGAACAACAATTTTCCCTTCTCTCCATCCACTACCACAAAAACAGTTTTTCGCAGCGCCTCCCTTTATCAGCGCTAACGAAAAAGTGCTGATAAAGGCCCCCCCTTTATCAGCGCTTGCTTAGTAGCGCTGATAAAGGGGGGCCTTTATCAGCGATTTTTTTAGCACTGATAAAGGGTCGTCTTCAAATTTTTTTTAAAAATATATTAATATATAAATATAGTTATATTGTTATATAAATATAATATATAATTTTTAAATATATTTTAGATAAGTATAAATGTACATTTACACTTATTATAGTTAATATTTAAGATATTTAGTGAAAATGACTTCTTAAAAAATAAAAAAAATATTTTTCATTAATATTTTGATAATAATTATGGAGTAATAGTCATTTAATAACAATTTGAGGACTAAAAAAAATTAAAAAAATTAAAAAAAATCGAAAATATGTTGAAAATGCAACTCAAACTTCAAACGGCCATAACTTTTGATCCGGGTGTCCGTTTGAGCTCTACCACATATCAAATCAAATCCTGCGACGAGCTCTACGTTACTATGATTGGGAGTACCCCAGTCAAGTGTTTTTCGAGGCCAAAAGAGGCCACGAAGTCCTCCAAAACTAAGTTTTTTGTCGGTGTACCCATATTTTTTAACATTTTGTGGATTTTCAAACTCGTTTAAGGGGGTATTATTGGCTTTTCTTAGTGGGGGATAATTTTATTCCAAGGTATTACATTCATATTGATATTATGTCTTTGAAATTTAATCCTTTTTTATAATTAACTGCTATTTATAATCAAATATATAACTATATGTACATATTTTTTATATATTTGCACCTAAAAATTAATTTTTTTAAATAAATAATTAAACATATTTACATATAAAATATATTAGCTTTATCTAAATAATAACTAATATACCAATATATGAATATTTATATACCTATATATTAATCTAACTATATATATATATTAATCTAACTATATATATATTAATCTAATAACTATATATATATATATATTAATATAACTACATATATATATTAGTATTACTATAAATATATATATTAATATCACCATAAATATATATATTAATATCACTATATATATATTAATATAACTATATAAATATATATTAATATAACTATATATATGTTAATATAACTATATATATGTTAATATAACTATATATATGTTAATATAACTATATATATGTTAATATAACTATATATATGTTAATATAACTATATATTAATATAAATATATATTACTATACGAATAAATATAACTAAATATATATATATATAGATATAGATATATATTAATACCACTATATATATATATTAATATTACTATATATATTATAATATAACTATATATATATATATATTATAATATAACTATATATATATATTAATATAAATATATATTACTATACGAATAAATATAACTAAATATATAAATATATATATAGAGATATCATGAATTGGAAATCAAATCAAAATAGAGTAGTGGTAAGGGCTTAGGCGCGCAGGGGGGAGGTCTCGAGTTCAAATCTTGGTAGAGGCAGGGGTGCGCGCGCATGAGGAATATTGGAGCAAGCGTTGTTAAAGTGTGGAGGGGGGTGCGCATGGGGTGCGTGGGGTGTTGTATAGGGTCCGAAAAGCGCTGTAAAAGGGGGGGTTCAAGCGCTATAAAATCCCCCCCTATTGGCAGTATTTTTTAAATTTTTTTAAATTTTTTTAAATTTTTTTAAATTTTTTAAAATTTTTTAAACTTTTTTTAAATTTTTTTAATTTTTTTTATATTTTTTAAATTGTTTTCAATTGTTTTTAATTTTTTTTAACTTTTATCAGCGCTAAAACGAGAGCGCTGATAAAGGAAGCGCTGATATAGGACCCCTTTATCAGCGCTAAAAAAAGGGCTGATAAAGGGGTACTTTTATCAGCGCTTTTTTTTTAGCGCTGATAAAGGGGTCCTATATCAGCGCTTTTCAGAGCGCTGATAAAGGGGACCCCCCCTTTATCTACGCTGGATTTATCAGCGCTTTTCTAGTGCTGATAAAGGCCGTTGTTAGCGCTGATAAAGGTCGTGTTTGTAGTAGTGATCCCACAAGAATGGTCTAGCATAACCACTATGGTCTATATCCTAAGCATGATCAATTAAAAAATCACATATTCATATAGTTTTTTTCCATTATAATGGGACCGTGTAGGGTGTGAGAATAAATATCTACATGCCACCAAAAACGTGTTCTTATCTTACATCTGTAATAATGAATGTGTACTCAGTATAAATAAAAAATGAGAACAATCATATTTAATAAACATCACTCTTTCCTATATGCTTAGAAGCCACAAGGAAGCTATCACCTACTTCATGAATCACCTATATATGGGTGATAACATGCCCTCGATAATATATATGGAATAGTAAACATGCATGTATATATATAACCGCATTCTATAGTATCCATGACATAATGCCCAAGGAATAACCTGAGGAGTATTATACAATATAAACCATCTGGTCCAACCAATAGTCAAGTCACTGTAACCTCATTCTATCAACAACATAACTTGACATCAAAATGGAATTCCCAATAATTTCCATGTCCCCTTGGGCTTTAACTAAGAAAAAAACAATCGTCTCTTAGCCCAACATCTGAGGCCTAATGATATATGAACTCCAAGAAAACCTTGATAAGGGATTCATTTGGACAAGTGTGTCACCTTGAATAACACTGGTTCTTTTTGTGAAAAAGAAATATGGATCAATGAGACTATGCATTGATTATCGAGAGTTGAAATCAATCAAAATCAAGAACAAGTATCATCTTCCCTGTCCATATGACTTGTTTGATCGAATTTGTGGAGATCAATTCTTTCGCATGATTAACCTTCATTCTAGATATCATTAATTGAGGGTTAAGAAAGAGGATATGCCCAAGACAACCTTCTATACAAGTCATTATCAAGATGAATATACAGTGATTCATTTTGGCCTTACTAATTCCCCTTCTATATGCATGGATTTAATGAATAAAATCTACATAGATTACCTAAATATGTTAATGGTAGTCTTTATTGATGATATTATTATCTATTCATAGAAAAATTAATATCATGAATATAACTTGATAATTATACTAGAGAGACTAAGGAAGAATAATCTATATGTAAAATTTACAAAGTGTGAATTTGGGTTGCAAAAGATTTCATTTATGGGTCACCTAATCTCAATAGATGGTATAAAAGCAGGTCCATCAATAATAGATGATATATAAAGATGGCCAAGGAAAACCACTATGACTGAGATCCATATATTTCTTGGTTTTTCTATATATTATGAACGATTTGTAAAGAATTTTACATGATTATCTAATCCTCTAACTGGGTTAACTCAGAAGGGGGTCATGTTCCACTAGATAGATGAACACAAGGAAAATTTCATGGAAGTGAAGAGAAGGGTAGTCAGTTCCCCTGTGATTAAATTACCCTATAGTAGAGAAGTGTTTGTAATTTATTGTGATTTATCCAAGAATGTATTAGGATTTTTTTTATGTAGTATAACATGGTTATAGCCTCTTCCCCAAGACATTGGAATATTCATGAGAAAAATTACCCAACTCATCATTTGTATATTTTAGTGGTAATTTCATCATTAAAAATAAGGAAGAATTATCATTATGGAGAAAATTGTGATATATATATACCAATCATAAAATATTAAAAAATATATTCACATAAAAGGATTTAAACATGCACCATAAAAGATATTTAGATTTGGAAAAATAATATGACTTCTCAATACATTACAATCCTAGGAATGTGAACAAGGTGGATGATGTTTGATTCAAAAGAATAATTATAGCTTATTGATGATGAGAATTAGAAAAGATACAATATTCCTATATTTTCAACGTATAGATCTATAAATCATGAAGGAAGGGTAAAATTACATCTTTAATAAATGAATTTTAAACCCTTTATCTATTTGGAGATTAAGGGGTCACAGAAGGAAGATTAAGAGATAAAAAATAAGGTCAGAAATGTTCTTGAGTTTAACCTTGTTTAGAAATGAATGATAAGTTTCAAAAAGAGTGTATTGGTTCTTTCTATACCATATTAAAAGGAGCTATTAGAGAAAGGTCATATTTCTTCATTCTCTATTCATCATGAAAGTATGAAGATATATAGGGAATTGAAAGAATACATCTGGATGGACAACATGAAAAGGGATATCGTAAATTCTGTATCTTGGTGTTTGGTATGCAAAAAAATTAAGGATTAAAGACAAAACTCCAAAGGGATGTTGCATCCATTAACCACACCAGAATAGAAATGGGATAAAATCACTATTAATTTTTTCATTGGACTACAAAAAATATCCCAAGGGTTTAATGCTATATGGGTAGTAGTTGATCGCCTTAATACATCAGTACACTTCATTTCCATCAGAGAATATTTCCCTCTTTATCAACTTACCAGAATATACATTAAAAAAGGTGTAAGGTTGCATGGAGTACCACATTTTAGTGTATTAGATAGGTATCTGAAATTTACCTCAATATTTTGGCGAATTATTCAGAATGATGTTGATACATAATTGAGTTTCAACATTTCTTATCATCCTCATAAATATGTTCAGTCTTAAATAAAAATTAAAACCCCATAGGATATGTTGAGATATTGATTGTAAGATTTCAAACGTGGTTGGGATCAAGACCTTCCTCTAGTTGATTTTTCATACAACAATAGCTTTCACTCAATAATTAAAATGGAACCATATTTAGACCTCTATGGGAATAAATCTATATCTCCAATGTACTGGGATGATGATGGAGAAAGAAATATATTGGGACCTCAGATTTCTGAAGGAATGGTCATGAAGGTTAGAGATATTCAGCAGCATATCAAGGAACCTCAAAGTTGGCATAAATTTTATACGGATAACCATCAGCGTGATCTTGAATTTGATGTTGGTGATATGGTTTTTTTATGAATCTCACCTTTGAATAAATTTATGAGATTCTAGAAGAAATGGAATCTATTCCCTAGACATAATGGTCCCTAAGAGATTCTTGATCGTATCGCGACAATCCTCAATCACATGAAAATTCATCCAAATATCTCTCAATTCCATGATGTGTTCCATGTATCTCTACTGACTATGTAAATATATAAACCCTCACATGTCCTCTACTCATGGGTCATACTGCTAGAGCATGATCTTTCTTATGAGGAGCTACCCGTTGAAATTCTGGACCGATTGGAGAAAGTTATACAAAACAAGATCCATCACCTAGTCAATGTTTTTTGGATAAATCACCCGTTATAAGAAGCTATGAGGGAACAAGATGATATAATGAAGCATAATTATCCTAATTTTTTGTACCATAGTGATGAATTTCTTGGGGGAAATTCATTTTAAGGGGGGTAGAATGTAACCCCCTGAGTTTTTATGGTCATTTTTGTGAATAAATTATATTTTTATTTATATATTGAAATTAAATTAATAAAATATTCCATTAAAATGTAACACACAATTGTAATATGACACATGAAACACTAACTTGGTGTATGATACATGCAACACTGAGTTGGCGTACGATACACACAACACTGAATTCTAGGAAAAATCTTTTTTTAAAAAAAATTATATAAATAAGATAATTATAACTTAGTCATTAAACATATTTATATGAACATTAATAACTACTTTTAAAATATTATAAACAATTTTTTTATAAATAAAACATATTGATAATAAAAGATATGATTTTTGATAAATTCCTTCTATATTTAAAAATATCATTTTCTCGAATGAACTACTTATAATTTCCTTCAAATAAAATTAATTTCATACACATTTACAAATTTAATTTGATGAAATAAATATAATATAATATTTTACAGTATATAAATTGGATTTGGATGATTTTTGGTATTTTTCTGAAAAACATTATTTTTGGCCGAATAGTGGAAAATACTGGATTTTATTTCAAAATATATTTTTAATTTAATTTATATTTAGGTTAAATTATATTTAAATTGGTATAAAATTTTAATTTGATAATATTTTTACCAATTAATCTATTTTTTTAATTTGAACTAATTTCACCTAGAAATTAGATATAAAAAATTACCAAACATGTGATCATTTTTTACTTTAAAAACCTACAGTGTCGTCCCGACAATTGGATTAATTTTAAATAAATTTCATCCAATTTTGTGATTAGAATTTTAAAAAATATATTCCATATTTTTAATCATAAAAATTTATAATTTCTAATAAGGTCAAATAAAATTGACCAGAAATATTTGTTAAAGTGATTAAATTTAATTACATCAGTTAAGAGACAAAGTAGGTTAACAATGTATTATAACTTAAATATGAAACCCAAAAAAGTCTTCAAAACATTTGCAACACCCATTTTATGGCCATGATTTTGACAAAAACCTTAAATTATTTAGTTTTTTTTTGTTTTTATGACTTTTTTTAGGTAGAAACGTGGGTACACCTAACTTGTTTTTAAAATGGAAAGTGTGTCATTTCCCTTCTTTAAAAAAAGCCACCACCTCAACACACTTCTTCTCAGTTCTCAAGCCCATTGGCTCGGAAAAAATCTTCTCAAATAAGATTCCAAATATAATTTATAAATTTTAGAAGCCTTATCCTGGGAATAAAGAAACTCAAGGAAGCTTTATGGCATAAACCAAAAGTAGATACCCGATTAAGAGGTAACATCTTCTCTCAAGCTCTATTCATTATTTTTCTTCTCCACTGCCTCCATATACTTTATTATATTATTATATAACATAACTATTATACTAATAAAATTGGATATTTTTATATAAGGGTTTCAACAAAAACTTGTGAAAAATATCAATCTAATGGGTAACACACACATTTTTTCTGTGTATGATGAAATACTGCCTCACGAAATGAGGATTGTTAATTTTCAAATACCACTGATCATGGTGTCCATTATGATAGAAAATATGTTTATATATGTTATATATAATATTTATTATTTCCTGAATCTTTTTTATTCATGTTATAAACACAGAACATTTTAACTTTATATTTGGTGTTAATACAACTATCTCATTTGAGGAAGTGTGGAATACCACCCTCCTCAATGAGATGCAATTCGTTCACACACCACATAGAATGTACTAAGGATGGGTTTATTGAAATTATAAGATATTTATGATATAGTAATTATAATTTAATAATGATATGTATTTTTACATATATGCATATATATATGTATGTCATTTTCTCTCTTTCTTTCAATACAACATTAAAAACGAAAACAACGTTCATGCGTACATACGGTTTACCGTCTCCAGGAACATTTTATTCCATTTATCACTCTTTTATGATATATATTATTATAATATACTTATAATAGATACAAATTATATTTATATCATGATTTTAATTCTATAATAATTTTATAATCATAAAAACCAACGATATAAAAAATTAAGTCCCATGCGAAGAACAAAGCACATATTACCCAAAGTGAAACCTTAACATAGGATTGTTAACAAGCGGGTAATATAAGTTATTAATAAAAACATATATGGTATTATGTATAATAATATAATTTTATAAAATAATTATAATATGATTATATTTATTATACATTAATCTTGTTTGAGAATGAAGAGATTCAATACATAAGATAAGGGGATTTCATCTAACTTTTAATTTCTGTGATATACATGTTGCGTTCTCCATTATTTCCTTTTGTGTGGTGTATGTAATGGAAATTATTGTATTATATTTATTATATAATTAAATTTATGGGTACTAACATATTCATCCTTTTATCTTTATTTCATTGGGATAAATTTTCAAGAGTTACCAAATCGTTAAAAAGGTTTTGTCTCAATTTTTCTTTTTTGAGAGTCTTGTTTTTTTATACACATAAAATCTTTTTTGAGGAATTTATACTTCCATTTTTTATGAAATATTATGAATCTTCTTATTTTCATGATATTTTAATCTTTATTTAATTTCCTTTTCTTACATGGAGATTATGATCCCACGTTACAAAGTTATAAGACTTCATTGAGACAATTTCATCGCTTTTTGATATTGTTTATGTTTATGATTCCTTTGATGAAATATTATGATCCATCTATAAAGACCACTCACGATTTTCCTTCCCATATGTTTATTCAAGTTATCATCATTTTTAGTACCATTTTTTCACTCTTTCGTACTTAATAAGTTTTTTTTTAAAATCTTATGACCTCTCCCTTCAGTAAGAAACCTATTATATTCAAAAACCATGTTTTCAAAAATGATTCTGAAAAATATTTCAAAAAAATAATTAAATATAATTTTCAAGTAGGAAGTATTTTAAAATTGTTTTAATTTTTTCAAATGCTAAATTATATGTTTTCCAATCTATTTTCATAGAAAAATGTTTTCAAAAGGTTTTAGGTTATAAAAATCATTTTCAAAGAAGAATGGATATTTCCCTCAAGAAATTGTTTCCAAATATATTTCAAAATTATTTCCAATAAAAGATGAAACCACTTTGTGTTTACATTCATATTATTTCTCTAAATAGATTATGTTTTTTTGGAATGAGGTTTATGAATCCTGTATCTCTTTCATGGGTTATATAATTTTGAAACTTTCTTCTTTTCACAGGTTTTGTTTTTGATAAAATGTTTATGAACCCTATCTCTTTCCAAAAGTTAACATATGTTAAAATGTTTTTGTTATAAATTTAATTTCACGGGTTATGATGTGAATATTTATTATCTTGTGGAACATGTATGTATGATTTCACTATGTGATTGGTGGGACCTATATCTCCCTTCCGTACATTGGGTAGAGATTTATATCCTAAGAGAGAGACTAAGATGGTCTTGGGAGTGATACTCAACTACTAAGATGTCCATGGGAGTGAGCCATGACTACCAAGATTTTATGAGGAGTGAACTCATGCTACTATGATTTCCATGGGAGTGAACCATGAATACCAATATGGTATGGGGAGTGAACATGTACTACTAATATAGTCCTGGCAGAAATGCCATGATGACCATGGAAACCATATTATATGCTTATGTGTCTTCCATAATTCCATGTTCTATTCCTATGATATGATTTCATGTCTTATGTTATTTATTTATTTATTATTACCTTCTTATGAACTACCATTATTTATTCCATGATTCATGTATATGATCTTTTATATGAAAGGTATGATCTTATATTTTCATGATCTTGTTCTCATACTGTTATGATCATGATTAGGCTTATATATCTCCCTTGTTTACCCTTACTGGGCATTTTAGCTAACCCTTATTTATGTTTCATTCCATAGGTCATGAAGATATGTGTTATGATTAATGTGTTAAGAAGGGTTCTAGTCAAGAAGACCCTTTTGGGAGACAATGTAGCTCCCTTATGTATCAGTGTTTATATTTCCATTTTTCCAAACACACTAAACCAATTATGGACTTTGGGCATATACTTGTATAATGTTTTAATATTCTTAAATAGTTATGTAATTTCAATGTTTTAATAGGTAGAGATGCTATATATATCAAAATTTTGACAAGTGTTATCCTTATTTTGAAAGAAAGGTATTTACTTTTCCTACTGGTGATTTTGTCAGTAATTTTATTGACAATACATTGAAAATATTTAATTTGAACCATTTTTTGAACCTTTGAATTTAATTTATTATACAATTAATGAAGATGGCCATGTAATCCAAAAAAAATAAGTGAGATATTGTAATAAATCTATAATTTCCTTTGAAAAATTCCACCCTCTTCGATAGTGATAATCTAGTGGGTGTATTTCTAGATAGTTGTTCTGGAAGCTAGTGGA
Organism: Viscum album; assembly: GCA_963277665.1. Lineage (NCBI taxonomy): Eukaryota > Viridiplantae > Streptophyta > Magnoliopsida > Santalales > Viscaceae > Viscum > Viscum album. Next base: position 421,378,529 of record OY728137.1, read on the forward strand.
TTCTATAGATATATGGTGTGATTCCAGATGAAATATTTTTTAATGGTGAACCCATAATATTTAATTTGGATATTGAATCCAAATAATGTATTCTAGAGGGTGGATAATATTTTACTAATTATATGAATTATAGAACTATAAGAGGGGGCATAATTTTAGTCTAAAATATTCCTATGTATGTTTTCCCTAAAAATGCTATGTTGATCAGAAAGTATAATTATCAATAAATTTAAAATATATCAATGTTACATAGTAAAATGAATGTACATAATGTAAATAAAACTATTAGTAGTTATACCATGACTCAACAATTGTAATAAGTGTTACAAAAATTAAAATGAAAACAAAAATATAAAAAAATGCTTGATGTATTGAGTAACAACAAAAATACCCATAAATGATAATATTTACTAGTATGAATTTAATTCATATGAAGATTTATCTCTTATCCAATGTGGAAGGAAGATTTATAAATTTAATACATGGAATATTACATCTGAATACTGATGTTCCTCAACTGTAAGATCATTACCATAAACACTTTACACACTGGGATTCTCCTTGACAAGAGGGTAAAACACATGTCACTCATCCTTGAGCTGCATATGGGAGTTAAAACCAACCGAATGGCATATGAATAATGTGAAATTAGATGACAATAACCATATACTGAATTTATAAATGGATGAGCACAACGAACATGAATTCAAGGTGAATTTTTCTTGAGAGAATCGAAAATGCACTTTTAGTGTCATGAAACACCAAAACCCATGTTTAATGGTTAGATCCATAAAAAATGACCCTATAATGAATTTAAATCACATTAAACCCCTATTATGAATTTTTCATATGTGTATAAGAAGGAGACACATCAATAAAATGTGTGGTCTTCCGGGAATGACCAAATATGCAGTTTTTAAAGTTTTTACACACTTTCAAATCATGTATGGGTAAAAAACAATTTAAATATAATTAAATTAGATGACAACATCCATAGTATAAATTTTTAAATGGTCATAAGGATGGTACTTTTATATGTGGTTTTGTTGTTCAGGGATGATGGAAAACACAATTTTAATATCATAAAACACTACAACTCATGTTTAACAAATATATCTATATAAAAAAACCTTGGAATGAATTAAAATCATAATAGAACCATATTATTATTATTATTGACATGTATGAGTAGAAAACATTTCAATCGGGCATGTGGTATTCCCAAAATGATTGAATATGCGGTTTTTGAAAGGCTTAACGCCCATTAAAAAGGTGTGTCTAGGGATCAAAATCTACTAAATTGAATCCAAATGATGTGAAATTATAATAAAATAACCATAGAGTGAATTTTGAAATGGTAGAGTATATGTAACTTCAATTCTATGTGGAATTTTCCTAAGAGGACTGAAAACGCACTTTTAGTGTCACAAAACACTAAAATGCCTATTTAACTGTTAGATCCATATAAAATACATAACAATGACTTGAAATCATTGGAATTCTATATTATTATTATTTTTGAAGTGTATGAGGTGACGACATATAAATCAGACATGCAGTCTGCCTTGAATGGATGAATATTCAGTTTTTAATGGTTTAACACCATTTAAAAATAGAAGGGGAGGGGGGGGTCAAAACCACACAAACAACCACAAAATGATATGAAATCAGAAAATAGAAACCGTATAGTGAATTGAAAATTTTTCAAGTATAAGGTATGTTAATCAGAGGTGTAGTTTTCCTGAGATGATGGAAAACACACTTTTTGTGTCATGAAACACCAAAACATGTTTTTAACGGTTGAATATATAAAAAAACTTAAGATGAATTCAAATAATATAATAATTTTTTTAATATTATTCATGACATTTAATAGTTGACATAACATCAATTGAACATGAAATATTCCCGAAACGACTAAATATGCAGTAATTTATGGTTTTACACCCTTTAAAAAGGTGTGAATGGGTGGGTCAAAACCAACTAAAAGACATTTGAATACTGTGAAATTATAGGAAAAAACAATAGAATGAATTGTGAAATTTTATAGGTGACATAATTTTAATTCATATTGATATTTTCCATGAAGGACTGATATAGAACTTTTAGTGTCATAAAACACCAAAATGTTCGTTTAACGGTTATATCCATTGAAAATTACCTTAGATTGACTTTAAATCATAGGGAACCCATATTATTATTATTATTGATATGTATGAGGATACAACATGTCAATCAGATGTTTTATTTTTAGGAATGACTGAATATGCTGGTTTAAATGGTTTGACACCCATTAAACACATGTGGTGGTCAAAACCAACCAAACTACCTCATAATTTCATGAAATAAGATGAAAAAATAGAGTAAATTTTGAAATGGTCTAGTAGATTTTATGTTAATCAGGGGTATTGTTTAACAAATATGATGGAAAATGCACTTTTTATATCATAAATAACCAAAGCATGCATTTAATGGTCAGATCTATTGAAAATGACCATTAAATGAATTGAAATTATTGTAAAATATTATTATTATAATTATTGTTGCCATATACTAGTAGACATAACTAAAATTGGATGCACGGTCTATCTAGAATAACCAAAAATATAGTTTTTAATGGTTTGACGCCCCTTATAGAGTTCCACCCAGTGGTTAAAACCAACTTAATAGAATTTTAATGTTTAAAAAATATTTGACAATAACATTAGAGTGAATTTTTAAATGGTTGACTAGACCGAATGCCAATATGAGGCAGTGCTTTCCCTAGAGGAAAAAAATGATATTTTAGTGTCATGAAATAGATAAACATGCATTTAACAGTAAGATCCATAAAAATGGACATGGAATGACTTAAAATCATAAGAAAACTATGTAATTAATAGTTTTGACATGTATATGGATATGACATGTCAATCAAATGTGTAGTCTGCCGGGAATGACTGAATATGCGATTCTTAAATTTTTGATGCCCTTTAAAAACACATGGGGGTCAAAGCCAACTAAATTTATTAAAAAATTCATGAAATTATACAAAAAAACCATAGTGTAATTTTTGAAATATTCAAGAAGACGATGCATCAATCAGTAGTGTCATTTTCCCGGGATGACAGAAAATGAACTTTTAGTATTATAAAACACCAAAACATGTGTTTAACGTTTAGATTTATAGAAATTTTCCATATAATGGATTAAAATAATAGTAAAGACATATTATTAATATTTTTAAAATTTATGAGTAGAAAACACCTCAATTGGAGGTCTAGTGTATTGAGAACGATTGAATATATGATTTTTAAAAGATTGACTCACTATCAAAAGGTGCATCTGGGATCCAAAACCAACCGAAAGACATCTGAATTCAATGAAATAATAATATAATAACCCTACACTGAATTTTTAGATGTTCGTGTTGATGGAACATCAATCCAAGGTGTCATTTTCCAAAGAAGAATGAAAACACACTTTTACTATCACAAAACACCAGAACACTCATTTGAAGGTCATATCCAAAAAACAAACTCTGCAATAATGTGAAATCATAGGAAAAATGTATTACTATTATTATTGACATGTACACAGATGCGATACATATATCAGATTCTTGGTCTATCCAGAACGATTGAATATGCAGTTTTGAAAGGTTTAAAGACCCTGAAAAACACAGGGTGTCAAAACCAACCAAATGATATCCAAATACTGTAAATCAGAAAAAAACTACTATAGAGTAAATTGTGAAATGTTCTAGCATATGGTTCATCAATACACTATCACAGAATCAGCTTTATCGAGTACTAACCTTTATTAGGGTTAAAAAATTACTTATAAAAGGGTAATTTCATTAGTGTTAAAACAATTTAATTTAGATCTGATTAAATGTATATTTCATAATTTTTTTTAAATCATATATAATTATATAAATATAAATATATTCATATAAATGTAATATATTTTATAATATATGATTTATATAAGGCTAAACAAGTATTTACAATTAATATATAAGATATTTAGTGAAAAATAAATTATAAACTAATTCAAAATATAGTAATAATTAATATTTTTATAATAATTATAGACTACTAGTAATTTAATAACTATTTGAAGATAGAAAAAAATCAAAAACATTTAACAAATCATCTAAAATAAGTTGAAAACATGAATCAAACTTCAAACAGGCATAACTTTGACCTCAGGGTTGGTTTGAGCGCTACTACATATAAAATCAAAAACACCAAAAATATATATGTTATGGTGTCCCAGGGGAACCCTAATACTTATTTTGTTTTGTCAAAAAAATGTCCTAGAAGGCCTCCGAAACAAAAAAAAATTATCTGGGTAACATTTCATAGAATTTCATCCTTATTTAATAGATAATTATTTTCTATTTTTTTGTGGAGAATCAATTTATTATCAAGGCTTACCCTCATTTGGATATTATGATGTTAATATTTAATCATTTCATATATTTTAATCTTATTTATAAGCATATATATAAAGTTATATACATATTTTGTATATATTTTCACATAAAAATTTAATTTTATAGTTAAGTATTTAAACATATTTACTTGTAAATCAACATTATAAATATATAAACCATATCTATATAAAAAATTATATCAATTTTATTTAAAGTAAAATGGATATGAATATTTATATACCTAAATAGTACATATGTGTGTGTTTGTGTGCGTCTTTATTAACAAACTAGTATATATTATATACATATTCTAATATATATATATATATATATTAGTTTATAATATACATAAATAAATATAAATTTGTATGATTATATTTATAGATACATAAATAATATATATATATATATATATATATTGTATATATGTATGTATATATGTATTTATTTATAAATACACACACAGAAACATATTCTATAAATGTATTTCAAAATACACATATAAATAAATATTAATATAAGTATAAATATATTATAAAAAAATAAAACTATATATATATAAACAGATATATCATAAAATGGGGAACAATGAAATATGGAGGAGTCTTAAACATGTCTGTGCATGAGGGTGAGGTCTCATGTTCGAAACCCAGTAACGGTAGGAGCATGTGGGTGGGTAAAGGGGGAACCTAGAACTATAAAATGGGGATTTGATCACTGATAAAAGGGGTGGAATTCACCTCATAATTTTATTTTTCATTTGCAGAAAATGAAAATATTTTAATTTTTTAACATTTATTAGAACTTTTATTTTAACGATGATAAAATAAATATTTTATCAGTTATTTTTTTAGTGTTGATAATAGGGTCCTTTACCAGTGATAAAATAAAAGTGATGATAAAAGGGACCCCCTTTTAACAATACTTATTTTTCAATTCTTTTATAGTACTAATAAAAAGGGGATTTTTTGTTGTGAATCAGAGGTGTCATTTTCCCAGAATGATAGAAAACACAATTTTAATGTCACAATATACCAAAACATGTGTTTAATAGTAAAATATATAAAAAAATACCAAGGAATAAATTTATATTACACTAAAACCATCTTAGTATTATTCATGATTTTTACGAGTAGATGACACATTAATTGCATGTTTGGTGTGCCCAGAATGACTGAATATGTGGTTTTTAAAGGTCTGATGGAATTTAATAAAGTGTGTATTCGGGTAAAAACCAATTGAATGGCATATAAATACCGTTAAACTAGAAAATAATATCCATAAGTGAATTTTTAAATGTTCAATTAGACGAACCATCAATTTGAGGTATTATTTTCCCTTGAGTACCGAAAATGTACTTTTAGTGTCAAAAACATAAAAACATGTGTTTAACGTTCATATCCATAGAGAAAGATCCTGGAATGATGTTAAATAATATAAAACCCATCGTATTATTGTTGGAAAAATTTATGAGGATACCAAATATTAATCGAATGTGCATACGAATATGTTAGGTTTAAACGTTTGATTCCCTTTAAAAACATGTAGGTGTCAAAACCGACAGAACGACCTCTGAATGTTGTGAAATTAAATCACAACAACTATAGATTGAAATATGGTATGTTTGATAAGCTACATAAATCAGAATTTTCTTCCCCAATATGATTCAAAACACACATTTAGTGTCACAAAAAATCAAAATCGGCATTTAACAGTCATATATATAGTAAATGACATTGGAATGACATGAAATAATAAGGAAACAATATTAATATTATTTATAATATGTATAAGTAAATGGAACATCAATTGATGTATGTACTTATCAGAACAATTGAATAAATTGATTTAAATTTAAAAAATGATCAGAAATTGTTAATATATTCAAGAAGTAAAATAGATTCAGTTTGTGTACTATGTTTTAATTAAAATATTTTATTTCACTTCAATTATTAGTTTGATGAGATTTTTTTACTGCACTAATTATTTAACATAATTTTATCAGATGTAGTGTTATTGGATTATGGGTGTGTAGTTTAGAACCTGATTAGGAAAAAAAGATTTATGGGCATGTGTTTTTACATATTTTGGAAATATTTATTGTATTTTTGAAATATGGTGGTTTTGTAATTCTACTGTGATTTGTTTTAAAAAAAAGAAAATAATTATAGTGGTTTTCATATGGTTGTCAGTATATTCCATAACAAGGAACCATATAGTGTCCTCCATATCGCTACCACTATAGGCCTAACCAAGTTTGACTATAACAACCACAATATGGTGGTCACTATACGTGTCAACTATCACAACTTCCAAATTGTAGTTTCTAATGGTTACCTCAACCTGGTCTACACTATTTTCCATTTTGAGGATTGTATAGAGAATAAGGGTTGGTAAAATTAATCTTCCACTTAGTGGTCACTAGAAGGCCAGTATAGAACTTTATTGACGTATTTTGGTGATCATTATAGGCCTTTTTCTACTAGTGTAAACATACACATACACTGATATACATCTATATAAACATACATACACATGCACACTTGTAATGCCCCGACCCTAGAAGTCCAGAGTTGGTGCATTATTACATATCATTGGAATGATCACAAAATATCAAGTCTTGAAATACTGATTAGTTTAGTAGCATTAGAAGTACTAGATACATTCATAAGGTTTATATTACATCATACAATTGAAAAATTCAACAACATTGTTTCCAAAGACAACACTGAGATCCCTTAGACTATCCCTACAGGTCAGTCATAATATACTTATTCGCATCCTGGGAAATAATAAAACATATAAAGGGGTGAGCTTAGATGCTCAATAAGGATAAAAATATAGTGGGAACTTTCATAAATAAGTATAAACATTTAAGGTAATGTATAAAACTAAAACAAAATACTTTTAAAATTGAACTTAAGCATAATATGGCCAAGATAAAATCATGTAATTCCTTTTACTTATTCACATGGCCATTCTACATTTCGAATAATCACATGAAATATCAATAGTCACTTTCATAATGATGGAATTCATAATTCCAGACGTTCATCACAAAATTTTCAAGGCCTTATGCCAAGACTAAAAATAATTTTTTATCAAGGCCTTATGTCAAGAAACTAGTTTGTCTCATTAGAGCAACCGATGCATCGAGGAGCTATAGCGGGCTCCACCTTTCACATTCTAAGTCCAATGCATTCCTCATATGAAAAGGTTTAAAAATAACATAAATATTCTTATTTAAACTAGAATAATAAATGTCAATACTTTATTCAAAAACCATGAATGGTGTCAAAATAACACATCCTCAGTCAAACATATCCCAAAAACATCAATATAATATTGATGTTTTTTTATCATAATAAATCAACTTCAAATAAGCATAAAATCCATTAAAGGATATTGAAATATATGAAATCAATACCTTTTTTTAGAGAAATATATTTTTATATTTTGAAATCATCTAAGAAAAAATTTATTTTGAAAATATTCTTATAAGTTTGTACGGGAATCTTAGATGATGTTATAATGGGAGAAAATAGTCGCACCTCCTATATAAGTTAAAAAAATAAATTCTTACCTTAATTTTGTCGAAACGGTTATAAAGGACCTTTTTTGGAAAATGATGGAAATATTACTTTATAAAAAAATTATAAATGCCAAAAAGGGTATAAATTACTTTAACCTATAGTCTATAAAATAGTAAGAATGTTTTGAAATAAATTTTTAAGAAACATGGATGTGGGTGATAAAGATGTCCCAGTAGAAACTTACTTAAAAACAACCTAGGATAGTAAAGAGATTGTGAAATTAACCCTTACCTTGAAATTTTTCTTGGTCAAGGGTAGGTTAAAATCCCTTATAATGGTGAAATAATGTTTATTAAATTATATGAGAATCATATACATTAATATGATATCATCTATGAACTTTTACTATTGATTTGTAAATAATATTTTAGTATTATCATTGTTTCGGGTGTTAAATGATTTGTTTTCATTTATATGATTTGTTACGTAAGTAATGTTTGCTATGGATAGGATGTATCTTATTAATATTCAGAATGATATTAAGTCTTTAACAATTATTTTTAATCATTTAATGAAAATTTGTCTTGAATGTATACGATGGGGAATGAATCTCATCGCATTTCGTAGAGACGGTAATCTGTACATACGCACGGGCGACAATATCCTTATTTTGATATTAAAATAATATATAATTAGATGGTATATCATATATACAGAATCATTATCATGATATATTTATTATTTAAATCAATTAAACATCATTATTATACCCATCCAAATAATGATGTATTTAATAACAACTACACCACGACATGGAGATGGTAAGCCTTACGTACACACGTACGGTGACATGTCGTTCAAAGGATGGATAGAATAATGAATATGGTTGTACCATATTTATAATTACATCACAGTATATAGAATATACTGTAGTTATTTTTTTAGAATCTAAACAACAAATAAATAGGAAGTGGAAGAAGAAAAGAACTTGAAAGAGGTGGTGAAATATTTACCTCTTCTTCAGGTTCTTCCTTTTGATTTGATCAAAATGGATTCATAGGTTGGATTTATGACAAAATGAAGTACTATAGGGTGAAAGGAGGACAGTTTAGAGGGTATTTGGACAGGGTTTGGCCAAGCTAAATGGATTTGAAGGCATGGATTGTAGAAAAGTGGAAGTTTCATTTTATAAGAGGGGTGAGGGGCACCTTAGGAAAAGCTAGAAATATTATTTTATAATATAATCATTTTCGGTTTCTAATGTCTCTAAAATAAATTATTTAAAGGATAAGGTGGATATGGGTCTAAAACCACTCAACCAATAGGTTTTAGACAGGTTTGGGTCACTATATTAACTTTATCTTTTAGATTTAACTCTTAGTTAAATAGTCTGACATTTAGCATGTCTCTTTGTATTTTTATATTATACGATTAATAAAATTACTATAAACTTCCAAGAAAACCTCAAGTGGTTCATCGATGACATATATAATATTATTTAATACATTTTGACGAACCTTAGATTTTTTGGAAGAGAATATCAATTAATAATATAATATTTTTTTGAAAAACTCTTTTATGTCAATTTTGACACTATTAGGTATTTTGTTTTTGCTGAATTTATTATAGCATTATTACTTCAAAATAAATTCATATAACCAACCATGACATGTCATATTAACCTATAAAATAATTTGAATTTACAAAAAGTCTCATATTACATTTATTTGGATATTTATAATATCAATTAATTTAATATTTCATTAATTATGTAATTACTGCATCATCATTGTGTCATAAATAAATTAAATTATTTAATGAATAAAAAATTAAAATAAAACACCATTATGTAAGAAATATTTTTATATTTCTAATTAATATTTATAGTAGAATTTTTCTTATGTGTACCCCTATATTAAAAATGATTTAGTTATTAAACATTTAATTTAACACTTTTAACTCTTCTTTGAATTAAATAATAATAAATGTCCTAATCTAATCCAAGTTGACCTAAAGGATCATATTTTATTTATAAGGTTGTTTTTGTTCTAATTAAACTTATCCAATATAATTAGGACATGTTTTAGGGTAATAATAATAACATTTTTACCATTAATTACCCGATTTACTTTTAACCGTGGTAAATAAAAGTAAAAATTTTCTATTCACCAAAAGTTATTTTCATCTTATTGAACCAAATTTTACTTATGGATATCATCTGTGTCTCTCTAATTTTTGAAATTCAACTCATAGATGTGGTAAAATTATGTTTTATGTAAATTTTTAAACGCTCCTAAAAGATGGGTAAAATACGGTAAAAAGTTCAATAAAATTTTTATATATTTAAAATTTTTATAAACTGAGTACAATGAATTACATTGAACTTATATATGTATTATGTATATATTTTTACCTAACATAAATTTAAATAAAAGAAATAATTATTTAAATAAAAATTTGGTTTTAAACTATAACTCAGTGTTTTTCACTATTCATCAAAAATTGAAAGCTCTCAGAAAAATACCAAAAATTTACCATAAGATAATTTCGATATTATGAACCAAAAAATAATGTCCATTTTGAAAGATAAAATTTAAAAAAGTGGGTATTACTCTCCATAACGGCTAGTTTGATTTTTTGTGGTGTGTTAGAACTCGATGTTGCGTACAACACACGCTATTGTATTATTCACGGAGAAGCGTACCGTTGATGTTTGGGTTGTTACATTCTCCCCTCCTTCAAATAATTTTGTCCTAAAAATATCTTTAAGATTACCACATAAAAAGACTCTAATGGTTCTTCATCATAAGTTCCTTCTGTTCCCTCGTTGCCACTTCCATCTTATGGTTTCTCCATAGAACTTTTACCAGACAAGTCGTCCAGTTTCTCAGCACTTGTTCTCTTATATCAAGATTCTTGAAAATATCTTCATAATAAGATAGATCGGGTTCCAGTTCTAATTCCTTATAGGTGAGTACATGTGTTGGGTCAGGCATGTATTTTCTCAACAGTGATATGTGGAACACATCATGAACTTTGGAGAGACTTGGCGGCATTTCCAAACGGTAAGCTACAGCCCCGATTTGTTCTAGAATTTCAAAAGGTCTGATGTACCTGGGACTCAATTTACCCTTCATATGGAAACGTATAACACTTTTCCATGGAGATACCATCAAGAAAACATGATCTCCTACTTAAAATTCCAAATCATTCCTCCAGTTATCGGCACAACTCTTCTGCCTACTTTGAGCTTCTTTGATGTGGTTTTGTATTACCTGCACCCTTTCCATCGTTTCCTCCACAAGTTATGGGCCTATAAGTTTTATTTCACCAACATCATCCCAACAGGTTGGTGTGCGACATCTTTTTCCGTATAACGCTTCATATGGTGCCATTTAAATACTTGAATGGAAGATATTATTATAGTAAAATTCTACCAGAGGTAAATATTTATCCCACATACCTTCAAAGTCAAGTGAGCATGATCTCAACATGTCTTCTAAGGTTTCAATAGTCCATTCAGATTGTCCATACATTTGGGGGTGGTAGGCAGTGCTAAAACGAAGTTTAGTATCCAGGGCTTTCTGAAGACTTTTTCAGAATCTTGATGTAAAACGTGGATCATGATCAAAAACAATCGATAGGGGTACTTCATGAAGTCTCAAAACTTCATTAATATATAGTCTTGCTAGACGTTCAAGTAGTAAATATTCTCTTATACAAAGAAAATGTGCTGACTTGGTAAGATGATCAACAATGACCCATATTGCATTGTTCCATCTAGGAGTCTTTGGTAGCCCTAGGAAAAATTCTGTCGTGATATCATCCCATTTCCACTCAGTTATGGGAATAGGTTGCGTGACTCCTCGAGGTTGTTGCCTTACAACTTTCACTTGTTGAAAAACCATACATCTTGACACAAAATCATCAATCTTCCTCTTCATGTTGTCCCACAAAAAAATTTCCTTCAAATCTCTATACAGCTTAGTGCTACTAGGGTGTATAGAGAAATTGGGACTATGAGCATCCTCCAACAATTCCCTTTTTAGATCAGGTATATCAGGAACACAAATTCTTTTTCCAAATTTCAAAATTCCATCTTCATACACAAAGTCACTCAATATCCCATCATTCACAGCTTTAATCTTCTTTTGAAACTCTTCATCATCAGTCTGAGAACTCATTATCCTTTCTTGTAAAGATGGTTTTTAAACCATTTGAAAAAGTATTGATGTTTCACCTTCCATGGTTATTACCATATCAATCTTTACTAGATCCATGTAAATAGGATCCTTTTCAACTCTCATCTTGTTCAAAACTCAATGATCCTTGCTACTCGAATCATCTTCCACATTACTTTCCTTCCACGGGTGGTAGTGTATAGTGAAATCATAATCCTTGAGTAGTTCAATCCATCTTCTTTGCCTCATATTGAGTTCTTTTGGTGAGAAAATATACTTCAAACTCTTGTAATCTATATAAATCTCACATTTTTCACCATAGAGATAATGTATTCGTATCTTCAAAGTAAATATTATGGCTGCTAACTCAAGATCATGATTAGGATTGTTTTTCTAATGAATTTTTAGCTGTCGTGATGTATAAGAAATAACCCTATCATTCTACATAAGAACACAACCAAGTCTTTTATTTGAAGAATCACTATAAATAAAAAAACCCATCATTCCCTGATGGTAGAGTCAGTATAGGATCATTGACTAATCTTCTCTTCAATTTTTAAAAACATTTTTCACACTCTTTTTTCCTAATAAATTTAACCCTTTTCATGTGAACATTGTTAATGGGTAATCAAACCAAGCAAAATTCTGGATGAAATTTCGATAATAACCTAATAAACCAATAAAACTACGTACCTCAGTTATACTAGTTGGTGCTGTCCATTGTTGGATTTATCTTGTATTAGGAGGATCAATGGAGATTCTATCCTTAGAGACGATATAGACAAGAAAAAAATCTCTTGGAGACATAATTCACACTTGTTAAACTACCCATATAATTCATTTCTTCTAAGAGTCTTACGGATAATGCACAATTGATTTTCACGATCTTCGTAGATTTTGGAGTATACCAAGATATCATTAATAAATACCACAAAAAGGTCATCAAGAATTTTTTTTAAAACTCTATTCATTAGATCCATGAAGACAAAGGGTGAATTGGTCAATCCAAAAGGCATTACTGTAAGCTCGTAATGCTCGCACCTAGTTCGAAATATTGTTTTCAAAATGTCTTCCTTCTTCACACACAACTGATCAAATCCAGATCAAAGTTCAATCTTTGAAAAGTATTAAGCTCCATGAAGCTAGTCAAATAAATCATCAATGTGTTGTAGGGGATACTTGTTATTTATTGTTATAGCATTGATCTCCCTATAGTCAATGCACAACCTCATAGATCCATCTTTCTTCTTCAAAAGGACAGGGGCTCCCCGTGGAGAAACACTTGGGTGAATAAATCCCTTATTACTCAATTCCTCTAGTTGTTTCTTTAGTTCCACTAATTATATACTGGCCATTCTATAAGGGGTATTCAATATTGGCTTTGAACCAGGAATTAAATCAATGGAAAACTCAATTTCTCATTCAGGAGGATGTTGAGGTAAATCATCTGGAATCACATCAACATATTCTTTCACAAGAGGTACATCCTCTATTTGAACATTACTTTCCTCACCCATAGTTATTTCATTCTCTTCCTCCCTAATAATTGAATTTAGTTGAGCTACTGGGGGTGGATCTAGATAAGAATTAGGTGGTGATGTTTCTGTTCTAAAGATATGGTACTATAGCATCCCGCCTTTTTATCACATAAACTTTCATTACATTTTACAAAACCGAGGATCGTTAAGGTTTAGTGTCTTGGAAACCAGGAACTTAAAACATGAAACAAAAAAAACATTCTTCTTAAACACTTGAAAGGATTATCCTTATGTTCATCCTATGTTAGTTACTACATCTCATAACCTGGGGACATACATCAAAATAAAGGGTGAGCATAAGGCCCAGTAATGGAAACAAGAGAAACATTTTACATGTGAACTTGAGATACTTCAATAAGGCCATGAAAAGAACTTTAAGGCATGAGAAAGAAATCATGAGATATATCATAATAAAAATAACATTTTTCATAACTTGAAGATGTTGCTACATCATTTAACATAGACAATCATGAACATATCACCAAGGTCCATCCCCAAGGTGTCATTTGAAAATTACCAAGGTTATTCACCAAGGTATCGTGAAAATTGTAATCTCTAGTGGTTACATCATTACCCAATGCATTGGAGCACTATCAGGGTGCACCCTTAAATTTTCATTTATTATCATGTTATCCACATATATCATCATCAAAAATTTCATAAATAACCCACATAGCATAAAATAAATGGGTTTCATTTCATAATCATAACATTTTAAAAACTGCTTTAAAGACATGATCTTTACGGCACTTTAAACCCACGGAAGGGAAAGAGGGTCTCATGTATGTAAATCCCAGAATTTAAAATGGAACATTTTGATATATATGTGAATACACTTGTAGAAATAAGATCTTTGAGTATTCACTTTATAACACAAAATAATTTTGAGAAAAGAGGGAGGTATTTTGAGACGAAAATTCTGCAGCATAACGGCTATGTTACAAGGTTTTAGAAAACATTGAAAAGAGAGGGGACATGGGTCACCCACTGATAAATGATCCATAAAACAGTAAGGGAACAGAATAATAAGGATATATGTACATTTTAATGAAATTTTAAGTACATACCATTTGAAATGAAAAACATGGAAGGAAGACAAAAATTAGATTTCTCTTATGAAAATTCGGCAGCCTAACGGCGTCACTTAAACATCAATTAAAAAGAATTGACAAGATCAAATAGGGTATCTCATCATATGATCATAAGAGATCAGTATGATATATATAGAGATCATACCCCAACTTAATAAAAAGGAACATGAAATTCTTGACATGAAAATCGAACTTGAAAAATGAGAAGGGTGAAAGAATCCCTTAAAAATTCGGCAGCCTAACAGCGTCACTTAAACTTCAACAAAAGTGAATTGACAAGGTCAAATAGGGTCTCTCATAATATGAACATAAGATTCCATTATGATATATATATAGATCATACCCAAACATAATAGAAAGGAACTTGAAAGAATTGACATGAAAGTAGAACTTCAAAATGAGAATGGTGAAGAACCACTCAAAAATTCGGCAGCCTAACGGCGCCACTTAAAACTTCAAAATACTGTATTGAAGAGATCAAATGGGGTATCTAATAATATGATCATAAAATATCAGTATGATAAATTTAGAGATCATACCCCAACATAATAAAAAGGAACTTGAAATACTTGACATGAAAGTAGAACTTTGAAAAAGAGAAGGGTGAAAGAATCCCTTAAATATTCGGCAGCCTAACGGCGCCACTTAAAACTTCATAAAACGAAATAATGAGAGTAAGAGGGGATATCTCATTATATGAACATAAAAAGGGAAGTAAGAGGAGTATAAAAGAACATCCTACAACATAAGAACATGGAGCATAAAAGGAATGACATAAAAGATATCACTTGAAAAGAAAGAGAGGGGTCAGATCCCTTACCTTAAAATGTAACTCTTAAACCTCAAAGGTTGGGACCTTGAGGGCTTGGGGGCACCTTGGGAGGACTCCTTGGGAGGTAATGAGACCATAACTTCATTGGGGAAGAGTGGGGAGTCTAATGGATGAGGGGAGGGCTTGGTATTTATAGGGAAAGTGAGGGGACAAGGCATTAATGGCCAAGGGACACCTCACATGTGCTTTTCTCAAACCCATGTGCTCTCCCTTGGCATTTACCATGGAGTTAGGCCACATGGGGCCCCCAAAACAATAATTCATCACCCGTGGCAGGCCAAGCCTTAAAATATCTCATGACATCACTATGACACAGTTATGATGTCATTAAACATACCGAAACCCTAAAACTGTATTTTTACTATTCACTGAAAATTCAACTTTCTCAGAAAAATCCCAAAGATTCACACTAACCAAATATCAATGCTCTGATTTCAAAAATTAACTCCATTTTATAAAAATAATTTTCTAAATATTTTTAATTTTATTTTTAAATAAATACACTATTCACCGAAAATTCATTTTTTTCAGAAAAAACCCCAAAAATTACCATAGCATAATATCGGTGCTATGAGTTCAAAAATGAAATCCATTTTATAAAAATAATTTTCTAAATATTTTTAATTTAACTTTTAATTAAAAAACACTATTCACCCAAAAAAACTAATACTTGAATAATAATTTATAAAACCGTTATTTAACCATTTTATTGAATCAAATTACTTAATCAAGGTGCCTAGATTATTTTAAAACTTTCTTTAAGTGAGATTACTAATCCATTTGGTCATATTATTAATCCTAATCATAAAATCACTATTCATAATTTACGATTCATCAAAAATCAAGTAGATATTATTAGACTCCAAATTTTGTACTGAACATAATTGTAGAAGACCATTTTTTGAAAATCATTACACATTTTTAATTATTTAAGGTTTACATAAACATTTTTAAAATATCCTTTTTCTAAAATTCATCAAAAATATGTATACTATATTTATCCTGTCATTTGAAAATTCATAAACATCATCATAAGAAGAAATCCCAATTTTTATTTAAAACAAAGGATTACACAAGGCAGTTACGGTCTTCTTACATAGCCCCTTATCACACCAGTATAGGACCTAAGTGTAAGGTGTGCTAAGGTGAGAGAGTCCAAGGGAGGCTCGGCCAACATTGCCCGAGTAGTAATTTCTATCAGTTTGAACTTCTCGCGAAGGCGATTCCGTTCTAGCTTCACATGATGAAGTTCGGATTGGGTTTGGTCCAGAGAAAAGGCCAATGGTGCTACCTCCTTCCCAAGTTCTCTTAGATGGGATTCGATCGGTCCAAGACTACTAGGTGAGGCCATAAAATCTTTTTTCTATAATAATTAACCAAGATTACTTGTATTTAGAGACAATAATCAAAACATTTTGTTCACAGCGGTCATATTAACTAATGGTCATATAACAGTCAGAACCCAATGGTCTCATTTTAATTATAATCATGTTTATCAAATAAAACATAAAATAACACATGAGATTAGGAAACAAGATTTATTCAAAATTTCGGGCCGTTACAATCTTCCCCACTTAAGAAATTGCATCCTCTCAATTTTAAAAATTGGGTTTTGAAATTTCATTGAAAGTCCCACATCGGAAAAAGAGTCGGTGACGCCATTACTTTAAAAGAAAGAAAAGGGAGTACAAAGGCCACCCGAGTTTACTCATACTGGGATTCCATGTAGGAAACATGGACATGGAGGAGAAAACAAAGGGTCACGTCCTAAAGGAGAGTGATAGAAAACATGATTAGGAGGAAGTTAACCACTAGAAAATCCCAAAATTATTATGTGTGCAAGCGGTCTTTGATTACCTAGTAGGAAACGTAAACCAACAACGTTTTTGTTTTACTTTCCTTTTCATAACTTTGAGGAATTCATTTACAACATAGAACAAAAACCTAAGGAAATATATCTACCTTCATGTAGAGTTTCATCCTTTAATAAGTTTCTACCCAAAACTAATCTTTTCTCCAAACTATGAGCATTTGAAACTACTTGGTCTCATCAAAACACAAGAATCATCTTCTAGAGAATCACATAATCCACAAAAGAATAAATATATATTTCTTTTATCTTTAAACATTATCCCAAAAACCGAAAGGGTAAGGTAAAACAACTCTTGAAAAGAAAGAATCCCATAGGAATGGAAACTACTTTTAAATCTTCAAGGTTCCATGGTACTACCCAAAGTTCATCATAGACCACTCCATAAATAATGGTCCTTAAAATTCCTCAAAATAAACTAAACTAAGATTGAAACCCAAATAAAATAAGGATTTGATAACATAGTCTTCCAAAATAAACTTCATTGTTCATC
Source organism: Viscum album (assembly GCA_963277665.1). Lineage (NCBI taxonomy): Eukaryota > Viridiplantae > Streptophyta > Magnoliopsida > Santalales > Viscaceae > Viscum > Viscum album. The sequence continues at coordinate 421,396,487 of OY728137.1, forward strand.
TCCAAACAACATCAACCTCTCCTAACATCTTATAACAAAATTAGCTAACCTAAACATATTTTACCCAAGATAGGTTAATCATTCCCATAATTAACCTAAATTACTATTAGTCCACCTTAAATTAATCAATTCTTCAAAATATAAGTCATCCTTACTCAATGAAAATACCGTAGTAATCTGTTTACCAAGATAATATAGGGTCCCCAAAATAGTGAACATCTTCCAAAATAATAATCATCGTTTAATCCAGAAATCATCACATTTCCTATCACATTGGTTGTTGGGACATGTTCTTCCATTTCTAACCATTAACTAAGAAGAGAAAGTATAATTAGAGGCTTAAATACTTAACCAATAATCATGAAAAGGAACTTAAAGCATATAAGGATAACTTGTAGAAGAAAAGTATACCCTAAAATGTGATCCCATAGGTTCCCATCTAGGTTATCCATGATCATATATTCTTATGTGAATCTTTATTTTGTTTTATCCTTGTTCATTTAATAATGGTTCGTACTAAGCTTATGAATTTACCAAAGCATATCCCCCGGGAGTGTCGTAACCAAGAGTGCAGCAAGGCCCGTTGTCGTGTACCAGTTCCCGTTCGAGTCTAGCTCGAAGCGGTGTTTTCAGGTTTTACCCCTATGTTCATCTGTGCCAGAGCCACCTCTACCTGCTCGTATCCAGACAGGGATGTATTTTCTTGGCAACCCATTACCCAATACTCACCAAAATACCAGGAAGATTTCCTATATATAAACTTTTCTATAGGCTTCTTCCTAAAGTTTTCATATCCTAATTTCCAAAAATAACTAAACCATCCCTTGATAACAACTATAGCATCCCGCCTTTTTATCACATAAACTTTCATTACATTTTACAAAACCGAGGATCGTTAAGGTTTAGTGTCTTGGAAACCAGGAACTTAAAACATGAAACAAAAAAAACATTCTTCTTAAACACTTGAAAGGCTTCTCCTTATGTTCATCCTATGTTCATTACTGCATCTCATAACCTGGGGACATACATCAATAGAAAGGGTGAGCAGAAGGCCCAGTAATGGAAACAAGAGAAACATTTTACATGTGAACTTGAGATACTTCAATAAGGCCATGAAAAGAACTTTAAGGCATGAGAAAGAAATCATGAGATATATCATAATAAAAATAACATTTTTCATAACTTGAAGATGTGGCTACATCATTTAACATAGACAATCATGAACATATCACCAAGGTCCATCCCCAAGGTGTCATTTGAAAATTACCAAGGTTATTCACCAAGGTATCGTGAAAATTGTAATCTCTAGTGGTTACATCATTACCCAATGCATTTGAGCGCTATCAGGGCGCACCTTTAAATTTGCCTTTATTATCATGTGAGACACATATATCATCATCAAACATTTCATAAATAACCCACATAGAATAAAATAAATGGGTTTCATTTCATAATCATAACGTTTTAAAAACTGCTTTAAAGACATGATCTTTACGGCACTTTAAACCCACGGAAGGGAAAGCGGGTCTCATGTATGTAAATCCCAGAATTTAAAATGGAACATTTTGATATATATGTGAATACCCTTATAGAAATAAGAGCTTTGAGTATTCACTTTATAACATAAAATAATTTTGAGAAAAGAGGGAGGTATTTTGAGATGAAAATTCTGCAGCATAACGGCTATGTTACAAGGTTTTAGAAAACATTGAAAAGAGAGGGGACATGGGTCACCCACTCATAAATGATCCATAAAACAGTAAGGGAACAGAATAAGAAGGATATATGGACATGGTAATGAAATTTTAAGGACATACCATTTGAAATGAAAAACATGGAAGGAAGACAAAAATTAGATTTCTCTTATGAAAATTCGGCAGCCTAACGGCGTCACTTAAACTTCAATAAAAAAGAATTGACAAGATCAAATAGGGTATCTCATCATATGATCATAAGAGATCAGTATGATAGATATAGAGATCATACCCCAACATAATAAAAAGGAACTTTAAATTCTTGACATGAAAATCGAACTTGAAAAATGAGAAGGGTGAAAGAATCACTTAAAAATTCGGCAGCCTAACGGCGTCACTTAAACTTCAACAAAAGTGAATTGACAAGGTCAAATAGGGTCTCTCATCATATGAACATAGCAGTCCAGTATGATAGATATAGAGATCATACCCCAACATAATATAAAGGAACTTGAAAGAATTGACATGAAAGTAGAACTTCAAAATGAGAATGGTGAAGAACCACTTAAAAATTCGGCATCCTAACGGCGCCACTTAAAACTTCAAAATACTGTATTGAAGAGATCAGATGGGGTCTCTCATCATATGATCATAAAATATCAGTATGATAAATTTAGAGATCATACCCCAACATAATAAAAAGGAACTTGAAAGACTTGACATGAAAGTAGAACTTTGAAAAAGAGAAGGGTGAAAGAATCCCTTAAAAATTCGGCAGCCTAATGACGCCACTTAAAACTTCATAAAACGAAATAATGAGAGTAAGAGGGGATCTCTCATTATATGAACATAAAAAGGGCAGTAAGAGGAGTATAAAAGAACATCCTCCAACATAAGAACATGGAGAATAAAAGGAATGACATAAAAGATATCACTTGAAAAGAAAGAGAGGGGTCGGATCCCTTACCTTAAAATGTAACTCTTAAACCTCAAAGGTTGGGACCTTGAGGGCTTGGGGGCACCTTGGGAGGACTCCTTGGGAGGTAATGAGACCAGAACATCATTGGGGAAGAGTGGGGAGTCGAATGGATGAGGGGAGGGCTTGGTATTTATAGGGAAAGTGAGGGGACAAGGCATTAATGGCCAAGGGACACCTCACATGTGCTTTTCTCAAACCCATGTGCTCTCCCTTGGCATTTACCATGGAGTTAGGCCACATGGGGCCCCCAAAACAATAATTCATCACCCTTGGCCGGCCAAACCTTAAAATATCTTCTGACATCACTATGACACAGTTATGATGTCATTAAACATACCGAAACCCTAAAACTGTATTTTTACTATTCACTGAAAATTCAACTTTCTCAGAAAAATCCCAATGATTCACACTAACAAAATATCAATGCTCTGATTTCAAAAATGAACTCCATTTTATAAAAATAATCTTCTAAATATTTTTAATTTTATTTTTAAATAAATACACTATTCACCGAAAATTCATTTTTTTCAGAAAAAACCCCAAAAATTACCATAGCATAATATCGGTGCTCTGAGTTAAAAAATGAAATCCATTTTATAAAAATAATTTTCTAAATATTTTTAATTTAACTTTTAATTAAAAAACACTATTCACCCAAAAAAACTAATACTTGAATAATAATTTATAAAACCGTTATTTAACCATTTTATTGAATCAAATTACTTAATCAAGGTGCCTAGATTATTTTAAAACTTTCTTTAAGTGAGATTACTAATCCATTTGGTCATATTACTAATCCTAATCATAAAATCACTATTCATAATTTACTATTCATCAAAAATCAAGTTGATCTTATTAGACTCCAAATTTTGTACTGAACATAATTTTAGAAGACCATTTTTTGAAAATCATTACACATTTTTAATTATTTAAGGTTTACATAAACATTTTTAAAATATCCTTTTTCTAAAATTCATCAAAAATATGTATACTATATTTATCTGGTCATTTGAAAATTCATAAACATCATCATAAGAAGAAATCCCAATTTTTATTTAAAACAAAGGATTACACAAGGCAGTTACGGTCTTCTTACATAGCCCCTTATCAAACCAGCATAAGACCTAAGTGTAAGGTGTGCTAAGGTGAGAGAGTCCGAGGGAGGCTCGACCAACATTGCCCGAGTAGTAATTTCTATCAGTTTGAACTTCTCGCGAAGGCGATTCCGTTCTAGCTTTACATGATGAAATTCGGCTTGGGTTTGGTCCAGAGCAAAGCCCAATGGTGCTACCTCCTTCCCAAGTTCTCTTAGATGGGATTTGATCGGTCCAAGACTACTAGGTGAGGCCATCAAATCTCCTTTCTATAATAATTAACCAAGATTACTTGTATTTAGAGACAATAATCAAAACATTTTGTTCACAACGGTCATATTAACTGATGGTCATATAACAGTCAGAACCCAATGGTCTCATTTTAATTATAATCATGTTTATCAAATAAAACATAAAATAACACATGAGATTAGGAAACAAGATTTATTCAAAATGTCGGGCCGTTACAGGTACTCCTTATCATCATAAATTTTTTTACCTCCTTCTTACAATAAATTTTTGCATCATGGTCTGAAATCCAATATATACTGAGGATTATATCAAATTCAATTATGGGTATGACAATGAGAACAGAAGATAAGGAACATTTATATTCCCAAATGGGGACTGATTCACAACACTTTATTGTAATGATACTTCCATTAAGAGTTTTAGGGACAACTACTTTGTTAAATCAAATTGGAAATATCTAATTTTATTATCAAAGTGGGATGATATGAAACAATGCGATGACACAGAATCAAATAAATCATTATCTAAACATTAGTAAACCATTAAATTACCTGCCACTACGTCTTTCAGAGTTTCAACCTCTACAGTACTGATAGCATAAGCTTGGTCTTGATCCCGTGTCCTTTTTTGAGGTAAGTTCCCCTAACTCTTAGAGAATTAATTCGCATAATTCCCCCTTTCTCTATAATTATAGCATTTAACATCAACGACCTCTTTATTCCCCTTGCAATCACGAACTAGGTGGCATTTTTCACCACACTTGTAACAGACTCACATTCTCTTCAGGGAAGTACCATGGTGTTTCTTTCAGCATTTACTGCAGGATGGATCTTCAACTTTTCCCTTATTCCCCTTATTTCCATTTCCAATGTGTTCAACAGATCTCTTTTCCTCTAGATTTGATATAATTTTGTATGACTTAGAGAATTATTATTTTTTGATAGAACATGAGATAATGTCTTCGTATGACAAGAAGGATTGCAAGACTAATGCTCGATAGATAAACGATTTTAACCTATCAAAGAAACGATGAATATTACTTCTTGGGTAACATATATAATCTCCAGCACGCCTCACTAACCTTGTAAAGATATCTTCATAATTTGTGATATTCTCATCCTCCTTTGGCCTCAGAATCACAAATTTTCTTTCCATATTTTCTTGACGGTCATGAGGAAAGTAATTTTCTAAGAAAAGCTCTTTAAACTACCTCCGTTTCATATTTGATACTTAATCTTCTTCCTTTGTGTTTTGAATCAATGGCCACCAATGATCAACATCTCCGGTGAGGCGTTAGACTTCCATTATAACTTTTTCCCTTTCACTACTACCCAAGGTGTGGAATATTTTCTCTAAATAATTTATCCATTTCTCAGCTACTAATGGATCTTTACTCCCATTCAATGTTTGTGGTTTTTGCCTCATTATGTGATCTAACATTGATCCTACATGCTGTGGATCATGGTGCTCCATACGGGTAAGGTTATTATTCATAAACTAAGTGAGTTGTCCTGGTATGGTGATAAGCTGATCAACAAAAGTTGTATCACCAGCTCCACTATAATTATCTTGATTAGGAGGGAAATACTTACATGGAGTGTGTGCATTTATACCATTTACATTCCTTCCACTAGGAGACATTTCTAAACAATGGAATACACTAGATTATTTTATGAATCACAATACATAATTCCAAACTTTTAAAACACTTAACATAAATTCAACAGTTTATGGATATAATCTATAATCATAAAAATGTTTTCTTTGAGGAAGTATATACTCATAAACCCTTCATAATGGTTTGTAAAGAAAATAAAAATTATCCTATGAATATCCTCCAGGAGTATCGTAACCAAGTGTGCAGCAAGGGCCGTTGTTGTGCACCAATTCCCGTTCGAGTCTATCTCAAAGCAGTGTTTTCAGGTTTTACCCCTAGGTACATCTGTGTCAGATCCTCCTCTACCTGTTCATATCCAGAAAAAGATTTATTTCTTGGAATACTCAGAAAATCTTTACAATACCTAAAATTCTAGGAAGTTATTCTATACTAATCCTCAAAGTCTATATTAGGGCTTTGTGCTTTAATCAGAGTTTATCTAAATCTAGTTCCCACGGTTGGTACTAAACATTCTATGATACCAACTATAATGCCCCAACCCAATAATCCCAAAGTCGGTGCATTATTATGTATCGTTTTCATGATCACAAAATATCAAGTCTCGAAAAAACAATTAGTTTAGTAGATTTGGGAGTACTAGATACATTCATAAGATTCACATTACATCATAAAATGGAAAGCTACAACCACCTTTTTTCCATAGAAAACACTGAGATCCCATAGACTATCCCTTTAGGTCAGTCATAATATACTTCTTCGCATCATTGGAAAAGTTAAAACATAGAAAGGGGCAAGCTCAGATTCTTAGTAAGGATAACAATATAGAGAAAACATTTGTAAATAAGCATAAACATTTAAGGAAACGTATAATACTAAAAAAAGCCTTTTAAACATGAACATCAGCATAATATGGCCAAGATAAAATCAAATAATTCCATTTACTTATTCCCATGTATACTCTACTTGTCGAATAATCACATGCAATATCAATAGTCACTTTCATAATGATGGAATGCATAATTTCAGACTTTCATAACCACATAGTTAAGGCCTTGTTCCAAGACTACAAATAAGATTTTTTCAAGGCCTTGTGCCAAGACACTAGTTTGTATCATGAGACCTACCGATGCATCGAGGAGCTATAGCAGGCTCTGGTCGTTACATTCTAAGTCCAATGTATTCCTCTTATGAAAAGGTTTAAACATAACATAAACATTCATATTAAAAATAGGATAAGAAATGTCAATATTTTATCCATAAACCATGAATGGTGTAAAAATAACACATCCACTGTCAAAAATATCCCAAAACCTTGAATACAATATGGAAGTTTTGAATCATAATAAATCAACTTCAAATAAGCTTAAAATCCATCAAAGGATGTTGAAATATATGAAATCAAAATTTTTTTTAGAGAAATATCTATTTCTATTTTGAAATAATTTAAGAAAAACTTTATTTTGAAAATATTCTTATAATATTGTAAGGTAATATTAAATGATTTTATAAAGGCGGAAAATAGACGCACCCTCCGTTTAAGTAAAAAAATACATTCTAACCTTAATTTTGTCGAAAAGGTTATAAAGGACCTTGTTTGGAAAATGACAGAATGATTCCTTCATAAAAATATTATAAAATTAAAACAAGGGTATACATGACTTTAACCTACAGTCTATAAAATAGTAATAATGTTTTGAAATACATTTTAAAGAAACATGGATGCGGATGATAAAGAAGTCCTGGTAGATACTTAGGTTAAAACAACCTCAGATAATAAAGAGATTGTGAAATTAACCCTTAACTTGTACTTTTACTCGGTTTCAGGTAGGTTAAACTCATGTATAATGGTGAAATAATTGTTATTAAATTATAAAAGAATCATATACATTAATATGATATCATATATGTTCTTTTAATATTGCTTTGTTAAAAATATTTTAGTATTATTGTTGTTCCGAATGTTAACTTATTCATTTTATTTTATAAGATTTGTTATATAAGTAATGTTTGTTATGGATAGGATGTATCTTATTAATATTAATAATTATATTAAGTCTTTGAACATTATTTTTAATCATCTAATAAAAATTTGTATTGAATGGATACGATGGGGAATGAATCTCATCGCGTTTCGTGGAGACGGTAATCCGTACGTACGCACGAGCGAAAATATCATTCTTTTGATATTAAAATAATATATAATTGGATGTTATATCATATATACAGAATCATTATCATGTTGTATTTATTATTTACATCAATTATATGTCATTAGTATATCCATCCAAATAATAATGTATTGAATAACAACTACACCACGATGTGGAGATGGTAAGCCATACGTTCGCACGTATGGTGACATGTCATTCAAAAGATGGATTGAATAATGAATATGGTTGTACCATATTTATAATAACATCACATTATATAGAAGATACTGGAGTTAATATTTTATAATGGAAACAACAAAGAAAGAGGAAGTGGAAGAAGAAAGGAACTTGACAGAGGTGATGAAATATTTACCTCTTCTTCGGGTTCTTATTTTTGATTTGATCAAAAGGGCTCCATAGGTTGGCTTTATGACTAAGGGAAGGCCTCTATGATGAAGGGAGGACCTTTGAGAGGGTATTTGGGAAGGGGTTGGCTGAGCCAAATGGCTTTGAAGGTGTGAATAATAGATAAGAGGAAGTGCCAGTTTATAAGAGGGGTTAGGGGAACCTTAGGAAAAGCTAGAAATATTATTTTATAAAAAAATCCTTTTCGGTTTCTAATTGCTAAAAAATGAATTATTTAAAGTATATGGTGGTTATGGGTCTAAAATCACTCAACCAATATGTTTTAGATAGGTTTGGTCACTATATTAACTTTATCTTTTAGATTTAACTCTTAGTTAAATAGTTGGACATTTACCATGTCTCTTTGTATTTTTTTTATATGGTTAATAAAATAAATATATACCTTCAAGTGAACTGCAAGTGTTTAATTAATTACATATATAATATTATTTAAGGAATTTTTCTGAACATTAGATTTTTAGTTATAGAATATCAATTAATAATATAATATTTTTTTAAAACTATTTTCTATCAATTTTACACTATTTGGTATTTTATTTTTTATAACTTCATAACATCATTTTTAATTCAAAAAAAAATTCATCTAACCAACCCTAACATGTTATATTAACCTATAAAATTATTGTAATTCATAAAATGTCTTAAATTACATTTATTTGGATATTTATAAAATGAATTCTTTTAATATTTCATTAATTAGGTAATTACAACATCATCATTGTGTCATGAATAAATTAAATTATTTAATTTCTAATAAATATAAATAAAATACCATTATGTAAGAAATATTTTTATATTTCTAATGAATATTTATAGTCGAATTTATCTTATGTTTAACCCTATATTAAAAATGGTTTAGTTATTAAACTTCTAATTTAACACTTTTAACTCTTCTTTGAATTAAATTATAATAAATGCCATAATCTAATCCAAGTGGACCTAAAAGATCATATTTTATTACTAAGGTTGTTTTTGGTATTTTTAAACTTATAAAATAGAATGAGGAAAAGTTTTAGGGTAATAATAATATCATTTTTTACCCTTAATTAACCTATTTACTTTTAACCGTGGTAAATAAAAGTTAAAAGTTACTATTCACACAAAGTTATTTTCATCTTATTGAACCAAATTTTTCTTACCAATATCAACCATGCTTCTGTTATTTTCTAAATTCCACTCAGGGAAGTGGTAAAATTATGTTTTATGTAAATTTGCAAATGTTTCTAGTAGGTGGATAAAAGACAGTAAAAAGTTCAATAAAATTCTTATATATCTAAAATTATTATAAAATGACTCCAATGAATTACATTGAACTTATATAGGTATTATGTAACTATTTTGACCTAAAATAATTTTAAATAAAATAAATAATTATTTAAATAAAAATTCAGTTTTAAACTATAACTTTGTGTTTTTCACTATTAATCAAAAATTGCAAGTTTTAAGAAAAATACCAAAAAATCACCCTAAGCTAATTTAGATATTCAAAACCCAAAAACAGAGTCCATTTTGAAATATAAAATTTATAAAATTGTAAAAAGTGGGCATTACTGTTCATAATGGCTAGTTTGATTGGCTGTGGTGTGTTAGAACTTGAAGTTGCGTACAACACACACTATTATATTATTAAAAGAGAAGCGTACCATTGAATCATGGGGTGTTACAACAGAAAAAACATATATACACATAAAACACATAAAAATTCACACACACACACACACTCATATCTAAATATATAAAATACATAGTCACACACAAATATATGTGTACATTTTAAATTATATAATATGAATATAAATATATTAATTCAAAAATAAACTATATTTAAATAAATATATATTCATTTATATTTTTATATAATTGTTTAAATATAATGTTAATATTATATATTAATATATACATTTTCTGATTAGTTTATATAAATATATTATAAACATATTTTTTATTAATATAAATTTTATATTTTTTAATTTATAATAATTTTAAAATAAGATTGAATCTATTTTTTATTATAATATTGTTATATTAATCATATATATATATATATTTACATATATATAATTATTATCATATTAATCATATTTAAAAATATATAAATATTAATATATAAATTAAAATATTTCTAATAATTTTGCTTTCTAAAAACTCATATATATATAAACCCTTCCTTTTATTCTTCTTGTATGAATTGTGTTCCTGAATGTTTATTGGTTTAAATATCATTTTATCAATAATGTTTCTAAAATCTGATCAGTTAAATTGAAAATTATTTTTCAGTTTATCAATTAAATTATTTCGGATCAAAATGTTTTTCCGTATACCCTATAGACATCAAAAAATAGTGTCTCATGTTCAGCCCTGAACCTGACTCTTAGGTTGGTTGTTGGAATGGTTTTACATGGGTAATCTATTTTTTGGCCCTATAATCTGTTGTGGGGTTTGAAAATAAAAGCTGGAAGCCAGTATAAAACATTGGCATCCCACCGAACCCCTCCGCGATTATGTTGGTGAAACCCTTCACGAACCCCTAGCCGATTTCGTCGACGAACCCCTCAGTGAACTCCTCCATGATTCCATCGATAACCTGATTAGTTAATAACATATAGAACCCATTAGTTAACCCCTAAATGATCCATCCGTGATTAAATTGGAGACCCACTCAGTGAATCCCATTGTGAACCACTCATTGAATCTCTTAATGAAACATTCTCCCAACCTTTTAGTGTACCCCTTGTTTACTGTTGTAATACCAATTCAGTATAAGTTTTTTACAACAATGGATGGAATATGATAGGTGGTTTATGTAATTTTTTTATTTTATTATTTATAATTAATCATAGTCATTAAGATAAAGTCGTATTTTGTTATTTATTTTCAAATGTTTGGAGCTATAGAGATAGAGAGTTTAATATTATTATAGTTCATATTGGTGTGTTTGGGTTTTTATAGGGTTGTTTGTGATTAAAATTATGAGTTTCATTATTAAATGTATATTTTTTATAAGGAATCTCTGTAGATAACTCCCTATGAATGTGATCATATGGTTTTTTTTCTAGTAGGGTTTTAAACTAGAAATATTTAATTCATGTTTGCTTTTTTTCTAGTAGTTGGAAGTATAGGAAGTTTCACCAGAACTTCTAATTGTTTTTCACCATGTTTTTCAAATGGACCTTTCCACTGTTATTCAAATGATTTATAGCGTGAATTTCCACATCCATTTTTGGTTCAATTCCCACCTGCTATATTCATTTATAGTAGTAATTGTAAATTTGTATTTATTACTGATTTTTTTATTTGAATTAAATAATTAGTTGTTCTTATTAGGATTTACCAATTAGTTGGAAATGTTAAATTTTTAAGGTGTAGTTTTACATTATAGTATTTAGATGATATGAATATTTTTTTTCACATTTTTATAGTGATTTTTGAGTGGAAACTTTTAATGGATTTATTTTTACAATGAAAATGTTTCTTGAAATATTTATTTTGTATTTCCACTCGGAATTTCTTTTGTGAAATTTCACTTGGAATTTCCAATTGGTATTTACAGTATAAATTTCCATTGAAATTTTTCATTGGTAATCTGGATTTCTTACAATATAATATAATTTTAATTTCTAATTTATTGGAATTGTAAATTTCAATTTATAATTTACAATTGAATTAACAAGTTGAATACAATTTGAAATTTCATCTAAAAATTTCCACTATGCACTTCCTATGAAAATGTAGTGTAGGTATTGAAATTTTTAATTCAAATTCTTTGATATTTACTTCTGGGAATTTTTAGATAAAATTATTACAGGGAATACACTCTTGGAATTTCCCACTAGTGTAGCCTAGTGGAATTTCCAAGTATGTATTTTTAGTGGGAATTACAATTCAATGTTAATTACTATTTCATATTTACAATAAGAATAACCACTGTAATTAAAAGTTGATTATAGTTTGAAATTTCCATCAAATATTTTTAAAGGATTAAAAAACCTGTATTTAATTTTGAAGTGATTGGTTGTCATCTTTCAACTTCCTGATGATGTTTTCAATGTACTATAACTAGAAATTTCAGTAGTTGACTTTTCCACTAGATATTTTTCTAATTTAAATTATCACTGTCATTACCTATTAGAAATACTAGACTGGAATTTTTTTTTATAAATTACATAGTTTGACTTCCATATGGAAAATCAATTGGAAGGTCTAAGAGTAAATTTCTAGTGGAAATTCCCAATAATCTTCTCAAATAAATTCCAACTAGTAAACTATTATTTCTAATAAATTGAAAATTTTCACCATCAATGACTACTTGAATTTACTGATGGAAATTTCCAGTGATAATTCCTAGTAGACATTTCTAGTTGAAATTACCCATGGACATTCCTAGAGGAAATTCTTAGTGGAAACTCCATATCACAATTCCCAGTGGAAATTCCTATTGGTAATTCCCAGGGGACATTCTCATTGAAAATATCTAGTGGAAGATCTGAGCATAAATTTCCAGCAGTAATGTCTAATGAAAATTTTTAGTGGTAATTCCCACATGAAATTATAGTCTAATTTCTCATTAAAATACACAACGGGCATCCCCATTTAAATTCAATTACAATTTCAAAAAAAAAATTAAATTTGATTTGTAGAAAATTTACAATGAGAATTTACAGAAAACAATTCCCTATGGTTATTCCCTTGGGGATATTCCCCTGGGAATTTACAGTACCAATTTCAAGTACAAATTCTTACTCTATATTTTTATGAACTATTAATTTTTATTTCATGTTTCGACTATTAATGCCAACTAGTATTCCAAATTGATTACAAATTGAAATTTCTATAAATGATTTGAAAATGATTCCAAAATAGATTTTTAATTTTGAATTTATTGTTGGTTAGTTTTCTAGTTCCTTGTTATTTTTTTAATTCACTCTATCATGAAATTTCAGTAGTCATATTTTCCACTTAATATTTTTCAAGTTAAAATTCCAACTATCATTCAATAGTGGAAAGTTGTATTGGAATTTATATTGTGAATTCCCATTGGAAAATTGATTCGATAGACTAGGAGGAAATTCCTTGTGGAAATTCACTATTATATTCACTTATAATACTCTAGTATATAATAATTTATAATCAATTGAAAATTTCTACCAACAATTCCCTGTTGAAATTCCCATTGCAAATTTTCGGTGACAATTTCCCGTGGAATTTGCTTGTTGAAATTCTGAGTGGAAATTTCTTTTGGTTATTCCCAGTGTACTCTGTAGTTTTCGTTTTCAATTAAATTGAATTATAATTTCCAAATAAAAATAAAGTATACATCAATGACTTGAAAATTTCCATATATAATTATCAGTGTTAATTCCCATGTACAAATTTCCCTATGGAAATATCAATGTGAATTCCCAATAATTATTGCGAGTGAAAATTACCACTAGAAATTCATAGTGGAAATCCCCACTATGAATTCTCAGTGGTTATTCACAGTTGGAACTCCCACTGGACATTCATAGTGGAAACACCCAATAGATATTCATGTGAAAATTCCCAGTGGAATTTTATAGTGGAATGTTCCAGTGGAAATTAACACTATAAATTCAGATAGGAATTCAATTTTATTATCCAAAAATAGAACAATTTAGTTAATCATTTGAAAATTTCTACTGAGAATTCCCAATGGTAATTCCTAACTATTGTACTTTAAAAATCATTTTTCATTTTTAATATTGTAATTTTTAGGGCATGTTATTAGTTTTTAGTTTTTTCTATATGATATACTAAATTGATAGGGGTGAAATTTTTTAATGATAGAGGAAGCCTCTACATCAACATCCATCCATTATAGGTCTTTAATGACTAGGATGTGGAAAATATTTAATGAGATAAGGCTAATAATTACTGTGAATCACATCATATTTATTCAAAGGATTCTTATTTTTGTAGTTGTTTAAAGTGTTTCATGATAACACATTTCCATTCAATGATTAAAAAGAGATCAATGGATTTTTTTCTACATAGGTACAATGTAAAATTAAAAATGTTTAACATAGCAAGAAGGATGATACAATTAAAAACTGCAAACATATTTCAAATATATATAATTTAGGATGCTGGCATATCATTGTCAAATTCTTATAAATTATGTACAAATATATCAGCACTATTAAGGATGAGTTTTAAACATGTTGGTTGGATATTATCACAGGGTTTGTTTTGGAGATCCATAATTGAAACTATTATAGGAAATTGAGAGTAATATTTTTCTAATTTGGCATGTTTGGTTTCTCTTTTTTCATGTGTGACATTATTATTCCCCACTTCTAGTTCCTATTTACGTTGTAATTTCATCACATATTTTAAATAAATCTCAAAAGGGAAGAGATATTCTTTGGTTGCTTATATTCATCACCAGGTGATTACATCAGTGAAAAAAATCTACCAGTCCATTAAAATTTGTATGTTCTCTTGTCAGTTTATTGACAAGGTCTTAAAGGATTTGCAACAGTGTTTAGTTATTCTATGTTAGTTGATATATTCCTCACAATATTAAATATTATAGTATTTATATTATAAGAAGTATATGAATGTTCCACTAAAAATATAGAGTCCAACATTATTTATTATGTGGAGTTTTCAAGATGTTGATGCTACTCTAAGAGAATTTCCTAAGGTAATTTTACATGAATATGTTTCTAAAATGTACATTATTTTCAAATTAATTTATAATATTTTCATTTATGATTCAAATATTACATGTAGACTCAATGAATTCCAAGACCGAAATCTAGTACTTCTAAGGGTAATCATCCTATTCATCTAGTTGATGTTGAAAAAAACACGTTCAACATTTTATTTTTGATGAAATAAAACAGTCTCTTGAGGTGGTTGTTGATGAAAAAATGTTCAATTCATATCAAATGAAGAGTGTTAAATGTCTTAGCTAAGGAATATTTTGGCTGTTATATGATGAATGTGAATCTTAATAAAAATTTAGGAGACTAGAGGACCAATTAATATTAAAAAATGTACAAATTATGATTTTGAGAGTAATACTAAAGAAGTTGGAAGAGATAAAACCAATTCCCTTTGAAGAGAAATATGTTGTTTAAGAGTATATCAGGATTTTAGAAATCTAGAAAGAAAAAAAACCAACTTCATTCACTTATATGGATGGAGCACACCTTACATTTCTGTAGGTGACATTATGGAAACTAATATTATATAGGGAAGTTATCAAGACTAAGAACTCAATGAATATTTATGTACAAAATAAGTAAATGTTCCTTCGTAGTTCACTGTATCATCTTCTACCTCAAAAAACATCATTGATCAGAGGTGTCAAGAGTAGGGTGAGTAAAACTAAGTTTCAATCTCCTTATATATATCCAGAGGTAAATTCAAATATAGAATATGAAATTCCCCACAAGTTATCCTAGTTACTTCCTGGGTGGGTGAAGCATCAGTTTATAGTTACGAGAAATGATACAAGGCTACTGCAAATGCTACTCGATGATGCTAATGGGATGAGGTAATGTTACTAAATTTTTATAGTTAGAATTTATTTTAATATATTATACTCTATACTAAAATTACATATGACCTCCATGATAGCACCAATGTAGTTTGTGAATGCACTAAAATATTATATCATATCAATATCCATATCATTATTGATTTGTTAAAAAATAAGTTCACATCGAATATGGTATGTGTCATATCAGTTTACATAACCAACATTGTTGTTTTGTATTTTATTAGCTTTTGTTTTGAAATAGATCATCGATGCATACATTGTGAAAATTAAATAAAGTTGATGACTATGTATTATGGTTGTAATTTCTTAAATGGAAGGCTTTTCCTTTATGCCTACCACCATTACAGCAGGACTAAAGTTCATTTTTTACATAATGAATTATCTTATGTTTTTATTATTTTTATTAATTTAGTGGATGGTTAATGTTAAAAATGAATACATTATTTTGTTTTATTTTGTTTCTGGACGCTAGGGAGTTTTGTACTCAGAAAATGAGAATTCTAAAGAGCACTTTTTAAACTTTCCACCGGTTGCCAATATAAGGACCTGCACATTTTTATTCGGCCAAGTAAATTCAATCCATATCAATTGGAAATTGTTAGACATGGGTATTAAAAAATGTGTTTCAATATTTTAATTCCATGAAACATATTCATGGATCAAGAACTAGTGACACTTTAATTAAAGATCGAGTCATTTTGGTATGAAGTTATATAGTATTTGATAAAATTTTCAATAAATTAAAATATGGGATACTCATTGATTTTTTTAACATAAATTATATTTTGAAATTTTTTTCAACCAATATTTTGAAGACAATGTAAAGAAACATAAATGGGACATGATAATTGATAATACTACATAGTAGGGAGATTCACTATTTATTATGGTGTTATCATCTGTTATGTAATGGAATGTTTGGCTATAGGTGTTTCATTACCAAATTGATTGAGTGAAAAGGATGTCAATGAGAATCGATTGTTATGTTTCATTATTTCCTCAATGATCGTGGAAGGAAAAAATCATACGAGTAATCTATATCACTCCCAGTTTAATGTGTGTAACGCTTTATTTATTTATATGTTAATATAAAGTGTTTGGGTGAGGTTGGGGGTGTCGATTTTTTTTTGTAATTTTATGGGACATTTATACAAGTGCACAATTTTAGCATGGTTTGTGGAACCATGAAACTCCTACAGGAAACCATACAGAGTGACACATATGCTAAGGGGAAGGAGAATGTGTAGGCGCACAGTTTATTCAAAATGTATACCACCAAGGAGAAACCAAGCCAAGTGGGAGAGTGATCATTTTCAAGGTCAGTGCATGATTTTCCTAACTCTGTGGGACAACCATGTGAGGTGATCCTTGAGGTTGTGGAAGGTGTTGGGTTAGTGAGAAATTCTTCCATACCATGGATGTAATTACGAATGGTTAAAAAATAAGATCCTAAAAAAGTTGATTTAGGCAGGGATTTAGTTTTAACCCCTCTTTTTTAACGTTTTCAACCCTAACTCGATATTTTTCCTCCCAAAGGCTGTATAACCTCTCCCAATTGAATTGGATGTGTCCTAAAGGTATCTTGTGGTGCGTTGAAGCCTCATTCCCATAGTAAGCCCTCATTTATGGCAGTTTTTTTTGGGTTTTCTTGGATATACTTTCTTCCCTCTCTCAGATTCATAGGTCCATTCTTATGCAGATTGATATACAGTTGTTGATGAAAATTGTGGATATATTATTATTTTTTGATGACAGTGGATGAGACCTAAGGAATATTTTTGGATATTCAACCCAGTTTTGAGGTATATTTTGAATCGTTCTTCATTTTCACTATAATTTTCTAGGTATGTGGCATCACTCTCGACTCCTATTCTTAGAAATTGAAGGTTTAGTTTCAAAATGATTAAATTAATTGAAATTTATTGTGAATAGTGTGTTTAAATAATGGTAGAAACCATATTTATTGATGGTTTGAGTTTTTTATGGTTTTTTGGTGAAATTGTGGAATTGTGGAATGTGGTTGTGTAATGTACTTTGTTTCGTTGATTTTAAAATGTTGATTTTAAAATATTTCTTTTCTAGATTTTTGAAAATTGTTTGTTTGAAAGGTTTTAAAAAAAACTCTTGTATTGAAATGGTTTGAATTGGATGGTTTGAAATGGTTCTTGCATACAAGTGTTCTGTGATTTCATGCTTTCGATGTGATCATAAATAAGGGGCATGCACCATTGGGCTACAAAGGGATGTGACATTGGATAAGGGATGTGGTACATTAGAGAATTAGGAGATTGAACAATTTATGATGACTTATTGGATGCTTGAGAAACCACTCATGTGTTTGGAACTGTAAGACAAGCATGAATGTGTGGGTGTATTTGTGAATCATGGCAAAGGGTATTCCAAAAAGGAATGTGAAAGGGTTTATAGTATGGTTTGGTTGTTTTTCATTGGAAATAGTTTTGGTGTTAGCTGCTTGAAATTGATATATACTATTTTAAATAATTTAATATAAAATTTTTATATAAATGTGCTAACATGTACAATCCTAGTGGAATGAGTCGGAAGTCATTTGGGGAAAGTCTGCTGAGTTTCATTAATCACCATTACATTGGAACTTCGATGTGTTTATAGATATCGTTTTTAGGGACACCGAAAAAGGTAAATTATCACACTCCTATAGTAGTGAAAAGTGATACTTGGGATGCATTGTGGAGTTGGAGCATGGATCATGGTTGGAGCTATGGAGTTATATCTTAGGAGTCCTTGGGATTTGTTGGTTTTGACTTCTTCTTGTTACCCTATTTTTAGTTTTCTTCTATTGTGGTAATATGTTGTAGTTTGTTTTTGATATCAATGGTATTAATATGAGTAGTTTTACATAGTTATCATGGATCATGTAGTCATATTTTGTTATGGAATGTTTGGTTGGGTTGTTTTATTTCTCAAAGAGAAAATCCCCCCTCAATTGTGTTGACGACCTTAGCATTTATTTACAGCCGTTGTCATATTGGGGATATCGATTAAGGCCAAGAAACATTATTCTACATTCTTAAGGTAATGAGGTGGGGTGGGATGTTACAAGTGGTATCAGATTTTTTAATCCTTGACTTTCAAGTGGTATTAGTCTTGGTCTATCTCTGTTTCAGTTAACTATTCTTATTCTTGGATTTAATATTCATTATAGTTTATTACTTTTGTTGGGTTGGTATAAAGGAGTAGGATTGTCTCTACTAGAAATTTAGATCATAAATGACATAGAAAACCTATTTATGATGATCTTTATGTTACCATGATGTGGGTACATAAGTATATTGGAAACACTTATTGGAATTAGAATCTCATTATCATGGGTTTATCCAATGAAATGATCATGGCATACATTTTAGAAATAAATTCCCAATTGGATTGTATATTTCATTTTGAGTAATGATATATGATTTGATGTAAAAATGTTGATTTTCGAAAAGTGATCAAATTATTTTCAAATGTGTGGTTTTGAAAAAGGAATGATATGGATATTTTTAAATTTTTTGGATTTTCACAATCATGATGAAAGTTTTCTAAAATGGATGAACATGGAATGGTTGAATTTTGGAAAGAAATGTTGTGATAGCATGATATGATATAATTTGTAATTATTAAGCCTTTAGTTTCTAAAGATTAAGACTTACAATGTCTATTTTATTTATAGAAAATGGCAGCTAATATGTGTCTTAGAAACCATCCAGAGGAAGCTATTAAGAACATGGTTTCTCCTGAGCCATAGGTGAACCAACTACTAGTTAAAATAATAGATATAAATTTTCAGGTTGTGGACAAAGGGAATAAGAGGTATGAGATATGGATTGTGGATCAATATGTCTAGTTATTTAAATAGAATCAACCCATATATCAGGGTGATTCTAAATAAAAGAAGGCTGAGGTGTGGCAGAATCAGACAAATCAATTCTTAAATTTCCTTGGTACACTAGTATAACTGAAAGTCAAGTAGGCGAATTATATGTAGGAGGATCATGAATGACAATGGTGAGATTTAGGATTTCAAGCTAAATTAGATCATGGCATTGTTGGAAGTAAGGATTTTTGTAGA
The DNA here is from genome assembly GCA_963277665.1 of Viscum album. Taxonomy (NCBI): domain Eukaryota; kingdom Viridiplantae; phylum Streptophyta; class Magnoliopsida; order Santalales; family Viscaceae; genus Viscum; species Viscum album. The sequence goes on from OY728137.1 coordinate 421,416,318, forward strand.
TGAAATTGGAAAATAGTTTGTTCCTGTTGTAAATCCATACTGGATTGACTAAGGATTTTTCAAGGAAAGTGGTCTTACAATATAAGATGAAAATTATGTTGAAGTAGGAATCATTTCCTAGTGTATTTCAAATATTTGAGTCCAAATATTAGAGAACAGTTAAAGGTGTTTTTGTAAATGGAAGTTGCGTGCAATATTGAAGGTGAATATGAATGTTTCACATATGTTATGCTTACAAATTTCTCTTAGAAATATGGAAAAGAAATAAACCACATGAATTATTAATTTTTTCGTGAAAGAGTCATACACACCAAATACTACATCTAAATGGTCTTACACGCAACATGAGATTCAATTTTATTATTTGAAACAGCGAAAGGGAATGATATGCATGAAAAATATAAAATTATGCAAAAGACACTTAGGCACCAGATGAGAAGTCAATTTCAGACTTATGTTCATGGGGGTTGATGCAAAAGGAACTTGCACACAGGGTTTTATAGGTCTATAAATATGCAGTTACACCAATTCAACACTTAAAAACTTTTTCCAATGAAGATTCAATGACTCTTCTCTGTGAATGATTGACATGAAGAAGACTTATTTGTAGTAAATATAACATTTATAAGGATCCTTGAGTCTATATTAACCTAGTGAATTTCATGGTGGTTTTGCGTCAAAGGTAAGGCATATGAAAAAGTAATCTTACACGACAATCCCAAATCATGCATGCAAGAACATGTGTTATACACAAGTTTTATGTGAAGCTGCTATCAGGTTTTGATTATCTGATTTTTTTATTAGTGATTTCAGGTGAATCAATTCAAGACTTCTATGTATGAAGAGATTCATGCTAGTCAGGGACAAAGACTTAAATATGAATTTAATGAGGTGACCTATATGTCATTAAACCGAGTAAGAATTATCTCAAAGAATTGAGCTAGGGGGAGTCAATGGAAGTGTTTAGGGGGCGTTTAATCCTCAGAATATTATAAAGGAAGTGTTCCTAGGAACATAGTGACTATGTATGAACTCTTTTATTTCACAATTAGTGAAAATTAGTGGATTTGGGTACCACCAACAAACTATCTGCGTATGCTCCTTGGACTAGACTTTAGTGGTGAACTATGTAATATTGATGTGTTGTCTCTCTGCGTGTGAATGTTTGTTTTCTTTTTTATTTCCTTTTGAAAGGTTTAACAAGTTCCTACCAACATGGGAACAAGTTCTGTAACTTTAAGAGAAAAAATTGACACATAGATTCACCCCTCCCCTCTCCAAGTGTTACGGGGTACGACAAGCCTTGTGTTGGAGGATTTTAAACAACTGTTAAAAAAAATTATATCCTCATACATTCATGATTGTAATAATGACATAATACTTCATTTTGAAATAGGAGAGCCTCACAGTGATAGAGTATATGGAAAATTTTATGAATTTTTCCGCTTTCCACCCAATTTTCTACTAGTGAGTCCATGAAGGAACACAATTTTGAATCAATAATGAGGCTATAAATTATATCAGTTATTATTGTGATATGTATAACAGATTATACCGAGATGTTCAATACATCGACAATAGATAAAAGTTAAATCTCACGAGCTATAGGTGGATGGAGCATGTTGATACCTATGGTAAATGGTGGGAACTGTAATGTTGGGAGAAAGTGGAATAGGGAAACCTATTTCTAATGTAATGGAATGAATCAAAACTAGATGACTAGATCAGTGAATCTTACTCTCTAACCTAAGAAAAAATCTATTTATTTCTAATATGGTTCGTTTGACCACATGAAGTGAGAGTGTAAAACACCACTTAGAGAATTTCATAATTGTAATCATATGGGGGATATTCAGTGCTATTATCACATTTCTCTATAGTCGGGTGTTTGGAACACTTCTCATGTGTTGTAGAAGTTACATGATTTGATATAATGAGGTTCAAAGAAAAATCCTCATTAGCAGAACATAGATAACCGTAGTGATTCTTGGTATACATGAATCCTCTATAAGGGTAGTCTCAATAGGTTAATATGGAACATTGTTCTATGGGAAAGAAATTATATTAGATGATCAATATGGACCATATATAGTAAGAGATATGATTATTTTAAATTCTAACCTTATGTAGGATTTTTTAATATTGGTTCATCCCATTCTATTATTTCTTCATCTGCTATTGTTTTTATGGGTTAAAATGATGAGATGATATCTTCGGTGTTTAAACTGCAACCTCCTCTTAGTCAAAGAGAATGCCATGTCTTTATGTGTACAACCTTTTCTATAACTATTTATGGAGTTGAGATTATATGGGATTTCTTTGTTCTATAAATTTATGTGTATGTAATAATCCTAGTTATGGGTTGTTTGGAAAAGTTCAAGGCTTACATCTACTTTTATACCTAAAGGGTCAGTTTTTTGTCTAATGATGGTGTCAAGATTCTCTTTAGAGAAGATCAGAATGTAATGGTAGGAGAAATATGCTTGTTGGCACCAGTAGTTAGAAAAATATGATACCGGTTGGTAATTTGGACTTTAGAATCTTTAGAAGAGATCGAAGAGAATAATTTTCTAGTTGTTTTTAATCAGTTCTTTAATGTTTTTCTCGAGAATTTAATAGGGTTTCCACCCATGAGAGACGTGAAGTTTACTATTGATATTCTTTTAGGGAATAGTCATATTTTCCTTTCACCTTACTAGATAGAACAAATAGAATTAACATAACTGAATGTTCATTTGGAATATTTTTAAAGGAAAGTGTTCATTCAAACTAGAACATCAACATGAGAAGCACCAGCCTTGTTTTTTAATAAGGTGGACAAAACTCTTAGGCTATGTGTGTATTATCATAAGCTTAACCAAGTCACAATAAAGATTATGTATCCACTTACACATAGTGAGGATATGTTAATTAAAATTAGGGGACCCTAGTGGTTCTCCAAGAATGACTTGTGATCAGGATGTCTGAGAATCATTTACAATCAATATATCACCAATTGTTGGTTCAGAATGATGATATTCCAAAGATTTATTTCAAGAGTAGATATGGCCATTATGAATATGTGACATTGTTTTTTGGTATAATTAATGCACTGATGGTATTTATGGTATTTATGAATCAGATATTTCAAAGGTATCTATATTTTTTTGTGGTGGTCTTTGGGGATGACATATTGGTGTATTCAAGTACAATGGATGATCATGAGAAATTCTTGGTGACAATACTGGGAATATTGAGAGATCATTATATTTATTCCAAATTATCATAGTGAATTTTTTGTTACAATAGTTATGTTCACTTGGTCATGAAATCTATGAAAGATGTGTTTCTGTAGATCTGAAAATGTTAAAGGTTATTATCTCTTGGAAATTTCAAGTGAATGTCTTCGAGATACATATTTTCTTTGGCATATCTAGTTATTACTGGAACATTATTCGTTATTTTTCACAGATTTTTCACCAATGATAGCTTTGAAAATGATGAATGTTCTATTCCAATGGGATTGGGAATGTTATAAATCATTATAAGAAATTAATGTTTTCTTTATATCAGCACAAATCATGATTTTAGCAGAATCATGATAAGAGTACGCGGTTTATTGTGATACTTTAAGATCTGGGTTGGGTTTTGTTATCATATAGGGAGATCATGTTTTTATTTATGTATCAATACAGTTATGATTTTATGATAAGAAATACCCATCATATGATTTGGAGTTTTCTTCAGTAGTCCATGCTTTGATAACTGGGTGAAATTACCTCTTTGGTGATATGTTTACTCTGTTTACGGATCAAAAATTCTTGAAACATATTTTTCCACATAACTATTTTTACCTAAGAAAAATAATAATTATTCAGTATCTCTAAATTTTCTACCTTGACATGATGTGTACACTAGGTAATGGTAATACGGTGGTAGATGAATTAAGAAAAAATTCTTATGTGCAACTAGAAAAAGAAGCACCAAAGTAGTGGAAGTTGATGAAATTTATAGCTGACATGCACATGGAATTTAACGACCAAAGTGATGTTGTAGTTTTATTTCCAATTTAGTTTGTTCATTATTTTTTGGATATGGTTAAAGTGGAACAAATGTATGATTCTGAATGTTTTGTGATGATTTCAAAACTCATTGGTGGGGAGACCATTGAAGGATAGATGCTGGATGTGAGTTTAGTTTTGTGGTTTTAAAATTAGATGGTTGTACATATGGATTGTCAGGAATGACTTATTCATGATTAACACCATTCCATTTTGGTTTTTTATTTGGGAATACAAAATATGTATAAGGATTTCAATGATAATTTTTGGTGGGTCAGTTCGAAAATGATGGTGGTAGAGTTTATTTCATGATGCTTAAATTTTTCTAAAGATAAGGCAGAGCATCAAAGAAAAGTAGGTATGTTGTATTCCTTACCTATTCCTATTTGTAAATAAGATTAGATAGTCTTGTATTTTGTTACAGTTCTCCCATAAATGTTTTTTAAAAAGAAATCCATATGGGTGATATTTTATCAGCTCACAAAGTAAGATCACTTCATCCCAATTCAGGAATCTCATATAGTGGTGGGCTAGTCAAAAATTTATATCCAAGAAGTGTTAAAGAGTCATGGTATACCAATTTGTATTCAATTCAATTGAGACCCATGGTTTACATCTCATTAATGTATATCCTAACATAAAAACCTTGGGAAACAGTTGACTATGAGTATAGTGTATCACCCTCAATTGGTTTTCAAATATGAAAGGATGATACAAACATTGGAGGACATGCTGTAGGCTTACATATTTTTGTGGATCGTGGGAAAAGAATATACCATCGGTGGAGTTCTGATATGAAAATATTTTTTAAGCCTCGATACATATGGATCCTTTTGAAGCATTGTATGGGTGTACTTTGCATTCTCCACTTTGTTGGGTGGAAATGGGTGAGACTTCACCGATTGGGCCAATCCTGGTCCTAGAAACAATGAAGAAGATTCATTTGATAATGAAATGAATGGATATTACCAAGAGTCAGGAAAAATCTTATAAATATTATCATATATGGTCATCTTCATTCGAGGTGAGTGATCATGTGTTTTTAGGATATATCCAAGTCTTAGGAATCATCATTTTTGAAAGCATGGAAAGCTATCTCCTAAATTCAAAGGCCCTTTTGGGATACTTGATTTGGTTTGTGAGGTGAAATATCAATTGGAATTTCCACCATGGTTATGTGTTGTGAATAATGTGCTTCAAGTATCTCAGTTGAAAAATTATCAGACTGATCATGACCTTGTGATTTGTTTGGATCACACTGACCTAGAGTCAGATGCTTATGTGGTGCACATGCTTGTGTATATTTTGGATAGTAAAGAGAAAGTATTTCATGAAAAAATCATCGGTCTAGTGTGGGTTTTGTGGAAATATCATCAGATTCAGGAAGATACTTGGGAAAATGAAAAGGAAATGGTTTTGTAATGGCTCGACCTCTTTTAGGACACCATGGTTTTTTTACATTCAGAGGATGGAATGGCCAATAGTTGGGAGAATGTAGTAGCATCAGTTTCACGTAAGTAACCCTTAATTTATGTATTTTATGTATATAATGTGATTGGGTGTTGTTTGGGATGGTTTGGAAACCATTTGGAATGTTTATAGGGATTTTTTATATGTGACGATTTTAGAAGAGTTTGTAGAAACCATAAAAATCTTATTAAAAATTGAGAATAGTGAGACAGAGGCCATGGGTAAGGCACATGGGTAGACACATGGTTTGTCCAAAACATACATCCAAATAGGAAAACCCATGTAAAGTGGTATGGTGATATTTTCCATGGTTGGTGAATGGTTTTTCTAACTATGTATTACAACCATGAATGGTCCTTGTTTAGGTAGTGAATAGATCACAATTAATATAGGGTTTTTCATAAAAGTGCGACTAACCGTGCATTGTTTAAAAAGAAGATCCTAAAAAGTGGATTTAGGCTAGGATTAAGTTTTAACAGCATGTTTTTTATCTTTTTTACCCTCATTCTATATTTATTCCTAGAAATGGTTTTAGGACCTCTACCCCATCAAATTGGAAGTGATACGAAGGATTTTCTTATTGCGTTGAACTCAGATTGCCCTGGAAAGTCCTCATATATAATATTTTTTCATGGTTTTTTTTATATCTAAATTCTTTCATCTATTTCTTTCTTAAAACTAGTCCGATACAGATAAATCTAATTCTTTTGATTCCAATAATGGTTTTATTTGACTTTTTTGATCATAGGGAAATAGATCTAAGGTGGTCTTTGGAGATTCAACCTAGTTTTGTGGGAATGTTCATGTTTTCATCAATTTCACCATAATTCCTAAGGTAGATGGCTTCACTCCCGACTCCACTTCATTGGAATTGAAGGAATTGTTTCAAATTGATTAAATTTATTGGAATTTATTGTGAAATTTGTGTCCAATGGATGAAATAAAACTTCTCTATACATATTTTGAGTAGTTTATTGTTTTTTTGTAAAATAGTGGAATTGTGCAAGGTGGTTGTGCAATGTGATTTGTTTTATTAATTTAAAAATGATGATTTTAAAATATGGATTTGTTTAATTTCTGAAAATGGTTTTTTGAAATGTTTTTAGTAAAAGAATATTTTTATTGAAATTGTATGAATTGGTTGGTTTGAAATTGTTTTAGAAAACATTGGTTGTGTGAGTTCATGCTTTCGACATGACCCTGAATAAGCGGTGCGTACCATTGGGGTACAATGGGACGTGGCCCTCGATAATTAAGGGGTGTGTGTCATTGTGGCACAAGGAGATTGGCCTCTTTGTGATGAATTAGTGGATGGATGAGTGACCAATCATGAGTATGGAACTCTCATTGAAGCATTCATGTGTGGGTGTGCTTGTGATTCATATAAAAGGGTATTACAAAAGGAAATTTGAAATGGTTTACAACATCATTTTTTTATTTTCTTTGGAAATGTTTTTGGTTTTAAATATTTGGAATTGATATTGAATGATTTCAATAGTTTTATGTAAATTGTTAATATAAATTTGAGAACATGTTTTATCCAAGTGGTGTGAGTAGGGAAGTCCTTTGGGGAATACTTACTGAGCTTCATTATAAACCAATAATTTGGAAATATAGTGATTTTTTAAATATGGTTAATCAGGACATGAGGAAAGGTAAATTTTAAAACATCTCTAGTGGTGGATACTGATACTAAGGAAGTATTATAGAGTTGTTGAATGGGGCATTGTTAGAGCTGTGGAGTTATTTATTTGGAGTCCCTGGATTTTTTTGGATTTTTCTTATAATTGTTCATCTATTTTTAGTTCTCTTTTGTTTTGTTAATATTTTTTAGTTTGGTTTTGATATCAATGGTATTAATTTGAGTTGTTTTACATTGTTATCATGCATCATGTCGTTGTCTTTTGTTATGGAATGTTTGGTTTCGTTGTTTTATTTATCAAATAGATAATCGTCCCCTAATTGTGTTGAATCCATTTCACATTTATTTCCATCCTTTGGTATCATGGGGATGTCGATTAAGGCAAAGTAATGTCATTTTTCCATCTTTATCCAATAGTAAGGGTCAGGATGTTACATATGTTGAGAGAAGAATGTATATATCTAGTTGTCGCATGAAACATTCAATACATTTTAATTGTGCATTTATATAAAATTAAATTTCTATTTTGTTTAATAAACATAACTGATTTTATTTGTTCTGATGATTTTTGTAGGTAAAATATTCGGGGTGCAAATGGTTCTAATGTAATATTTGATTGTATAATTATTGTTATGTTTTGGTTTGAATTTTAAGTTTCTACTATAATTTATAAGAATTAAATGGAAACTTATAGTGCATGGAAGTTACCATTAGTAAATCAATTGTGAAATTTATACAAGAAACTCACATAATTGGGGAATATATTATTGTTTTTAAATTTAATATGACTTTATAATCTCAAATTTCTATTTTTGGAATAAATTGGAAATATGTAATAAAAAGAATTTACACATATAATTATTTTTGGACATTTCTTCTAGAAACCCCAACTGTATATCCACAAAGAATTCTCAATAGAAATTTTGACTGGAAACTGTCACTGTAAACCATGCTAGAAATTTTAAATTTGATTTAGATCATTTTTGTGGGAGAGAGAAAGTGGGTGGAAACCATTATTGGGTGATTTTGATGAACATATTGATACAGCTGATATTGATTTAATATGTGACTGTATGATAGTTGTTAAATTGTAATATGAATTTGTATTCTCCCATGTATATTATTGGTATCAATTAGAAACATATACTATATATAATTCCCACTAGGAATTATCATAGGAAATTTCCACTGGAATCTCCCACTACAAACCATGGATGGGAATTTCTAGTATGATTTAGACCATTTCAGTGGTAGTAAATAAGAGGTGGAAACATTTATTTGGCGATTTGGATGAGCATATTGATATAGCTAATATTGATGTATTATGTCACTATATGATAACTTTAAACTGTAATCTAAATTTTTAGTCTCCAGCGTCTATTATTAGAATCAATTGGATACATGTACCACATAGCATTCCCACTTGGAATTACCATTGTTAATTTGTACCAGAAACTCCCACTGTAAACCATGACTTGAAATTTACACTTTCATTTAGATCATTTGTGTGGGAGATAGATAGGGGTAGAAATAGTAATTTAGTTATTTAGATGAATATATTGATATAGATGATATTGATGTAAATGTTACTGTATGACAGTTTTTAGTTGTAATATGAATTTGTAGTTCGAAAACTATATTCTTGGAATAAATTGAAAAAATATATTCCGTAGAATTCCCAGTTGGAATTATAATTATAAATTTACACTGAAAAATCCCACCGTAAACCAGGAATAGGAATTCATATCTAGATTTAGGTCATTGGGTTGGCGGTAGATAGGGGTGGAAACATTTATTTGGTGATCTAGATGAACATTTTGATATAGTTGATATTGGTGTAAGATGTGATTGTATAAGAGTTGTTAAATGGTAATCTTAATTTTTAGTCTCAAAACAATATTCTTGGAATAAATTGAAATCATGTACTACATAGAATTCCCATTGGGAATTATCATTGTAAATTTCCACAAGAAACTTCCATTATAAACCATGAATGGAAATTTTCACTTTGATTCTGTGAAAATTTCTAATATAAATTTCCATTACTACAACTTAACTCTAAAAAATGGTACTAGAAATTTACACTGCAAATCAATTAGAGATTATGAGTGGAAATGACCGTGGGAAGGTCCTAGTGGATGGATCACACTAGAAATGGTTAGTATTCTTTTAGAGGAAAAAATCTAGAATTTCTCATACTTGTAATTACTAGAAATGTAGGATACCTTCCAAAACTGTCTTTGATATTAAAATTATTAACATAATAATAAAGGAGAAATTATAGAAAGAATCTAGTGAAGGAACCCACATCATTAATTATATGAAATGGTTTTCATAAACATTTTCACATTGCAGTGACATCTTTTGTTGAAGATATAAATCAACTAAATTCTGGAATGTTTCCATTTACATGATCATCCTCTAAATTTGACTACCATTCTGATTATTTTTGCGTGCTTTCAAAATAAATCTGTCATAGTGATTATTTTCATCATTTTCCATGAATTTTTATTTAAATTGTTTTCTTACTAAATTGAGTTTATTACTTTTTCAATAAACTAGAAGACCTTGAAGAACATTTTTTCAGTTTTGGGGAATCCACTAAAGGGAAATTGGTTAATTAATTCTCCACTATGAATAGATGAAAAGTGGAATTCTCTACCTATTAATTATTATAAAAATTTTATATTAAAAACTAAAAATAGAAACAATATAATTGTTGCAGAATAGAAGTTTCTGATAAATTAAAATATCATAATATAAGATATTTTTTGAAGTGTGTTTAAATCCAATGTTTTTTTAAATACAGTAAAATAACTACCTTTAATAATATCTATTAAAGGACAACAATGATAGAGAACATTTGAAAGTTACATAAGACTTACCTATAATAACAACATAACATTATTTATCCTCGATTTCACATCCTTTGGTAGTTTACCAATATAGGCATAAAAACAATCCCATATTGTTTTTTTGTTCTCTAGATTTATAATATTTCACCTATTCTTTATGAATTTTTATTTCTTCACTAGATATATTTTGAACCTGTCACAACCTTTTATTTTATCTTTCTTCTTGAATCATGTATTATATTGTTGTCAACATTATATGTTAGATTCTTATTAGCTATGTTTTTAGGGTAACTTATTTCCAGATTTAGGAAATTCCATGACATAATTGTTCAAATTTAACATCCCAATCATATATCTTTGTTCAAACTCATAACATTATATTATAATATTTATTGACCTTCTTGTTACCTGTTGGAAACATTTGGATTTAATTACTTCAAAATAATCTTATGTAGGATTAATTTTCATGTCATCCATGTGGATGTATTGGACATTCCTTGTCCATCTATTATGGATATATAACTCAAGGAAGCATTGTAAAACTAAACTCTCTAATATTTTGGATGAATGACAACACAAATAATCATAAATCTCAACTTTTATACAAGTAAAACCAATTATCACAGGTGATTCTGGGTGTACTGCAACAAAAAAACATTTAAGGAAAATATCATTCTGAAAAAACACCTTTTTTGGGGAAAATGTTTCATTAGAACACTTAAGGAAACAAGCCCCACATAGTCAGTTTTCATGCTGAAAAAGATCAGAAAATTTCTTTGTGTACAAATGACTGGCTTGATCCATGATCAGGTGATATAGAAAATGATTATGTTATAGTTTTTTCCTTCTATCAAAATCATCATTTATTTCTCAAGATCAGTTCTTCTCCAACACAGGGGAAGATGATGGAATAATTACAATACACCAAACTTATTATTCATGTAATCCTTAAATACTCCATTTAAATTCTCACTCAATAGGGTTCTCTAAATCCATAATGTCAGCACAGTCCTCATGAACCAATGATACCATTTTCCTCTTACTTTGTACATATCTTTTAACAATGTGGAATGTGTATCACCACGTTCTATAATAATTTCATTCCATAAATCCTAAAATGTTGATGTGTCATCAACCCTACATATACATTTTTTTTATTTCTCTAAAAAATTCATCTCAGATTTCATTATAGGCCCTAATTGTTTAATGTAATTTTTCATTAAGTTCCAAATGAATGAGGTGTGTCTTGTTTTAGGTAGGGATAAGGAAATGAATTTTGACATAGCTGTATATTGATATTTGAAAATTGTCTCAGGATTATATGACCATGAAGATACACAAATATACTAAAAAAACAACTAAATGAGGCTATTTTCTCAATCGTTTAACAATGTTTCAAATAAAAATACAATCTTTGTTATGTCAATTTATGCCTAAAAACACTCCCAAAGGACTATAATCATAGTTTTTGTTGAAGGTAGTGTCAAACATGAAAATTTCTCCAAAATGATCATAATCCACCTTCATTTTTATATCAATACAAAATACATTGTTAATTTGACCAAACATTTCATGTTGTATTGAGTACAAGAATGATGTGTTATCTCTTTATTGGTTCTCTAGGTGATCTAATGTACCATCAGAATCACCTAGATTCAACTACCACTGTCTTTTAAACCAATTTTTTAGTCTAATCATGTATATCTAAGACTCTCGGCCCCCCATAAATGGATGTTCCCAAGCATAAGACCAACTTTATCTTTTACATTCATCTCTTCACTTTGTGCAGCACTAATGCATCATTTTAACCTCATGAAATTCATTGTCTCTGGGGAATGTAAAGAGAAGTCATGATACTCAACTAGCTTTCATCACCCATATTTCTTATTAGACATATAGACAACTCCCATTCATGTTGGACAATTTGTCCTTGTTTTGTCACTTGGAAATTTGACATTAACATCAAGTTTGTCTGATCTCCTTCATACTTCTTTACTACATGTATAAAATGTTGATATTACTAATATTTTTTCAATTTTATGTATGTTAACATACTTCATCCAAACATATAAATCAATAATTCCCCTATAAGCACCATAAAATGAACAAGCTTCAGACTCTGATTGAAAAACCATCTCAATTCACAATATCCATGTAGTTCTTTATCCATAAATTTTATTGGATGTGGTGTTTTCTTCTGAATATGGATAATCATCTCTATTGATTAAAATTTAAGCATTGCATTTTTTTAAAATTTCAGCACTATTATGCTCCCTCATGTAAGTGTTAGACGAATAATTCACAGTATTCAAATCTATTGAATGATTGTGTTCTGAACTGTTTAAACCATCCAAACTTAGCTTGATCCTATTCATTATAACCTATTCAACGTATGAGCACAAATTTTCAGATCAACATTTTTTATTAATGATATTGGATGTGGTAATTTATTTTGAATCATTTAAAATTTTCTATTGGAAATTGCAACTCGAAAGTCCCAATGGAACCTATTAGTGGAAATTTCCAATTTGAATCATTCTTAAATCGTAACATCAAAATACAAGATGACATTTCTTATTTAAATCAATTAGACATCACAAATTAATTCTTCTGTATATTTTCAAAATATCAAGTTGGAATCCCAACTGCGAATTCATAGTGTGAATATCCAATAGAGATGTCATATGGGAATCACTAATGTAAATTTGGAGTTAAAAGAGCATATGACATTTCTATATTAAATAAATTTTAAATCAAAACCCACTTCTTCTAAAACCGTTAAAAATTTCAAAAATGAAATCCAAATATGAATTTACAGTGGAAATTTCTAGTAGACTTGTCATCTTGGAATTCTTTTTGGAAATTTTCATTAGAAATTAGAAGTGGATATTACAAGATGAAATTACTAATGAGAAATCATAGTGAAAATTAATAGTATAATTTCAAATAGAATGGACTTTAGTTTAAGATTATAATCGTAGTAATAAATGATTTACTTTTCAAAAACATTCCCTGAAAATTCCCACTGTAAATATTGCACGACATTTCATTTTTCAATGAATTGTATTAGCATCATCTTACAAGAATTCATAAATAAACACTAATAAAAGAATCCATGCTCATCTTACCCATACATTTATTTCCTGTACTGGGAAAGATTATATATTGAACAGTAAGGCCGATACCTATTTGGATTTATTGAAAAATCATGAAGGTATTAGCCCTGGTATCACCACCCTCCTCCCTTATGGAAAAAAATTTCATCATTTTTTTGTAGGATCCATATTTTTCCACCATTTTTTATTTTTTATGGAGATATAAATTTTTATTCCTCTATGTTTCAACGATCAGGATATGATGGATTGATGTGGCAGTCATCCAACAGCCAACATGATGGCCAAATTCAGAATCAAAACCTGTGATGATATTAATCCATGGGAATAGACCATTAAAATCCCAAAATAAGTATGTTTACAGGCTTCAAAATAATCAACGAAAATGTTTAGGGACACAACATGAACCATTTTTGGGAAAAGAAAGAATGTTTTTTTGTTTTTAGTAAAAATTTTATCTTTATTTCATTTTTAAAAAAGTTTTTATTGATGTTATTCAACAATATTTTTAATATTTAGAAGATATAGATAAAAATATCTTAATTAATAAATGCAAATAAAATCCGCACTATTAATAAAGTAAAGATAATTTATGGTTTGGAAGACTAGATACTAATTCTAAGCATTAATATTGTCATAATGTTTGGTTGATTTACGATAAATCCATCCCAGAACAATAAATGAGTGAAATTGATTAATTAACCCAGCCTCCCCAGTCGCGGGTTGAAGTAATTTCCATTATGTGCTTATCGAGAGTGTTTTTCACACATTTATAATTAATCAATATATTGTGTTTTTTAATATAACATTTAATGGGTACAATACATTACCGAATTTTATTAAGTTAATGAATAATCAAATTGTAAAAAAATTATAATTGGAAACGAACAAAATTTTGATCTAGTTAGGATAATGCTATTAATTTATCCAAAACTAGAACATCATTAAATTTATTATTATTAATTATTAAATTTTATATTTTTAAATAATATTTATATTATAAGATATATGTATTTAATTTTTAATTAAAAATTTATAATTTATAATTGAATATTTATTTAAGTTGGAATTATAAATTGATATTTATAAATATAATATTATAGCCTTACCTTAATATGTAATATATATATATATATATATATATATAATAACTAATATACCATCACCTAAGGATCAACTCCGTTTCACATCATATGAAGAGTAGATTTATCTCCTCCAATTTCCTGAAATAATGGATCATCCTGTCACATTCAAAGATGTTGACACCTAGTTTTTTCTCCTATTTCAATCAGATAACAAATGAAGTGAGGGTTATATTAGTCTTTCAAAAAATATAGTTAGGAAAGTTATCCCCCTCTTCAATTAATGATATCATCTCACTTCAATTTGTCACATTATGTTATATATTAAACAAATAATAAAAATTGTGATATGTTTTAAAACCAAATATATTTTTAAATGAAAATATATTTTTCTTATATAAAAAAAATTATTATGATTATCTAAAAAATGACCAAATATTATGTGTTTGAAATTTTTTGATTACTTGAGTTAAATGAATATGGTATTGTTAAAACTATTATGTGTATAATTTTTCTTTAAACATGTTAAATATTTATGAGTTAATTATATTTTAAAACTAATTATATTTGTAATTGAATGATATTTTATTTTATTTTAAAAAAATTGTTACATCTTTTAAATAGAATTAAAAATAAATATGTGATAAAAATATAATTTTTAATCATTCAGGGGAAAATTAACATATTTTATTTGATATATTTAATGTCCTAAAATTTTTCAACAAATAAAACAATATTGAGTTTATGGTATTCTAAATAATAATATTCTTTTAAATGAAATTAAATCTATGTGTAAAAAAGGTTTAATTCCATTTAAAAAACAATAAATAAATTATCTCTAAAAAATAGTTTTTATTATATTACTAAATATAATAATTTTTCATTAATATTTTTAAATAAATGCAGTTTTTTTAAACATATAGTTAAAAATTTATTAGACTTATTAAATTATTAAAATTTAACTAATCATCTAAAAAAATATTATTTATTCACAAGTATAAAATGTAATGTTTTTTGAATAGATATTGTATATATATTTTGTAAGCATAAACTACTTTTTTATTTATATTTTTTAAAATTTTGAGTTAAAATTTATAATTTTATTATTCTTCATAACAAATACAATTAGTATAAAATTATTAAAAGAATCATGTTTCTTTGAAATCCTAAAAACTGAAATTTATGTAATAAAAATACATATAAAATATTAACTAAAAATTTTTACGATGAAATTCTTGCAGGCTTATGCAAAATTACTCTGGAAATTTTTAGTGAATAACTTCAATGAAAATTACATTAAAAATATTCATTGATAAAATCTATTACAAAACATCACTAGAGAGTTTCTAATTGAATTATTAAAATTTTTGTGAAGACGTTTTCTTTGAGTTATATACAAGATTCTATTATTGAAAAGTTTCATTGATGATCAATGTATGTTTATAATTAAAACTAGAATGTTTCAGAGGAAATTTCATTGGAATTTCTTGTTTGAGTTTCAATATAATTTCTAATGGTAGCTATATTGAAATTTACCGTGGAAGATCCGTTAGAACTTCCAGTCGAACTCTTAAAAGATTTATAATTGTTATTTATACATATTTTGGAAAAATAAATAAATTTAATATACCTTCTAAGTTCATTTATTATAATTTTTTCGGAATATATAAATTTTAATTAAATTGTTATTCATGTATTATATACATTTTAAAAATTATATTATATTTTAGAAAAATAATTTTGTAAAAAATGTATTTCATATTTTATATAATTGAATTTAATATAGATGTATTTATTAAAATTAAATTATTATTAATATATTGTATAGTTTTATAAATATATAGTTTTATTGTACTAGAGAACATCTATTGGAACTTTAATTGGAAATTCCACTAGAACTTCCACTCGTACATTCACTATAACTTCCTCTAGAAAAAAAATTGAACTATTAATTGGTTTATAATTATAATTTATACATATTTTGAAAAAACTAAATCATTGATATATACTATAAATTCATTTATTATAAATTTTCCTAAAAATTTACATTTTTTTACATTTTTATTCATATATTGTATACATTTTTAAATGGTAAGTTATATTATTTTTATAAGAATTATTTTAAAAAATAAAAGACATATTTAATTTAATGTAATTTTAAGACATAATTATTAGTTTTGAATTTTTATTAATATATTCTATAGTTTTATAAATATATACTTTTGTTATACTGTGTAATATCCATTGAAACATTAATTGTAACTTCCATTGAAACTTATATTTGAAATATTAATGGATTTATAATTTTTATTTACACACATTTTTGTAAAAATATATTTGTTATATCTTATATGTGTATTTATTATAAATTTTCAAAAATTTATACATTTTAATTACATTTTTATTTATGAATTATATACATTTTTTAAATGGTAAATTATATTGTTTTTATAAAATTAATTTAAAAATGTAATACATATTTAATATAATTACAATTATTGTAAAAATATTTATTAAAATATTATTTTTATGAATATATTATATAGTTTTATAAATATATACTTTTTGTTGTTGTGTAACATCCATTGGAACCTCAGTTGGAAATTCCACTCAAACATCCAATGGAACATTCACTGGAATGTTCACTGGAACTTCCCCTATAAGTTCCACTAAAACTTCCACTAGAAATTATATTGAAACTATTAATGGATTTATAATTGTTATTTATATAATTTTTTTAAAAATATATCATTATTATATCTTATAAAAACATTTATTATATATTTTCTGAAAAATATACATTTTTTACATTTTTATTCCGGAATTATATACATTTTTAAATTTGATATTCTTTTATTTTTATAAAACATTTTTAAAAAATGAAATACATATTTTTTATAATTGAAATATATATAAATATATATATATTTAATTAATTTTGATTAATATATTCTATAGTTTTCTAACAATATAATTTTCTTGTATTGTGGAACATCTATTGGAAATTCAATTATAAATTCCACTCGATCTTCCGCTCGAACTTCCACAGGAACTTCCAGTGGAACATCAAGTAGGAAATCCACTATAACTTCTACTTAAAAAATTTATATATTTATAATTTCTATTTGAAGAATTTTGTTAGATAATAGTATTAATATATCTTCTAAGTGCATTTATTATTAATTTTCCTAAATATATACATTTTTTTACATTTTTATTCATGTATTTTATACATTTTAAAATTGTAAATAATATTTTTTTTAATAAAATTTATGTAAAAAATTCAATAAATATTTTATATAATTGAATTAAATATAAATATATTTATTAAAATTTAATTTTTATTAACATATTATTTAGTTTAAAAATATATAAATTTGTTGTATTTTGGAATATCCATTAGAACATTAATTAGAAATTCCACTAGAACTACCAATTTAAATATAAATAGATTTATAAATTTTATTTAAACAAATTTTGTAAATAATATATTTAATATATCTTTTTTATACATTTATAATGAATTTTACTAAATATATACAATTTTTTAAATTTTATTCAAGTATTTTATACATTTTTAAATGTTGAATTATATTGTTTTTATAAAATTTATACAAAAAATGTAATACATATTTTATATAATTTTATTTAATATAAATATATTTATTAGAATTTAATTTTATCAATATATTCTATAGTTTAATAAATATATATATTTTTTTAATTGTGGAACATCCATTAGAACATTAATTTGAAGTTCCACTAGAAATTCCAGTCATGCATTTAACAAGTTTATAAATTTTATTTATATAGATTTTGTAAAAATATATTTAATATATCTTTTATGATCATTTATTATAATTTTTCCTAAATATATAGATTTTTTAAAATTTTAATTAATGTATTATATACATTTTTAAATGGAAAATTATATTATTTTTATAAAACTTAGTTAAAAAAGGTTATACATATTTTATATAATTGAATTTAATATAAATATATTTTAATTATTTTATTTTAAATTTTTACAAATATATATGTTTGTTTTATTGTGGAACATCCATTGGAACATTAATGTGAAATTCCACTAGAACGTCCACGATAACTTCCATTCAAAATATTAATTGATTTATAATTTTTATTTACACTGATTTTGTAAAAAAAACATCTTCAATATATCTTATAAGAGAATTTATTATAAATTTTCATAAATATATACATTTTATTTACATTTTTATTTGTGTATTATATAAATTATTATATTGTAAATTTTATTTTATAAAAAAATTTATTTTAAAAATGAAATTCATATTTTATATAATTTCATTTAATATAAATATATTTATTAAAATTTAATTTTTAATTATATATTCTATGGTTATATAAATATATACTTTTCTTGTCTTGTGAAACTTCTATTAGAACTTCCACTCGATCTTCTAGTAGAACTCTTAGGGGATTTCTAATTATTATTTACAAACATGTGTAAAAAATATATTGGATATAACATATAACTGTATATATTCTGAATTTTTCTAAATACAAACTATTTTGTATAATTTTATTTATTTATTATATATATTTCTAAATTTTAAATTATATTATTTTTATAAAATACATTTAGAAATGTAATATATATTTTAATAAAATTATATTTAATAAAAATATATTTATTAAAAATTAATTTTTTATTAATATATTTTTCATTTTTATAAATATATAATTTGTTTCTATTATAAAAATTCCATTGGGTCATCCATTAGAACATCCACCAGAACATCTATTATAACTCTTAATAGATTTATAATTGTTATTTATATAGATTTTGTTAAAAAATATACATGTAGTATAACTTATAAGTACATTTATTATGAATTTTCCAAAATATATACATTTTATTTACATTTTTATTCATGTAATATAATTATTTAAACTATAAATTTTATTATTATTATAAAATCTATGTTAAAAAATATAATAGATATTATATATAATTTCATTTAATAAAAATAATTTTACAAAAATTTAACTTACATTTTCTCCTTTTATTTTTTATTTGTTTTATTTTTCTAGTGGGAATTCATCATCGAAATTTTCCTATTTAAAAAAAATGTGATTTCTTTCAAATTGGAATTTTTAATTTTGAGTTCCATTATAAAATATAATATTTTTATTCTATTAAAATATTACAGCATAAAAATGATTTTAAATTTATAAAATAATTAGTTTCTCTATATTTGAGAAAACTTTATTTTTTCAAACAAAAATTATTATTAAACCTTTTAATGTAATAATGTTTTTTATAGTTTTATGAGTACATATTATTAATTTCTTTCATAAAATATACATTTTAAACATTCTACGATTAATAGTTGTTTAAAACATTATTTAAGAAAAAAATGATATCTTTTGGAGAAAAGTAATTTATTGGAAATTTATATTTTTAGTGTTATATTTTATTTTGTAAACTTTTATGTTTTAATTCATAATTTATATCGACATTTTATAATAACTAATTTTTATTTTTGAAATTTCTCTATTTTTCATAATTGTTTTTATTTTTTATAAAAATGTTTCATATATGTTTTTATATATGTTATTATTTTTTTATAATTTATAGAATTTTTTATTGAATTTTAAATAACACTTTATTATTTTGAATTTTTTTGATATGTTTTATGATATATTTTTTATAAGTTTTATAATGGTTTAATTTTCTTATGATTTATTATATCTATATGGAATTAATAAAAGAAGTAGCTAAAAATGAGTTTTTGTAACAATTCTAACAACCCTTTTTTTAAATTACAATATCACAATATTCCTTTTTTAACACGCATCCCCATATCTAGTGTACTATATTTTCCTCTAAACCTCAGTAATTGGAAATGATGTTAGTCATATGAGTAGTTCGACGCAAATTAATGATGGTGAATTTTTAATTAACTTTCTGTCTATTCCCCGTAAAAAATCATTGGAAGGTAAAATGATATTAAATGATATATTTAATCAGATTTACCCTTCACTATAATTATTCAAAAAATTTTATTTTTTTATTATTTATGAAAACTATTTTAAAAACAACGTTCTTATTAAAAACCCATATTGTATTGATAATGATGCAATATAATGATGATTTTCAATGAAATTAATATTTTTTGTATCAACCAATTTAAAAACATGATTATAATATTATGTTTTTAGTTAAAATGATTTAATTTAAAAATATATTAATAATTAAATGTAGGTTAGTGTTGATCAATTTTATAGAAATTAAACATCATATTTTTTATAGCATGTCATGTTCAATCGCATGCCATGTGATAATTTAGAGGCAATCTATGCCGTTTAGTAAAGGAAATTGTGAAAACTAAAAAATCGAATGATATTTTGGTATGAGTGTAACGACCTAAAATTTACTTCTATTGTTAATAAAAGAATTGAGGTTTCACAATTAATGTTTTATTATATCCTATAATAGAATCATATGTAAATTATATTACATTTTATTACAACTCATGAAATCATATAGACTGGAGATATGAATAGTATATAAAAATATACACCAAAGAATGTTATATATATTATATCACCCACACATAGTTTTCCTAAATTAATGAAATTAGTCATGAAAGAGAACTCCAATGGTAAATCCAATACTGTTGTTATGTCCAGAATTCGGGTTCTATTGTAGGCACAACACAACCTCTGTTAGCATTGGATGGTTGGTTTATGTTTAGTCATGGGTGTAATATTAAATGACAAATTTATTTATTAATTAACTAATTTTTTATTGGACAAGGACTAGCTTCTCTCTATATAAACACACTTATGAAAAAACACTAGGGTTAAACACATGAGACATGAGATTTGGATAGGGTGAAAGAGAGATTTGTGGAATTGAACAATATTTGTTCAACGGATCTGTACCGCTAGGATCTTCTACAACAAAAAAGATTATAGATCTCCCCAACGAAAACAACATGGAACCATTCTTCAACAAAGATCTATTAAAACTTATGGTAGGATATTACATTGTGTATTTTATCCCCATTTATTTATCCCACGTCGAACGTGGGTGAATTCTTTAACAAAATCAATTTATGGATAGATAGTGGAATTGCAGGTATTACTTTATCATCATAGAAATGGCAAATTTGATATTTTTTTGTTTATTCATCTTAATTCATTGCTCTATGAAAAAAATAGGGACAACACAAACATTATATGAGTCAATTCATGATCCAATATCTATAGTGTGATTTGTTGCGAAATTGGAGGCAGTGTAGTTGATGAAAAAATATGGATGAAGGAATTTCAATTTCTAAAGTGTGTACTCTAGAAGAACATACTCTGCGGGGTCTCACTTATGCATCACTACAGTTTACATGTGGAGTAATGTATCACACATTGTGTGGCCCATGACCAGTGGCTCGATGTGTACCCAAGAAGTACATGTGAACAAACATGACGACATACATAGGCACAAACATGGTACACAAGTAGAGCTGGGTACCCGAGCAAGACCAGTTGTATGCGATATGTGGTGAGAGAATCATGGTCAGGATGAGAGATTAATATACCTAATTAACCGATGAGTTATTTTCATTGTTTATTTTTTAGTATTTAGTATGATTTCTTCACATTTGCGTGAGAGGCTTCAGTGATGATCCTACATAGAATACTTATTATGTTTATTGTGATATATATGAAACATTTTTTAGGTTTGTAGGTGCCTGTAGAAGAATGGGAAGAACATTAATAGCTCACAGAGTTATTCAGAAGCTATTTTGGTTTTGAGGTGGTATTCAAGTGTTTTTTTGATGTGCCTATAGTTTCTTTTTCCAGTTTTCTAGTTTGTATGAAATTAAATACATATATTGAGATCCTTTAGTTATTTCATGTCCTTCAGTTACGTAATGTCTCAAATTTGTGTGTATGATATTCCATTAATGCTAGTCATGAACTCATGTCTTATTGGAGGCAGATATATGAATCATTATCCTTATTCAATTATTTTCATCCCATGAGTCCCTTTGTGGGAGTAGGTCTTGACGCGTATACATAAAACAAGTAGAGAAATGACCTTCCTTGAAGGTTGGATTTGGGATTCCACCATTTGGAGGTCGCTATCAACCCTATTAATGACCTATAAATGGTTGTAACTAGGATTTTCTCATGGAAACCATTTTCATAATTACATACTAATTCACAATTTATAACATAAGATAACACATAATTCAACCCAAAATATCAATAAGTATAGTGTCTTTGGAAATTAGATACATTATATAATAACGTGAAAAGGAAAATAAATCATCTTTATTGAAATCCTCCATAACATGCTCATACTTAAGATGTCATGGGAGAATCATAAAAGGAGTTTGAATCATAAACATTAATAATGTGGAATGATATAGAATGATAATCATAAAGTCAACATGGTAAATGTGGAGTGAACTTAAGACACATCATCATATATATAGGTCAAGGATAACAGCCAAGACATCATGATGGAAAAGGTACCATAAAGATGTAAAGTTTAATTCCTATCCCAAAATGACGTCTCATGAGACTAAACGTTACCCATTGCATTGGAGTTTTATATAATTTCGGGCCCCTCCATCACTTTCATTTCTTTCACATGCCTAAGTGCGTGAGATAGATTGTATAACATTGATTCATTAATCATCACATGTTTTTCCCTGGTTAAGGAATGTGGAATTAAAACATGTAAGTCCCATGTAAAAGAAGTATACATGTATAAACGTGAACACCATTGATAGGAAATTAGTATGGTATTCACTAGACAATTTTTTTGGTGTGGAAAATCGCAGTGAATGTTCTGTAACAATAACAACGTCACATAAAAATTAAAAAAATGAGTTGATGAGAGAGAATGAGGTGTCTTGTAATTTGGAAATAAAATGGGTAGTAATATGGAAATGAGAATACATTTCCCAACATTGGGGATTGGAAATATATAGTATGAGATAATAAAGAAACTATAATAAATAGGAGAATCATAGAATCCATTACCTTGAGAGTGTGACATCAAATGCTTGGGAGGAGTTTCTTGAGAGTTTGGAGGAACCTTGCGAGAATTATATAGAGGGGAAGGAATACTAGGGAATTGATACAAGTATGTTGATTAATGAAAAATGTGATCATGGGTGGATTTATATAGGAAATTAATGTATATTTATTTATTAATTCTCAAACATAGGTTTTGGATACTATATAAGAAAATAACCAAAACTACAAACCTCCTCGTGGTTTTTTACCATAGTTTCTGAAAAGGGTAGTTTTTTTCATTATTTTATAATAAAAAGGTCCAAAAATAATAAAATAATACCCTTGATGATGTGGAAGTGAGTCATAATCTTAAAAAATTGATTTTAAAACTTCAAAATATATTATAGGTTTTAGAGGAATCATGTAGGCTTTATAAAATTAATCAAATAAAAATAAAATATAAAATATATTAAAGGAGACACATTTACTTGGACTAAGAGACCATTTATAGAATTTATGACATATGTTTTGGGTCATTTTAATATAATAATACATACTTTATATTTATACCATCATTAATTTTTATTTAGAAATTTGACTGTCTTAGAAAATGATGAAAAAATCACTTTTGGATAAATTTATACACTATGATTACAAATATAATATTAAATTTATATAAATTATTTTTTTAATACTTTAATTTTTTACATTTAAAATAATAATCTACATTTATTAAGAAATACTGGTATTTTTAAAATAACATTTTTCGAACACTAATAAAATTCACTTTTACTTCATAAAAATTATATGATCATTTATATATAATATAAAATATTTAATAACAATATTTAATTAAATTTTATTTATTTATAAAATCCATTAATTTATGAAAATAAATGTATTAATTGAATTTTAATATTACCCAAAAATATTTTAATTTTTGTATACAAATATATTTTTTATCAAACTAATTACTTAATCATTTATAAATTTAAAATAATATTGAATAAATATAATACTAATTTTAAGGAAATTTAAATATTAATATTTGGTTTACATTGTTTTTATTCTTTTTTAAATTATTTTTACCCTAAATTATCTTATTTTACTTTTAGCTTGGTAATTAATATTTACTACATTTAATATTAATATTTTACAAAAATTAATTTGAGAATATTAATTAATATTAATTATGATGATTCATGATATCTAATATATTTTATAAAAAATAATTCACATATTCTGAAGAATTCAATTTAATATAAAACACGAAAACACAATAGAAAGTGTTTTTCTAGAAAATGCATTTTTGAAAGAAAAAAGATTTTACATTAACACTATAACCATTAATCTTCAATATATTAATTTAGATAAATAAATATAGATATATATTTGAAATATTTTACTTAAATCATTTATCATTAGGGGTTCTTATCATTAATTATAATGATGAAACATTATACATTTTAAAAAAGTGTTAAGAAAAATGAATTATTAATCCTAAAAAACAACTTATATTAAAGTTCAATATAAAGATGATTTAAATGTAATTAATTGAATTAAATATAACCAAATAAATATATTTTTCCCGAATTCAATTTAATATAATAATTTTACTTTAAATCATTTAATTTATCAAAACAAAATAGAATTTTACATAAAAAATAAATTTTTCATTTTTCATTGAAAAATTTACGTTATATAAAAATTCCCAAATTTTCATCATAATTTAATATTGGTATTATGATTAAAAAATTTGAATCAATTTTATCAAATTCATTTTATAAATTTTCTATAAAATAATTTAATATATATTTTATCCAAAAAAGGGAATAAAATCATTATTGATGACAACTTATTTTGAAGAACAAAATGACATTAGAAAAATATGCTTGATTATTTAATAAGAATTTATCAATATATATATATATATAATAAATTATTTAATCATACTCATATATGAAAATTTTATGGATTGGTTAAAATAGTCATATTTGAATAATCATTGTCTGTTTGGGTTTGTTGTTGTATATCACATACACTATCAAACATAGTTTTCTCTTTTAAAAACTCAGGGCATTAAACTCTTCCCCCTTTAATAAATTGCATCCTCTCAATTTAAACCTGATCTCAGAAAGAAATGTTTAGACACTTGAAAATATCTTTATTGAAAACCCACATCATAAAAAGGGTTCATGATGAATCTTCTTGATAGTAGAGAGTGGAAGGTATACAGGTTATCACATAACTAGGTTTCCCAGCATGAGAACATTACTTGGATGTGAAAACATAGACATTGAAGAAAAAACTAACACCAAATAACTAACAGATTGTGATATAGAACATGTTCAGGGTAAATTCAATGACTACAAAACGATAAATCTATGATGGGTGACAATACCATCAATTCATCCAAAATGATCATAATATGTCAAAATTTTGGTTTTAATGTTATTTTCCTAGAGTTTAGGAATTTATTTTACATCTAGACTAGGTTCATGAAGAAATATACATTCTGCTCAAGTATAATTTCATCGATTAATCAATTTATACTACAATTTCATCTATCCTCTAAGCAATGAGTAATTTTAAATTATTAAACACATGAATGAGAAGCCAAATAACATTAATGGGATAACTTATCAATAACATTATTTCTTTAAATAAGGAATTTAATAGATTTAATATATGTAATCCACGATCTATTTTCTAACATAAACACTTATGGAATTTTTTTTATTTATAATTATTTTTAATGAGCTTGTGAATTTACCAATGCATATTGCCCAAGAGTGTTAAACTAGGCTTGCAAAAAAACCCATTTTCATGAACCAGTTCTTAATTGAGTCTAGATCAGTGTAGTATTTTTAAGGTTTTCCCCTATGTACATCTATGTCAGATTCATTTCCACTTATAGTATCCCAAGAGGGATGTATTTACTATATAAAACACTTACTCTATACTTACCAAAATTTAGGATGTTTCGTATAATTAATATTTTCCTAAATGCTTTCTTCAGAGTTTTCTTATCCTAATCCTAAAAATAACTAATCTTTTATTTTGATATCTACTATGACAACCTTTATCTTTAATACATATTAATTCATGATATATTACATAAGATTATACGTAATACTTCCTAGAAGATAGATAATTTTTTGGTTTTTTGGAATTAGGTACATTGCATAACAACTGAAAATATGAAATAAATATTCTTTATTGAAAACTTACGTAATGAAATCTCATGATTTTAAACATTATTCATTTCATATGGAGAAATATATAATTCTAGGCGCAACCGTCACTTTCATTTCACTCTCATCCTTAAGTGTTCCACATATATTATACGACATGGATTCATTCATCATCATATTTTATTAAATGATCAAAGAGTGTTGAATAAATACATGTAAGTACTGATTAAAATAAGTATAAGTGTATAAATATGCACATCCTTGATTGGAAATGAGTATGGTATTCACTACACAATTTCTTTGGAATGGAAATTTGTTGTGAAATTTCGACAACATAACAACATCACATAAAAATTCATATAATGGGTTGATGAGAGAGAAATGGGACTATAATCAATTTGATATTAAATTGGTAGTTATAGGGACATTTAAATTCATATCCAAACATTATTAATTGGAAATATAAGGCATAATTTAATAATGAAACATATTAAAGAGGAGAATGAGAGGATTCAATACCTTGAAAGTCTGACTTCAAATGCTTGGGAGGAGCACTTTATGAGTTTGGGGACACCTTTTTGAGGAATATATGGAGGACAGGGGGAGAGTATAGACATTATAAAGGTATTTTTAATTAATAAAAATTTGATCTTGGGTGGGTTTATATAAAAAATTAGTGGGGATTTCTTTATAATTTTTAAAACATAGGTTTCAGACTCTATAGAATAAAATAACTAAATCCACACCCATTACCATGGGTTTCAAATGTTTTTTTCAAAGGTGAGTAGTTTTAATTATTTTATAAGTCCAATATATGTATTTAATAAAATAATACCCCTGTTGATGTGGAAGTGAGTGTTACTCTTAAAGAAATGATTTTAAAACATTAAAATATATGATATGTTTTGGAGGACTCATAACGTCTTTATAAAATTAATAAAATATAAATAAAATAATAATAATTTAAATGAAAAATATTTATTTGGTCTAGGATACCATTTATAGTATTTATTACATCATTTTCGGGTCATTATGTTGTTCTAATACACATCGTATATTTGTATCGTATTTAATTTTTTTTCTTAAAAATTTGACTATGTTAGAAAATTTTAAAAAATACACCATTGGATAATTTATATGTTTTGATTAAAAAAGTAATATTCAATTTATTTAAATAATTCTATAAATATATTAATTCCAGCTTTTAAAATAATAATAGACATTTGTTAAGAAATGTTTGGTTTTTTTGCAGTAATAGTTTTCGAGAACTTACAAAATTACATTTAGCTTCATAAAATTTTTATGATCAATTATATTTGATAAAAACTATTTAATAATAAAATATTATTAATATTTTATTTTTTTTAAAAAAATCCATTAAATTTTCAGAATAAATTCTTTAATTGAATTTGAATATTACCCAAAACAATTTGTGTTTTATAGTATAAAAATAAAAAATTTATTAGACTAATTAATTTATCATTTATAACGTAAAATAAAAAAGGAATAAATATAATCATCATTTAAATAAATGGAAGTATAAATATTATGGTTATAGTGTTTCTATCCTTTGTTAAAAAAGTTTTACCCTCAATTAACCTATTATCCTTTAGCCGTGGTAATTAATATTTACCACATTTAATATTAATATTGTAAATAAATTAAATGGAACATATTAGTTAATATTAATTATGATTATTCCAAATAGTGAATAAATTTTATCAAAATAAATTATCATTGGTTTAATAATTTAATTTAATATAAATCCCGCAAATAGGATAGAAAGTCGTTTTCTAAAAAACACATTTTTCAAAAAAAATATGATTTTACATTAACTCTATAACTTGTAATCATCATTATATTAATTTCAATACATAATGGTATATATATAACATAATAATTTCATTTATAAAATATCTCATTATGGGTTATTTTAATTAATTATAAAGGAGAGACATTATGCAATTTAAAACAATTTTCAAAAAAAATATTTTTTATCCTAAAAATAAATAAATACAAAAATTTGTATAAATTTGATTTAAATGTATTAAATTTAATTAAATATAAATAAAAAATACGTATATTACTTTTAAATAATCTAAATATAATAATTATAATTTAAATGAATTAATTTATCTAATGAAAAAAATTAAATAAAAATTGCATTTTTGATTATTCACTGAAAATAAAATATTTTTTGAAAAATATAAAAATTTCCCCATTATTTAGTATTGATATAATTATACCAAAAATAGAGTATTCATACAAAATTTTAACACCCCATGCTTTCAAGGTATGCTTCTCTTGGAATAATACAATAGCGTGTGTTATACACAACTTCCAGTTCTAACACACCAAAATCAATCAAACTAGCAGTTAAGAATAATAATACCCACTTTTTAAAATTTTATAAATTTTACCTTTCAAAATGAACTTAATTTTTGGATTTTGAATATTGAAATTAGCTTAGGGTGATTTTTTTGTACTTTTTGGATAACTTTCTTATTTTGATAAATAGTGAAAATTACTAAATTTTAATTAAAATTAACTTTTTTAATCGAAATAATTAATAGTGATAAATTATGTATTTGAGTGATTTTAAAGTATAATTTTATTATATTTTTAGCATTTAATCCAATGTTGTTCATTGTACATAATTTCACATTTAAACTGGACATAAGCAAGTGTCAATCTTTTGATAGTTATTATTTCTTAAAAACACGCTATTTGTTTTGACAACAGGAATTAACTTTTAAATTAATTAATGCAACTTGTATGGTTTGAATTTGGTAAAATACAAATCATTTTTTAATTCATAATATCAAATATAGCTTAGGCCTAATTTTTGGTATTTTTCTAAGAAACATCAATTTGTGAAGAATAGTGAAAAACACTCTCTTATTGGTTAAAACCGATTTTTTATTTAAATAATTTTTTAATTTATTTAAATTAATTTATGTAAAAAATGATATTTAATACTTATATAAGTTCATTTCAATTCATTGTAGTTAGTTTATAATAATTTTACATATATAAAAATTTTATTGAACTTTTCACCGTCTTTTACCCACCTCCTAGGATAATTTGAAAATTCACATAAAACATAATTTTACCTCTTCTATGAGATGAATTTCGAAAATCTGAGAGACACAGTTAATATCAAGTATTAAAATGTTGTTCAATAACATAAAAATATTTTTTGGTGAATTGTAACTTTTTTCTTTTATTTACCGCGGTTAAAGGTAAATAGGGTAATTCAAGGTAAAAAGAATATTGTAATAATTCAAAATAGTCTTAACACATGAACTAACCTTTTTTATGAGTAATGGCCGACTATGGACATCTTGGGGTCAATTTTGGGACCCCATGGAGCCACTTATGAAAGGTAATGACATTTTAGATTAATTAATTTAATGTAAAGGCAAAATTGACAAAAACAAAAATATTTTAGTAATTCATTTTTATATGGTGTTATATAAGTAATTATTTTGACTATATATATTAATTAGAAATGGAAAAATATTTTATACATAATGATATTTTATTTATAATTTTTAGACAATAAATAATTTAATTTATTTATGACACAATGATGATGCAGTAATTACCATATTAATGAAATATTAAGATAATTGATATTATAAATACCCAAATAAATGTAATTTGAGACTTTTTATGAATTCCAATAATTTTATTGGTTAATATGACATATTAGGATTGGTTATATGAATTATTTTAGAAGTAATAATTCTGTTATGAATTTATAAAAAACAAAATACCCAATAGTAACAAAATTGACATAAAAGAGTTTTTAAAAAAAATATTATATTATTAAATGATATGATATTCCTAAGAATCTAAGGTTCAGACAGAGGACTTATATCATGATAGGTGTATCATTAATGGACCACATGTGGGTCTATTGAAAGTTTATAGTATGTTTATTAACCATATAATATAAAAATACAAAGGGACATGGTAAATGTTAAACTAATTAACTAAGAGTTAAAACTAAAAGATAAGGTTAATAAAATGACCCAAACCTATATAAAACCTATTGGTTGAGTGGATTTCGACCCATACCTACCCTATCCTCTAAATAAATCAATTTGGAGCCATTATAAATCGAATATTAATTTATTATAAAATAATATTTTTTAAGTGTTTCCTAAGGTGCCCCTCACCCCTCTTATAAAAGGGCACTCACCCTTCCCTCTACTTCACACCTTTTAAGCAATTTTGATTGGCCAAAACCTACCCAAATACCCTCTCAACTATCCTCTCTTCAACCTATAGGCCTTATTTTGATCACAAAGACATCCTAAGGATCCCTTTTAATCAAATCAAAAGGAAGAACCTGAAGAAGATGTAATGATTTCACCACCCTCCTTCAAGTTCCTTTATTCTTCCACTTCCTTTGTCTTTGTTGTTTCCACTAAAAAATAATAACTCCATTACTTCTATATGCTATGATGTTATTATAATTATGGTAAAAACAAATTCACTATTCTATCCACCCTTTTAATGACATGTCACTATACGTGCGTACGTACGGCGTACCATCTCCACGTCATGGTGTAATTGTTATTCAATACATTATTATTCGGATTGGTATAATAATGATGTGTATTTGATGTAAATAATAAATATAAAAGGATAAGGATTATGTATATATGATAAAATATCCAATTATATATTATTTTAATATCAAAAGAATGATATTTTCCCTCGTGCATACGTACGGTTTACCGTCTCCACGACGCGATGTGGTTCATTTCCAAGTTCACTATGCATCGACAATTATAAAAGTATATATTACTAATAAGTATGTAATATATTACATAATAATGTTACTGGATATATATATATTTATATATATATAAGTATTTATTTACATATATATATATCTTATTCACTTACTTCCATTCAATACTATATGAAAATGGAAACAACATTTATGCATATGTATGGACTACCGTCTCTATAAACGGTGTTTTCCATTTCATATATATATCTATTATACATATTTATATTCTAAATATATATGATATATAAATCATTTTTTTATTCTGGAAGTATTTAAATCATGATCTAAGTGATACAATCAAGAGTAGCTAGTTAAAACACATACGATAAAGAAAGAGATTATTACCCGAAATATTAATATAACATGCACATTATTATTAAATGGGTAGTATAAAGTCAGAAATGAATAATGTATGATATCTTCAATATTAATATGGTTCTGGTATAATTTAATAACATACTATAGTCTTCATATAAGAGGTTAAATGTACCCTCGACTCAAGGAAAGTGTAATGTAAGGGGTTTTCATCTCACTCCTTATTCCCGTGAGATTCATACCATATTGCCACTATTACCTTTTGTGTGGTGTATGTACTGCCAATAATTTTATTCTTTGGGTAATACACTTTAATTTATGTGTATTTACATATTTATTGTATGATACCTCTTTCATGGGGTATATGTTTCATAAGTTACCAAATTGGTAAGGGTTTATTTCATAATCTTTTCATTATCCGAGGTTTTTTATATGTAATTATCTATTGGGACCTCTTTATCATCCACATCCATGTTTCTTAAAAATGTATTTCAAAAAATTCTTACTATTTTAGAGACTATGGGATAAAGTCATTTATACCCTTGTTCACTTTTTATTAGATGTTTATAAAGGAATCTTTTCGTCATTTTCCAAACAAGGTCTTTTTAACCTTTTTGACAAAATTAAGGTAAGAATGTATTTTTTTAACTTATACGGCGGGTGCGACTAATTTTTGCCTTTATAAACTCGTCGAAGCATCCCTTACAAGCTTATAAGAATATTTTCAATGTAAATGTTTTATTTTATAATTTTGTGACTCTTAAATTATTTCAAAATAGAACGAGATATTTCTCTAAAAAGGGTTTTGATTTCATCTATGTCAAAATCCTTTGATGGATTTTAAGTTTATTTGACGTTGATTTATTATGATACAAAACACCCATATTGTATTGAAGGTTTTGTGATATGTTTGACTGTGTATGTGCTATTTTTATACCATTCATGGTTTATGGTTAAAGTATTGACTTTTCGTATGCTAGTTTTAATACGAATGTTTATGATATGTTTAAACCTTTTCATATGAGGACTATATTGGACATACTAAGTGACAGGTGGAGCCTGCTATAGATCTTCGATGCAACGGTAGGTTTCATGAGACAACTAGATGTGGAATTGGCTGTGGCCCTTTCCCAATTTGATATATGTTTTTGGCCGAGGCCTTAATCATATTTAGATGTCTTGGCCGAGGCCTTGACAAAATGTTTCAGAATGTCCGGCATTATACATTCCCTCATTATGGAAATAATATTGATGGTTCATGTGCTCATTCGAGTAGTAGAATAAAAATTATTATGTTTTATTATGTAATTATTTACTCATCACATATTCTTTCCATAAAAGTATTCATTTTTATTATTGTTAAAGGCATGTGGTATCAATTATTCACCATGCTTAATATTTATGTCATTTTCCGCCATATTGCATACCCTTACTGAGCGTTTGAGCTCACCCCTTTCTATGTTTCTTCCCAGGATTCCAAGAAGTGTATTGTGATTGATATGAAGGGTTAATCCAAGGGAATAATGGCGTTCATATAGGATTATTTTTGTTGTTTTGTATGTTATAAAGTACAATGTAACATTCTTGTATGTAATCTATTTTCGAAGATTACTAAACTGATTGGTACTTCATGACTTGATTCATTGTAATCATGCCACTGTATTAGAATGATCCACCAACTTGGGGTAACTGGGTTTGGGGAATTACAGTTGGTATCAGAGTAATTTTAGCAGTAAACTTGGAAACTAGATTTAGATAAACTCTGATTGAAGCACATTACCCTATGATCGACTTTGAGGATTATTATAGAACATCCTAGAATTTTGGTAATGTAGAGATTTTGTGAGTTTACCAAGAAAATACATCCATATCCGGATATGAGAAGGTAGAAGTGGATCTAGCACAGATGCACCTAGGGGTAAAACCGGAAAACACCACTTTGAGCTAGACTCGAACGAGAATTGGTGCACGACAACGGGCCTTGCTGCACTCATGATTACGACACTCTCGAGGGATATGCTTAGGATAATTTTCATTTTCTTTACAAAGCAATATTAATGGTTTATGAGTATATATCTCCTAAAAGAATGCATTTTTGTGATTATGGATTATATCCATAAACTGTTCAATCTACGTTAGGTATTTTACATGTTTGGAATTATGAATTTCGATTCATAAACAGACCTAGTGTATTCCATTGTTTAGAAATGGGGACCAATAGAAGGAATGAGAACTCCAGCAATACGTATGATCCAAAGAGTAAGAAGGATCACATCTTTCATGGTATTAAGCTAACATTAAGAATGAAAATAGTCCCCCATGTATTCTCAACATTTGAAGAAATAGTATCATGTGTTAATAAGATAATTAAATATGTTTCTGAGTCCTATGGATTTGAAGGGAAGAAAGAGAAGAAAAGGATGGAAGAAAGAATGATGGATAAAGGGAAGAGGGAAAAGAAGAATTTTCCCATATGTGATAACTGTGGGAAGGAACACCCTAGAACTTTCCTGAAGGGAATGGGAGTTTCTTATAAGTATGGAGGAATAGGATACCAAGTACGGGTAGGGAAAATGTTTCAAATGTACAATGATTCATCTGTAAGAAGTTAAGACACTATGCGAACCAATGTCCAAATCATCTGAGTATGACCCAAATGATGCTATTGGATAATAATCAAGTTATGATACTTCCTCAGATGAAGAATAATGACTAGAGTTCTTATGTTGTTATTATAGGATTATTTCATTTGAGTGTTGTATCAACAATATACTGGTTATATGAATTAGGGAGATAAATAAGGATTGTAATGCATTACTATTTTATTGAGGATTTGAGATTATAAGGTTCTAAGAAAAGTGACATAATTGTAAGATACACATTTTGAAAAAATACATGGTTTAAGGAAAGGTAATCCTTAATATGGTCCCGATAATGAGGTAGTGATTTTGAAATAAGATATGGTTGATTTGAATAATTATATTGGATATTCATGACTACCTTGAAACTGATTAATGATTTGTCATCGTTGGATTTTACAACATTTTTGGATAGAAGGTGTATATCCAGTATTCAATAAAGGATAAGGGAGCATGAATATAATCAATAAGGTTTTATGGTACTTCAGGATGTTACCATGTTTTAAAATAATACATGATGAAGGTGTTCACATGTTATTACATGGAAAAAAGGATATTCATTGTGTTTAACTTCCTTATAAATTTTGGACTGTGAGTTTGGATAGTAGTATTTTGGATAAGTCTAAATGTTGGAATGGATTAAATTTTAAAGTTTATTTTTTGATTTTTATAAAATGACAATACGCAGACCGTGTGACAACCTGTCGCGTTGGACAAAGCTACGGGAATCGAACCCACAACCATAGTGCGATTGGGATTTATCACCTACCAATGGACTACATGAAGTCCCTGGATTGTATAATGTAGTTTAATTTTTAAAGGTTTTGATATGTGAATTATAAATTCATTATATTTGGACCCCTATATGATTAGGATAAATATAGTATTTTTGAGTTCTATTATGTTTTGAAGTGAAAGATGAGTTTGTGGAAGAAATTTATAAATGGATAAAACTCTAATTATAAAGTAATTATATCTCCTTATGATCTTATCCAATCTCATAAATAAATTTCTCAACATTAGGAAAAGGAACTTAGAACAAAAACATTGTCCTAGATGGTACCTTAGATCATCACAAATTTATGGCTTTATGATTGTGGGCCTTTTCATAGACAAGTTCTCTACCACTCTCCATGAGATACTAATGGTTAGATTTTTCTTCCATATCCATGTTTTCCTACATGGAACCCTAGTATGTGTTATTTTCGGTAACCTTCATACTTACCACTCTTTATTTTAAATAGAGGCCTCATTAATCCATTTTTCGATGTGGGATTTAAACTATTATATTTTGTAATGTCAACCCCAAGTTTACAATACTGAGCATAAATTGTGAGGACACAATTTTTTTAAGGAGGGGAGAATTTAACAGCCCAATCTTTCATGGTACGCTTCTCTTTGAATAATACAATAGCATGTGTTATACACAACTTCAAGTTCTAACACACCACAATCAATCAAACTAGCAGTTAAGAATAGTAATACCCAACTTATGAAATTTTATACATTTTAATATTCAAAATGAACTTCATTTTTGGATTTTGAATATCGAAATTATCTTAGGGTGATTTTTTGGAACTTTTTGGATAACTTTCATATTTTGATGAATTGTGAAAATTAATAAATTTTAATTAAAAACAACATTTTTATTCAAAATAATTAATCATGATAAATTATGAATGAGAGTGATTTTAAAGTATAATTAGTTTATATTTTTACCATTTAATCCAATTCTTTTCATTGGACATAATTTCACATTTAAACTGGACATAATCAAGTGTCAATCTTTTGATAGTTATTATTTCTTTAAAACACACTATTTGTTTTGACAATGGGAATTAATTTTTAAATTAATTAATTTAAATTATATTTT
The DNA here is from genome assembly GCA_963277665.1 of Viscum album. NCBI lineage: Eukaryota > Viridiplantae > Streptophyta > Magnoliopsida > Santalales > Viscaceae > Viscum > Viscum album. The sequence continues at coordinate 421,452,363 of OY728137.1, forward strand.
TTTAATTTGGTAAAATAGACATCATTTTTTAATTCATAATATCAAATATATCTTAGGCCGAATTTTTGGTATTTTTCTGAGAAACATCAATTTTTGATGAATAGTGAAAAACACTGAGTTATTGGTTAAAACCGATTTTTTATTTAAATAATTATTTATTTTATTTATATTAATTTATGTAAAAATAGATACATAATACTTATATAAGTTCATTTTAATTCATTGGATTCAGTTTATAATAATTTTAGATATATAAAAATTTTATTGAACTTTTCAACGTCTTTTACCCACCTCCTAGGAGAATTTGAAAATTCACATAAAACATAATTTTACCGCTTCTGTGAGTTGAATTTAGAAAATCCGAGAGAAATGGTTAATATCATGGAGTAAAATGTGGTTCAATAAGATACCTTTTTTGGTTAATAGTAACAACTTACTTTTATTTACCGCGACTAAAGGTAACTAGGGTTATTCAAGGTAAAAAGAATATTGTAAAAATTCAAAATTACCTTAACACATGTCCTAACATTATTTTATGAGTAATGGCCGACCATGGACATCTTTGGGCCGATTTTGGGATCCCATGGAGCCACTAATGATTGATAATGACATTTTAGATTAATTAATTTACTGTAAAGACAAAATTGACATAAACAAAAATCTTTTAGTAATTAATTTTTATATGGTGTTATATAAGTAATATTTTTGACTATAAATATTAATTAGAAATATAAAACAATTTCCTACATAATGGTATTTTATTTATAATTTTTAGACATTATATAATTTAATTTATTTATGACACAATGATGAGGCAGTAATTACCGTATTAATGAAAGATTAAGATAATTGATATTATAAATACCAAAATAAATTTAATTTGAGACTTTATGAATTCCAACAATTTTATAGGTTAATATGACATATAATTATTGTTTATAGGTATTTTTTTTGAAGTAAAAATGCTGTTATGTATTTATCAAAAAAAATACCCAATAGTGCCAAAATTGACATAAAAGAGTTTTTAAAACAAATATTATATTATTAATTGATATGCTATTCCTAAAAATCTAAGGTTCAGCCAAAAGACTTATATCATGATATTGGTATCATTAATGGACCACTTGGGGGTCTATTTAATGTTTTTAGTAATTTTATTAACCACATAGTATAAAAATACAAAGAGACATGGTAAATGTGAAACTAATTATCTAAGAGGAAAATCTAAAAGATAAGGTTAATAAAATGACTCAAACCTGTCTAAAACCTATTATTTGAGTTGATTTAAACCCATACCTACCTTATCCCCGAAATAAATAAATTTGGATCCATTATAAACAGAATATGAAATTATTATAATATAATATTTTAAGTTTTTCCTAAAGTGCCCCTCACCCCTCTTATAAAGAGGCACTCACCCTTCACTCTAATTCACACCTTATAAGCCATTTGGCTCGGACAAAACCTCTTCAAATACCCTCTAAACTATCCAATATTCAACCTAGAGGCCTTATTTTGATCAGAAAGACAACCTAATGAGCCCTTTTGATCAAATCAAAAGGAAGAACCCGAAGAAGAGGTAATGATTTCACGACCCTCTTTCAAGTTCCTTTCTTCTTCAACTTCCTTTTTCTTTGTTGTTTCCATTATAAAATAATAACTCAAGTATATTCTATATTCTGTGATGTTATTATAATTATGTTACAACCAAATTCATTATTCTATCCACCCTTTGAATGACATGTCACCATACGTGCGTACATACGACATACTGTCTCCATGTCGTGGTGTAATTGTTATTCAATACATTATTATTTGGATGGGTATAATAATGTTGTGTATTTGATGTAAATAATAAATATAACAAGATAAAGATTCTTTATATATGATATACCATCCAATTATATATTATTTTAATATCAAAAGAATGATATTTTTACTCATGCATACGTACGGATTACCGTCTCCACAACGCGATGAGATTCATTTCCAAGTTCACCATGCATCGACGATTATAAAAATATATATTACTATTAAGTATGTAATATATGAAATAATAATGTTACTAGAGATATATATAATTATATATATAAGTATTTATGTACTTACATATATCTTATTCACTTACTTCTGTTCAATACTATATGAAAACGGAAACAACGATTATGCGTACGTATGGGCTACCATCTCTATAAACGGTGTTTTCAATTTCATATATATATCTATTATAAATATTTATATTCTAAATATATATGATATATAAATCATGGTTTATATTTTGGAATTATTTTAATCATGATCTAAGTGATACAATCAATAGTAACATGTTAAAACATGTACGATAAAAAAGCGATTATTACCCGAAATATTAATATAACATGAAAATTATTATTAAATGGGTAGTATAAAGTCATAAAATAATAATGTATAATATCATAAAAATTAATATGGTTCTGGTATAATTTAATAACATACTATAGTCTTCATATAGAAGGTTATATGTACCCTTGACTGTAGGAAAGTGCAAGGTAAGGGGTTTTCATCTCACTCCTTATTCCGGTGAGATTCGTACCATATTGCCACTATTACCTTTTGTGTGGGGTATATACTTCCCATAATTGTATTCTTTGTGTAATACACTTTAATAAATGTGTATTTACATATTCATTTTATGATACCTCTTTCATGGGGTGTATGTTTCGTAAGTTACCAAATTGGTCTGGGTTTATTTCACAATCTCTTCATTATCCGAGGTTGTTTACACGTAATTATCTACTAGGACCTCTTTATCATCCACATCCATGTTTCTTAAAAATGTATTTCAAAACATTCTTACTATTTTATAGACTATGGGTTAATGTCATTTATACCCTTGTTGACTTTTTATATGATGTTTATAAAGTAATCTTTCCGTCGTTTTCCAAACATGGTCTTTTTCATCATTTTCGACAAAATTAAGTTAAGAATGTCTTTTTTTAACTTATACGGTGGGTGCGGATAATTTCTACCATTATAAACTCATCGAATCTTTCCTTAAAATCTTATACGAATATTTTCATTGTAAATGTTTTATTTTATAATTATGGGACTCTTAAATGATTTCAAAATAGAAAGAGATATTTCTCTGAAAAGGGTTTTGATTTCATCTATGTCAACATCCTTTGATGGATTTTAAGTTTATTTGAAGTTGATTTATTATGATACAAAAATTCCATATTGTATTGAAGGTTTTGTGATATGTTTTACTGTGGATGTTCTATTTTATACCATTCATGGTTTATGGTTAAAGTATTTACTTTTCGTATGCTTGTGTTAATACGAATGTTTATGATACGTTTAAACCTTTTCATATGAGGAATATATTGGATGTAGTAAGTGACGGGTGGAGCCCCTATATCTCCTTGATGCATTGGTAGGTCTAATGAGAAAACTAGACATTGAATTGTAAGAGGCCCTTTCAAAATTTGATATATGGTTTTGGCCAAGGCCTTAATCATTTTTAGATGTCTTGGCCGAGGCCTTGACAAAATGTTTCATAATGTATGACATTATACATTCCATCATTATGGAAATATTATTGATGGTTCATGTGGTCATTCGACTAGTAGAATACCGATGATTATTTTTTATTATGGCATTATTTACTTAGCTCATATTCTTTCCTTAAAAGTATTCATGTTTATTATTGGTAAAGGCAGGTGGTATCAATTATTCACCATGCTTAATATTTATGTCATTTTCCACTGTATTTCTTACCCTTACTGAGCATTTGAGCTCACCCCTTTATATGTTTTATTTTTCCCAGGATTCCAAGAATTGTATTGTGATTGATATGCATGGTTAAGCCAAGGGAATAATGGAATTCATAAAGTATTATTTATGATGTTTTGTATGTTATAAAGTACAATGTAACATTCATGTATGCAATCTATTTTCCAAGACTACTAAACCGATCGGTCCTTCGAGACTTTATTACTTTTAATCATGCCAATGTATTAAAATAATGCACTGAATTTGGGTAACTGGGGTCGGGGCATTAAAAAATTCATTTTCTAAATGTTCTAGAAAATAATTATAATATCTGTTTTCATTAAAAGAAACCAAAATATTTTTTGTTGCAAACATATTTTAAAGAATAAAAAGACATTAGAACAATGGATTTATTATTTAATAAGAATTTATCAATATATTTAGTACACAGACACATATATATATTTTAGACATTATTTAATCCTACTCATATCTGGAAATTTAATATAAATTTTTAAAAAATCTTTTTTAAATAATCATTGTTTATTTGGGTTCGGTGTTGTGCATAAAATATGCTATCAAATATAGTATTCTATTTTAAAACCACAGGGTGTTACATTTACACCTCCCATACCTAATTTATTTCTTATTCCCTCATTCACCCCGTCCTCCCTTTCCAACCTACTCCCTTGACCCAACTCCACGTTGCACTGCCCACCATCCAGCCGCCATCGATCCCTCCTGCCCCCACCTCCCTCCCACCTCTCTGATGCGCTGCATACCATCTAGCCAACGTCGAGCCCCCATAGCAACCCATCATAACCTACCATTAATCATCCATCTTACCCCCTCCTCTCCCTACCATCATACCCCCTCCATCATTTTGTCAAGCCCCCATATTTCTCTTATCCCTTCCTCATCATTGATCCCCCATCCCGCCACCTCTTTTACCCATTGTTGATCCCCCTACCCCACTATCGAGCCCCATCCTCACCCCTACTATTGTGAAACCATTTTCCCGTCACTTTTGAAACCCCACCAACATCCCCCATCGTGGAACCCCCTATATTAGATTCCAACCATCATGCCCCTGGCTACCCCCCATCCGCATAACCTCTCCCCCAAGGTGAAACTAGGGCCAATTACATCTCAGATATCTATTCCTTTCTACAAAATGACCCTACACCTCGATTACTATAAAGGGAGCCCTTCCCATAGATTCCCACTCAATGAAGTGACCCCCTTCCCCTTCATTATTATTCTACATAAAAGACCCCTTCTCCTAGACAATCATAACCCCTTGTTATGAAATGTTTTTCATATTTATTGTAATGTAATCATGATTTAGAATTGATTTTCATGTTGTTGTTTTAATATATTATTTATGCTATATTTGATAACTTCCCCAACAGGTTTGGAATCACCAATCATTTTTCCCTCATCTCCTTCAAAATTTTCCTCAGACAATGGCATCATTGGTTTTTATGTTGTAAGGATATGAGTTTCTTTATAATTTATATAAGATATTTAAATTATTTTCTTTTTATTAAATAAATATATGGATAAGAGCTAGATTGATATGAAAGATATGTTTTATGTTAATATTATGGGGGTATTGGGGTATTTATTGATTTCACCAGTTAATTTCAAAGATATTTGATTAGAATTCCATCTGAAAAATGTGAAAATAAATATCTCTTTATAAGATATATTGTTAGGTAACATCTATTTCTGAATGTGTTTTCTAAAAACTATAATGAATATACATGTAATAGAGAGGAGTTTGTTTCGTCTCACCACTCAGAATATATTCATATGGATGTTGATTCAAGAACATTTGATCTGATGAACATAATTCTCAATGATATAATGTATCTTTTTCAACCTGAAGACAATAACATCATAAATAAAGAAATTTGAGGGAGTAATCCACTTTCTTCTATAGATAGACAATAATTTAAATTCAGTGAATTCTATATGATGGTCCTAATGAATTATATCATGGATGCCTTAAATTTAATAAATTTTCATTTATTATTGAATTGTTACACATTAAGTCCATGAATCAATGCACATAAAACTCACTTAACTTGTTTCTGGTACTATTGGAGGTGGTACTACTTGGTGGAGTAAAGATTCCAAATTCATACTATCAATATTTCATATTGACCGACGACCTTGGTTTCACATATGAGACCATGATGTGCGTCACAATAATTGAATTTTGTTCAGAAAATAGAATGAAAAACTCAATATTTGTACTGTTTTCTATTAAATTAGGTGTAAGGACAATGATATTAATTAAGGTATTCAAATTCTTTCCAAAAGGGTGTTGAATCATGGGAAACAAGTTTTCGTTAAGAAGATACGTTATTTCTTACTGAAACCGAGGATGAATATACTCTTCATGTTAGCTAAAATTACTAAAATGATTGTTTTTCATTCATATAGAAGCAAATAAGTTCATAAATTAACTCACCTGATTGATTCTTTGGCAAGGAATGAGTTTGATCAAAGACACCCATAATATTCCCTAGATGGTCATAATGTTTGACTGTGTCTAAAAGGAGATGGTTCTAACCCATTCAATACATAGTTGGTGAAACACATAATATATAGACAGTGGCGTTGCTTCCTTAAAACCTTCCTCCAAGGATATGTATGAGGAAACCATTTTTGTTAATTTATACTCTACTTTATTGGCCAAGTCGACCTGGCGATAAAATAAATGTTTATATGAAACTGTTAATTGATGTGTTTTAAGAATATTCAGCCAATGTTGTAATGAGTTTTGAATCAGTGGATAGTGAAATTTTTAGACTTGGGGATACTTTTTATGGATAACTAATGACTTTGTATTATATTATAACTTATCAACTTAGAGTAGAAAATGATAATTATCCAACCCTTATTGTAATAAAAGTAATAAATATATATGGATTAATCATTATAGAATGTGGGTATACCATAGTCATAGTGGCTTTCATACTCCATTTATTGAGTTCAAAAAAGTCATTGTGTTGTTTTATAGGAATAAGTATCATGGCCCATCACTACCAGTAATGTTCGGGGTTGAAATTCTTTTAAAACCTGATTAATAAAACATTTACAAAATATATGATTTTCATTATTTATTGGTTCATTCATTTCCTTCTATTTTTGATGAAAATAGACATCATAATAATAATTTGTCGAATTGATGTAATTTATTTCAATTTATATATTATAAAGATAATATTTTAGGACATAATTTGGATGTTATGTAAATTGAAAAAATGTGTGTGATACTATATTTTGCATCATTTTAGGCATCAAAAGGAAATAAAAGGAAAGTGATGATGCTCAATGTGATTTGAAAGAAATGGGATTGAGAAAAACATTACATTTAAAGATGGGTTATGGTAATTGGAATACATGTATGATGCACAATACACAATGAGTAAAACAAGAATGAAACATTTCTATAAATTTTGAAGACTATCAAGGTTCCTAATTTTATTTCTCTAATATTTCCATGTGTGTCAATATGACGATCATGACATTGTAAGGGTTGAAAATTCATGATAATCATATTTCGCTTCAACAATTAATCCCAATTTCATTTCTTGATTATTTACCTCCCATGTTGTTGAGTTGTTGATTAATGTTTCTAATTTTTTAGACATATCTGTTCAAGGAATCATCACATGAGTGATTTGTAGAAGTAGTAAGATAATATTCTTCCTGCACTATGTCACCTAGAGAAACTATTTTTTCATTTTTTTATGTCATGATCAACTTTACTATGCATTTAACTGGTGATGTCATTTTTGGTGATCCAGTTATATTCAAGTGGATTTATCCAATAGAGAAATACTTAAATACATTGAAACAGTATGTATAAAACAAATATCATCTAATATATTCAATTAAGAAGATATATTTTAGGGATGAGTGCACTAATTTTTCTGTTTCATATAATGATGAGGTAGAAACAAAGATAGATAAACCCTCCCACATTGTTGAAGGTCTAATTAGAGAAGGGATAACATTTGATATTCACAATTACAAGTGGGTTCAAGCTCATTAATACAATATGTTCAACACTCCATCAGTTATTCCATTGATACAGTAAATTGAATAGTTTATCTATTATTCCTTATGTTGCTATACATAATTTATTACTTACATGTTATTGTATTATAATTTATAATGCATTTCACTGAGTTGAAATGTGAAATTCCCCATGCAACTGACCATCAAATCCAAAAACATCATTTCAAAACAATTCATGAGTGGTTCAAGACTCATGTACATATAAATAATTGATTTAATATTTTTATAACACATATGAGTTGTATATTTATATCCCTTTAAGCATTAGATTATGTGAAATTTACAGATTCCAAAGATGCGTGATTCAAGTGCTTATACATTGAGAGAATAAATCAACCAACTATCTGAGGGACCGTTTATTACAGCTTGTTGGTATATGTCTATAGATGCCAAAAAACTATGATTCCATATTAGAAATGTTGATGTGAACCAAGAAACATAGAACAGTGGTGTTGGTTGTTCATATATTGATGAAGGTTATTATTACTGATTACTAAGGAATATTATTGACGTTAATTATAGTTGTGTGTTAAAGCATATATTGTTAAGGTGTGATTGGTTATATCTAGTTTGTGGAACGAAAGTTGACCATTTCTAATTTATGTTGGAAAAATTTGACAATGTTTTATATAAATATATTCGAGTAAGCATTGAGATCTAAATACTATCATCACATATAGATCTAGATTACTTACAACATTGATTCAAATTGGAATGTTGTGGTGAAACTTTCTAGAATAGGTGTTTTCCTGATTTAATAAGAGGAACTGGATGTTGTCACCTTTCCTAATCAATCACTTGACCAAAAAATAGTAGTTATATGAGAAGAATATTCACAATGGTCTCGAGAGGATGTTGAATGAGATACGATAGACATGTACGATAAATGAAAGATTATAATATTTTTCTAGATAATGATTGTAAAAACATTTAGGAATTATACGTATAATAATTTCTCATTTTAAATATATTTTTTAAATTTAATTATGTAATAGGGTGGTCCTAGTGGTTTTACTTATGTTGTTAGTATGTATGTTCTCATTTTTAAAATTAAATTTATTGTAATTTTATTTAAATAGATATCCATATCTATTTCTAAATATTATTTAAAAATACATTTATTTATAACTGCGTTATGAATTTATGTTTATTAGGATTTGGTGGATCTTATAGTAGACGCGAGGGTCCAGGTAGATGGGTTTGATCTTGGAACTCTAAATCCCAGTTGTATGTGTTATTTGATTACACCTTTAATCCAAAAGGAGAAGGTACGAGTGCATTGATTCATCATTTGGGGAATATGACACAATAACCACATAGATTCCCTCTCATGGATCGTGATTGGACTTCATCCCCCAAGGATATGTTTGAAAAATCATGGAGGGAGGTTCAGGTAAATTAAATGTTTAATTTTTCATAACAATATTTTTATTATTATCATAGCTACTAAATATTTTCTTAATAGGTTAATTTTACATCTTTTCTAGATGATTTTCAGGGGGTATGAATCAAAAAATTCCAAAAGGTATAGATGGATTACAAGAGAAGGGTGAAGGGAGATCATTGTATACTATTTTTGCATGTTCCAGAAATTGTTCAACAAGTCCCTTCAGGTGTTCTTCCAATGTAGTGGTATGAATTGTTTGCGTTTTGGTTGTGTGAGGAAATGATGGTAAAAAAATTTACTTTTAATCAATAAAATAATCTAATTTTTCATATTTCTATTAACTGTATATGTTTAATGTAGAATGATACAACTCAACATTCACATAATCGAGCGATTCATGGAACACCTTCCAGACTTGGTACATGGGGCATTTCACAGCTCCAAAATGATATATGTTTAGAATTCAATATTAATTAACATATTAAAAATATTTTATTATAACATGAATATAGATATGTATTTTGTGGAAGCAGTTATTATAGTTACACTGGTTATCTGAACTGACTGATTGGTTATCGATATGGGTGAGAACTGATATGGCGGGTGATCTCGATGTTTTTGGCATTATAGTAAGAAAATTATTTAGTAAAAAATTTATTTTTATTTCATAGAAATTATTCACATTTATTCATTAATTAATTATACATATTCAAAAAACATAGTTTGATTATGAGTTATCATATCTTCTAGATGATAAACGTCGTAGTACTATATAGAGATATGCGATATTTCAAAATGTTGGGGGGCCTGGTAATCATGGTTATTCTTTGACTTATGGGATTCATGTCCTATGATGTCTAGTTTTTAGAGTATATGAGATGTGTGAATGAATTTATACACCAATGCTTTCATAGAATAAGATATATAATTCCATGCAGACTATGAAGTGCAGTGCAGACGAATGGTTTAAATATTTACATGAAGATTATGAGGAGAGATTATCACATATGTTAGCATGTATTGATTAAGTGATGATGAAACATTTAGTTGATGGTACACAAGTGGTTCCATAGGTAAAAAAATAAAATAAACTATAATCATATTGAATTTTATTGATATGAATAAGCTATATAATATTTATATATGTTTTGGGCACTGGATAAAGCTGGCGGACATTATTGTGAGTTCATTGCTAATACAGATTAGGATACAACTCATGCATGATGTAATTGATGTTAACTTGTTAATGTTTATTGTTTAATTTCAAATGAATAATTTAAATATGTTATTTTTGTTTCACAGAAGACTCTATTAATGAATATGACCATGTCATCCACAAATAATATGTGAGATATCACAAAAAATCCCTACATTTGATTAACAGAGTTCACCCTCCCAGATTGTGATAATATTATGGATATATCTCTAGCTAGTTATTCTAGAAGCTAGTATTTTCATTAGATATATGGTTTGATTCCAGATGAAATATCTATGAATGGTGGACCAGTAAGATTTGATATGAATACTGAATCTAGATAATACATTCTAGAGGGTGTAGAATATTGTTCTAGTTAGACGGATATGGGACTATAAAAGGTGGGATTGTATTCTAAAATATGGATATGGATATTTAACCCTTGAAAATGTTATGTTGATAGAAAATTATAAATATCGATCCATTTAAAACATATCATTGTAACATAATAAAAATTAATGTACAAAACATAAATAAAACTATTAGTAGATAGACTATGATTATATAATTGTAATGAGTGTTACAAAAAATAAAATGACAACAACAATATAAATAAAATTCTCACAGTAACTCCAAAACCCATAATGGATATTATTTAATGTTTTTCTTCTATTTCATATGAATCTTTCTCTCTTATCCAAAGTGGTACAAGGGTTTATAAACTTAACACAAGTCATCTGATTTCTGAACATGGATGTTCCTCAACTGTAAGCTCATCACCATCAATATATTTCCCACATGGAATCTCTTTGACAAGAGTATAAAACACATGTCACTCCGCCTCGAGGGGCACCTGGGGGTCAAAAATAACCAAAAAAATATGAATACTATGAAATTAGACAAAAAACATATAGAGTGAATTGAGAAATGGTTTAGTTTAAGGAAGGTCAATTCAGGGAGGAGTTTTCCTGAGAGGACCAAAAACACAGTTTTAATGTCCAAAAACACTAGAACGTGCGTTTAATGGTCAAATCCATAGAAAAATCCCCTAAATGATGTGATATAATCTATACCCATATTATTATTATTATTTACATTTATTTGGAGGTGAAACATTGATCAGAATGCAGTATACCCGGAACGACCATATATGTAGTTTTTAATGGTTTGACACCCTTTAAAAACATGTGAGGGGTCAAAACTAACCAAAATACCTTCAAATACTGTGAAATTAGATTAAAATAGACCTATAATGAATTTTGAAATAGTTTAATAGACGGTACTTTAATAGGAGGTATCATTTGTCTATGATGATAGAAAATTCACTTTTACTGTAATAAAACACCAACACATGCGTTTAATGGCCAGATCTATAGAAAACAACCTAAAAAATGACATGAGATCATAGAAAAACATATTATTATATTTTTGATGTGTATGAGTAGAAGAAATTCTAAATAGATATGTGGTCTTCCCAGAACAACTAAATATACGGTTTTTAAAATGCTTGACACCCTTTACAAAGTTATGTTTAGGGATAAAAATCAACAGAACAGATTCTGAATGCCATGTAATTAGACAAAAAAAACCTAGAGTGAATTTTAAAAATTTCAATTAGAAAAAACAAAATATTTTGTTGGGATTTCTCTAAGTGGACTTAAAATGCCCTTTTAGTGTCCTAAAACACCAAAACACACTTTAACAGTCATATAAATAGAAAAGAACCATCGAATGACTTGAAATCATAGAAAAAGTATTATTATTATTTTTTATGTGTATGAGGATAAAACACATCAATAAAATGTGAATTCTACCTCAAAAAATCCATTATGTGGTTTTTAATTGTTCAACACCCTCTAAAAACATGTGCATAGGGGGGGGGTCAAATCTAATCGAATGAAATCTAAATGCTGTGAAATAAAAAAATTAAAACTATTGAGTGAATTTTGAAATGGTCGATCAGAAGGTAAATCAATCAGAGGTTTTGTCTTCCAAATATGATGCAAAACATACTTTTAGTGTCATAAAATATCAAAACATGCATTTAAAAGTCAGATCTCTATCAAAAGTCTTTGGCATGACTTGAAGTCATAGAAAAAAAATACTATTATTATATTTTATGTGTCAGAGTATACAACATATCAATCAGACATGTGGTAATCCAAAAATTGATTCAGTATTCAGATTTTAATGTTTTGATTCCCTTTAGAAAAGTGCATATAGGGGTCCAAACCCATCGATCAACATATGAATGCCATAAAATTATAAATCAGAAACCATATAATAATTTTTGAAATGGTTGAAGAGGCATAACATCAATCCAATGTGGTTTTTTCTACGGAGGACCAAAAACACACTTTAGTGTTATAGAACACCAAAATGTGCATTTCATTGTCAGATTCATAGAACGATACATCATAATGACTAGAAATCTTAAAAAATCATTTATTATTATTATTGATGTATACGAGGAGAATACACAAAAATTAGACATATGATCTTCCTAGAAAAACCAAATATGAAATTTTTAAAAGTTTGACAGCCTTTAAAAACACAAGGGGGGGGGGGTTAAAGCCAACCAAATAATATTTTCATGTCATTAAACTGGATATAGAACACCACAGTGTGAATTATGGAATGGTTGGGGGGATAATATGTCAATTTTAGGCATCATTTTCCCGAGATGACAGAAAAAAAATTTAGTGCCATAAAACACCAAAGTGTGTTTTTAAAGGTAAAATATAAAGAAACATACCTCAAAATGACTTGAAATCAAAGGAGAACTGTATTATTATTATTGTTGATGTATATGAGCTGATGAAACATCAATCAGACTTGCAGTCTATAATAAATGACCAAATATATTGTTTTGAATAGTTTGATGCCCCTTAATATTGAGCATCTATGGGTTAAAACCAACAGAACGTCATCTTTATATCATGAAATTTAAGGAATAAAAATCAGAGTGAATTTTGAAATGGTTGAGTAAAAAAAATGTAAATTTGTGGTGGTGTTTTCATGAGAGTACCAAACACACACTTTTAGTATCATAAAACATCAAAACGCATATTTAATAGCCTGATTGATTACAAAATACCTCAGAAAGACACAAAATAATTTGAAAAGCATTGCATTATTATTTTTATGTGCACAAGGATATGAAATATAAATCTTACTTGTTTTCCCTGGAATGAATAGATATGGTATGTTTAAAGGTTTTATGCCCTTTAAAAACACACAGGGGTCAAAAAAAATTGAATGATCTATAGATGTCATGAAATCAGATGAAAAAAACCACAAATTTAGTTGTGAAATCATCAAGTACATGATACATCAATTAGAGATTTAATTTTCCCATGATAACAGAAAACACACTTCTACTGTCATAAACACCAAAACATGTGTTTAACAGTCCGATATATAGAAAACAACATCAGATAGACTATAAATCATCATAATAACATATCATTATTATTTTTAATTTTTATTAGTTACTGACATGTCTATTGAATGTGTTTTGTACCCGAAATTACTGAATATGATATTTTTAAAGGTTTGACTCCCTTTAAAAAAAGTGTGTCTATGAGTCGTAACCATCCAATCAATATTTTAATGTCGTGAAATTTGAGGATAACAACCATAATGTTAATTTTCAGAGTTTTTTATCAAAAAAAATTTCAATTCAAGGTTTTGTTTGACATAGAGGACCAAAAACGCCCTTTTAGTCTCAGAAAACACCAAAATCCACGTTTAATGGTCGGATGCATAGAAAAATACTTCTGAATGTTGTGAAAGCACAAGAAACCCATTTATATTTATTTATGTTTATGAGGAGAAAAATCCTCCACCGGTCATGTGATCTATCTTGAATTACTTAATATAGGATATTAATGGTTTAAAGAAATTTTAAAACTTAAGTGTGTGTGTGAGTGGGGGGGGGGTCAAAACCAACTGAATAAAATATGAATACCGTGAAATCAGATCACAAAAACTGTAGATTAAATTTTAAATAGGTTGAGTATATCGTACATCAATCTACTATCATGAAATCATCTTTATCTAACTCTACCATAAATCAGTATTAAAAAATTCATTGCTATATGGGGTACTTTTATCAGCATTTATAAAAGTTCATATTTTATCAGTGCGAAAACAATTTTTTAGTGCTGATAAAATGTATAACTCATAAAAAAGTTATTTCTCATTGTAAATCATATATTAATATATTGATATACTTATATTTATATAAATATAATATATTTTATATAATATAATTTATATATGGAAAAATATGCATGTACACTTAATATTAAAGAAAATTAGTGAAAATGGATTATTAAATAATTAAAAAGATAATATTTATTAATAACTTTCTAATTATTATTGATTAATAGTCATTTATTTTAAATTTTAATAAATAAAAAATAAAAAATTTATAAACAATCTAAAATAACCAGAAAATGTGACTCAAATTTAAAACAACCATAAATTTTGATCTGAGTGTCTGTTTGAGCTCTACCACATAAAAAATAAAAACTCAAAGAATTATATAAGCTATTGTGATTAGGGGGAATCCTAATCATCGTTTTTTGGGTAAAAAATGCCCAAAATTCAAAACTGAGTTTTTTTTGTTAGGGTTACATTTCGTTGAATTTAATCCCCGTTTAATAGAGTCTTCTTATCTTTTTTAGGGTGGAGACTGAATTTATATTCAAGGAATAACCTCATATGGATATTATAATGTTCAAATGTTATTATTTTTTCATGTTTTATTGTTATTAATTATCAAATATATAAATATAAATACATATTTTTTATATATTCAGACATAAAATTTTAATTTTATAAAAAAGTATTTACACATGTCTACATATAAAATGTCATTCTCAATTTATAATCCATATATAAATAAAAAATAATATCCATTTTATTTAAATTAAAAATATATAAATATTTATATACCTTTATAATGTGTGTGTGTGTTAACAAACTGAAATATTATCTGTATATTCTAATACATGTATATAAAAATATGTATATTTATATTTATAGATACACATAATATATATATATATATATATGTATGTATATTTTATATATGTATATATTTATTTATTTATAAGCACACTGACACACATGAAAACATATCTTCTAAATTTATTTCTAAATAATAATATAAATACATATATTAATATACGAATATATATATGGATCAAAAATATAACTAGATTTATGTAAATATATATAAATAGATATATCATAAAATGAAGACCAAAGTAGGATGTAAGGGTGATAATGGTGTAGGTGCATGAGGGTAGGCCACATGCCTGAAAACTAGTAAATGTGGGAGGGTGTGAGTGAGTGAAGGGGGAACCTAGTGATGTGAAAGGGGGATTCGAGAACCGATAAATTTGGTGGTCTACAAATCTGAATTTTATTATTCATTTAAAAAATTCTTTAAAGAAATTCTTTTTCAACTTGTATCAATCCTTTTATTTTATCTATAATAAAATTGATCGTATATCATCGCTAAAATAAATGCACTGATAAATGGATCCTTTATCAGTGCTAAATTAAAAAGATATGACAAAAGGTGTTGGGGAGGATCCTGATTCTGAGTAGAAAGTTTCTTGAGATTTATTTGTGAGAATTAAAAAAAATATGGAACTGATATAAAAAATAATAAATAAATCATAACCCATGATTTTTAATTTGGAAAACCCCACCAATGTGTAGGATTAAAAAACCATGTTTAAAATTTGAGAAATATCCACTATGAATCATAGATTATAAAGAATCCATATAATGCATGCAGTTGAATGTCAATGACGGCATAGAAAAATCCTAGGTGAAAACCACACCCTGATACGCCTCCTTCATCTCTGGAAAACATCTCGCTAAGACCATACTCAAAAGATCGATCCATGACAAACATCACGTTTATTTCGACGAAATGTCACTACCTCATAGATATTCATCCAAACACTCAACAACCTCGCACCAATTTGCGACACTGGAAGGTTTTTTCTCTCCCATAATATCACCATCATAATGTAACCCTGATCATTAACTAAGAAATACCACCTGATCAGTGCTATCAGGAATAATTTCAATACAAGGTAGCATTCATCAATTGCGTCACTACTAATTCACACCTAATAAATTCTAACACACCATACGTTCTAAAATCAACATGATAGACACTATCCTAGTCTCATTGGTCTACATCTATAACAACATTCGAAGAACCAATCTATGAGTACAAGTTAACTGTGTCCCCATCATCTTGTCACACAGGTTTCAAAAAACATGACAAAACATTCCTAGTTCTCTATTTTAAACTACATTGTGCTAGAACACATTCAAAAATATGTTACCATATCGTATTATATAGATAGTAACTCCACATATCTAGTTAATCCCATAAACATTAAATTTTCAATACATTAATATTGAGAATTGACTATATATTAATGTTAGATGAAAATCCTCTATTAATTTTGAGATCAATCTCTCCAATAATAATTTTGTCCCTCAGCAAAAAAATTATTTTAATGAAAACAATCACCCACTTTAGAATGTAAATGTAGGGAAAACATCCAAAAATCTATATTTGAAAGAAAAAAAGTTGATATTTCACCAACCATCATCATATGTAGAAAATATGACGACACCCCTTTTTACATTTGACAATAACTATGAGCTCCCCTTATAAAAAAGAAATCCACACACCGAAGTCTCCATCCCATCTTTATCTGCACCATCCTACTGAAAAATAGAAGTACCAAAAACTTCCAACTCCCCCATAATCAAGATCACCACCCAATCTAGAACACCCAATGAAGAAAATCCCCCTGCTCAAAATCCCTCAAGCAGCTAATGCATCACCTCTCTCAGCCCACTATGATTTCTAAACCATATGCTTCTTCATGTATGCACCAACCATCCACTTAGAAACTTCCACAATTCTCACATTAACTTGAAATTACAAAAATTTACGTTTAATGCCACTATTTTATGTTAAAAATATTGTTCAATGATTTATTTATTCTTCTTTATATCTCTTCCATATATTTTTTTGGGTTTCTAATAAATATTTTGAAAAAAAATATGCCTGGAATCAAAAAAATGTACCCCGTTTTAACAACACATATATTTTCAGTTCTTTTTTAGCGTTGATGGGGGTTTTATGATAGTGAATCCGAGGTGTCGTTTTCTTGGGAAGACAGAAGACACAATTTTATTGTCATAAATCAAAAAAACTCATGTTGAATGGTCAGATATATTGAAAACAACCTTTGAATAACTTGAAATCTTAGGAAAATAGTCTTATTATTATTCATGATATGTATGAATAGAAAACACATTAATTGGTTGTTCAGTCTTCCCATAATGATGAAATATGAAGTTCTAATGGATTTAAAAAATTTAAATATGTGTGTTTGGGGGTCAAAACCAACAGAATGACGTCTAAATGCTATGAAATTAGATGAAAAAATAGCACATTAAATCATGAAATGTTCAAGTATACATAATGTCAACTTGAGGTAGTGTTTTTTTATAGAGGATTGAAACTCCAATTTTAGTGTAAAAAACACCAAAACACATGTTTAATAATCGAAAACATAGAAAAGAATCCCAAAATTACATGAAATCATTGTAAAATAATCTTATTATTATTTATGAAATGTATAAGGATACAGTAAATCGATCAGACATGTAGATGAATCTATGGGTTCTAAAGTTATGGTTCCAATTAAAAACACCGGGGGGTCAAAACCAACTGAATTGCCTCTAAATGGCATTAAATTAGATGTAAAAACACATAGAGTGAATTGAAAAATGTTCGAGACTGTATGTGATTCAGAGGTTCAGTTTTATGAGGATGATAGAAAATAAACTATTAGGGTCATAACACTCCAAATGTGGTGGTACATGGGCTACTAGTGGACCCTCCAGTAGTAAAAATGATGCACCAGTATTTTTACGATACCTAGGCACTAAGGAACAATTGTGTTAAGGCTTTATTGGATTCCTGAAAACCATTCATGAAGAACCGCGACCTATACTGACTATGATAGAGTTGGTGCATGAGTTCTAGCATTAGTATCCACCCATATTTTTTAGGGATGGAAGACCATAGGCTGCAGAGTCAGGGAGAGAGGTCATGCAACCTATTTTTGAGCATCTAGAGACACCTCCTAATTGGAGGGTAAATATCATTATATATATGTTGCTCGATTCCACAAATAGATGTTAGGATGTTATTACTTAGATATATTGTCATCGAGAAATGGCATGGAAGGATTTTTATATAGACATCTAGGATTACTTCTATCCCGAGACATTGTGGGCTGATAGAGCCTGATATTTCTTACTCCTAGATCATGGTGCCTTATAAATTATAGATCCCTAAACCATTTCACTAATCTCCAGAATATTTTACTTATACTGATGGTTATTGAGATATCTAAATCTAGGTGATGTGAGGATGGTATCAAGTATAAAATCAGATCACAGGTGCATGTATTCTGGTTGAAAACCATCTATGGAGTAGTAATTATGGAACTTATCATAGAGAGAAACCTGAGAGAGGATGGAGGTGTGATCTAGTGAGGTTCAACAACACGATCTGGTACTACATCGACTTGTAGTAGAAAGAGTCATTTGGAGCTTCCATGTTGTGACATTAGTAGTAAGAGAACACACACAGGTATCTAGGAGAGGTGGTATAAGTGGTGTTGGCTGGGAAATACGTGTCCAGAATGTATGAGGTACCCAGTAGAGTTCCAATATTGTGACATTATGGGCCATCTACAAATCTTATATAGATCTTTTACTCCATCATCTAGTGAGAGAGGCTCTACACTGACTGCAAATTCCGGAGAAGAGTTCGCAGCTTTTCATTAGGCAGAGAGCTGGAGTATAGCAATCTGATCAGGATGAGGTGGTGGTTGTGGAATGGTAGTCAGACTGCAGTTTTACAATGATAGTAGAGAAGATCTGCTCAGGGTAGCCAGGTAGTATCGCAGGGTTGTTGTACAGGCTAGATATAAATAGTGCAACTAAACTGTGAGGGTAAGGATCATAGTCCATCTACTATCATAGGTATCATTCTCTTAGCCTCTACTTTAGCTTCTACACTTTTCGAGACATGAGATTCTCGTAGCTTTATATTTATTCCTTTTTTGTAGAGCCTTGGGTTTAGTGTTCAAAATAATTATGGTGTTATGAAGCTTAAAAAATCATTGGAGATTAGAAAGTATGGTGTACATTAGTGTTGGGAGTTCCACCATGATATTGGTGGGTGTTAATTTGTATGATACCTTTTTCCCTCAACATGGTAGGATTTGAAATCATTCACGGAATGGATTGGTTGGTTTCCTTTCATGATTTCTGTGACTTCTATCAGTGAAGGGTGACATTAACATCACCAAAGGGTGGATAGTTTGTTCACAATAGTGAGTGTGATATCCAAATGAGCTGAGATGAACCTGAGCTGCCTGGGTTGAGAAAGAGGATAGCCAAAAAATTTAGTTTATATCTAGATGATCAAGGGACACATTAGGCTGATTTCCCTCAAGTGGTTGATCATTTTAGGCACATTTTCCTAGAAGAATTTTCTTGATTACCTACAGTGAGAGAGGTATATTTATTTATCAAGCTAGTTCCAAGAGCTTCACCAGTATCCATTCTTCCTTACATGATGGTTATTGCTAATATATAGGAGCTCAAGAGGCAGCTAGAGATTTAGGGGCAAAGGGTTTTATTCGTCCTAGTACTTATCTGTGGGATTAAAAATTCATTTTTGTGAAAATGAATATGCTTCCCTTATTATATGAATGGATTTTTATTAATTGAACCAGTTAATGGTTAATAAATGATATCCATTTCCATAGATAGATGGATTTTTTATCAGCTTTGAGGATCTCAGGTTTTATCAAAGATTGATATGAGATCCATTTATCATTAGGTACATGTTATCCCATAAAACATACCTCACACAACCTTATATAGAAGGTATGGTCTATATTATTATTTGGTTATGTCGTTCGGTCTCAAAAACACACCAATAGTCTTTATGGCACTGATGAATTGAGTCTTCCATCCTTATCTTGAATCTTTTTAGTGGTTTTTGTGTATGATATCTTGGTGTATTCTCAAAATTGACACAAAAATGAAAAAAATCTTGATATCATTCTGAATACATTGATAGAACATCAATTATATGTTAACCTAACAATGATCCACTTTTGGATAGATTAGATTCACTTCCCGGATCACAGTATCTTAGATATTAGAGTATCAATTGATGCATAGATGGTGAGATGTAGATTAATGGGAGTATACCAAGAACCTCTTTGAGGTACATAGTTTCTTGGTCCTAGGATATTATTATAGGTGATTCATACAAGAATTCTCATATGGGATAGACTAAGAAGGGTATGATGTTTTTATGGTCAGATTCCTACATGACGACCTTTCACAATCTGAAAGAGAGATTGAATTTAGTGAGAATACTAATTTTTCCGAATCCATGTAGGAGTTACACTGTTTACTGTGATGCTTCAAATATTACGCTAGGATTAGTTCTTATGCAGTGGGATGGAGTCGTGGCATACGGGTCTCGACAAGTGATTCCACATGAGAGGAATTACAAAACTCACAATCTTGAGTTAGCTGTGTTTGCTCACACATTAAGCTATTGGAGACATTATTTACTGAGAAAGTATTTTTTTGGGTGTACTCGGGCCACAAAAACCTCATGTAAATATTTATATAGCATTATATAAACCTAAGATAGTGAAGGAGGGTTGAATAACTACAATCCTTTGATTTTGAGCTTGCCTACACACCCAGTAAAGGCAATGCTGTGGCTGATTCACTGAGTATGAGGACTCAGATACATGATGTGCACCAGGACTGTAGAAAGAGGAATCTTATGTCATTGATATCTGAGATTCACTTGGAGGTTAAACACAGTCAAGGATAAAAAATTATATCTTCATTAGCTATGACCTCTATCTTTGAAGATAGAGTGTGGATGAGGCAACTATGGGACTCCAAAGGCCTAATCCTATAGGAGAGTGTGTAATGTTGTACCTCTCGTTCCCCTCGCTCTTTGATTTTCATGATCACAATCACTTTCATATGTGTTTAACCTTGTTTCAAGTGTTTTTGTTAATAGGCACAAGGTTGCCAAGAAAATGGCCCAAGAAAGCATCTCACGTGGACTGAAATTCAGTCCACCGGCCAGCCGGTGGACCTGGCAGAGGCATTGCCCACTGCCAGGCTCCACCGGTCAGCCAGTGGCTTGACCATCGGCCAACCGGTGGCATCCAGTCAAACAGTGGTAGCTACTGTCTGCCCACCGGCCAGCCGGTGGCTCTGGCACCGGTCGGCCGGTGGTGCCTGGAAAAGAAGAATCAGCTACTGCCAAGCCACCGGCCAACCGGTGGCCCATCCAACGGTCAGCCGGTGGAGCCAAGACTCGAAATCTCCCAAATTCCTCAAGCACCGGCCAGCCGGTGGGACTGTACCGGCCAGCCGGTGGAGCCAGTCAAACTAGCCGTTGCAGTTTGACCAGGCTGGCCCACTTGGCTCCCAACGGCTCTTTAAGCCTCTCCAACGGCTCCAAAGACTCCAAAAGGGTTCCTTGCCTATAAATCAAGGCCAAGGAAGCCCCGGACACACACCAGAACTATACGGAAGCCCACGGACACCTTGTTGATCATTTGGCGTACCTCCGGCGCATTCCTCCAAGGGAACCCCAATAGCTCCAACTCAATTCCACATCCAAGGAGCTCCACCAAAGAAGCTTGGGAGCGCCCTACATCAACTCCAATCAATCCTCCAGCGCCCAAGGATTCTCCAAATAAGGTTTTTCATTGTTTTATCTTTTTGAGCATCAAATTGAGTTTGTGCCTACAAACTCCCATTTCTCTCATCCTCCATTATTTTGGGTTTTCACATCACCTTTAAGGTGTGAAGAGGTTGGCAAGCCTTTCCTTTAAAAGGCTTGAGACATAGGTGAGCTAGCCTTCACCTGTAAGAAGGCTAGTGGGTTCTTTCATAAGCATATAAAAGCAAGCTGTAATAGGTCCTAGACTACCTGTAAAGTCTAGTGGGTTTCTTGCTACAACCATTGAAAAGCAAGCGGTAGAATCTCTCAACGGTTTAGTTGGGAGCGGAGACGTAGGACGGGTTTTGGCCGAACTCCGTTATCAATTTTGTGTCTTGCCTATTTTATTTCCGCTGCACTTTCAACTTTGATTTTAAATTGTTAATCATTTTTTAAAAGGCAATTCACCCCCCCTCTTGCCATCTCTCCCTTTTTCTCCGCCTACAATTGGTATCAGAGGCAAAATTTGTGTAATACCCTAACCGGTTACAAATTCAAAGATCCATTGTGATGGCTTCAACCTCTTTTGCCCCCGAGGGCTACTCATTGGGTCGGGCTCCATTTTTTGATGGGACCGACTATAATTATTGGAAAACCCGCATGACCACTTTTTTAAGAAGCATAGGATATCCTATTTACAAAATTGTCATGCAAGGTTATTCTTTGTCTTCCCCCGACGAATCCAAATGGACCCCCGCCGATATTAAGAATTTTGAGCTTGATGGCAAAGCCATGAATGCTCTTCATTGCGGGTTAGATAGAAATGAATTTAATCGTGTATCCACTTGCACCACTTCACATGAAATTTGGAAACTATTGGAAGTGACCCATGAGGGCACTAACAAAGTTAAGGATACTCGGTTAGACATGTATAGACAAGATTTTGAAAGCTTTTCCATGCATCCAAATGAGTCTATTTCTGAAATGTTTACACGCTTCACTGACGTTTGCAATGGTAGAAAATCTCTTGGTGATGTTGTTTCAGCTGAAACCATGGTGAAGAAGATCCTATGGTTCCTTCCGAGCTCATGGGCACCGAAAGTCACGGCAATCCAAGAAGCGAAAAATTTAAAAGAAATGCTGGTAGAAGAACTCATCGGATCTCTCATGACGTACGAGATCACAATGAGGAGGCAAGCACAAAAGGAGGGAACCCCTATCAAAACTCCAAAGATCATCGCCCTCAAGGTACAAAAAGAAGTAAGCTCCTCCTCATCATCCTCATCTTCCTCATCTTCTTAATCTTCAAGCGGCGACTTGGAAATGGAGAATCTCGCCCGCCAAATACACAAGTTTATGAAGAAGCACAATAAGAAGAAATCCCGCAAGCATCGAAATCAAGAACCCGACAAAAGATCAGAGCCCAAGGTAAAATGCTACGGGTGCGGCGAAAAGGGCCATTACAAGCCCGATTGCCCACTCAACAAGAAACGGGCCACGCAAAAGGAAAAAGGAAAGAAAAAGGTCCTTAAGGCGACATGGAGTGACACCTCCTCTTCATCATCCTCCTCCTCCTCCTCGAGCGACCAAGGTACAAAATGCCTAATGACATTTCACAAGGTAACATCTTCCGATTCTTCCTCCTCGTCTTCTAGTTCTTCAAATTCTTTTAATAATATGTCGTACGAAGAACTCCAACATGTGCGAGACCAACTTGAAAATGGTTTTCATGAACTCTCTTCAAAATTTGTTGCTTTAAAAAAGAATTTCAAAAAGCTTTCCTCCGAAAAAGACCAACTTCTCAAAGAGAAGGAGGAACTCTCCATAAAAATCCAAAATTTCCCCAATGTTGATTCTTTGGAATCAACCATCAAGGACCTTAGAGAAACTCTAGCCAAGTTCACCCAAGGGGAACAAAATTTGAACAATTTACTTGGTTCCCAACGCGTTTCCCGAACCACCCAAGGGCTTGGCTATTCCAAGAAAGCTTCCTCCTCCCATGCACCCACTGTTTTTGTAAGGGGGAGCTCTAGTTTTAAATTTTGTAACTATTGCAAAAAACTCGGGCACATGATATATGAATGTAATTGCAAAAATGCCCGGTATGGTAGGCCCAAATCGATTTTTTATTCGGATGAATTCTATAGGAGAAGACCCGCTATAAGGCAAGTGTGGATTGAAAAATCCCTCTTAGCGAGTCTCTCCGGGCCTAAAATTGTCTCTTTTCAAAATCCCTCTCCCCGGTGACTTTTTGTTTTTATTTAGGGGGAGTCAGGATCGTTTAAGCCTTTTTGTGTTATTTTCAAATTTTGTTTTCAATTTTCAATTCAATTTTTTGATTCAAAACTTTCAATTCAAATTTCAAATTTCAAATTGTTTTTTAAAATCTCTTTTTCCCTCAATCAAGTTTTATGCCCCATTCTATTTTGATAATCACAAAGGGGGAGAAATTTCTTGATTGATTGGGGGAGAAACCTTTTTGATCATGCTTTGCTTTACATTTCATTTTATTCATTAAAGCATGCCTTTAATTTAAGTTTTTACATTTTTTGTTTTGGTGATTGTGATCATCAAAATAGGGGGAGATTGTTGTACCTCTCGTTCCCCTCGCTCTTTGATTTTCATGATCACAATCACTTTCATATGTGTTTAACCTTGTTTCAAGTGTTTTTGTTAATAGGCACAAGGTTTCCAAGAAAATGGCCCAAGAAAGCATCTCACGTGGACTGAAATTCAGTCCACCGGCCAACCGGTGTGATAGCACCGGCCCGCCGGTGGACCTGGCAGAGGCATTGCCCACTGCCAGGCTCCACCGGTCAGCCAGTGGCTTGACCACCGGCCAGCCGGTGGCATCCAGTCAAACAGTGGTAGCTACTGTCTGCCCACCGGCCAGCCGGTGGCTCTGGCACCGGTCGGCCGGTGGTGCCTGGAAAAGAAGAATCAGCTACTGCCAAGCCACCGGCCAACCGGTGGCCCATCCACCGGTCAGCCGGTGGAGCCAAGACTCGAAATCTCCCAAATTCCTCAAGCACCGGCCAGCCGGTGGGACTGTACCGGCCAGCCGGTGGAGCCAGTCAAACTAGCCGTTGCAGTTTGACCAGGCTGGCCCACTTGGCTCCCAACGGCTCTTTAAGCCTCTCCAACGGCTCCGAAGACTCCAAAAGGGTTCCTTGCCTATAAATCAAGGCCAAGGAAGCCCCGGACACACACCAGAACTATACGGAAGCCCACAGACACCTTGTTGATCATTTGGCGTACCTCCGGCGCATTCCTCCAAGGGAACCCCAATAGCTCCAACTCAATTCCACATCCAAGGAGCTCCACCAAAGAAGCTTGGGAGCGCCCTCCATCAACTCCAATCAATCCTCCGGCGCCCAAGGCTTCTCCAAATACGGTTTTTCATTGTTTTATCTTTTTGAGCATCAAATTGAGTTTGTGCCTACAAACTCCCATTTCTCTCATCCTCCATTCTTTTGGGTTTTCACATCACCTTTAAGGTGTGAAGAGGTTGGCAAGCCTTTCCTTTAAAAGGCTTGAGACATAGGTGAGCTAGCCTTCACCTGTAATAAGGCTAGTGAGTTCTTGCATAACCATATAAAAGCAAGCTGTAATAGGTCCTAGACTACCTGTAAAGTCTAGTGGGTTTCTTGCTACAACCATTGAAAAGCAAGCGGTAGAATCTCTCAACGGTTTAGTTGGGAGCGGAGACGTAGGCCGGGTTTTGGCCGAACTCCGTTATCAATTTTGTGTCTTGCCTATTTTATTTCCGCTGCACTTTCAACTTTGATTTTAAATTGTTAATCATTTTTTAAAAGGCAATTCACCCCCCCTCTTGCCATATCTCCCTTTTTCTCCGCCTAACATGTAAGGTGTAGACACCCTAGTTGAACAATATATGAATATGAAATTCTATGAGTTCATGGTCACATATTGGTTTAATCATACACGCATAGGGATATGATACAATATTTTAACACTTCATCTTGGGAATTGCATTCGAGAATCACCCAGATGTATCGATATTTACATCATCAGTACTGGAGGATAGATATGAAAAGAGATGTAGCTAGTTTTTTCATGAGATATTCCACCTATAAGAAGGATAAAGAAGAAAACTAGCAATCAGGTAGACTATTATACTATCTGCCTATTCCTAAGAGAAAATGTAATGTCATCGTGTGGATTTCATGACAGGTTTACTGAAGTTGACTCATGGTAATCATGTTGTTTGGGTTTCTATTGACAGGATCATGATGGTTTCATATTTCTTATTGATTAAGGAAACCTTCAGTGTGGATGTTCTTGGGAGGTTTATATCCATGACATAATAAAAATTCATAGGTTCCTACATACAATCATTTCAGATAGGGAAGCCTAATTTAAATCACATTTCTAGAATGGGATAAAAAGGGTGTTAGGTATAATGGGGGATCTAAACACAAAATAACATCCTATGAGTGATGGCTAGTCTGAGAGTAATATTTTGGTTCTTGAAGACATTTTATAAGCATTCATCCTTGATTTCAGGAGCTCTCGAGAGAGGCATATACCCTTGGTTGAATTATTCTATAAAAATACCTTTTGAGATACTACGTAGATGGAATTTTATAAGGATTTTTATGGTATTCCATTTCGATCACCCCAATGTTGATCAGATGTTGGACATGCATCTATGATCAGACCTTATATTTTTCAAGATACCACAAAATATGTGATGTTTATTCAAAACTAGATGGGTATTGTGAAGTATCATCAGAAATCATATGCTGATCACTGAAGAAGACCTTTATGAGTTCAAGGTTGTGGATTGAGTTTTCCTACTTGTCTCACCGAGGCTGGGACACAAAAGGATCATGATAAAAGGTATGTTTTCCCCAACATACGGCAGCCCATTTGAGCTTTTAGAGAGAGTCAGACCAGTAGCCTATCATGTGTAGTTACCTTAATAGTACTGGCCTATGCATGATTTTCCCCATATTTATCAGTTGCAATGATATTATTCAAACTCATCCCATCCCTTTAATCCCAAAGAGATTGAGTTATAAATGGATGCACCCTTTTAGGAGAATCCTATACTTATTGTGGATCATGGAATGAAGGTTCTCTGATTCTAGTCAATTTCTCTAATATGAGTATTTTGGTAGCACATTCATGTGCAAGATGAGACATGGTAGCATGAAGTTGATGTATGGTCTATGTGGCCCAAATTATTCTCAGGCAATCATGACCACCCTTGAGAGGGAAATTCCGGGAAAAAATCATTATTTGGGATGTTTGTATGATCTTAATTTTTATTTGAGGTAAAAAATATTTTATTTTCAATAAATATTTATTTTAATGGTTTAAATATGTCCTAATATGAATTCCCTTTGATATTATTGAGGAATCGGGGGTGTCCAGGTTGGGTTCGAATCTGGGAACCCATGTTTTGGGGAGAAATGTCCTTGTGTGTAGTTAAAAAAACAATGCAATTTTGGCCACACAGTTGTGTGACAAAGTATGCTATTTTTAGTGGGGTTTTGTATGATTTGTGCCTGGTTAGTCAAACCATGTGGAAAACTATTCGGGTTGACCTTCCCAAAAGCAAAGCATGCACGGTTGGTGCATGGTTTGGAAAAACTATGCAGCCAAATCGTGCGACCCCTATATTTTAGGTAAAATAACCATTTTCATTAATTAAAATATATTTCAAGTACATCTATCATTAACTCTCATGCATATACACTCTCACCAATTTGAATCCCTCTAGGAGATAATTATTGGAATTTTCATCGTGCCTTCATTCGATCTCCGATTCAAGAACTGCTTGTCTCGTTGGATCCAGATTGGTGCGATATCAATTCTTCTTTAGCCGTTCATCATTCTAATTGATATAATATTCACTGTTTATGTTCAATCTAATAATACCTATTATTATGTTATTCATCATTTGTTTCATTTTCTCCTGATTTGAGTCAAATTAGGAGTTGATATTGGATGAGCTATTATCTATGCACCTATTATAGGTGGTATCATGCCTTTTGTTAAATGTTGATGTGTTTATACATATGGTGTTGTTCCTCACACCCAATTATCAGGTGATTCCATGAAATGAATCTTTATCATTAATTGATAGGCATATCCTAATCAATTTGTCATGCACATGATAAATGTTTAATGGTTAAGAAACTTGAAACGGAACAACCCCATGGTTTTGTTGATTAATTAAACTGCACCACCATGTGTGGCTCTTGAAAATGGATAGTTTTGGGTGTGGCCTTTTACCCCTTACACTACTACAAATACAGCTTTTATTAGCACTCCAAAATGCGCTAATAAAGACCCCTTTTATCAGCGCTTTTTTAGCACTGATAAAAATAAAAAAAATTAAAAAAAATAAAAAAATACGGCCAATCTCGGGGGGGGGGGGCTTTTTATAGCGCTTGAACCTCCCTTTATCATCACTTTCCCGCACCTACAGTGCCCGCAGGCACCGCCTACACCCTTTATCAGCGCTACCCCTCTAAATAACCCTTGAGCATGCACCTCTGCCTCCACCCGGATTTGATCTCGAGACCTCCCCCCTGCGCACCTAAAGCCTTTTCCACTCCCCTATATTGATTTGTTCTCTTATTTTTGATATATATATTTATTTATTTATATATATATATTTAGTTATATTTATTCTTATAGTAATATATATAGTTATATTAATATATATATTTATAGTTATATTAATATATATATATATATAGTTATATTAATATATATATATAGTTATATAAATATATATATAGTTATATTAATATATAGTTATATAAATATTCAAATATTGGTATTTTAAATAAAATGGGTATTAGTTATTATTTAGATAAAGCTAATATATTTTATATGTAAATATGTTTAATTATTTATTTAAAAATTTTAATTTTTAGGTGTGAATATATAAAAAATTTGTAAATATAGTTATATATTTGATTATAAATAGTAGTGCATTATAAAAAATGATAAAATTTCAAATAAATAATATCAATATAAATGTAATACCTTGGAATAAATTCAGTCCACACCAAAAAAGTCCAATAATACCCCCGTTAAACGAGGATGGAAATCCACAAAATGTTAAAAAATCGGGGTACCCCGCCAAAAAACTCAATTTTGAAGGCCTTTTGGGACTATTTTGGCCACGAAAAAACCTTGACAGGGGTTCCCAGAAAACGTAATGATGTATATCTCATCACAGGCTTCGATTTGATATGTGGTAGAGCTCAAACGGACACCCGGATCAAAAGTTATGGTTGTTTGATGTTTGAGTTGCGTTTTCAGCATATTTTGGATCTTTTTTTTAATGTTTTTGTTATTTTTTAGTCTTCAAATTGTTATTATATGACTATTACTCCATAATAATTAGAAAATTATTCATTGAAAACATTTTTTTTAATATTTCTATAAGCCATTTTCACTAAATATCTTATATATTAAGTATAATAAGTGTAAATGTATATTTATACTTATCTAAAATATATTTAAAAATTATATATTATATTTATATCAATATAACTATATTGATATATTGATATATTAATATATTATTTTTAATTAAATTTTATTTTGAATTCGAACCCTTTATCAGCACTTTTAAAAAAAGTCCTGATAAAGGCCCCCCGTTTATCAATGCTACTAAAACAAGCGCTGATAAAGGGGGTCCCTTTATCAGCCCTAAAAAAAGCGCTGATAAAGGGATACTTTTATCACTGCTTTTTTTAGCGGTGATAAAGGTACCCCCTTTATTAGTGCTTTTTCATTAGAGTTGATAAAGGGGTGGTGCTAGCCTTGCCCAGATTTGTGGTAGTGTTAACATGGGATGTGAATTTTTAATTTTGTTGTAAATAAATTTGATTCATTTTGTTTGTGAATTAATATGTATATTGAATTTTATTTTCAATTTTAAATGTATGGTTAAATAATAGGGAGGGATGGATGACCATGCCATTGGAATTGGTTGTCAGATAACTTATTTAGTATGATATTCTAGTTTAAATGAATTTCCCATATGAGTAGTTTATAGCCAAGACTTATATTATTGACTAATTCCTTAGGACACCTTTTTTAGATTATGTTTGTATTAGAATTACTTGGTGATGATGATAAATGATATTGTTGAATGATATTGAAGATACGTAGTGTGACACATGGTGTCGAATGATGAATTCCATGGACAGACTCATTTGGAATTGACCTTCCTTATGCCCTTGTGACACATAAAATATGGTATGGTTTTCTTATGACAAACTCAATGGGGCTGACTCTCATATGATGAGTGATACATGGATTCATAAGAAAATTCAATGGAAATTCTCAAATGGAATTGAACATATATTCCATGGGTGATACCTGAGATCTCTTAGTAGACTGCTAAGGATGGACTCGAGTGGCGGTTATGTTATAGCATATCTAGACTGATAGCTAGTTTCTTGATAAGTATTCCATGGATGGGCTTTTAAGGTGTTGGTATATATCAAACCTAGAGTGACACTTGGATTCCAGCATAGGATCTCTAAGTAAGGGCTCAAGTTCAAAATTGAATAATGAATTAAATGGTTTATGCTACACATATTTCAAGACAAAGAACAAGAATGGATTTGGTCTTTTCCCTACACGTTATGGATAGCCTGCACAGGCATCCATTGATCATGATATCATAGGTTCTTGAGGCTACACACTGAGTCTTGAGACTTATTAATTAAATGAGATTGAATGGTAAATTGAATTTGATTATAATGAAACCAACCTAAATATTAACTCATAGACTTACCTCTTAAATGAAAGTGATGAAATGAACTACTAAAAATGAGAACTTAGACATTATAGGATGTTTCTTCTTTTGTTTATTATATTACTGGATGCACACTGTGACTATTATATATTCACTGGCTAGTTGGAACCTGACCTTGGGTGGTTGCCTACTAATATTATCTCTCACAACATATTTGGGCCATATTTGGGTACCCACATAGACTATATTACTGTAGGTATGTATAAGGGAAAACAACCTACTACAGGTTCTTGAAAATTTCGTAGGATCATGGTACGACTACCTTGTATACATGTTTGGTTGTTTTGTAGAGACATGTGACATGTATCATCATCATTGTATATGAGCTTCCTTTTTTATTACAATCTATTCCCACTGTGTATCTGTTTTCTCTATTATTTACTACTTTCTAATTTTTTGTGCTATTGGTATTTCTCTATATTACACTCTGGTAAGATGGTATTGTCTCCCCCAAAAACTAGCCCTAGGCACTTACTTCTAGTCAGAATCCTCTAGTGTTTTATAAGATGTTCTTGAGGCCATGTGTCCAACTGGGTTCAGGGCACCTTTCAAGGACATCCGGTTCCATGATGTCACATGTATTTACATGTGGTAATTCCAAATTAATTTCAATTATAATTTCCTACTACATAATAAATTATACTTTAATTAGTTGAAAATTTCCAATTATAATTTGCAATTGAAATTTCCATGATGAAATTTCCGCGTGGAAATCCCATCATGAATTCACACAGGTCATTCCAAATAGAAATTCCCACAAGGAATTTCATAGTGGACTCCACCATTGGGAATTCCAAGGGGTCTTTCCTAGTAGAAATTTGTATTGTTCATCCAAAATGAGACTCCCACTAAAAATTCATGTGGAAATTCCCAATGGCATTTCATAGGGGAAAGTTCCAGTGGAAATATCCACTGAAAATTCCTATAAGAATTAAATATTACTTTTAAAATTATAGAAATTTTGACAGAATCATTTTAAAACATCCACTGAGAATTCCAAGTGGGAATTCCTAACGAGGGAAAAATTAATAGAATCATTTGTCATTTTTCAAGTTGTGATTCCCACGGTCTATTTTTTATTTTCACTTTCCTGTATATAAGATGATAACTTGTTAGGGATACTATTTTTTAATGATAGAAGAAGCCTCTACATCAAATCCTGGATATTATAGGTCTTCTATGAGTAGGATGTGGAAAATATTTAATGAGACCAAGAAACATATAGTAGAAAATCACATCAAATTTCTTCAAAAAGAATCCAATTTTATAATTTTTTAAAAATGTTTCTTTATAACACAATTACTTTCATTTCTTGTAAAAAAACCGATGGCACTGTTTTATTTTTTCTATAGAGGCACAATATCAATTTTAATTTTGTTTACATAACTGGAAGGAGGATAGAGTTAATAGCTTCTGAAATATTCCATATATATGGCATGGATGATGGTGGAATACCATTGTCAGTTCCATATACATTATGACCAATTTTATCAGCACTATTGATGAAGAGTTTTGGAAATATTGATTCAATATTATCATAGGGAATTTTATGGAGATCCATAATTGAAATTGTTGAAGGCACTAATGAGAAATATTTTTCTGATGTGGTGTGTTCAGTTTCTATTCTTTCATGAAAAACATTATTTTTCCCATTAGAGACTAGATACTAATTCCACGCATTTAAATTATCATAATGGTTGGTTGATTTATGATCAATCCACCCCTAAACAATATTAGAGTGATATTGTTTAATTAACCAAAACTATCTTGTCTTTGGTTGAATCCATTTCATTTATGAGTCGATCTAGTGTGTTTTTTAGTATTTATAATGAGAATTTGGATATTCAGTTAATTTAATTAAATTATTTCCATAATCTTTTTTCATGATTGTTTCCTCACTAGAATGTGGGAACCACCCATGACATCTCTAGTATCTGCATGTCCTAGTTCTATTATGCAAGGGCTTCTTCAGGATGTTTGTGTGTCCTACTATAGGGGAAATCAAACTAAATGGGAATGGAAGCACCATATAGAGAGAGACACAAGGAATTCATCTTGGTTAATCCGGGTAGGTGTGGGTGAAACTACAGTTTTGGATGGGAAAGGGATCCCCTTATCATTATTTAGGAGAACATTGGTTTTCCTAGAGATCTGGTATTTGGAGAAGTGAGAGCCCTAGTTATAGGATTTATTATTTTTCCAAGGAGGAGGTGAGCTATAGGGTTTTTTTATCTTGATCATGGAGGTTATAAAATCTAGTGCGCACCAGATCTGGATGATAATTTCATCACTTAAACCACATCAGAAACAAGAAGCGGTGTTAGATTTAGATAGTGGAGTCGATCATCAGATAATAGAAAAATCTTGGACAATAACAACATACTTGAAAAATGATTATTCTTCTTGAATATAGATATCTATGTTATGGGTTCTTGTGGCATGTTTCTTGGACAATAACTGTGCATATGAATGAATGTAGAGGATCTATAAAATAGAAGTGTGCCTTGAGGATGTAGTTGGAGAACTTGTACTCAACAACAACGACACACACCAGTTGTAATTTTTTGCAATGAAAAAGGTGATACCAACCACTTCCTAATGTGGGTTTCATTATGGTGTTCCTTAATTTTTGGTCTTGTTTCTTATACATGTTGTTTCTTTTGATCATAGTTGGTTGTGCTCTATTGTCCTACATTTCATTTATTGTAATTCTTACTTTTTATAGTGGAAACACCCCCTGATGATGATGCCTTGTTCACACAGGCCATTGAGTGAAGAACATAAATACATGGTGTCCCTTTTATTATATTATTTTTCTCATTTTTTCAACCTATAATTGTAGATTGAATTAATTTTATTTTTGAATATAAATTCAATTCTGACTTTGAATTGGTGTGTTTAATTATAACTAATTTATAAACTCCTATTTTGATTTGTTTTTCATTTTATGTTCTTACTTATTTATTATTTATTATTGTTTGATTTTGGAAATTTTTACGTTGATCTAGAATTCATTTCCCATAAGCTCTGATTCTGTTTTTTTGTATATTAAAGTATATGGTTTTGTATTCTATTTATGATATTAATTACAAAATTTGAATGTTGTAATGACCATTGAATGTGAGTTATTCCACTATCATTTGTGTCATGTTCACTTTTGGAAAACCATTTGATTCTTTTCCATTTAATGTGATTTTTCATTGATTTTAATGATTTGTTAATTCCATGTAGTAGAATACGATTAGATGAATATTTTTTTCTATTTATTTTATTTTTTATAAAAATCTAATAATAAACATATGTTTTAAATTTTATATTCTGTTTTTTTGAACCAATTTTATACTCAATGAATCTTAGTGTCTTAATGGGGACTACATTCCTCACACTACTATAAATATTACCTATATTATCATGAAAAAAGGTTTTAACAACACTAAAAAATCATTGTCAATTGTAGTTGTGTTAAAGGCCCCACCTGCCATAGTGTGCTATTTGTATAACATCACACTACAACAACTTGTATCCTATACAAAAAATATATAATTTAATAGAAATAAATTTTACTTCATGAATATAAAAAACTACTATATATATTTCTAACCATGTTTTGTATTATTGATCAAAATATATTTTTATTAAGAAAAACACTTTTAGGGAAAAGTGAGAAACCAATCCAAACACACAAAGACAATCCGACCCAAAAACTACACTCAAACAACGTGATACGAAATACCAGAATCCACAAATTTCAATTTAAGCATGTTAGAGATTTTACCTGTAAGAAGAGACCATTGGATTCCAACATCTTTCTCGTCCAAGTCCAAATCTACATTGCTGATGTATTCATAGTTTTCAATCATCATGTACCAAGTTTGGATGAGATCTTCAACAGTAATATTTTGCTCATTAAAACCACATGCTATAATTCCAAGTTACTTATTGGCCTAGGTACCCTTTTCTTCAGAGAGGCTGGCCTAGAACCACCTCAATACCAACCTGTCAAACTCCTCCTACGAGGTGACGACCTCAACTCCCTTGACCGAGAGTTCTTCGTTGCACTCAAGGATAGCTTCCCACTCATCACATTTGACCAAAGCTTTCCTACTTTTGTGGGAATTCATTGTTGACGACTCCTTAACTACACATGCTAGTTCGGAGGTACATGCTTCCCTTTCAGGTGGTTCTAACTCCAAAGAATTTGTTCCCACCTTCTTCGGTGCTTCTTGAGGGATTTTCCTTTTGCTGGAAGATCTCGTGACCGGCGGTCTAGACAGGAACGAGTAGTTATTCTTCTTTCATGGCCTCCGAGAGTGTTTTATGAACCCTGCCGAGTCCATGATGGTATTTTTCTCTTTTGTAGAGAAGAATCTGAAAAAATCCTCCGCCAGTTTCATTTCCTTGGGCTCAGTGGGGGAATCCAAGCCAGACTCCCTAACCTCTCCAGGAGCCGCCTCCGCTTTATCCCCTTCCTCAACCACATGTTTCTCTTCAACTTCCATCATTGAGAATTGGTTAAGAGAGCAGGTATCCACTCCACCAAACTTCAACGTATCAGCACAGGATGATTTGTCCTGGAGGACCTGCTCGGGAACCTCTGAAACTCTAGGATGTTCATAACCACAGCACATGTACTGAAGAAGATTGCTTGAAACCTCCCATCTCTCACTTTGAGGCTTCCCAAAATCAGCTGGAGTAGGGACCTTCAAACCCATATCCACACCTCTAGCCAAAATGGAGGGGTCCCAATGCCTAGATGGAACAACATCCGAGTGGGGACTCCTCTCCACTGACCCATCCCCACACCCCTGCAATGCAGACCCCGATTTACATGGAAAAGTGTTAGAACCCAGATCCTGTTTTAGACTGTCAAAGTCAACTGACACACGAGGCCCTGAAGCATTAGGGTAAGCCTTCTTCAAAAGGTCAGAAGACTCCCCCCTTTCGAAAACAAGAGGAGCCTCTACTGGGATCTCATGCTTCTGGTCATCCTAGTAAACCACAGTCGGGGAAGGCTGCGGGTGGGGGGAGGGAGATCGAAAACAAGGACCTCCTTGAACCTTTGCGTGCACCCACCTGGATCTGTAGCACGAACTGGACAGGCTTCATCGATCACTGAAGGCCCTTTGGTCAAAACTGGCGGTTCAACCAAACCCTCCATCCATGCCCTTTTGCGACACTGTGAATGGCAGTGGCCCTGCCTAAAACAATATGTATAGAATCTCACCCACAACTCATAAACCACGGGTTACACATACCTATATTCAACCTCAATCACAATCCACACCACCTCTGGAGGGGGCCGGGATAGGTCTATTTCGATGTATATGCGTTCTACAATAGGGTGCATCAGGGAATCGGTCCACCGATCAGCACACAAGAAGCGGCCGATGGAATTGCCAATAGACCGAAGGAGAGCCAGGTTCTAGAAAGGTAGCAGTAACCCATGCAGTTGCATCCAAATTTCCAAAGCAGATGGTTCTCGATTCATATGAATATTAAACGACCGGTGAAGGATTTGGAAATGAAAACCTCGAAAGGATCTAGTAGCTCTGGACCAGGCCCGAGACATATCATCCTCTTTGGTGAAGAAAATAAGGATTTGTTGTGGCCCAAGGATACCGATGACCGCACGTTGACTTAAACCCCAATCCTCATTCACGTACCTATCAAAAATTTCCACGGGACACCGGAGTCTAACAAACTTCTCCACCAGAGCCGTAGATAGCAACGAAGAAGCTTCGGAGAATTCCCGTGGAGAGATCAGGATGACTGGATGTCTATTGAAGATTCCTGGGACCTTCGGAGATATTCTGATGCTGGGGAAGCACACTTCTGAAGAAGACCGATGGAAACCCCCATGCTGGAGGACCTATGGGAAAACGTTGGGATCCTGAGATTGAGGCCCATCCTCAGGAGGAAGAGGGGCCGCTAAGGCTGACATCGAGATAAGGGCATCGCCCGACCGCCAAGGAGAATACGTTGACCCTTCACCTATTCTTTTTGTGTTTTTAAATCTACAATTACTATCCACAAACATTTAAAAACATTAATGTTTCAATATGTTTGGAACCTATGATGCCCTCTAAAAAAGGACTACCAATGGTATCCATTACTGAACAAAACACTTCAAACCAGAAAAACGAATCCACCTATAAAAGAAAAAAAAATCTTATGATAGTAATATAACAATGAAATAAATAAAACATTAATATGAAAGAATAGATTAGAAAAATACAACTTCAAATAAAAATAAATTGGAGTTATACCGGTATCACCATATATTTTATTGAGGTTTAGTTGATTCCAACACATCAAAAATGTGTTATGGATCATTTTCCTAGAGTATCAAAACAGTTCTAGTGTGATTGACCAGTATTGCATATGCCAATAATTCTTTTTAATGAAGTTAATGTCAATTTTATATGAAGGCACACATTGATTTATATTGGCAACACTGTGCCTGGGATTGAGGTGTAGCTAATTACTACACATAACAAATTACCTATGGATCATTTTCCTAATGTATCAAAACAATCAGAATTTAGTTTCTCCGTTTTTTAGTATGTCACCTATATTTTTTACTAAAATGTCATTTCAAACTAGAAACACACACTCTAGGTCATACTGGTCGCATCATGTTTTGGTTTTACATGATACTATTTTTGCCACATCATAAATGGATTATTATTTATTTCGAAAAAGTGTGAAGACAATGAGAGTGCATATGTCTGGTTTTCAGTGACTAACATAAGATTTGAACTAAAATGTCAATTTTAAACAGACAACAGAAACTTGGAGTCATAACGGTATCACCATGCATCAAATTGATGTTTTGTTGATTCCTAAATGTTAAAATGACTTATTTATCATTTTTCTAAATTATAAAAACAATCCGATTGTGTTTTTTCAGTTTTCAGTTGGCCAGTTGTCCTTTTAACTAAAATTGTTGTCGATTTTAAATAAAATGATGGAATTAGAGTCATATAGGACACACCATGAATACAATATATGTTTGGTTTATTATTACACATCAAAAATTACTTATGGATCATTATCCTAAAGTATCAAATCAATTCAAATGTGTTTTCTCAGTTTTGAGTAGGTCGGTTGTTCTTTTAACTAAAATTAATGACAATTTGAAATAAAAAGACCAACTTGGAGTCATAACAGTCACACCATATATCATATTGAGGTTAGATTGATTCCTATATATCGTAAATAAATTAATAATTGTTTTTATAATGTATAAAAACAATGTGAATGTGTTTTCTTAGTTTTGACTATTTCAGTTGTCATTTTTACTAAAATTGGGGGTCAATTTAAATTAAATAGACGATCTAAGATTAATATTGGTCACATTGTGAATTATATTGTTTTGAGGATGATTCCTATACATATTAACCAACATATGGAACATTTACCTAATGTATCAAAATAGTTCTAAATTACTGGCTCAGTTTTCAAAATGTCACTTGTTCATTTTTAAAAAATTAATGTCATTTGTAAATAAAAGAAACACATGGAGTCACATCGATCAATGTATGCATTGGATTGATTTATGATAGAATAACACACTTTAAAAATTACCTTTGGATCATTTTTATAAAGTATCAAAAAACTATCAATGCATTTTCTATGTTTTTAGTAGGTCTATTTTCTATTTTACTAAAATTAGTGTCAATTGTAAATAAAAAGATGTACTTGATGTCATTTCAGACACACCATGCTTTAGGTTGAGGATTGGTTGATTTATTCACATCTCAAATGACTTATGAGTCATTTCCCTAAATATCAAAAAAAAAATCTGAATGTGTTTTCTTGGTTTTGAGTAGGTCTTTTTCCCTTTCTACAAAAATTGAGGTCATTTTTAAATAAAAATATTTACTTGGAGTCATACCGGTCACATTGTGAGACAAATTAATGTTAAAGTGACCCCTACATGTCTAAAATTAATCATTAACCATTTTTATAAAGTATTGAAACAATATGAATGTGTCTGCTCAACTTTCAGTATGATATGTGTTCTTTTTTCAAAAATTAATGTCACTTTAGAAAAAAGACACACATGAAGTTATATCAGTTACACCATGTGTCATATTAAGGTGAATTTTATCTTTACATATAAAAACATACATATGGGTCATTTTCATAATTCATCCAATCAATCTGAATGCATTTTCATGGTTTTGAGAAGCTTGATTTTCCTTTTCACTAAAATTGAAGTCAATTTTAAATAAAAAGATGCACATGGAGTCATACCGGTCACAACATCTATTGTATTGTGATGTGGTTAATTCTTAAATGTTTAAAATGTCTTATAGATTTTCTTCCCATAGTATCAAAACAATCCAAATTCATTTCCTCAATTGTGGGTAGGTCAGTTATCCTTTTTTCCAAATTAGTGTTAATTTTAAATAAAAAGATGCACTTTGAGTAATATCGGACAACATGCATATGATTGAGGTTAGGATGATTCTTACATGACCCAAATTACCCATGAATATTATAATTAAAGTATAAAATCAAAAAAAAATCTGTTTTCTCTATTTTTAGTATGTCACAAGTTCTTTTTGATAAAATTAATGTCAATTTAAAATAAAAGGACACACTTGCGGTCATATCAGGCGCACTGTCTATCAGATTGAGGTGTGAATTATTCTTACACATCAAAAATGAAATTTGGATCATTTTAAAAAATTATCAAAACAATCATAATGAATTTTATCAGTTTTCATTGTATCACTTGTTCCTTTTTCTAAAATTAATGTCAATTTAAAATAAAAATACGCACATGAAGTCATATCGGTCGCACCATATATTAGATGGAGATGAATCTAATTCTGGAATAACATAAAGAACATATGTAGCATTTACATAAATAATGAAAAAAATCCGAATGATTTAATTTAGTTTTGATTAGGTGAGGTGTTCTTTTTCATAAAATTGATGTAAATTTTTAATAAATGTATATACATGGAGTCATACTGGTTACACCATGCATTGGATTAAGGTGAGGATAATTTATACACGTTCCAGATGAAATATGTATCATTTCCCCTATGTATTAAAGTAATATGAATTCATTTTTTAGTTTTTAGTAGTTTAGATTATCTTTATACTAAAATTGATTTCAATTTCAAAATAAAAAGACACACTTTTGGTCATACTGGTCACAAAATACATCAGATTGAGGTGAGGATAATTAATAAACATAAAAAATGATTCATGGATTGTTTTTCTAAAGTATCTGAACAATATTAATGTGTTTTATCAGTTTTCATTACAACAATTTTCCTTTTTACTAAAATTTCATTTTGAACAAGAAACATACAGTCTGACTCATACCAGTCACATTATGTATCGATTTTATATGAGAACAATTCCTTAACATTAAAAAATATTTATGAATATATTTCCTAAATTATCAAGATAATACAAGAGGGTTTGATTAGTTTTTAGTGACTGACATATTTTAAACTAATATGTTAATTTTAAACTGATAACGAATACTTGGAGTCATACCGATCACATCTAGTATCAGATTAAGGATCAGTTGATTCCAATACATCATAAATGAATTATAGATCATTTTTATAAAGTATCAATACAATATAAATTCAGTTTTTCTGTTTTGAGTATTTTATTTTTCTATATTACTAAAATCAATGTCAATTTTAAATAAAATGAATCACCTGGAGGCATACCAGTCACAACATGTGTCAAATTGAGGTGTCGTTGTTTCTTACACATCCGAAGGTCTCAAAAAATCATAACTATAAATGTTACTATGATTACAAAAGTATTTTATTGTCTAAATACCAACACTTCATATTGAGTATATGTTCTTAGTCAAAAAACCTTGCTCGTTGTTGAAGACCAAAATAGCGGAGGAAGATCTTCTACCCATCATATCATGAGATGACACCACAGTGGGAATAAAAGATTCATTGGATCTTCTGTTTTTCAATAATGAGTATGTTTTTTTGCCTTCTAAAATCAGCTCAATATATTGTGTTAGTATGTTGAAAAATAAATTCAATTGAAAGAATTGTGATTGTCTGAATTTCATTCTCAAAGTATAATCTCTATCATGCATGATCATTTTCAAAAAATCCATCCCAAATTTAACAAAGGAATCCACCAATATAAGAAAACAATCCGTATATGAGTAATACTAAAAAGATTTAAATTAAACAAAAATGTGAAACAATCCAGTTCTTCTATTGAAGTCACATATTAATGCGATTTGTATACATTCTTAACCCATTTCTTTGTTGTTATTGCCTCAATTTATATCTCCAAATAGCATGAGAAGTTTTGAATAAATCACCCAACTTGAACAAAGGAATCCACCTGTATTGTTGACATTTATCACATTCCTTCAAGATCCATCCACTTCCTTTGAAGGAATGTGATAAATTCCAACATTGTAGGGGTAAAA
Organism: Viscum album; assembly: GCA_963277665.1. NCBI lineage: Eukaryota > Viridiplantae > Streptophyta > Magnoliopsida > Santalales > Viscaceae > Viscum > Viscum album. The sequence goes on from OY728137.1 coordinate 421,493,888, forward strand.
AGTTTTTAAGGGAGGGGACATTGTTTGCATGAGTAGGCAAATATTTAATTTAGATTATGTTAATATAGTACATAACACGTAATATTATGAGAATAGACATAGTATATTAAAAAAACTTAACCTTCTCATTGAACTCTGAGTTGAATCCATGAATTCAAATCTCTCACGAGCATGAGAAGCTTCAAACTAACCACCTAAACATGAACAAATGAATCCACTTGTACAAGAAATCAATTCTTGTGTGAGAGACACTAAAAATAATTAAATTAAACATAAATATTAAACAATCCACTACTTATATGTATGTCACATATTCATTCTAGTTGTTCACATTCTTCCACCAAGTATGTTTCACATTCAGTTATAGGAAAATATATACCATATTATAAATATGAGCCTTTTTTACAGTCACAGTAGTAATAGAAAAATATATAAACACAAAGGATTAATAAATATTTTTATTTAAATAGTAATTATTTTAAAAAATAACTCTTTGGGGGTGCTAGTTTGTTGATAGAATAAGATATATCTCATAAATTTACAAACATAATAACCAAAATATTTTACATTTTTTTGTTTCATAAACTACATAAACATTGAGAAAAATAAATAATTTGTTTCTATATGTGTTTGGATAGTGAAATATTATTACTTATACCCTAACACTTATCCAGTTGTGGAACTTATCAGTATCCTTGTGCTTAACCCCTATCATCATATCTTTTTTCATGATATTGATACACTTTTCTATCATAACATAATACCCATTACAACACAACCAAAATTGTATAACATGAATTTTAGTTCTCAAATTTTGGATGTAGTGTATTACTTATTGAAATATTTAATCATGTGTGGTCGGTTTGTTGGGAATCCATGTAGTGAATCTAGGAAATAAATCTTTGTAGTATCCAAATTGATAGTAATGAGCATCCAATGATTCATAAAACATAGAAAGGATTATGTAATGAAAGAAATAATAATATATTTTATATGATTTAATTGTATAGTTTTACCACTACATCGTTGGTGTTATAAAGAAACCATCATCTATAATTTTTCTTTCAAATAATTTGACCATGTATTACATTATTTCATCTGTTATTTTGATCAATTTTTTTTGTTATTTATAGGTGGTGTGAGGACTAATGAGTCCAAAAAATCATTGGGAAATCCCTTCCATTGGTATTGATATATATGCTAGAAAAAACAATGAAATGTATTTAGTCATAATTAACATAGTATATCAGCTTTTGGAAAATCAAATCATGAAAAAATACCTCATGCATACATTTACAACTGATTCTCCTAGTTATTTATATTTTTTGATTTCATTAACATTCTCAAAATCAATGTAGTTTGTACCTTCCTCTCCATACACATTTTATTGAAAATCAACTACGAAACAACTACCATTTTGTAACATTGTATCTGCAAGAACCGTCAATGTTCATAACTTCAGATATTGAACATGTTGGGTAATCGTACTTTCGTAATATCTTTTCGATTGGATGGTTGATCCTTTACATTGTTTTGAGTTGACCATTCAAGATCCAACAGGCATGTGATAAAACTTCTAACAACTTGGTTGGCCTTATGAGTACCTTCATCATAATGTGGAACATGTATATTGGTGTGTGTCACATTATATACTCTAATCTTTTCTCTCACATGACCTATTGGAAGTGGTTTATTGATTAGCATGGTGTCATATATATTGAACACCATAGAAATTTCTATAAGGTGTTGGGTAGGAGTTGATAGATATAAATAACATTCATTTTCACATGAGAGAATATTTGTCTAGGAATTTTATTAGTGTCTGTTTGATTCAAATTTAACATAAAAAATTATTTGAATATTGATTCCCTGGATAAAGACAATTCTTTGAGTGGAATGGATAACTTGAAATAAGATTGGGGTGGGGCTGGGGATCATCACACAATGGTTATTCTTATTTTGTTTCTTGTCAGTGCTTCCCCCCATATCAATTTCAATCAACTCAGTCTTCCATTGAATTTTTTCTTCAAGGGAACCTAATATTTATTTCATCTCTATCATTTATTTATCTTTATCCTAATCTTGTTTTTTTTCTAAAAATATGTTTGGGGTGTCACCCCAAAACCCACAACTCTGACATGACCATACTATTTTGGCCACTTCAAGGCCACCGATAGTAGGTGTTCAAGAGAGACAGGTGTTGATGATTCCTGTGACTAAGTCAAATAGAAAATATAGTAAAATTGTTAATCATGATTATTTAAGAGATATTTAAAGAAAAATAAATAATTATTATGTCATACTTACACATGTTTCCCAATTTTTTTGTGTTTTTATATATTAGTATCCCATTTGTATTTTCCCATGCATCCTTCCATAGCTCATGGCATGGGATGGAAGTGAATTTTGATTTACATTCATCATACTGCATATAAATAGTGAGATATAATTATGTTTTTTCCATGTCACAAAAATTATTATGGTATATTTAAAATACGTACCATTTTTTCAAGTGAATCATACCACATCCTTTATTAACATTTGGGATACATTGGTTTTGATGCTTGTTCCTTATTTTCATAACTCAATATTTCTATCATAATTAAGAAATTTTTAATCAAAGTGATTAATAGACATATTGTTAAACACTGTATTACGATCCATAATGTATATAAAAAGACACCTCCCCATGACATCTAAAAAACACATCTTAAGCTTCTTGGGTTATCAGGTGTACACAAATAATCGATGGATGTGGTTTTATTTTCCCTTCAACATTTTTAAGATGAAATTGCATTAGAATTGTGGGAAATCCTATGTGAATCCTTCTTGTAAGATTTAATACTTGTTTTTATGGGTCTTATATACTATAAATGCACTTCTCAAGGGATGATGATGAGTAAGTAAGTGTTTCATTATTTTATTTTCCCGTAAAATAATGAAATGATATTATAATGTTAGCATAATATCTTCCATATCAATGTCTATAGTGTGGTTACAATATGTTTCCATGAATATATATCAATCATCACACATTTATGAGTGATGAATACAGTGTAACTACTGAACATGACCTTGTTGGGTTTAACATGCTTTCCCTTTTCATTCCATTTGAACTTGTATTTGATGAATTTTATTTTTCACCATAATGATTTTTTATAACACCATAAAACTATGGAACTCTTTTTTTCCAACATCACTGGTCATTCATTTCTTACCATTTTATTATATTCATGATCATTAATATGTTATTCCTCTAGATTAGTAGCATCAACATGTGTAGAAGGTCATTATACCTTTACACTAGGAGTAGAAAAATGTTCAGAAACCTATTGTTCCTATGGAATGGTAACATCATCACATGGAGAATGTAATTGTTCCTCAGTATTGGGAGAAATTGCAACAACATGAGAGACCAGTTTTTCTATAGTATTGGGAGCACCAAAACATGAAGAATTCATTATCTATAGAAGATATTTAACATTTAAATTATACTACATAAATTCTGAAATGAACAAATTATAACAAGAGGTAACACAATGTATAAAATAAAAAATAAAACCTTAATTTTGAACTCATTTATTTAAAGGATAAAGGAATTTTAACCCCTATCGAGTATCCAAATCCCTTCATTGTAGTCTCCCCTTACATATAAAACTCTATCTACATTGGGACCACTGTGAAATTATTGTGATTTCCCAATGAAAGGGTCATCAGCAGTTAAATTTTCATCTGACCCTTTAGTGGTTTTAGTCAATAAATAAATAACTGACCTCATTCAATTTATCATATCTAGAACATAAAATAATTATATTGTCTATGATTCCACTGTAAATGGTTTCCCTTTATATCCTTCATTATTGAAAACCACTTTTAGAAATCCCAATTCATATATTTTAAGAGAACTCATGTTATCAACCCGCATTCATTAAAAAGTCATCAATTGGAATGTTTTATAATCCAACAACCATATTTTTTTATGATGAAAATGTATGAAATTTTCGTGTAAATTGGATTTATATCCTTAATACTAAGAACATGCATTGCTTCATCCACAAGTGTAAATCAACTAGTTTTATGGTACTATCTTCATTATGTTAATTTTTATAGAACATATAACCATTAATTACATAACCTTATTAATAACACATTCACACAAGGTCCTCTGGCTAGCCATCAACATCGTTGTGAAATTTAATATGGATTTTCATTTGGCTCCATAAAAATATGGTCCTGAAATAATCCTATTAACTATTGATTATGTGTATTTGATATCCATCATTCATCCCTTAATGGATTCAGATCCTAAATAATATATTTGTGCATTCTAATATATTAGGAATCCTCCAAAACATTACACCAAACGTAAAGGTGGTCCTACTACCGATTTGTAATATTGATTGAGATAATATCTCTTCAAGAAATTACATCACCCAAAATCCGCTCAGTGTGATGTGATTTTGATTAACCAATGATTTCAACACATGAAAATTATTTAGAATATAATTCAATGAATTATCTTAACAATATATCGATCTTCAATATAACCCTATAGAAAACATTGATTTTTGAAAACCCTTTCAAATATTAATATATCATTCAAAGGGGTACATCCATCTATAGTGTAAAATACCACATAGCTGAATCTCTCTCACTAATTAAACCATCAAGTGAACTACCATATCAAATATTGATGGAAGGAAGATAATTTCCAATTAACATAATCTGAAGGAAATTTCTATTTCTATAATTTGAACTTTAACCAGGTGTATAACTTTTCTACATATATCTTTGAAAAATAAATACAGCTTGGTTAATATATGATGGATATTCTTGAAAAAAACAACATAAAGTTACAGGAATTAGATATTTCATCAAAACATAGAAGTAGTTGGATTTCAAACCCATTAACTTTAAATGAGTCATTAACATGATATTCTTGATATTTAATGAATACCCATGTAAAAACTTTACATCATTAAAAAAGATGAAAAACTGATATCCATCCTACCTGGAAATAGAGTAAGTAGCTGGAGGAAGAAAAGATTGTTTTTAACCCTTTACTGGTTCCATCTTTTCCTGTATTCCCATTTCTACATTTTCCATACTAGACTTCATTCCATCCATTTTTTTCATTTGGATTTAGTAACGTGCCAATTACACTATCACATACATTTTTTTAAACGTGAATACATCAAGAAAATTTCATACGTACATAAAATTCTAGTTTAGTAATTAAAATAAAACTAATATCTTTTTCCAAACAGTTTTCATATGGTTTTTTGATTTTTATACCAAAAGAAATGCCCACATATTTTACATTCTCAAATAGTTGATCCCCTTTTATTGGAGGGGGTGATGTAATTTCATCTGAACTTCCATCGAATGATGTCATCAAAGATCAGAACTTATGACATCGGGGTATAAATCTACAATGTTTGAGAAACACAGTCATCGATAAATGTTTTAACCTAATTGACTATATTCCTTGATCACAAATGGTACACCCAGGAGTTCATTTAATTTCATATCCTTACAAATTTCCATAAGTAGTAAATTCATTTATCATTCCGTAAAACATGGATATCAATGTTAAATATTCATTCCAAAAAGCATCATACAATGCGACCACCTAATCCCACAATAATTTCAAATGCTTGAACATTGGAGAAAAATAAACATCAATATCATTACCTGGTTTTTTGGTCCTGCTATATGTATAGATAATAGGTTGAATTTTTGTTTCGTGAAAAACCATGGTGAAAAATTATAATTTACCAACAGAACCGACCATGTACTATGAGTTCTTCGTTTAAATCAAAAAGGATTCAACCTGTAAATAGATAATGAAAAAAAAGTTCCTCAAATAATTCCTAAATTTTGGATACTCAAGATCAATTTTCTTCCACTAAGGAGAGTTTGTGAGGTGATGAAGTTTCTCATCTTTATTTCCCACCTCTTCATTCGCCGTCAATTTCCCTGTAGTATCTTCACTTCAATATTGGTGCCTAAACCTTGGAATGATTATAAAGTACTATAAAATATTCATAGGATGTGATTAATTGTTCTTATATCGATAAGTACCATAATTTGAGAATTCTTTAAGTGATTTGTGGTCCTTGAAAAACAATATACATTAATTTTGGTAGGGATGTATTCTTTTAGAGATCATACCTATAGAACATAGAATTCATTTGGAATAATATATTCATCTTGAGAGTTCATTATCTTTCTAAACCATATTATTTAATAGAGAATGTAGTTCAGTAAAACAATAATCACTCCATCCATTTCCTACTTTCAAATTATACAGCTTTAGTATGACTGGAAATGCTGTAAATTTAGTGAAACCAACAAACAATAACATCTTTGTACAACTCATTAAATAATAAAACAATTTTGGAAAATCAAGAAGTTCATCTTAAACTACCATTTTAATTTCCTCAATACAATCTTCACCATCATTCACACAAGTAATCACATCCTCGAAATGGTCTTCTTCATTTTCCACACTTGTAATCATATCAGATGATCCATAAAACATACTGTTATCCCAGTCACTAGCTACATTCTCTTTTTCCCCATATTAATTCCCAAATATATAATTTTAATAAATTCCGTTATATATCAAGTGTTCTTACAACTCTTATAAACTAATTAGTCTTGAATACTAACAACACAAACATGAAAAAAGGATTTGCGAAGTTTCACATGTATTGTATTTCAAACGTGATAAGTTCTTTCACTCCATATTCATATTTTTTTTCATATGATTTTCAATCATCCATTCTTTAATCATATTCATCCTATTTGATTTGGTAATATTAATATTTAAAAAAATAAATACACAAAAGTTTTTTAGTTGAAATATCTACCAAAAAATCCGAGTGGGTGTACTAAAAAGAGACCTCAGGGGTTTTGTTAATCAATTACAATGAGTTTGTAGTTTTTTATTATTTATTATTAAAATAATAATAATTTATTGTTATTAATTTAAGACAATGGTTTTGAATACAGACATGATTTAATGGTGTTAAAACATTTATGAAGGCCAATTTTTGGAGCTAATAATGGTTAATCATTTGTGAGTTCATGAGTAGAGGCTTTTATAGAGATTAACATCATTCATGATATATATATATATGAAATTACTTTTAAAGAATATTCCTGACAACAGATGGTAATATGGATTTTTTTGAGATATCATTTTCATGTAGTCTAATGAAGTATATTGTAGGAAAATAAATATTTTTTTTACAAAGAAGACACTATAGTGGAAATAACGTAAAAATTCCCAAACCACTCTAAGATCATCAAGCATGCCAGCCGAAAATAATAATCTCCCTAAACCACACATCATTTTACAACTTCTTGAATTTTTATATATGGAAAATCCATTCTATAACCTCATAAATATCTTAGTCACTATGAAAAATGAAGGATGATGAATCAATAATTCCTAAGGTGAAAAATATCATTCCCCCACCACTCCTTTAATTGTTTGGGAAAAGATAATATCTAGAAAAAATATATGAAAATAATAAGTGGATTTTCTCTAAGTATTTTTCTGATAATATAATATCTACCCCATATCAAGAAATTTCATAGAGGGGAAATAAAACAACACGAAACATGATTCTATCTCCTTTATGTTTTAAAAGACTCAAATCACAAAGTCCCAATGCACACCAAGGGGTTAGATCCCAAAGCATAATCTACATGACAAAAGAAACATAATAGAAAATTTTCAAAATTTCCATTTCCATTAAAATCACACCCCTATACAAGGAGGGTTGAAATCATTTTTCAAATACATGCACACTTTGAAAGCAATCCAATTTATTTAAAATGAAATACAATTTTTCATATTAAATCATTTCCCAATATTCCAAAATTGTTCTCTGATTTTTCATAATTAAATCATCTACATCTCAAAAAATTTAAAATTAAATATACTTATTTTAACAATTATATCATCATACATGGTTTCAAAAATTAATACATTTCTCAAAATCCCCTTCTATTTTCAATACCAAAAATTCCATGTAAAAATGAAAATAGAAGAGAAATTATATTTAAAACATTTAACATCCATTAAAATACATTCCATTGCATCATAAATTTAGTTTTTAATTCAACTCACTCAATATAATATTTCTCTCCATTAAAAAATGTTTTTTTCCAAGCACAAAACAATATTCACTTTCCTAAAGATAAATACAATGCATATGGAACCAGGAAATTCAAGATCTCTCACATGAAAGTGATTATAAATCACTTAATTTAAATACATATGCATTATACAATATATGAAATAATATAATAATTAAAAATAATTTAATAACACCACAAAGAAGAAAACAATTCTTAATAATTTAAGAACAACGAGCATAATCATTCACGAGTAATTGAATTATTATAATAGAACAAATATAATTAATAAAAATTAATATAAAATGAATTTTTAGAATAAAATTTAATATAATTATTGGAATTGGATAAAAAATTTAGTGTTCAATATCCTAGTTGAGAGCTTTTTCTTTCCCTCTCTACTACTAACTTAATTATATTAAACTAGTTTAGTGTTCCAGGATTTTAATCCTTCAACTCTTAGCCATAATTTATTTTTCAAGACATAAAATCTCAATAGAACTCACTTGAACTTCCACTAATTATACTTCATAAAGTAGTTTGGTTCACACCACATAGTATAGACAAAAATGGATGATAGGGAATCCGAATGAATTTATATTAACCGATTCCACTGGATTTAAATCTATGGTGCAGAGAAAACGAAGGAAAAAGGAGGAGTACGACACATGAAAAGGATGAGAGTTCTGTTTGTCAAGAAAAAGTGCAACGTGAGTAAGGGTGAGGACTGAAAAAATAGGCACAAATAAGATAATACATTAGATATGGAGGTTCGATAATAGTAGTAGGGTCCGATGGAGCGGGTGGCGGATGGGGTCAGGGACATCAGCGGCGACGACAGAGCTCTAATTCTGCGAAAGCTTGATGCATTTGTTGCACAAGGGTTCTGATAGGGTTGCATTTATAAAAATATGAATGGTTTCTATTAGAGCTTTTTTGAAAGCACTATTAAAGGGGGTTTTATGAGTGTTAAAATATAAAGCCCTCATAGAATGTTATCTTTATCATTTCTAAAAAACGCTGATAAAGACATAAGGTTAATGAATTATTTATAATTAAAAAATTATAATAAATATATTAATTATATATATTTATTATAAATTTATAGTTATTTAAATAAATATATATTTATTTATAGTTATAAGTATAAAAAAATATATATTTATTTAAATTATTATAAAATTATAGTAAATATAAGAAATTAAATTTATAAATTTATAAATTTATACGATAATCATATTAATTATATATAATTAAAAAATTATATAAATAATATATATATATATATATATATAATTGTATCAATATATATGATAAATATGTTATTTATATTTAATAATATAATTATAAATATAATAAATATAATAAATATATTTGTTATAATTTTATAATTATTTATTTAAATATATATATATATAAATATATATAATTAAAATTATAAATAAATAAATATTTATTTATAATTATATATATATATTAAATATATTTATAAATACATTTATATAATTATATAATTATATTTAATTATGTATAATTATAATATTATAAATATAATAAATATATTTATTAGTATTTTATTATTGTAAATAAATATTTATTTATTTAAATAATTATATGATTATAATAAATATATTGATTATATTTATAATATTATAATATGAATTTATAAAATTATAAATACAATAAATAAATTTATTATAATCTCATAATTTTTTAAATAAATAAATATCTATTTATACTTATTACTATAAATAAATAAAAAATTATTTATAATTATAAAATCAAAATAAATATATTTATTACATTTATAATTATAAAATACATATAATGATTATATTTATTACAATTAAATAATTATTTACATATATATTATTTATTATTATAATGATAAATAATTGTACATATTTATAAATATTTGTATATATTTATAAATATTTGTATATATTTATAAATATTAGAATATATTTATAAATATTTGAATATATTTATATAATTTTATATATTTATTAAATTATAAATATTATAAATATATATATTATAATTTTATAAATTTTAATATATATATATATATATTTATAATTATAATTATAATAAATATTTTTATTTTTATTTTTATATAATTACATATATATATATATATATAATTATAATAATTGAATTTATTTTAATTTTATAATTATATATATAGTTATAATAATAATTATAGATAAATATATTTAAAAAGTATTTATATATAATCACATATTTATAATTACAAATATAATAAATATATTTACTCTATTTTTTAAGTATTTATGAGAACATAATCATTTCCTGGGTATAATATGAATGAATCATGAGTGTTTCAATTTATAAATAAACACTCATAATGATGAATACATAACATATGCATGTGCATCATCATAATGTAGGTAATCTTACCATTTAGAACATAACTCACAATCACATCTACAAAAAAACATTATGATCATATAGCATCAATTATACTCACGCATCAAAATGTAAACATAAATTCTAGAAATCATGTCCAGGAATATCATCAATATATCATGATATATATATATATATATTTGTTGACCAAATTCAATAGGGACATATATTTATTTAAATATATATTTACTTATTTATCAATATAATTATAAATAAATGTATTTTAAAAGTATTTATACAAAATCATACAAATATAATTATAAATATTTCATTTGTCTTCTTTGGAAGTAAATTTTAATCTGTATCTGCAGAAACATTATAATGAAATGATTTGGGTTAAAATTCATGGTTTACGTTTGGTTTTTTGGCATCCTTTAATGATGAATGACATAGTCTTCTGTATTGGTGCACCCATGAGAATTGATGAGAATATAGTGCATGGAAAATTTGGTAATTTTTCCAGAGTTTTGGTTGAAGTGGACATACACAGTTCTTTACCTGATTGTGCCACATTGGTGGCCAATGGTGAGAAATATGATGCGGAATTTGAATATGATTCAATCCCTACATTTTGTAACTATTACAGGTTGGATGGACATGATGTCTCTGAATGTAGAAATGTGAGAAAAATTGAGATGGAATCGGGGCCTTTAGCCCATGAAAAATTCTATCATGGATCCTTTAAAGAGATAAAATATGATGGTAAGACGACCTAGGCGGTTGTCTCCAAGGAGGATATGGCCAAGCCTCTTGGCCAGCAACATTCTTGGTCAAAGAGGGGTGTTAGAAGGGGCACTTCAAAAAATAGATATTGATGCACTATCTGATTGTTCAATGGGGAGGGCTTATTATCCATATGGTTCCACAAACGAATAGGGTTACATCCTTGGTATGGAAAATGATACCACTTCCTTTGGTGATTTTCTTGTACTAGAGATTTAATCCACCAATGAAGATTAATGAGATGAGTTTGAATTTGAACATGCACTACTAGAATATTTAGCTTTCAAGGCGGGGGAGTTATAGCGGCTGCCATTTGGAAGCCTCTAATACTATCAACAATGGCATCCAAATGGCGGCTGCTACATTTTAAGACACCAAAACCCCAATTTTCTCCTCCCCAACCCCGCGACCCCATTTTCCACTCCCCAACCCCACGACCCCGATCCCCGACGACCCTGACCCGGCGAACCGGTGACCCCGACCCCCAGCGACCCCAACCCGACCGTCGGTGACCCTGACCCCCGACCTCTGACGACCCCGACCCCCAGCGACCCTTGACCCCAGGAAATTCCTGGCAAACCTGGAAACCCCCGGCGACCCCGAACTCTGCTGACCCCCACCCCCTTGCCTCCGTGTTGCGCCACCCGCAACCCTGACCACCCCACCGCCTTGCCTCCGCGCTGCACCCCCCATGACCCCAACACCCTTCATGACCCTACAACCCCCATCCCCTACCTCCGCACTACACCTTCGAACAGTCCCTCCACTGTCGTCGCCTCCTGACCCCACTGCATCCCTCCGGCAAGTCCTCCTGCCTCTGTTGGACCCTCCTGGTCCGTTGTGCCCCACCGTGTAGAACCCTCCCATGCTTCGTCCAACGGTTCCGCCCCTTTTGAGTCTATCCGCCGAACCCCTTTCACCAATCGATGAACCGTCATGGATCCGCAATCGAGTCACACCCCATTACTCGCGGTCGATTCCTCTGCAGGTAATGTTTTTTATCCTTCAAATTTGGTTTTTAAATTTTAATGATATGTGTTTTTTTAGAATTTAAATAAGATATTTCACTTTTTATTTCTATTAAATACATATATGGATAAGATCTGGACTGATATGTAAGTTAGGTTTGTTACTGAATATTATGAGGGTATTAAGTGATTATGGATTTCACCAACAGATTTCCAAGCGATATGATTAGTTGTCCATGCAGAAAATGTGCCAATATATATCTCTTCGAATGAGATAGTGTTAGAGAAAATTTGTTTTTGAATGGGTTTTTGAAAAACTATTAGACATGGACACATCATGGAGAAGATTATGTTTCAGGTCATTGCTTAGAAAGTATTCATATGAATGTTGATTTGAGAATAGTTGATCTGATGAACATAATGCTCAAAGATATGATGTGTCGGTTTCAACCTGAAGACAACAATGTCGTAAATGACAACATTAGATTGAGTAATCCCCGTTCTTATGCAGATGGAGAAGCAATGAAATTATTTGAAATTCATGATGATGCGCATATTGAATTATATCTAGGATGTACTAAATTTAGTAAACTTTAGTTCATCGTTGGATTGTTACACCGGAAGTATTTGAACTAGTGGTCAGACACCTCATTCGACATGTTGTTGGTACTGTTGAAGAAGGTACTCCCTGCTGGAGCGATGGTTCCAGAGTCATTCTATCAAGCTCACAAGTTGACTGATGATCTTGGTTTTACATATGATATAATTGATGTGTGTTGCAATAATTGTCTGTTTTTCAGAAACAAGAATTCGCAATTAAATATTTGTACTTTTTTCTATACATTCAGGTGGAAGACCAATGAGATTAATCAAGGTAGTCAGATTCTTCTTGGGAGAGTCTTGAATCAAGTTAAACAAGTTGATGCTAAACAGATGCGTTATTTCCCACTAAAACCGAGAGTGAATAGATTCTTCTTGTCCACTAAAATTGATAAATTGATGACTTGGAATTCAGAGAGACAGAAAGAGGTTGATAAATTAACTCACCTAGCAGATTCTTTGGCATGGAAAGTGTTAGATCAAAGACACCCAGGCTTTTCTTGAGATGATCGTAATATTCGACTGGGTTTGGAATCAGATGGTTTTAACCCATTTTGGTCCATGGTTGGTGCGACACATAGTACATGGCCAGTAGTGTTGGTTCCATACAACATTCCCCCATGGGTATGTATGAAGCAACCTTTTTGGTTACTGTCAATTCTAATTGATGGCCCAAGAGGACCTGGAGATAAAATCGATGTTTATATGCAACCTTTGACTGATGATATTCTTGAATTTTGGTCTGATGGTGTGATGACTTTTGACTTGGTAGTTAATGAAATGTTTAGTCTTCGGGCCGCAATGTTATGGACAATTAATGATTTCCCAGCGTATGCTAACTTATCTGGTTGGAGTACAAAAGGAGAATTTTCTTGCCCTTGTTGTAATAACAGTAAGAAATATATATGGCTTAAGCACTATAGAAAATGGGCATATCATGGTCACATACGCTTTCTTCCTCCATTACATAGGTTCAGAAAATACTGTGTATCATTTGATGGGAATAGAGTGTATGAACCATCACCACAAATACTATTTGGGGTTGAAATTTGTGCACAACTTGATCAAGAAAACATCTGTGCAATGTATGATTTTCATGATTTATTGGTTCCTACATTTCCTTCCATTCCTGCTGAAAAAATAAACGAAGTCATAATTGAAAGAAACAAATTATTTTTTTGAATTCCCTTATTGGAAATATAATATTTTAATAAATAATTTGGATGTGATGCACATTGAAAAAAATCAATGTGATAATATATTGTGCACCATTTTAGGCATCAAGGGGAAATCAAAGGACAGTGCTAATTCTCAACATGATTTTCATGAAATGAGATTTATAAAACCTTTACATTTACAGCTGGGTGAAGTTAATCAGGCATACAAGCCTGCTGCACAGTACACAATGAGTAAAAAAGAGAAATAAACATTTATATCAATTTTGAACACCGTTAAGGTGCCAGATGGTCATTTCTCTAATATTTCGAAGCGTATAAATATGAAGAGCATGAAATTACATGGTTTGAAAAGTCATGATAATCATATTCTGCTTCAAAATTTAATTCCTATAGTAATTCGTGATTTCTTACCTACCCAGGTTGTTGAGCCGTTGATTGGAGTTTCTAATTTTTTCAGACTGCTCTGTTCTTGGAATCATCGCATGAGTGATTTGAAAAAGCTTCAAGATAAGATTGTATTTTCACTATGTCACATCGAAAAATTATGTCCGCTGTCTTGTCTTGATGTCATGGTTCACTTGACCTTGCATTTAACTGGTGATGTCATTAATGACAGTCCCGTGCAATTCAAGTGGATGTATCCAATAAAGCGATACTTAAATACTTTGAAATGATATGTGCGCAACATCCCGTCTGGTATCCTCAATTGCGAATGGATATTTAAGGGATGAGTGTACTAATTTCTATGCTTCATATATTTATGAGGTTGAAACAATGATAGATAAACCCACCCAGAATGATGAGGGTCCAATTGAAGAATGAATAACATTTGATATGCATAAGGACAAGTGGGTTCTAGCTCATCGATATGTGTTGTTCAACACTCCATCAGTTATGCCATTGATAAAGTAAGTTGCATAGTTGATTTGTATTTAGATTCTATATTTTTTTATTTCTTACCTTATATTGTGTTGTGATTTAGGATGCATGTCGCTGAGTTGAAACGTGAAAGGCCCTGTGCAACTGACTTTCAAATCCAAAAACATCATTTTAACACAATTCATGAGTGGTTCAAGACTCATGTACTTATAATTGATTTAATATTTTTAAATTGAAACCTAGTTGTATTTTCAAAATCATTTATCCATTAAACTATATATGTGAAATTTTCCGATTCAAAAGTTACATGATTTAACCCATCATGTGAGAGAAGAACTCAACCAACTAGTGGATGGTCCATTTATTTCAGCTCATCACTACAAGTCTTTGGATGCTAATGGATTCCAATTTCCTATTAGCGATGTGGACATGAAACGAGCCACAAAAAATAGTGGTTTTTGTAGTTCTTTTTTTGGTCCGGGTTATTATTATGAATTTCTAAGAGATATTATTGAGGTTATTTATGGTCATGGATTAAAACACATATAGTTATGGTGTGATTGGGTGGATCCGGTTCGTGGAATGAAAGTTGATAACTTCAAATTTACATTACCAAACTTTAACAATATTCTATATAAAGATGACCGAGTAAGCAATGAGCCCTTCATACTGACATCGCAGGGAGAACAAGTTTACTTTGTCGGCATTGATTTAGATTAGAACGTTGTATGGAAAATGTCTATAAGAGGGGTTTTATTATTGACCAATAAGAACATGAATTTGTCACATTTCCTGATCAAACAATTGACCAAAAAACAGTAGTTGTACGAGATGAAGATATACAATTGGCCAGAGAGACTGTTGAAGGAGATATGATAGACTTTCATGATTAGTGAAAATTGTAATTATATCCCCAGTTATTGTTTGTAGAAATATTTATGAGTTATATATGTATAAAAATTGCATGATTTAACTATAATTTTTTTTAATGTAGGTATGTCACAGGGTGGTCAAAGTGGTTCACCTGATGTTGTCGGTATGTACGTTTTCATTTTTCTAAATTAATTAATTGTAGTTTTCTCTGTATATTTCCCTAACTGTTTCTAATAATTAATTTATATTGTAATTGAATTATGAATTTATGTTTATTAGGATCTAGTGCCTCTTCCAGTAGATGCACGGGTCCTGGTAGAGGGGTTTGATCCAGGAACTCTGGAGCCCGATTGGATGTGTTATTTGATGAAACATTTCATCCAGTTAGAGAAGGTGCTACTGTATTGAGTCGTCAGTTTGGGCATATGATACGAGACTCACAATGATTACCTTTGAAGACTCGTGAATGGATTTCTTTCCCCCAGGATAATATGGACATATTATGGTGGGAGGTTCAGGTAAATTCAATGTTTAAATTTCCATGATATTGTTATTATTATTGTCCTATCTATTGACAATTTTTTTAACAGGATAATTGGACATCCTTTCAAGATAAGTTTAGGGATGTATGTATTTACAAATAACGAAAATTATGGAAGGATTACAAGTCAAGGGGGAAGAGAGATCACTGGACACCATTTTCGGGTGTGCCAGACATTCTACAGCGAGTCCCTCCGGGCATTCTTCTTATACAGTGGCAGGATTTGGTTACGTTTTGGTTGAGTGATGTGGTGATGGTAAGATTTATTAAATTTAATATATAAATGACTAATTTTTCAAATTTCTATTAAAAAAATACTTTGAATGTAGACTGAGTCTGCTCGTCATTCACATAATCACGCGATGCAGGGAACGCCTTCCAGACTTGGCACTCGACATGTGTTTGAGCTCAGACATGATGTAAGTTTAAAATTCACTATTCCTTCACATTTTGAAAATATTGTAGTATAACATGGTGAACCCCTTTATTATAGTTACACCAACGCAGTGAGATGATTGATAAGATGTCCATATGGGCGACGACTCGTACGGCGGGTGATCCCATTGTTGTCGATGTTATAGTAAGAAAATTATTTACTAATAAAAGATTTTTTATTTAATATAAATTATTAATATTTGTTCATTGATTCATTATATTCTACAACCTCAGTTTAACACTCATTTAGCAGAGTTTCCAGAGGGTCAATGCCATACTACTATGTGTAGAGATGAAATATTGCACCGTGTCGTGGGGAGTGACGGTCATGGTTATTATTTGACTTATGGCGGTGGTGTCCCACGACGTGCAGTTGTTAGAGCAGAAGCGATGGGTGCATGTAGAGATTCAGGGATGCACATATAGAATAAGATATATTCTTCCATGTAGGATATGTATGCAATTTTGATGCACAGTTTCAATAGTTACTTGTAGATTTTGAGGAGAGGTTGTCATAGATGTCATCACGTATCAATGAAATGACGACACAACAAGTGCTGCCATAGGTAAACAATAAAAAAACCATACCCAGATTACCTTTTATTGATATTTTTAAGATACATAATATTGATATATATTGTAGGCTCTGAATACAGCTAGTGGAAATCACAGTGATATTGGTGATCTAGATGAGAATGAACCCCATGCATGAGGTAATTTCATTTGTGTTGATGAATTATCTAGAAGTTTTTATATCCTTGATGAATAGAATCTTCCATTTTTACATAGATTAGTTTGATTTATTATTTTTGGATGACATATTCGTGCACTCCAAGACTGATGATGATCATACCCAATATCTTTTCATCATCCAGATTACACTTATAAATCATAGACTATACACCAAGCTATATATATATATATTTCATTTTTGTAATGATTAGGTATAGTTATTGGGTCAAATAATCTCAAAGGAAGGTGTGTCAGTGGATGGAGAGAAACTTCAGGCAGTAGTTTCTTGGGAGAATCCCATGAAGTATTTTTATATCTGTAGCTTTCTAGGGTGAGTGAATTTTGAAGTGGTCGCGCAGACGGCACGTCAATCAGACATGTGGTTTACGCGGTACGACTCAATATGCATTTTTTAAGTGTTGGGCGTGCTTCGTAAACGCGCGTGGGGGGTCCAAACCAGAAGAAAGAAGTCAGAATGTACTGATATTAGACGACAACAATGGGTGAATAAATTGTGAGGTGGTCGGGTAGATGACACCTCAATCGGAGGTGTCGTGTGCCCGCAGTGACCGAGAACACACTTCTGGTGTCATAAACGGCCAAAACGGGCATTTAACGGTCAAATTCAGAGATAGGAAAACATAGGATTGATGTGAAATCATAGGGAAACATTGAAATTATTATTTTTGATGTGTATGAGAAGACGACACATCAATCGGACGTGCGGTTTGCGCGGTACAACTCAATATGCATTTTTTTAAATGTTGGACGTGCTTCATAAACGGGCATTAGGGGGGGGGGGAGGGGGTTCCAAATGGTCCGAACGAAGTCGTAAATGACTGAAATCAGAAGAAAAGAATGGTTGAGTGAATTGTGAAGTGGTTGCATAGACGACACATCAATTGGAGGTGTCGTGTGCCCACGGTGACCGAGAACGCAATTCTGGTGTCATAAACAGCCAAACGGGTGTTTAATGGTCAAATTCATAGAGGAAAACATCGGATTGACCTGAAATAATAGGGAAACAATATAATTATTATTCTTAACGTGTAAGAGGAGATGACATGTCAATCGAACGTGCGGTTTTCACGATGCTTCTCAATATGCGTTTATTTAAGTGTTGGGCGCACTTCATAAACGCACGTGGGGGGGGGGGGTCCAAATGGGCCGAATGAAATCTAAATGTCCTGAAATCAGAATAAAGGAATGGGTGAGTGAATTTTTAAGTGGTGGAGTAGATGGCACGTCAATCATATGTGTCGTGTGCCCTTGGTGACCGAGAACGCAGTTCTGGTGTCAAAAATGGCCAAACGGGCGTTTATTAGTCAAATTCATAGAGGACGACATAAGATTGAACTAAAATCATAGGTAAACAATCTAATTATTATTCTTTACATGTAAGAGGAGACAAAAATTCACTCGGAGGTGCGGTTTTCATGGTACGGTTCAATATGCATATTTTTAAGTGTTGGACGCGCTTCATAAACGCGCGTGGGGGGTCCAAACGGGCCGAGCGAAGTCAGAATGGCCTGAAATCAGACGAAAAGAATAGGTGAGTGAATTTTGATGTGGTTTCATAGACTTCATGTCAATCTGAGGTTCCGTGTGTGTTCAGTGATTGAGAATGCATTTATGGTGTCATAAACGGCCAAAACGGGCGTTTAACGGTAAAATTCATAGAGGACGACATCGGATTGACCTAATATCATAGGGAAACAATATAATTATTATTCGTGGCATGTACGAGGAGAGAACTGTAAAGACCCGAAAATTTCAAGGAAATTTTTTTCTTAATTTTCTTTGGAATTTTACAAGAGCGCAGCTTCAGACGGCACCTGATTCCGAGGCCCGGTGTGCCCGGAATCAATTTCCGAAGTTTGGCTCGGGTACGTTCAGTGAACGGACGAGCGGGTTTTTCTATCTTTTGAACCGGTGCCCGGAATCAAATTCTGAGGGCACCGATGAAATCGCAGCGCCGGTATTTGCTTAGAAACGCCTCTTCCGGAGTTGCGTTTGCTCAGACGTGGTTTTTAAATTTTGCGGCTTTAAGTCAGAAATAAAAATAAAGTTTGTGCGACAACTTTATTTTATTTCACTTAAACTGCTTGGAAGCCACTTAAAGTCACTTAAAGGCGGCTTGAACTGAGTTGAACTGGATAGGATGCTATCCAGAAATATCCTACCCCTTGGTAGGATATTTGTGCGGTGGGGCCCGCACGAGCCCCGCCGTTTCTTTCGCTAAGTAACGCACCCGCGAAAACCCGTCAAAGTAACTGAAAAGTCAACCGACGCGTTTTCTTTAATTCTTAACAGACCATTTAATTGGGCTGTTTCTTTCGTGAATTAAATGGGCTGTTTTATTCGTTGAATTAATTCAACGAATTAAGTGGGTCGTTACTTACGCGTTTTGCGTTTGTTGGCAAAATAATAAAATAGACAAACTTGTCTATTTTGGAGGATTGCTATTCCTCTGAGCCTCCACCCTCTCCGCGAAGAACGCGAAGAACGCGAAGAACGTGAAGAACGCGAAGAACGCCGGAACCGGAATTCGACGACGCACGATCCGCGACGTCGACAACTTTTCCGCGACCTTCTTCTTCTTCTTCTTCTTCGGTGCCTCTTCTTCCGCGGCGAACGTGCGATCGGCAACAAAGGTGAGAATCGAATCTTTTATTTCTCCTTTTTTTTTTAAAATTTCAATAACAACGGATTTAATTAATTAAATCCGTTTGTTCTTGATCCGGAGATTGGCGACGCGACGCCGGATACCGCGACGACGCGACGATCTCCTTCTTCCGCGACGACCCCTCATCCGACGACGACGACAAGGTAAGGGTTGATTGGATTATTTTATTTCTTTTCCCGTGTTTATTCTTTTCAAATAAAGAACCCGATCGGAACAATTTTAATCTATTTAAAATTGTTGAGTTGGTTAATCCTTTTTCCTCCCGGTGACGTTTATGGCTAACGCGGAGGGTGCGGGTCTAACGAACAAGACCCGGCAACCCTCCGCCGATCTATTTTGTTGTGCGGATATGGCGGACGACGACGAACCGCGCGGCAGGGGCGATCCGTTGATCCCGCAGTGAAGGTCGGCATCCGGGAGGGGCAACGGCGCAGACGGGAGGCAAATCGGGCCACCGGAGCATCTCCGGCGGCCCGCGGAAGGCGGCGGCGGCGCCGGCGGCCGGAGGCGGTGGCGCCCGGCGCGCCGCCGGAGGAGTCCGCCGCGGCCGAGCCGCGGCGGCGGCGAACCGCCGGACCGCAGACGCGGTCCGGCCACCTCAGCACGCGGCCCGCGCGGGCCGCGTTTCTCCAAAAGCCGCGGGTCAAACCCGCGGCGGCTCACGAGCCGGCCGGTCCGGTCGGCCGGGCCGCGCCCAGGCCGGACCGGACCCGGCCTAGCCGGTTCGGGCCGGGTCGGGCCGACCCGGTTCGGCCGACCCCAGGGGGGGTTCGGGCCGGGTCGCCCCGGGCCCAGTACCCCCGTTTCGGGCCCTCTACGGTCTTTCGCCCATATCTTGGGCCTGGGACCTCCGATTGACGAACCGTCAGCGGCTACGCGATCCTTGGATCGAGACGGTCGTTTCGGTATATTATACTCAAGGTTTCGGAAGACTTTGGGTTCGGCCGGGTTGGTTCGTACACGAAGCCAACCGGGCCCTCGGAGCGGAAACGCTCATAACTTGAGCTACGGACGTCCGATCGACGTACCGTCAGCTGTGGTAGTTTCCTCTAAGTGAGACGGAACTTTTGGCATACTCCGCCCGAGGATCGGATACAGGCGGAGTACGGTCGGGTCGGTTTTGCCCTAAAAACCAACCGGGCCCCTGGGACGAAAATGCCAATAACTCTCAGACCGGGCGTCCGATTGACGCGCCGTCTGTTGTGTTGAGATCCTGTTGTCGATACGGAACTTTTGGATACATCAACTTCGGACTACGTGTCAGTTGATGTATCAGCCTCTCGGCTCGTGGAGCGGACCCTCCTAAACGAGCTCGCTTTGTGCGGGAACCCTAGCGCTGGCTGTGACCTCGACGACAGAGCAGAGATCCTCCGTGGACTGCGACGACGGCAGAGCAGAGATCCTCCGTGGACTGCGACGACGGCAGAGCAGAGATCCTTCGTGGACTGCGGCGACGACTGTGCAGAGATCCTCAGTGGACTGCGTCGACTACTGCACTCAGCGATCCTACGCGGATTAGTGCCCGATCCTGTGTGGGTCCTACTACCGGTTCTGTGTGAGCCACTGCCTACCGGTTCTGTGTGAGCCACTGCCTACAGGTTCTGTGTGAGCCCGATCCTGTGTGGGTCTTCTGCGGGGGTTAGTACCTATCGATCCTTCGTGGGTCCGACGACTTAGACGGATCAGTGATCGTCTTTGACGTCATCTGAAAAAGTATACCTGGTTGAGCTGAATCTTATGTTACTCTCCTTTGTGGATTGTGTTGAACTATCCTTTGTGGATTTACTGTTTACTCTCCTTTGTGGATTTGAGTCTTGCTTTCCTATGTGGATTGAGTTGTTCTTGAGCTCGTGAGCAGAGCTAGAAGTGGGGACTTAGGTATATGTATGGGCATATACCTAAGTCAAGTCAGATGTTACTTCGTGATTGCATCTTTCTTTTGTGCTATATCCTTTGTGGATTTCGGGAGACCTTCGGGGGTCTCGGGGTCCTTACTGAGTAGCTTGTACTCACCCCTGCACGGGCTATGCCCGCACCTTGTTGTGTTGGTTGCAGACGACGGACATCGCTGATCACGGTTGGGGCGTGGAGCAGGACGGTACCTGGAGGTGGACCACTGGGCGGAACGTACTCGGAGCGGACGTGGGACCCGAGGAGCCTGGAGGCTATCTGTACCCACCCTTCAGGTGGGATTGCCAGTGGACGACACGAGGCCGCCGTCTTTTCTTCAGTTGCTGTACTTTACTTTTCAGTTGTACTTTACAGTTGGGCTTGTATTTCCGGCCCCTTTTATTTTCTGCACTTTACTTTCCGCTTGCTGACTCTGTGTGGTTGTTACTTATAAAGGCAATGCCTTCCCTGTTTACTGGGATTTTACGCCTTGGTGCTAGTCGCCAGCCCCTGGCCTATGGAAGGCGGGCTTGGGGTAGTCACGGCACGGGCCCCGAGGACGGGTCGTGACAAATTGGTATCAGAGGTGGTCGGTTCTACCGCGGACTCTGATCGTCCTTTCTTTCTATGTGAAGCAATAATGTTTAGTGTATTGAGTGTGGTTATCAGTTCAGGGAGCCCAGTGTTGGTGCGGCGGCCGACGTATCCGTACACCAGGACCCTGACTCCTGATTTCCGACTTAATGCATGAAAACATTGATTGCGTGTGTGTTTCAAGTTTTTCTTTGTGATTACTTGTGTCAGCTCACCGGGTATACTGATCTGCTTTATGAAAGTCTCAAGTTTTCCTTGTGATTACTTGTGCCAGCTCACCAGGTATACTGTTCTGACTGTGGTGCTCTTGTTCTCCTTTTCAGGATGGCCCCGCGACGACTGCCAGCTAGGGTTCCGAGTGTTGGGCGCGACGGCAGCCCACCGAGCGACGAGGCCTCGGTGCAGGGCCCTTTGCCAGCAGTGGCACCGGCGGTAGCTTTACCCGCCGAGCCACCGATGTTACCAGTACCAGACGCTGACGATGCACGTCACCTCAGGGCACTGCACGAGTTTCAGAGCCAGCGACCGCCCAGGTTTCGCGGTGAGGCGGACCCCCAGGCCGCCGAGGACTGGCTAGAGGCGGTGGTACGGATCTTCAGGCTAGTGAGGACACCAGCAGATCTCATGGTGATTCTCGCGGCCAGCCTCCTGCAGGCGGCGGCAGGACGATGGTGGAGCCTGATGCTCCAGGTTCACGATGAGGCATCCCTGCTCTGGACGGACTTCGAGAGCCTCTTCCGCTCTGAGTTCGTCCCGACCACCCTCTGAGCGGTGCGCATCCAGGAGCTTCTCCAGCTGCGCCAGGGCAGCATGACGGTCGCTCAGTACGCGACGAGGTTCACGGACCTATCTCGCTACTCGACCGATATGGTACGGGACCCCTTCTTCCGGGCCCGGACCTTCGAGCAGGGCTTGCGACAGGAGATTCGGGCGTCGCTGATCTCCCTCAGCATTCCGACCCAGGCGGGAGTGCTGGAGCGAGCCCTCCTAATCGAGAGCTTCCTGGCAGAGCCTTCTTCAGCGGCGAGACCTAGCGCAGGGCGGCAGGTAGCTGAGTCATCGGCAGCTGGTAGCCGACGGATGACTCACGGGTCCAGGCAGACCAGACCCCCTCGCAGACGGCCTCAGGACACCGGCTCAGCGGTGCGGAGCACACAGAGGAGTGCCAGCCTTTCGAGAGGCAGGCTGTGCTACTCTTGCGGCGGGCAGGGTCACATGGCTCGTGACTGCCCGACTCGCCGATCAGAGGAGCAGCAGACGGTGGAGGGGCCACCCAGGCAGAGGCAGAGAGTCGACCGTGGCGGTCCGCAGGGAGGAGGCGGACGAGGCAGAGGAGCTGGCCGAGCAGCGGGTGGTGGGCGACGCTTCCAGGCTCTACCCCCCCCACCACCAGGAGGGCCACCTCGACCACAGGGAGCTGGAGGGCAGGGACAGGCCCAGCTCCAGGCAGTGGAGGCCTACGACCCCGACATGCCAGAGATGATTCGAGGTACGATCTGTGTCTATTCCACCCTTGCTGCAGTACTTATAGACACAGGAGCGAGTCACTCTTTCATAGCCTCTGCCCTTGTTCGGAGCTCGGAGATTCCGACTGAGCCGTTGGCTCGATCCTTACGGCTAGAGACTCCTACGGGAGCAGACTCGACGATTACGCACTGGTGCCGGCAGTGTGAGCTTACTCTAGGAGGCGAGAGCTTCGGCTGGGATCTCCTTGTAGCGGCGTCGAGGCCTTACGACGTCATCTTGGGCATGGATTGGCTATCCACGGTTCACGCCCAGATCGACTGTTTTAGGCGCAAGGTGCGATGTGTTCGTACCGACGGGAGCAGGTTTACCTTCACCGGCGAGAAGGGAACCTTTGCAGCACAGGATGGACTTCCGCGGAGGAGAGTGCAGCCCATCTCTCATCAGTTGGCTAGCCTCATCCTAGGAGCAGTGGACGTGCGGAGTCCGGCTTTTCCTGCAGTGGCGGACCAGTACGTGGACGTCTTTCCCGACGACGTTCCAGGGCTACCTCCTCGTAGAGAGGTAGACTTTTACATCGACTTGTACCCCGGGACAGCCCCGATATCTACTCCAGCATATCGGATGGCCCCCGCCGAGCTTCGAGAGCTGCGGGTACAGTTGGAGGACTTGCAGAGCAAGGGGTTTATCCGACCCAGTGTTTCACCCTGGGCTTCCCCGATTTTGTTCGCCAAGAAGGCGGACGGGAGCTTGCGACTATGTGTCGACTATCGTCGCCTGAACCAGGTGACAGTGAGGAACAAGTATCCACTGCCACGGATTGATGACCTCTTCGATCAGCTCAAGGGAGTGCGGTGGTTCTCGAAGATAGACCTCCGGTCAGGCTATCATCAGCTCAGAGTTCGAGACGAGGACGTGCAGAAGACGGCCTTCAGGTGTCGGTATGGCCATTATGAGTTCTTGGTTATGCCATTCGGCGTAACCAATGCTCCAGCAGCGTTCATGAGCCTCATGAACAGGATCTTCCAGCCATACCTTGACCGATTTGTCGTGGTCTTCATTGACGACATTTTGGTATACTCGACGACTGAGGAGGAGCATGCATACCACCTGCGAGTTGTGCTAGACACACTCCGAGAGCACCAGCTTTATGGCAAGCTCTCAAAATGCCAGTTCTGGTTACGTGAGGTCCATTTCTTGGGGCACGTCATTTCTGAGGCGGGAGTTGCAGTGGATCCCGCGAAGATTGAGGCAGTGCTAGCTTGGGAGCCACCCAGGAGCGTGACAGAGGTGCAGAGCTTCTTGGGCCTAGCGGGATATTATCGGAGATTCGTGCCAGACTTCTCCAGAGTTGCAGCACCACTCTCAGCCTTGACGAAGAAGGGGAAACCCTTTGTGTGGTCAGACAGATGTCAGCAGAGCTTCCAGGAGCTGAGACAGAGATTGACCAGCGCACCTATCCTGAGGTTGCCTGAGGAGGGAGTTGGGTACGTAGTTTACTGCGATGCATCAGGGACTGGACTCGGGTGCATCCTGATGCAGGAGCGGGCCGTGATCGCCTACGGATCACGTCAGTTGAGGCCGCATGAGCAGAACTACGCCACTCATGACCTGGAGTTAGCAGCAGTGGTCTTCGCTCTGAAGACTTGGCGGCACTATCTGATGGGCGAGCGCTTCACTGTCTTTTCTGACCACCAGAGTCTCAGGTATATCTTCTCTCAGAAGGACCTGAACCTGAGACAGCGGAGATGGCTTGAGTTCCTCCAGGACTATGACTTTGAGATAGTCTATACTCCTGGGAAGGGGAACGTGGTAGCCGATGCCCTCAGCAGGAGGACGGGCATTCAGCTGCTTGAGGAGGCGACGGAGCAGCTAGCCTCCTTGCAGATATCCTTCGTGGATAGAGACGGAGCAGCCTTTCTTCAGTCTCTCACAGTCTCTCCTCCACTTCTACAGCGGGTCAGAGAGGCTCAGCGTGGGGACGCTGACTGTGAGACCCGGCGTGCACTGATATCCTCAGGTCAGGCGCCTGATGGTTTCTCCCTTGGAGCAGAGCACGACATCCTTTTCAGAGGGCGTACCTTCGTACCAGTTGCTTTACGAGAGGAGGTGCTGAGAGAGTTTCACACTTCTCCCTTGGCGGTACATCCCGGAGTGGCGAAGATGTACCAGGATCTCAGACGACAGCACTGGTGGCCGGGCATGAAGAAAGCTGTGGCAGAGTTCGTTTCACGATGCCTCACCTGCCAGCAGGTGAAGGCAGAGCATCAGGTACCAGCAGGCTTGGTACAGCCCTTGGAGGTCCCGGAGTGGAAGTGGGACGGCATATCTATGGACTTCGTGACTGGACTTCCACGTACTTCCAGAGGTCACGACTCCATTTGGGTGATTGTCGACCGACTCACCAAGTCGGCACACTTCTTACCCATCAGAGAGCAGGGCTCAGTGGAGAGCTTGGGACGTCTTTACGTCCAGGAGATCGTACGGCTTCACGGTGTGCCATCATCTATCGTCTCCGATCGAGATGCTCGTTTCACTTCCCGGCTCTGGAAGGGGTTGCAGGAGGCGTTCGGGACGCGGCTCCATCTGAGCACAGCCTTCCACCCTCAGACGGATGGTCAGACGGAGAGGACCATACAGACACTCGAGGACATGCTCCGTGCATGTGTTCTCGACTTTGGTCGCAGCTGGGAGGACCACCTACCCTTGGTGGAGTTCGCGTACAACAACAGCTACCACTCCACCATCGGGATGGCACCATACGAGGCATTGTACGGCAGACCCTGCAGATCACCGTTGTGCTGGACAGACCCTGGGGAGTCAGCACTCGTGGGACCAGAGATGGTCCGAGCCACGACAGAGAAGGTCCAGATCATCCAGGAGAGGATGAGGACAGCTTAGAGCCGGCAGAAGTCATATGCTGACAGGAGGCGGATGCCACTGGAGTTCGAGGATGGCGACCACGTCTTTTTGCGTGTCTCACCTCGACGTGGTTTTCGGAGATTTGGCCGAGGCGGCAAGTTGTCTCCACGCTTCATCGGGCCTTTCCAGGTCCTCAGCAGGATAGGAGAGGTGGCTTATCGCCTGGCTCTACCACCTCAGTTGCACCGGGTGCACGACGTCTTCCACGTGTCTCAGCTGAGGAGATACGTGCACGACCCGACGCACATCATCGACTTTGGGGAGCTGGACGTGGACGATGGGGCGACTTTTGCGGAGGTCCCAGTGGAGATCGAGGATCGATAGGAGCGGGTCCTACGTGGGCGGTCGATTCCTCTTTTGCGCGTCAGATGGCAGCACGGGAACCTCCAGGAGAGCACTTGGGAGCGGGAGGCTCAGATGCGTGCTCAGTACCCCCATTTGTTCCCCTAGTTTTTGATGTATCTTTACGGGGACGTAAAGCCCTGAGGTGGGAGTAATGTAAAGACCCGCAAATTTCAAGGAAATTTTTTTCTTAATTTTCTTTGGAATTTTACAAGAGCGCAGCTTCAGACGGCACCTGATTCCGAGGCCCGGTGTGCCCGGAATCAATTTCCGAAGTTTGGCTCGGGTACGTTCAGTGAACGGACGAGCGGGTTTTTCTATCTTTTGAACCGGTGCCCGGAATCAAATTCTGAGGGCACCGATGAAATCGCAGCGCCGGTATTTGCTTAGAAACGCCTCTTCCGGAGTTGCGTTTGCTCAGACGTGGTTTTTAAATTTTGCGGCTTTAAGTCAGAAATAAAAATAAAGTTTGTGCGACAACTTTATTTTATTTCACTTAAACTGCTTGGAAGCCACTTAAAGTCACTTAAAGGCGGCTTGAACTGAGTTGAACTGGATAGGATGCTATCCAGAAATATCCTACCCCTTGGTAGGATATTTGTGCGGTGGGGCCCGCACGAGCCCCGCCGTTTCTTTCGCTAAGTAACGCACCCGCGAAAACCCGTCAAAGTAACTGAAAAGTCAACCGACGCGTTTTCTTTAATTCTTAACAGACCATTTAATTGGGCTGTTTCTTTCGTGAATTAAATGGGCTGTTTTATTCGTTGAATTAATTCAACGAATTAAGTGGGTCGTTACTTACGCGTTTTGCGTTTGTTGGCAAAATAATAAAATAGACAAACTTGTCTATTTTGGAGGATTGCTATTCCTCTGAGCCTCCACCCTCTCCGCGAAGAACGCGAAGAACGCGAAGAACGCGAAGAACGCGAAGAACGCGAAGAACGCCGGAACCGGAATTCGACGACGCACGATCCGCGACGTCGACAACTTTTCCGCGACCTTCTTCTTCTTCTTCTTCTTCGGTGCCTCTTCTTCCGCGGCGAACGTGCGATCGGCAACAAAGGTGAGAATCGAATCTTTTATTTCTCCTTTTTTTTTTAAAAAATTTCAATAACAACGGATTTAATTAATTAAATCCGTTTGTTCTTGATCCGGAGATTGGCGACGCGACGCCGGATACCGCGACGACGCGACGATCTCCTTCTTCCGCGACGACCCCTCATCCGACGACGACGACAAGGTAAGGGTTGATTGGATTATTTTATTTCTTTTCCCGTGTTTATTCTTTTCAAATAAAGAACCCGATCGGAACAATTTTAATCTATTTAAAATTGTTGAGTTGGTTAATCCTTTTTCCTCCCGGTGACGTTTATGGCTAACGCGGAGGGTGCGGGTCTAACGAACAAGACCCGACAACCCTCCGCCGATCTATTTTGTTGTGCGGATATGGCGGATGACGACGAACCGCGCGGCAGGGGCGATCCGTTGATCCCGCAGTGAAGGTCGACATCCGGGAGGGGCAACGGCGCAGACGGGAGGCAAATCGGGCCACCGGAGCATCTCCGGCGGCCCGCGGAAGGCGGCGGCGGCGAACCGCCGGACCGCGGACGCGGTCCGGCCACCTCAGCACGCGGCCCGCGCGGGCCGCGTTTCTCCAAAAGCCGCGGGTCAAACCCGCTGCGGCTCACGAGCCGGCCGGTCCGGTCGGCCGGGCCGCGCCCAGGCCGGACCGGACCCGGCCTAGCCGGTTCGGGCCGGGTCGGGCCGACCCGGTTCGGGCCGACCCGGTTCGGCCGACCCCAGGGGGGGTTCGGGCCGGGTCGCCCCGGGCCCAGTACCCCCGTTTCGGGCCCTCTACGGTCTTTCGCCCATATCTTGGGCCTGGGACCTCCGATTGACGAACCGTCAGCGGCTACGCGATCCTTGGATCGAGACGGTCGTTTCGGTATATTATACTCAAGGTTTCGGAAGACTTTGGGTTCGGCCGGGTTGGTTCGTACACGAAGCCAACCGGGCCCTCGGAGCGGAAACGCTCATAACTTGAGCTACGGACGTCCGATCGACGTACCGTCAGCTGTGGTAGTTTCCTCTAAGTGAGACGGAACTTTTGGCATACTCCGCCCGAGGATCGGATACAGGCGGAGTACGGTCGGGTCGGTTTTGCCCTAAAAACCAACCGGGCCCCTGGGACGAAAATGCCAATAACTCTCAGACCGGGCGTCCGATTGACGCGCCGTCTGTTGTGTTGAGATCCTGTTGTCGATACGGAACTTTTGGATACATCAACTTCGGACTACGTGTCAGTTGATGTATCAGCCTCTCGGCTCGTGGAGCGGACCCTCCTAAACGAGCTCGCTTTGTGCGGGAACCCTAGCGCTGGCTGTGACCTCGACGACAGAGCAGAGATCCTCCGTGGACTGCGACGACGGCAGAGCAGAGATCCTCCGTGGACTGCGACGACGGCAGAGCAGAGATCCTCCGTGGACTGCGACGACGGCAGAGCAGAGATCCTTCGTGGACTGCGGCGACGACTGTGCAGAGATCCTCAGTGGACTGCGTCGACTACTGCACTCAGCGATCCTACGCGGATCAGTGCCCGATCCTGTGTGGGTCCTACTACCGGTTCTGTGTGAGCCACTGCCTACCGGTTCTGTGTGAGCCACTGCCTACAGGTTCTGTGTGAGCCCGATCCTGTGTGGGTCTTCTGCGGGGGTTAGTACCTATCGATCCTTCGTGGGTCCGACGACTTAGACGGATCAGTGATCGTCTTTGACGTCATCTGAAAAAGTATACCTGGTTGAGCTGAATCTTATGTTACTCTCCTTTGTGGATTGTGTTGAACTATCCTTTGTGGATTTACTGTTTACTCTCCTTTGTGGATTTGAGTCTTGCTTTCCTATGTGGATTGAGTTGTTCTTGAGCTCGTGAGCAGAGCTAGAAGTGGGGACTTAGGTATATGTATGGGCATATACCTAAGTCAAGTCAGATGTTACTTCGTGATTGCATCTTTCTTTTGTGCTATATCCTTTGTGGATTTCGGGAGACCTTCGGGGGTCTCGGGGTCCTTACTGAGTAGCTTGTACTCACCCCTGCACGGGCTATGCCCGCACCTTGTTGTGTTGGTTGCAGACGACGGACAGCGCTGATCACGGTTGGGGCGTGGAGCAGGACGGTACCTGGAGGTGGACCACTGGGCGGAACGTACTCGGAGCGGACGTGGGACCCGAGGAGCCTGGAGGCTATCTGTACCCACCCTTCAGGTGGGATTGCCAGTGGACGACACGAGGCCGCCGTCTTTTCTTCAGTTGCTGTACTTTACTTTTCAGTTGTACTTTACAGTTGGGCTTGTATTTCCGGCCCCTTTTCTTTTCTGCACTTTACTTTCCGCTTGCTGACTCTGTGTGGTTGTTACTTATAAAGGCAATGCCTTCCCTGTTTACTGGGATTTTACGCCTTGGTGCTAGTCGCCAGCCCCTGGCCTATGGAAGGCGGGCTTGGGGTAGTCACGGCATGGGCCCCGAGGACGGGTCGTGACAAGAACACATCGACCAGATGTGTGGTTTTTGTGGTATAACTCAATATATGTTTTTTAAGTGTTGGACGCGCTTCATAAACGTGCATGGGGGGGGGGGTCCAAATAGGCAGAACGATGTCCGAATGGCCTAAAATTAGACAAAAATAATGGGTGAGTGAATTGTGAACTTTCTGTGCAGAGTAACCTCAATCAGACATGCGGTTTACACGACATGGCTCAATATCCATTTTTTAAGTGTTGGGCGGGCTTCATAATAACACGTGGGAGGGTCCAAAAGGGCCAAACGATGTCGGAATGGCCAGAAATCAGACGAAAACAATGGGGAGTGAATTGTGAAGTGGTTGAGTAGACAAAATGTCAATCGGAGGTGTCGTGTGCCCGTATTGACTGAGAATGCACTTCTGGAGTAAAAAATGTCCAAAACGGGCGTTTAACGGTCAAATTCAAAGCAGACGACATCAGATTGACCTGAAATCATAGGGAAAAAATATAATTATTATTCGAGATGTGTACGAGGTGACGACATGTCAATCAAGAAGTGCAGTTTGTGTGGTACGATTCAATATGCATTTTTTAAGTGTTGACCGTGCTTTATAAACGCAAGTGGGGGGTCCAAACGGGAAGAACGATGTCAGAATGGCCTGAAATCAGATGAAAACAATATGTGAGTAAATTTTGAAGTGGTCAGGAAGACAGCATGTCAATCGGACGTGACGTGTGCCCGCGGTGACTGAAACACACTTCTCATGTTAAAAATGGAGAAGAAGGGCGTTTAACGGTCAAATTCATAGAGGAAAACATCATATTAACCTGAAATCGTAGGGAAAAAATATATTTGTTATTCGTGATGTGTATGAGGAGACGACATGTCAATCAGACGTGCGGTTTGAGCGGTATGGCTCAATATGCATTTTTTAAGTGTTGGGTGTGCTCCATAAATGCACATGGGGGGGTCCAAACGAGCAGAACGAAGTCGGAATGGCCTGAAATCAGACAAAAACAACGGGACAGTGAATTGTGAAGTGGTTTCATAGACGACACATTAATCGGAGGTGTCGTGTGCCTGTAGTGACTAATAACACATTTCTGGTGTTATAAACGGCCAAAACGAGTGTTTAATGGTCAAATTAATTGTAGACGACATCAGATTGACCTAAAATCATAGGGAAAAAAATATAATTTTTATTCATGACGTGTATCAGAAGACGACATGTCAATCGGACATGTGTGTTGTGCGGTACAACTCAATATGTGTTTTATAAGTGTTGGGCACACTGCATAAACGCGCGTGGGGGGGGGGGGTCCAAACTAGAAGAACGATGTCAGAATGGGCTAAAATCAGACGACAACAATGGGGGAGTTAATTGTGAAGTGTTCTGGTAGAAGAAACATCAATCAAATGTGTTGTGTGCCCGCGGTGACCGAGAACGCACTTCTGGGGTCATAAACGGCCAAAACGGGCGTTTAACGATCAATTTCATAGCACACAACACCATATTGACCTGATATCACAGAGAAACTATGTAATTATTATCCGAAACATGTACGAGGAGACGACACATCAATCGGACCTGCGGTTTGCACGGTACTGCTCAATATGCATTTTTTAAGTGGTGGGCGTGCTTCATAAATGCATGTGGGGTGTCCAAATGGGAAAACTTAGTTGAAATGGACTGAAATTAGATGAAAACAACAGATTAGTGAATTGTGAAGTGGTCACATAGACGACATGTCAATCGGAGGTGTCGTGTGCCAGCGGTGACCAAGAACGCACTTCAGCTGTCACAAACGGCCAAAACGGGCGTTTAATGGTCCAATTCATAGAGGATGAAATCATATTGACCTAAAATCATAGGGAAAAATTTAATTATTATTTGTGATGTGTACAAGGAGACATCATGTCAATCAGACGTGCAGTTTTCACGGTACGACTCAATATGCATTTTTTTACGAGTTAGGTGCGGTTCATAAACCCGCATGGGGGGGAGGGATCAAAACGAGCTGAAAAAGTTGTAATGTCCTGTAATCAGACGACAATAACCGATGAGTGAATTGTGAAGTGGTCACGCAGGCGACACATCAATCGGAGGTGCCGTGTGCCCGCGGTGACCAAAAATGCAATTTTGGTTTCATAAACAGCCAAAACGGGCGTTTAACAATCAAATTCATAGAGGACGACAATGTATTGACTTTAAATCATAGGGAATCAATCTAATTATTATTATTGACGTGTACTTGGAGACGAAACGTCAACCGGACATGCAGTTTGTGTGGTACGGATAAATATGGGTTTTTTAAGTGCGGGGCGCGCTTCCTAAACGCGTGGGGGGGGGGGGGGGGGGTTAAATAACTATAACGATGTTAGAATGTCCTGAACAAAGACGAAAAAAAAGGTGAGTCAACTGTGAAGTTGTCTCATAGACATCACGTCAATCAGACGTGTGGTTTGCGCGGTACCGCTCAATATGCGTTTTTAAGTGTTGGACGCTCTTCATAAACGAGCGTGGGGGGTCCAAATGGGCTGAAAGAAATCAAAATGACCTGAAATAAAATGACAAAAATGGGTGAGTAAATTTTTAAGTGGTCGAGCATAAGACACATCAATCGGAGGTGTCGTGTGCCCGCGGTGACCGAAAACGCACTTCTGGTGTCACAAACTGCCAAAACGGGCGTTTACGGTCAAATTCATATGGGACGACCTCACATTGACATGAAATCACAGGGAAACAATATAATTATTATTCGTGACGTGTACGAGAAAAAAAAAATGTTAATCGGATGTGTGGTTTGCACGGTATGGATCAATATGCTTTTTTTAAGTGTTGGGCGCGCTTCATAAACGCGCGTGGGGGTCCAAATGGGAAGAATGAAGCTGGAATGGCCTGAAATCAGATTAAAACCATGGGTGACTGAATTGTGAAGTGGTCGGGTAGACTACATATCAATTGGACGTGTCGTGTGCCCGCGGTAACTGAGAACGCACTTCTTGTGTCATAAACGGCCAAAACAGGCGTTTAACGGTCAAATTCATAGAGGACGACATCAGATTGACCTGAAATCATAGGGAAAAAAATATAATTATTATTCGTGATGTGTACGAGGAGACAAAACTTCAATCGGGCATGCAGTTTGTGCGGTACGGCTCAATATGCATTTTTTAAGTGTTGGACGCACTTCATAAATGAGCATGGGCGGTCCAAAAGGGCATAGTAAAGTCAGAATGTCCTGAAATCGGACGACAATAATAGGTGAGTGAATTGTAATGTGGTTGCATAGATGACACGTCAATCGGAGGTGCTGTGTGCCCGTGGTGACCGAGAATGCACTTCTGCTGTCACAAACTGCCAAAACGGGCATTTAACGATCAAATTCATAGCAGACGACATCAGATTGACCTCAAATCACAGGGAAACAATCTAATTATTATTATTGACATGTACGAGGAGACGACACGTCAATTGCACATGCGGTTTGTGCGGTACATTTCAATATACATTTTATATGTGTTGGGCGTGCTTCATAAACGTGCGTGGGGGGTCCAACCAGGCAGAACGAAGTCAGAATGACCTAAAATCAGACGAAAATAATGGGTGAGTGAATTATGAAGTGGTCAAGCAGACGACATGTCAATCGGAGGTGTCGTGTGCCCGCGGTGACTGAGAATGCACTTTTGGTGTCATAAATGGCCAAAACAGGCATTTAATGGTCAAATTCATATCTGATGACATCAGATTGACCTTAAATCATAGCTCAATAATCTAATTAATATTATTGACGTGTACTAGGAGACGACACATCAATCAGACATTCAGTTTGTGTGGTACGACTCAATATTCTTTTTAAGTGCTGGGTGCGCTTCAAAACATGCGTGGGGGGGGGGGGTCCAAACTGGCCGAACGAAGTTGAAATGACCTGAAATCAGATGTCAAGAACATGTGAGTGCATTGTGAAGTGGTCGAAGAGACATCATGTCAATCAGAGGTGTCATGTGCCCGTAGTGACCTAGAATGCAGTTTTAGTGTCATAAACGACCAAAATGGGTTTATAACATTCAAATTCATAGAGGACAACATCAGATTGACCTGAAATCATAGGGAAAAAATATAATTATTATTCGTGACATTTATGAAAAGGAAGTATGTCAATCAGACATGTGGTTTCCATGGTACATCTCAATATGCATTTTTTAAGTGTTGGACGCGCTTAATAAACATGCGTGGGTGGGTCCAAACATGCCTAACAGTGTCAGAATGTCTTGAAATCAGATGACAACAACGGGTGAGTGAATTTTGAAGTGGTCACGTAGACAGAACATCAATCAGATGTGCGGTTTGCGCGGTACTGCTCAATATGCATTTTTTAAGTGTTGGGCGCGCTTCATAAACGCACGTGGGGGGGGGGGTCCAAACGGGCCGAAATAAGTAAAAATGGGCTGATATCAGACAAAAAAATGGGTGAGTGAATTGTGAAGTCTTCACATAGACGGTATGTCAATCGGAGGTGCTGTGTTCCCGCAGTGACTGAAAACGAGGTTCGGGTGTCATAAATGGCCAAAATGGGCGTTTAACGGTCAAATTTATAGAGAAAGACATCAGATTGACCTGAAATAATAGGTAAACAATATAATTATTATTTTTTATGCGTACGAGAAGACGAAACATCAATCAGACGTGCGGTTTGTGCGGTACGACTCAATATGCATTTTAAGTGTTGGGTGCGCTTCATAAAGGCGCGTGGGGGGTCTAAACAGGCTGAACGATATCAGAATGGCCTGAAATCAGACGAAAACAATGGGTGAGTGAATTGTGAAGTGGTGACGTAGACGACACATCAATCGGAGGCGCCGTGTGCCCACAGTGACCAAGAACGCAGTTCTGGTGTCATAAATGGCCAAAATGTTTGTTTAACGGTCAAATTCAAAGTGGATGACATCAGATTGACATGAAATCATTGGGAAAAATCTAATTAGAACCATAGAATTAATGATTTTAAATTTTTAAAATGGTAATCAAAATTATGAATATATTTTGAAAATAAAATACTTTTGATCTATTACAGTAAGTTTTAATTGAAATATGTTAATTTGTTTCAATTATTTGTTTATAGATTTTATTTGGTACTAATTTTATTATTAAATTTTTTTCTGTTTTTATATTTGATGATGGATGTGGATCTTGGAAGATGACTGATGATATTTATCTGGGTATATTTTATTTTTTTATTGATATTTTGTAAAAAAATATTTAAAAACCTATAATGTCCTCCATTTGGAAGCCGCTCTAGGGACATCATACAGCGACCGCCATTAGGCGGACCCTGTATTGATTCCATAGCCACCTGTAGAGGCCTCCATTTGGCAGCCGCTGTAGACCATTCGAGCTTTCCAAAAGTGTCCACCAAATGGCGGTCACTAATAGCAACC
Source organism: Viscum album (assembly GCA_963277665.1). NCBI lineage: Eukaryota > Viridiplantae > Streptophyta > Magnoliopsida > Santalales > Viscaceae > Viscum > Viscum album. The sequence goes on from OY728137.1 coordinate 421,530,253, forward strand.
ATGACAGGCTAAAACCAGCCGCTATTTGGCAGATGCTAGGTGGCCGTTATAAACTTTTAGCAACAACATTTGGCGGCCACTAAATTTCATGATTGTACTAGTGATGATACTGAAATGAAAGTCGTTTATCAGTTTTTTGTGGACCGATAATCTTTTAAAAATGGGAAAGGGAAACTCGTTGACTCTGCCTCCCAATAAAGGTGAACAAGACTGGAGGTGTCGTCAAGGTGGTAACATCCGGTAAAACTTCTCAGGATGCAGTTACAGTCCCTCACAAGGGGCAAGGGGCGACTAATCCAATGCATGATGTGCCAATGTCTGGAAAAAATTTCCTTAGTATTCTCATAATTATTAAATGATCCAGAAGTATGGAGGTCTTCCGTTCAGAATTTGGGAGCGCTCATGGATCCGAATAGATAAATGTATGGGGATCTTCTTTGAAATCCCTTCTGGAGAGCTCTGATCTAGTTAGAGAATTGCAATCTCATCTACGAAGAGATCCTTTCTTTCTATCTCTCAGGTGGATGATGGTACATGTCAATGACCTAAGACATGGAGGTGAGGGCAACATCCATGTGGTAGGGGTGGTGGACATCGCTCCCATTGATGATGTTCTCTAGATTTATAAGGGAATTGGACATTGTAGTATTGCGTGTTTCAGTCTATTTTCTTCTGTTTTCATCTTATAAGTTGCTTTTATTATCACTTAATAAATTTTGAGATCCTGGGCTGATAATCCATAGTCTTTTCCAATCTTCATATAATTATAAATATAATAAATATATTTATCATTTTAAAAATTTATTATAATTTTATAATTATTTGAGTACATCTATTTATTTATAAACCTATTAATACATTTTTAAAAACATTATATATATATATATATTTGAATTATTTAAAAATATATATAATGATATATCATATTTATATTAATTATAAACATTTATTTTTAAACTAATGTATATAAATAAAATTTTTTTGAGTATAAATATTATAATTATATATATATAATAATAGTATTTTTTTATTAAAATCAATTAAAAATTCTAATAACAGTGCTGATAAATCTATCCTTTATTAGCCATTTTAGCCAACGTTAATAAATGTGGGGCTTTTATCAGTGCTTTCTTCTTAGCTCTAATAAAAGTTATCACATCACTTACCCAAATCTGTGGTAGTGGAAGCACAATCCCGAAAAAAATTATTAATCCATGTATTGTGTTTTTTAATATTAATTGAGTTTTCAATTTTATATCCTAATCCCATAAATACCAATTTAATCAATACCATAATTCTATTTAATCAGGTCGAATAATGTCAGGTACCCAGTTAGTAGGAACTAATTACCACCCCTATAGATATGTGACAAAGTGGCATTGCTAAATATAAATGAACAATAAACAGTCCTATTAAATAAAATATATATTTACATGGGTATCATACTTTACACAATTTTATTAATTTAATGATTAATCAAATATCAATATAATTAGGACTATAAACCAATTAAATTTGGAGCTAGCTCGGATAGTCCACTCAATTTATCCAAAACTCAAACCTCATTAAATTAATTATTATTAATTAGTAAATTTTATATGTTTAAATAATATATTTTATAAGTTACATGTATTTAATTTTTAATTTATATGTTATAATTTATGATTGAGTATATAGAAGTTATAGTTTAATATACATATGTATAATAACGAATGAGTATATATATATATATAAACAAACATACCATATACCAACAATCAAATCCATTTTACAGCATATATGGAGTTCAATAAAAATTAATGGAGGTGATTTAAAAATTCACTTTCCCTCAATTCCCCATAAACCAATCATTGTAAGGTAAAATAATATTAAAAGGTATATATAATTATAGTTACCCTTCTCTACAGTTATTAAAATACAATTAAATTGGACTAGTGCATACCATGAGTTTTAGCTCATGGTCTGAAAAGAAAATTAAATTTTTATTATTTATGAAAAATATTTTAAAAATAAAATTATTATTAGTGACCCATCCCATCCTGATAAAAATATATTTTAAGGTTTATTTTCAATGAAATAATAATTTTAGGTATCAATCAATTTAAAATAATGTTTTATATATTTATTTTTCATTTAAAAAAATAAATTTTAAAAATTGATTAATAAAAAAACATAGATTTGGTTCATGTAATTTAAAATGAATTAAACTTATGTTTTTTAATGGAATGCCATGTTCAACCACAATTCATCTCAGAATTTAGAGGCATGTCATATTGTGAAACTCAGATGAGAAATTGAAAACCACTGTTGAGTTCAAAGTGTGGGTTTTAATTTGGACATGGCCTAACATTTGTCAGTGTTGGGTGGTTGGTTTATGTGTGGTTGTGGGTGGAATATTAAATGATAAATTAATCAATTAATTTATTATTTTTTTATTATATGTGAGCTAGTTTCTCACTATATATACACACTTATAGTAAATCCATATAGTTAGCTGTATAAGCCAATATATTTGGAGAGGGTGTGAAGGAGATATTTCCAGGATTGACAGATCGTAGTTATGACAACCCTGCTTTTTATTACAACTTAAGCATGCTTTATTACATAAAACTTCACATGATACAACAAAGAATATCGAGAGGTTTAGTGTCTTTGGGGCTTAGGATCATTACATAAAAACTTTAAACTTGAAATACAACATCTTTATTGAAAACTTCCTTTACATGACCACTACATTCCTTCGTACTTAGCATTGCATGGGATAAGCTGAGGACATGCATAAGAAAAGGGTGAGCTATAAAGCCCAGTAAGGGAGTAAACAATGAATAACATGAGTAGTGAAATACATGTTAGGCAATAGGCATATCAATAGAGCTTAACAGAAACATGAACATAAAGGCCTGATAAAGCATGATAATCATAACATGGAAATGTGGCAACAACACTTAACATTGAATTAGCATGAGCCAAGGCTCATTGCACATGGAGCATGAGTAAACCCTCATTGCACATGAAGCAAGAGTAAACCCTCGTTGCACTTGAATTATCATGAGTCAACACTCATTGCACATGACGTATCATGATACTGTACTTTACCCAATGCATTGGAGCGCTATAAAGGGCACACCCTTCTTAAACATTTCATTTCATGCATAAGTGTGCCACATGGATCATAAAACATGGATTCATAAAACATAATCATTTCTTCCACGATAAAGGAAAGTGGAATTTATACATGAAACTTTATAATCAATATGTAAATGTGCATAAAGGTGAATACCCTTGATGGAGAAATGGGCATGGTATTCACTACAAAAAGACATTGGCTTAGAAAATCGGTGCGATTTCGGCAGCGTAACGGCGTGACATAAGAATTCATAAAAAAGGTTGATGAGAGAGAAAGGGGTTCCTCATCATATTTACATGTAATGGACAGTAAGGAGATCATATACATACATGTCCCAACAATAGAAATGGAATTTAGATTCATGATACAAAAGTATTGGTTGAATGTAAAAGAAGAGAGAGAAGTTCCTTTCGGAATTTCGCCATAGTAACGGGTGTACATGGGAGGCATTTAATGAGAGAGAAAGGGTTCTCCCATCATTCAAACAATAAGAGGGAAGTATGGGGGAGGTGCGAAACCATACCCCAACATTCATAATTGAAATAAAAAGGGAAATACAACTTAATGAAAATTGACAAAAAAATGAGAAAGGAAGAAAACCCCTTACTTGGAAGTGTGCTTCCAAAGGCTAGAGAGAGGCTTGTGAGAGGATTCTTGGGAGCTTGGGGCACCTTGAAAGGATTATAGATAGAGTAGGGCAGAGATTGGACGAACTTCAAGGGCTTTGAGTGAGGAGGAAGTGGGAGCTTGGGTGGGTTTATATAGGAAAGGTGAGAGAATTATTTATTATTTATGTTTGGGAACCCTTATATTAAAATACTCCAAACCACAAACCATACCATGGTATTTGCCCATGGTTTCTGGAAAAGGAAAGAGGAAAACAATATTTTACAACTCCAAGGTCCGAACGTATTAAAAAATTAGGGTTGCTTATGTGGAGGTGAGTCACACTAACATGGAAATTAATTTAAAAAGGCAAAGTGTTGAATAAGTCTTGAGGGCTCCATTAATGCTTTGAAAAGTGAGTCAAACAAACCCAAAACCTCATTATTTTAATGATAAAACATATATTGTCCGAACATAAGCATTATGGTATTTTGTTACATCACCATTGGGTCATTATGATGTCATAAAACACATTATATATTTAAATGGTATTTAATTTTTACCCAAAAATTTGACTGTCTCAGAAAATTATGAAAAATTCACCGTTGGATAATTTTGACGTCCTGATTCCAAAAATAATATTAATTTTATCTAAATAATTTTCTAAATATGTGAATTTTCACTTTTAAAATAAAAACCGACATTTATAAAAAATTCACGGGTTTTGACAGAAATGGCTTTCAAACCTTAATAAAAATTTTAATTGCATTCATAAAATTATAAGATCATTTATATTTAATAAAAATTAATTTAATATTAATAATAATATTTTATTAAAATATTATTTAATTCAAAAATCCTTTAATTTGATAAAATATAATTCTTAATTAAATAATAACTAAAAACACCATTTGTACTTTAAAAACTAATTACAATGTATCAAAAATGACTAGAAATTATATTCATTATTATATACAAAAAAAAATAATGTACATGAACATGGTGCTACTTATTTGTTACATAACCCCTTAAAATAGCTACATAAGACCTAAGGGTAAGGTGTGCGATGGTGACAGACTCTTGGGGTTGCTCGGATAACATCGCTCGAGTGGTAATCTCTATCAACTTCCATTTTTCCCGTAGACGATCACGTTCGAGCTTGACTTGATGAAGCTCAGCTTGGGATTGGTCAAGGGCAAAGCCCAAAGATGCCACCTCTTTTCCGAGCTCTGACAAATGGGCTTCGTAAGGGGAAATTCTACTGGATGAGGCCATCGCTTCCTTTGTCTGAGTAGAAAATTGGTTCGTTAAAGCCTTATATTTAAACTACCCAGATGATCACTGTTCAACGGCTATAAAAGTAACGGTCACAAATATTAAAGTAAAACTAAAAAAGTTGATATCTTATAAAAATATTTTTCATAAAGAAACATTTAACTGGATCAAGAGGGATTTTCCATTAATGAAATTTTGGGTCGTTACAACATTCCCCCCTTAAGAAATTTATCCCTTGAAATTTTCCTTTTCCCACACTAAAACAAATGTGGGTAACTTAGCTTCATCATATCCTCCGACTCCCAAGTTGCTTCTTCAAACTTGTGGTTTCTCCACAACACCTTGATGAGGGGCATTGTCTTATTTCATAGAACTTTCTCTCTACGATCTAAGATCTTCACTGGTTGCTCCTCATAAGAAAGATCGTCTTCTAATTGTACCACCTCGGAAGAGAGTACATGTGAAGGGTCTGGTATGTACTTCCTTAAGAGGGATACATGGAAGACATCATGCACCTTGGCCATAGTAGGTGGAAGTGCTAGTCGATAGGCCACAGCCCCAACACGATCAAGAATCTCGAAGGGGCCGATGTACCTTGGACTTAACTTCCCTTTCTTTCCAAACCTCATGACCTTCTTCCACAGAGATATGAGTAAAAACACCATGTCTCCGACTTTAAACTCAAGGTCTCATCGACGATTATCTGCATAACTCTTCTGTCGACTCTGGGCTGCCTTGATATGCTGCTGAATGGTTTTCACCTTCTCCACCATTTCTTCGACCATTTCTGGTCCAAGCAGCTTACGTTCACCGACCTCATCCCAACATGCCGGTGTTCTACACCTTTTCCCATACAGGGCTTCATATGGTGCCATTTGGATGCTCGAGTGGAAACTATTATTATAAGAGAACTCAACTAGAGGAAGATGTTGATCCCATCCTCCTTTAAAGTCCATTGAGCACTCTCTCAACATATCCTCAAGTGTTTGGATAGTCCGCTCGGATTGGCCATCAGTTTGAGGATGATAGGCCGTACTGAAGTTCAGTTCAGTATTCAGAGCATGTTGAAGACTCTTCCAAAACTTAGAGGTAAATCTTGGATCTCGGTCAGACACAATATATAGTGGTACTCCATGCAACCGTACCAATTCCCTGATATATATCCGTGCCAGTTGATCCAAAGAGAAATCCTCTCGAATAACAATGAAGTGTGCAGTCTTTGTAAGACGATCCACAACAACCCAGATTGCATTGTTGCCTTTGGATGTCCTTGGAAGTCCAGTGACGAAGTCCATGGTGATGTTCTCCCATTTCCATTCTGGTATGGGCAATGGTTGCATCATCCCTTTAGACTTCTGCCTCTCTGCCTTCAATTTCTGACACACCAGGCACTTTGATGCATATTCAGCGATCTCCTTCTTCATATTATCCCACCAAAAGTTTTCTCGGAGATCTCGATACATCTTTGTGCTCCCTGGGTGAATAGAGAAATTTGAACTATGTGCATCATCCAAAAGTTCCTTCTTCAGCTCCGAACTTGATGGAACACATAGTCTTTTCCCAAACCGCACAATTCCTTCTTCATTAACATTAAACTCCGAGGATTTTCCCTTTTTGATAGCTTCCACTTTTTCTTGGATTCCTGCATCATCCTTTTGAGCATCCTTTAACCTTTCCAAAAGATATGGTTGAGCAATCATTTGTGAAAGGATTGATGATGTTCCCTTCTTTATGATTCCCACGTCCATCTTCATCAAGTCTAAGAAGATTGGATCCTTCTCAATTCTCATCATTGATAGAATTGCTGGATCCTTTCTACTTAGGGCATCCACCACCTTGTTCGCCTTCCCAGGGTGGTAATGTATTGTACATTCATAATCCTTGATGAGCTCTATCCATATTATCTGGCACATATTAAGCTCTTTCTGTGTGAATATATATTTAAGACTCTTGTGGTCAGTATATATCTCACATTTCTCTCCATAGAGATAATGCCGCCAGATTTTCAAGGCAAAGATCACCGCCGCCAACTCCAGATCATGCGTTGGATAGTTTCGCTCATGGATTTTCAACTGCCTTGAGGCATAGGATATCACTTTATCATTCTGCATCAGTACACATCCTAGGCCCTTCTTTGAAGCATCACTGAATACCACAAAAAGCTCCCCACTTGTGGGTAAAGTGAGCACGGGTGCAGTGATAAGCCTCCTTTTCAACTCTTTGAAGCTTTCTTCGCATTCATCACTCCAAGAAAACTTTACTCCCTTTCGAGTTAGCTTGGTAAGAGGGTTGGAAAATCATGAGAAATTTCTCACAAATCGTCGATAATATCCAGCTAACCCCAAGAAGCTACGGATATCAGTTACCGATGTTGGCCTCGGCCATCCCTCAATTGCATCTGTTTTGGAGGGGTCCACAGATATCCCATTGCTTGTGATGATATGACCCAAGAATGAGACTTCCTTCAACCAAAACTCACACTTTCTGTACTTTGCATAGAGCTTCTCCTTGCACAAAGTCTCTAGTACAGTTTTTAAATGCTCCTCATGGTCCTCCTTGGTTTTGGAGTATATTAGAATATCATCTATAAATACTACCACAAATTTGTCTAGGTAATCTATAAAGACTCTATTCATCAAGTCCATGAATATTGCTGGAGCATTGGTGAGTCCGAAAGGCATTACTATGAATTCATAGTGCCCGTACCTTGTACGAAAAGAAGTCTTGGGGATATCTTCCTTCTTCACCCTTACTTGATAATATCTCGACCGCAAGTCGACCTTGGAGAAGTATTGTTCTCCACGCAGCTGATCAAACAAGTCATCGATTCTTGGGAGAGGATACTTGTTCTTTAACGTGATTTTGTTAAGTTCACGATAATCGATGCAAAGCCGCATTGACCCATCCTTCTTCTTGACGAAGAGGACTGGTGCACCCCATGGTGATGCACTTGGGTGTATAAACCCTTTATCCAGATTCTCCTGTAGTTGTTTATTCAGTTATTCAAGCTCAACCACAACCATCCTATATGGAGTCTTGGATATTGGTAGCGCCCCAGGTATAAGTTCAATTGAGAACTAAACATCTCTTCTTGGAGGAAGACCAGGAAGTTCCTCGGGAAATACTTCAGCGAATTCCCTCACAATAGGCATTTCTTCAAGGGTGGTTTCTTCCTTGGACTTAATCATCTGAGCCAGATATGCGTTCTCATAAGGCAGTAATATCCATGCTTGAGATGATGGAGCTAAAGGAGATTCATCTTCCTCCTGACACTTGTAAAGAATCGGGGGTCGATTCTCCATATGGAGTGTGATTTCCCTCTCCCGACAATTTATGTTGGCTCTATATAAGGAAAGCCAATCCATGCCAAGAATTGCATCAAATTCCACCAAAGGGAGTATGCCGAGGTTCGCCGGGAAATTCAATCCACAGATTATAACAGGGGAGGACTTATACTCATGGGATGCAATGATTGCCCCATTTGCCGTACTCACCGACATCTTTACTTCCATGATTTGTGGTGGTGCAGGGATTATTCTACTAAACTTTTGAGATATAAAAGAATGCGTAGAACCTGAATCAAAAAGTACGTTCTCTATTCTTGAATGAATAACTAGCGTACCTGTCACCACTTCGTTGTCGGGGTTCACTTCGGCAGAAGTGATGGCAAAAGCTCTTCCTTGCTGTCTTGGAGGTTGTTGATTGCCTCCGATAACCCTTGGATTAGGGCACTGATTCGCAAAATGACCCGGTTCTTTGCATTTGAAGCATTGAACAACGCGTTGAGGTTCGAACGGAGCGTTCCTCTCCTCTGTCGCAGCCGCGGGTCCTTCTTGCTGACAGTTAACAGCTAGGTGCCCTTCTCTTCCACACTTGAAGCATTTTCTTGTCCCCCTAAGGCAATTTCCAGGGTGCTTCTTTCCACACTTTTAGAAAGTGGGGTGCTGGAATTTCTTAGCACCGTTGGATTTATCCATCGGACCACCAGCATTGAAGTCCACCTTCCGCTTCTTGTCCCCATGATACCCCTGTGATTCTCCGATCTCCATTTCAACCTTGAGGGCACATCGGACAATTTCCTCATAGCTGTCGAAGTCACGGATCGCTAATGCTTTCCGCAATCTAGGCTTCAGCCCACCAAAGAAGCGGTCAACCTTGCATTCGGGGGTAATGACAAAGCCGAAAGCGTATCGTGCAAGCCTTGTGAAGTTTTCCTCGTACGCTCCCATAGATTCCTCATCTTTCTGCTTGAGGTAAAGGAAGTCCCTTTCCATCTTAAGACGGAGGGTGCGTGGAAAATATTTATCGAAAAACATCTTCCGAAATACCTTCCATTCCAAAGCCTCGATCTCCTCCTCAGGCTTCGTATTTTTGATCAACGTACACCATTGATCAGCTTCACCCTCCATACAATAAGCCGCCAGGAGAACCTTCTCTTTTTCAGAGCATTGAAGGATGGAGAATATCTTCTCAATGTATTTGATCCATTGTTCAGCGATCGTGGGATCAGATGATCCACTAAAAGTAGGAGGCCTTTGTCTCATGAAGCTTTCAATAGCGACTTGTTCTTTCTTAGGGGGGTTGAACGTTCCTCTTGACCAGTGTTTCTATTCAAAACTTGAGTTAGCTGAGAGAGAAGCGTGACAAAGTCCGCGATTCCCGCTCCCATTGGATTGGGCATCTCATAAGTACAATCATCACACTGATCTTCACAACGGTTGTTAGCCCGAGTTCTCCTATTACCGGCCATTGGCTGGAATAAAAGAAAGTTAGGGGTAACACATAAAAGTTAATCCAAAAAAAAAGTTGATGACTTATAAATAAACTTTAATCTCTTTAACTCATGAGCCTATAGGATTCAATCCAGGCTTTTCATGATCTTCCTTCTAAAATATATTCTTAGGGGCATTTTTCCTTTAATAAGGGTTCATACTAAGATTGTGAATTCATCAAAACATATCCCCCGGGAGTGTCGTAACCAAGAGTGCAGCAAGGCCCGTTGTGGTGCACCAGTTCCCGTTCGAGTCTAGCTCAAAGCGGTGTTTTCGGGTTTTACCCCTAGGATACATCTGTGCCAGAGCCGCCTCTACCTGCTCGTATCCAGACAGGGATGTATTTGTTTGATAAACCACTTACTTAGTATTTACCAAAACATGGGGATATTTTTATTATGCTTAGTCTTGTATCTAAGGCTTTACTAGGGTTTCCTAATCCCAAAAATAACTAAACCTATCCTCTGATACCAACTATGACAACCCTGCATTTTATTACAACTTAAGCATGCTTTATTACATAAAACTTCACTTGATACAACAAAGAAGATCGAGAAGTTTAGTGTCTTTGGGGCTTAGGATCATTAAATAAAAACTTTAAACTTGAAATACAACATCTTTATTGAAAACTTCTTTTACATGACCACTACATTCCTTCGTACTTAGCATTGCATGGGATAACCTGAGGACATGCATAAGAAAAGGGTGAGCTATAAAGCCCAGTAAGGGAGTAAACAATGAATAACATGAGGAGTGAAATACATGTTAGGAAATAGGCATATCAATAGAGCATAATATAAACATGAACATAAAGGCATGATAAAGCATGATAATCATAACATGGAAATGTGGCAACAACACTTAACATTGAATTAGCATGAGCCAAGGCTCATTGCACATGGAGCATGAGTAAAATCTCATTGCACTTGAAGCACGAGTAAACCCTCGTTTCACTTGAATTATCATGAGTCAACACTCATTGCACATGACGTTTCATGATACTATACTTTACCCAATGCATTGGAGCGCTATAAAGGGCGCACCCTTCTTAAACATTTCATTTCATGCATAAGTGTGCCACATGGATCATAAAACATGGATTCATAAAACATAATCATTTCCTCCACGATAAAGGAAAGTGGAATTCATACATGAAACTTTATAATCAATATGTAAATGTGCATAAACGTGAATACCCTTGATAGAGAAATGGGCATGGTATTCACTACACAAAGACATTGGCTTAGAAAATCGGCGCGATTTCGGCAGCGTAACGGCGTGACATAAGAATTCATAAAAAAGGTTGATGAGAGAGAAAGGGGTTCCTCATCATATTTACATGTAATGGAAAGTAAGGATATCATATACATACATGTCCCAACAATAGAAATGGAATTTAGATTCATGATACAAAAGTATTGGTTGAATGTAAAAGAAGAGAGAGAAGTTCCTTTCGGAATTTCGCCATAGTAACGGGTGTACATGGGAGGCATTTAATGAGAGAGAAAGGGTTCTCCCATCATTAAAACAATAAGAGGGAAGTATGGGGGAGGTGAGAAACCATACCCCAACATTCATAATTGATATAAAAAGAGAAATACAACTTAAAGAAAATTGACAAAAAAATGAGAAAGGAAGAAAACCCCTTACTTGGAAGTGTGCTTCCAAAGGCTAGAGAGAGGCTTGTGAGAGGCTTCTTGGGAGCTTGGGGCACCTTGAGAGGATTCTAGAGAGAGTAGGGCAGAGGTTGGACGAACTTCAAGGGCTTTGAGTGAGGAGGACGTGGGAGCTTGGGTGGGTTTATATAGGAAAGGTGAGAGAATTCTTTATTATTTAGGTTTGGGACCACTTATATTAAAATAATCCAAACCACAAACCATCCCATGGTATTTGCCCATGGTTTCTGGAAAAGGAAAGAGGAAAACAATATTTTACAAGTCCAAGGTCCGAACTTATTAAAAAATTAGGGTTGCTTATGTGGAGGTGAGTCACACTCCCATGGAAATTAATTTAAAAAGGCAAAGTGTTGAATAAGTCTTGAGGGCTCCATTAATGCTTTGAAAAGTGAGTCAAACAAACCCAAAACCTAATTATTTTAATGATAAAACATATATTGTCCGAACATAAGGATTATGGTATTTTATTACATCACCATTGGGTCATTATGATGTCATAAAACACATTATATATTTAAATGGTATTTAATTTTTACCCAAAAATTTGACTGTCTCAGAAAATTATGAAAAATTCACCGTTGGATAATTTCGACGACCTGATTCCAAAAATAATATTTATTTTATCTAAATAATTTTCTAAATATGTGAATTTTCACTTTTAAAATAAAAACCGACATTTATAAAAAATTCATGGGTTTTGACAGAAATGGCTTTCAAACCTTAATAAAAATTTTAATTGCATTCATAAAATTATAAGATCATTTATATTTAATAAAAATTAATTTAATATTAATAATAATATTTTATTAAAATATTATTTAATTCAAAAATCCTTTAATTTAATAAAATATAATTCTTAATTAAATAATAACTAAAAACACCATTTTTACTTTAAAAACTAATTACAATGTATCAAAAATGACTAGAAATTATATTCATTATTATATACAAAAAAAAAAATAATGTACATGAACATGGTTCTACTTATTTGTTACATAACCCCTTAAAATAGCCGCATAAGACCTAAGGGTAAGGTGTGTGATGGTGACAGACTCTTGGGGTTGCTCGGATAACATCGCTCGAGTGGTAATCTCTATCAACTTCCATTTTTCCCGTAGACGATCACGTTCGAGCTTGACTTGATGAAGCTCAGCTTGGGCTTGGTCAAGGGAAAAGCCCAAAGACGCCACCTCTTTTCCGATCTCCGACAAATGGGCTTCGTAAGGGGCAATTCTACTGGATGAGGCCATCGCTTCCTTTGTCTGAGTAGAAAATTGGTTCGTTATAGCCTTATATTTAAACTACCCAGATGATCACTGTTCAACGACTATAAAAGTAACGGTCACAAATCTTAAAGTAAAACTAAAAAAGTTGATATCTTATAAAAATATTTTTCATAAAGAAACATTTAACTGGATCAAGAGGGATTTTCCATTAATGAAATTTTGGGTCGTTACAGTAGTCCAGCAGATCAGTACCGTTAAGATTTTCTACACCAACATAGTTTATGGATATCAGTAATGAAGAAAACATAGAATTTTTATTCTACAAAGATAAATCCAATCATATTGTAGATTTTTGTTTTGTTGATTTTTTTCTTTGATTGTTTAACCCGTGTACAATGCAGGTAAACCCTTCTAACAAAACCGATACGTGGATTGGTGGTTGATTTACATGTATTTTATCATCCGTGAAACAAGTATTTGATATTTTTTTTGTTTATACATATACAGTCATAGATCTATGACAATGAATTAGGGACAGTATAAGCATTGACTGAATAAATGAAAGATCCAAGATCAATGGCAAAATTCATGGTGAAATCAATAGTAGTGGAGCCGCGAGATGAAACTACATGAGGTACCCACAGGTTTTGTGAAAATTCTGACTACAAGACATGTCCTCCCGAAGAAGACACAATGTGTGGTCTACCTTATACAATGTTAGGGTTTACATAAAGATTAATGTATCACATTCCATTTGATCCGTAGTTGGTGGCTCAGCATCTATCCTAGGAGTACATGGGAAAAGACACAACCATATACATGAGTATGACCAGGGTACCCAAGAACAATCTGGTATCTGGGAAAGGAAATTGTACATGGAATGAAAATAGTACATGAACACAGCTAGTGTACACAAGAACAAGTAGTGGAACACCAACATGAACATAGAGAGGTCTAAGTTAAGCAGGTTACTTCACGTACTAACACTAAACATCCTGTACTTCTTTTAGGGAAGGTTGACGCCCTCGATTTCTTCCGTTGGGTGCATACCCCTTTCTTGTTCATCGTGGGTGAGATCCTTACACCGAAATGAGTTTTATTTGTAAGTCCCCATGAGGTTTAGTATGAAATCTTGTTCTGAGCACAGTTTTAGGATCCCTTCAATGGGCTAGAGTAGGAATCCCTCCATGAGGATGGGAGTTCATTCTTATTCAAATTCTTTTTATCTAGGTGTAGTTTTTAGGAATATTCATGAACAACATACATATACCTACAGTCCCCTTATTATAATGTTAATCTATTTATGGTTTTAGGAATCTTCTAGTGGCCCTAAGTGAGATCTCCTATCCATGTATCAATATTTTCTGAGCTTCAATGATTTCTTAATCATGGAAAGGTATGATGAACTATGACCCATCAAATTAACTGCATCAGTGATACCATTCTCATGAAGTGAGCTCTCCCTTACGAGTGTTACCTCTAATCCTCATGTCGAATTCTATGGATAGTTTTATGGTTATCACCAACTTGAGACAGAGTTTCAATCTGAGTATATATTTTTGTTTTTACCATTATGTACCATATTGAAAATTGGAATATATTCGAGATTTTATGAGTTGACTTATCACTTGATGCTTTATAGTTTGTGATTTCGGGGTGTCCTATCAATTATTTGTATTGGCTCCTACATGGGCTCTTTCTATATATTTCGTGTCTTATGCATACAACATGTCATTTGATGATGTATTAGGAGGATCACGAGCATGTATAATATATTTGATACAAGCATGATACTTATTCACATGAGAAAATTTGATATTAGTATCCTCCTTCTTAGTATATTAGACTATTTTTATAGCATTGGTGGAATTGTATTCGTTCATTTATTCTTTCCATTACATTTTATCATATTCTAATTAAGGGATCTTGATGTATCCTTGCATTTTTTGTGTCAATTGTACATTACATTTCAAAATTATGTGAGTATTTCTAGATGTTTTTATGCATAAAAGTACATTAGGCCAATGCCTCCCATGTGTGGTATATGCCTAATTGGTAGTTTTCATCTTCCCTTGGTCTATTGGAGGAGGGCTTGAGGCGTCACACTCGAATTATTGTTGGCTAGTAAACCCCTAGTGTTTTTGGTTGTGACATAGTGGTATTAGAGCGGGTCATCTTAGGAACAGTGTTTGAAGATTTTCTCGCAATGAGGCTTGGTTTGGGATCTAGGGAAAGATTGTTAAAGTGTTTCGAGTTCAGATATTAGGTTATAGAATCCAGTATTGGTGTGGCAATAGATGTATCCTATCACTATGACTCTAACTACCTTCTTGTTGAGTCTATACATATAGGCACTGATTGTAGGGAAAGAATCAGTACATGCATCATATATGAAGTATTTGGGGTTTCAATGTTCTCCTTGAGTCAGCTCCCCAGATATATTATTTGATTGTGGTACATCTTATCTATTTCATGATGTCTCCATGATGCTAGCCAGCCAGGTTTCCATAGTGGGATCCTATGGATGATTCTTCTAGTGATGATTTTTTAGTGTTGGGGATTGTATATGAGACGATACATTCAGGTCATTTTCCAGTCTTACAACCACTAATTGAGTAAAAGGCTACACAAAAAATACCAGAAGATGACATGCACATGTTGAGAACACTTCATGAGTTTTAGAGGTAATGAATCCTCCTGTTTTGGGGTGAGTGAGACCCTTAGTCATAAAAGGACTTGTTTATGGTATTTATTTGAGTTTTCCACCTTATCATGATACCTCCATATTAGATGGTGGTCCTAGTGGTGAGCCTTCTGCATGGATCAATGGAGTGATGGTGGAGCCTAGTGACTCAGACACACAACGAGACAACACTATCTAGGATTGAGTTCATGTGATTTTTTAGAGAGGATTTCTATCCAACAACTATTCAATGAGTATGAATCCAAGAGCTTTAGAAAATTTAGCAGGGAAGTATGACAGTGGAAGGGTTTTCACCATGGTTTACTAACCGCATGTGATGATCCTTGGATATAGTTCAAGAAGTGTTCTTATGATCATTGACCATTGAGTGAGGAATTCACTAAGATGTAAGGTTTAAAGTGTAGAGACCCTAATCCTGACGTACATGGACATTACATTAATTTTGCGGAGTACTTCGTACATAACAAAAACACACACACAAGGACCGTAATAGTTTAGTGTCTTTGGAAACTCAGAGTATAATCTTCTAATCGTGGTGACAGATCTTTAACATCTCCCATAAAGATCTTCTTTTTTTATACCTAAAACCTGTCTTTATATCTTGGGGAAAAGAAAACATAAAAGGGTGAGATCAAATTCTCAGTAAGGGTAAACAAAAGAAATATCAATCACATCATATTCATAAGAACATAACATTTTGGAATTCTTAACTTGAAAAAGAGATCATAATATCATAACATGGGATAAATCATAGTAGTGAAATGTAATCCCAATAATCATAACTTAAAACATGAAACTTTGTGGCATACACACATAATCATAGAGAATCATTTCTTATTAGTCAAGACTCATTTCCAAGACTATCTTAGTGGACAAAGTCCATTTCTGAATAGAGTTCACTCCTCGTTTCAGTCCTGTTTTACTGAACCGGCATAACCTACCGTTCCAGCCATGTCTATCTCATGAGATATAAAATCTTTACCCAATGCATTGGAGGGAGATATAGGTCCCACCCATATCATAATGATACCATTCTTATGTGTGCCACAAAATCATAAACCATATATCATAGCATAACCCATGTAATAAAAATGGGAATCATAAACATCATGACATCATAAAACAACTCATATAAGATAAAGGAATTCATAAAAATAATTCCATCACAACATAATCAAATCAATGTAATAATATGGATAGAAACAAAACCCTTTATTATCTTAGATGGAAAATAATTTTGATAAAACGCTTGAACTCCATTCTTGAGGAAAATATCCTTTCTACTTGAAAAACACTTTTCATTTATTAACATGTCAAACAATTATAAACTAAAAGATGTTGATTAAAAATAAACTTGAAAACTTTTAAGGGAATCTTCTTGGAAAAAATGTTTTAAAAATCCACTCATCCCGTATAAGTTAAAAGAAAACATTCTTCTTGTACTTTTGTCGGAAAAGTCAAAAAGTACCTCATACGAAAAATGACAAAAGATTCCTTTCCTATATTTTACTAAAAAATCACCAAAGGGTAAAATTTTATATAAACTATTGTAGAAGGATATAAATATTACATATTGAGGAAACATGGATGTGGATGATAAAATACACCCCAGTAAATACCAAAGAATAAACAATCTTGGATAAAAATGAGATTGTGATATTTCCCTTTCCTTAGGCCCGATTTGCTTCGTAAGTGTCCAAAACTCATGTATAATGATTTAAATAATGTCATTGACTTATTACAGAATCATAATCATTGTTATGATATCATATATGGTTCACTTATGACTTTATATTACCCGTTCTTTTGTAAATTCCATGTTAAAGAGCGTTTTGGGTAAAATTGTTTTATTTGTCGTCCGTGTTTTGACTTGTAATTATTCATATGATTACTTAGATAATGATTACTTAATTCCAGAATATAAAACAAGATTTATATATAATATATATTCATAATATACATTTATATAATAAATCAGTAAATGGAAAGAAATACACCGTTCATGGAGGCAGTAGGTCGTACGTACGCATGAACGCTGTTTTCGTTTCCTTATTGAGTTGAATGGAATTAAGTAGATGACATACATATATGTACACATAAATCCAGTATCATTATTATGTCATATATTTCATGATTACTTATTATATATACTTTATAATCATTCATGAATGGTTAAAGTGGAGAATGAATCTCATCGCGTCGTGGAGACGGTAGTCCGTACGTACGCATGAGCGATGATATCGTTCTCATGATCGTGGGACTATATTGGAGTGTATGTATAATATTTAATAATCAATATCACTTTAAAATAATCATATATAGTTATTATTTACACCATTATACCCATCCAAGTAAGGTGGTGGTGGAAAATAGATTTCACCACGGCGTGGAGATGGTATTCCGTACGTACGCATGCGTGGTGATTTTGTTTTCCGTAGGATGGATAGATGGTAAAATAGGGTTGTTTCATACTTATAATAACATATCAGTATATGAGTGATACTGATGTTATTACTTCATAATGAAACAACCTAATAAGAAGAAGTGGAAGAAGAAATAAAGTTGAAAGAATCGGTAACAGACATTACCTCTTCTTTGAAGCGCCTCTTTGAGATCTCCTTTTAGGGCACTAAAATTGGTCTTTGAGGAAGACCAGAACCTCTAGGATGTTTCTAGGGAAGTGGAGAAGATAATTTGGCAGGGGTTTTTCGATCTTGAAGGCTAATTGAGGTGTGAGGAAGAGAGGGAGGAGGTGCCCTTTTATAAGGGAGGAGAGGGGTACCTTTGGAATAACTAAAAATATTATTTTATTATAAAGACAAATTCGGTTTTAAATAGCTCCAAATTGATTTATTTCGAAGCAATGGTGGGGATGGGTCGAAATAATCTAATCCAATAGAATTTAGACAAGTTTAGGTTCCTATTTTAACCTTATCATTTATATTTAACATTAAGTTAAATAATTTTACTTTTACCGTGTCTTCTTGTGTTCTTACACTATAAGGTTAATAAACTTACTATAACAAGACAAACGAACCCCTAGTTGTTTATTATTAATATATATAACCATATCTACGTCATTTGGCCAAACCATATAATTTTACGTATAAAATAACAATTATAATATAATATTTGTTTTAAAAACTATTTTATGTAAATTTTGACACTATTTAGTAATTGATTTTTTTGAAAATCATAACAGAATGATTAGTTCGAAAAAGGTTAATTAAATCAATACTAACATGTCATATTAACCTAGAAAATTAGTGGAATTCATAAAAAGTCTCAAATTACATTTATTTGGGTATTTATAACATCAATTATGTCAATATTTCATTAATAAGATAATTACTGCATCATCGTTGTGTCATAAATAAATGAAATTATTTAATGTCTAAAAATTATAAATAAAATACCCTTATGTAGTAAATATTATTATATTTCTAATGAATATTTAAAATCGAATTTATCTTATGTATAACCCTATATTACAAATGTTTTAATAAATAAAATGTGATTTTAACTCTCTTAACTCTTCTTTGAATTAAATAATAATAAGTGTCCTAATCTAATCCAAGTGGGACTAAATGGTCATATTTTATTCCTAATGTTGTTTTTGGTCGAATTTCACTTATCCAATAGAATTAGGAAATGTGTTAGGGTAATAATAATATGATTTTTACCATTAATTACCCTATTTACTTTTAACCGTGGTAAAAAAAAGTTAAAAGTTACTATTCACCAAAAATTATTTTCATCTCATTGAACCACATTTTACTTACTGACATCAACCGTGTCTCTCGAATTTTTGAAATTCCACTCACAGAAGCGGTAAAATTATGTTTTATGAAAAATTCATTTTTTTTACTACCACTTAGTGGTTTCACTATTCATCAAAAAATGAAAGTTTCCAGAAAAATACCAAAAATTAGGCCTAAGATATATTTGATATTATGAACTCGAAAATTATGTCTATTTTACCAAATTCAAAACATATTAGTTGCATTAATTAATTTAAAAATTAATTCTCATTGTCAAAACAAATAGCGTGTTCTTAAGAGATAATAACTATCAAAAGATTGACACTTGTTTATAACTGGTTTAAATGTGAAATTACATCCAATGACCAACATTGTATTAAATTTTATAAATATATTCTAAATATACTTTAAAACCACTCAAATAAATAATTTATCACTATTAATTATTTCGATTAAAAAGGTTGTTTTTAATTAAAATTTAGTAATTTTCACTATTCACCAGAATATGAAAGTTATCTGAAAAGTACCAAAATTTTTCCCTAAGATAATTTCAATATTCTGAATCCAAAAATGAAGTCCATTTTGAGAGATAAAATTTCTAAAATTTTAAAAGGTGGTTATTACTATTCACAATGGTTATTTTTAATAATATTTTAATAGCATATCGTTGTTTAGTGAAACTCGGTATTGCGTACTACACACGCTATCGAGGAAGGTCGCGATTGCGTGTAATGAAAGTCAAGTCAAGGATACGTGTTGTCCAAGCTCCTTTTGGTGTAGCGTACAACATAAGACATTAATGAAATTAAAAAGAATATTTTTCATAAAATCTCGGGGTGTTACATTCTACCCCCCTTAAAATGAATTTCGCCCTCGAAATTCGTCGGGGTTATAAATGATTTACTATTCGAAAGTTTCTTTGATAGAAACCCACATCATAAAAAGGAATACCAAAACCAATCTTTAAAAACAAAATTATGAAACATAACGGTTACCCAAATAAACTAATCACTGGGTTTCCACATAGGTGAAAATATGGATATAGAAGAGAAATCTAACCATCACGTTCTAATGGAGAGTGGTAGAGAACATGGCTATGGAAAATCCAGCAATCACAAAGCCATAAATTTGTGACGATCTATGGTACCATCTAATTCATCAGATATAAGAGCACTAGGACAAAATTTTTGGTTTTCAAGATCATTTCCCCAAAGTTGATGAAATTGGAATTAGAAGAAACACTTTCGTGATTTCGGTATAGTCTCACCATTGGTCGTTCTTTGGAAAATTTCCACTACATCTCTTAAAGAAATGAAGTTGAATTTGTTATTCGTGATGTGTTAGCAAATCATGTGATAGAATGATGAGTCATTCCATCTGTCTCAAACAAAAGGTTAGAAAAGTTATCAAAAAAAATACATAAGTCCATCTATAGTGAGATTAATCATATATAGTTCCTAAAATGGACTTATACTTCATATATCATAATGCTTAATAAAATAAAACCATTTTCTACTAAACAGGGACTTTCTGTAGGCCAGTGGTAGGCGATAAAGGCCAGTCGCACTTCGGTTGTGGGTTGGATTCCCACGGCCTTGTCCGACACGATGGGTTGTCGCCCATCCTGCAGGTTGTCCTTTTTCTAAAACTATATTACTATAACATCCGATCAATAATATCGAAAAAACAAACAATACAAACTTATGTCCAACAAAATCCATTCCAATCTTTAGGCTTATCCATAATACTGTAGTCCACTCTCATAATATAGTGAAAACGATTACCAGAGATTTAATACCATCGTTGATCCCCATATATCATAAGATATGTCTTGTTGGTCACATTCCAAACATTCAAAGGCCTTAATCATGTATTCTCTTGAATACCCATTAAACCTTAGTGAAAAAATGAATGCTGTTAAAAGTTAACTCTTTCCACATACCAAAATCCTCAAAATTCTATATACTCTAACCATGATATCACTTAGTCCTTATATTAATCATGAGCTCATGAATACTGTCAAATATTTCATTTTCTCGTTTTCCCTTCATCATGCGCATATCATCTTTTTTTTTTCCAAAAATATCTCAATCACTTTCCATGGTTACCGGTACCATAAAATTATTGAAACCACAATAGACCAATACATAAATATTCCAATATTCCACGATACTATATAAAATTTATTTTGGAATCCCATTACACAAACACTTAATCATTCCACCACATCGTTTTCATATTCAACATCGCCAATGGTGATCGCATGTGACTTCCCTTTGTCCTTTGCCTTAAGTGGTTGCTCATGTAGATCATCACTAACCCTTGGATTAGGGCATTTATTAGCATAATGCCCCATTTCCTTGCACTTGAAGCATTGAAGTGTAGTAGGTTCATTATGTGTATCCCTTCCTTTGTTTGCATCATTAGACATCTTCTTCCCATCATTGCGGCATTCAAATGCCCGATGTCCTTCCATTCCACATTTGAAACATTTACTTGTCCCATTAAGACAATCTCCACCATGCTTCTTTCCACACTTTGAGCATAAGGAAACATTCATCTTCTTTTCACCATTATTGTGAGATTTCTCCTTGAACTCCATCTTTCATTTCTTGTCAAAACTGTGAGATGGATAAGTAACACCAACTTCCATTTCTACCTTGATAGCACAATGCACAATTTATTCATAGCTACTGAGGTCTCTTTTAGATAATTCCCTTCGATGATTTGGTTTTAAGCACTGAAGAATCGATGAACTTTACTTTCAGGTTGGATGATAAATCCAGATGCATACCTTTCAAGCCTCGTAAAATTCACTTCGTATATACCAACAGATTCATCATCCTTTTGCTTTAGTTCAAGAAACTCCTTCTCCATCTTTGTTCGAAGAATACGAGGGAAGTACTTATTGAAAAATAAGTTCTTGAACTTGTCCCATTCCATGGACTCAATTTCATCTCTTTTACTCGTATTCTTGATAAGATTCCACCATTGATCAGCTTCACCTTCCAAAAGATATACTGCTAAGATGACTTTATCATGTTCAGAACATTGAAGAACTGAAAATATCTTTTCAGTGGTACTGATCCATTGTTCAGCAACAAGTGGATTAGAAGACCCACTGAAAGAAGGTGGACGCTGCCTCATGAAGGACTCAATATAATATTGTTCCCTTCTCTGCTCATTTGGAAGTCCAGAATGATTCATAGCTTGTGTAAGTATAGCAATAATATTTTTCACTCCATCTCCCATAACATTTTTTTGTTCAGGAGGACAATCATTTCATTGTCCATTGCATTGATCAACACGGTTCCTTCGGGTTCTAGCCATTGTCTAAAACCCAAAAAGAATAGTTTGAGAGGCAAAAATCATGCTAGGGAAAACAACATAATAAAAGGTGGAGTAACCTCAATATCTAACATCTTAGGTTAAATTATAAGATCGTTAGCGCAATTCTAGGACTATAACCTATACGTATACTTAACCTTAGAGACATCCCTAGACATACCTTAGAAATATCTCTAGGGATCCTAGTTTCCAAAGGTTGACTAAACCTTTCCTCTGATACCAACTGTAGAGACCTGAAGCCTGACGTACATGGACATTACATTAATTTTGCGGAATACTTAGTATATAACAAAAACACACACACAAGGACCGTAATAGTTTAGTGTCTTTGGAAACTCGGAATATAATCTTCTAATCGTGGTGAAAGATCTTCAACATCTCCCATAAAGATCTTATTTTTTTAATACCTAAAACCTTTCTTTATATCCTGGGGAAAAGAAAACATATAAGGGTGAGATCAAATGCTCAGTAAGGGTAAACAAAAGAAATATCAATCACATCATATTCATAAGAACATAACATTTTGGAATTCTTAACCTGCAAAAGAGATCATAATATCATAACATGGGATAAATCATAGTAGTGAAATGTAATATAAATAATCATAACTTAAAACATGAAACTTTGTGGCATTCACACATAATCATAGATAATCATTTCTTATTAGTCAAGACTCATTTCCAAGACTGTCTTAGTGGACAAAGTCCATTTCTGAACCGAGTTCACTCCTTGTTTCAGTCCTGTTTTACTGAACTGGCATAACCTACCATTCCAGCCATGTCTATCTCATGAGATATAAAATCTTTACCCAATGCATTGGAGGGAGATATAGGTCCCACCCATCTCATAATGATACCATTCTTATGTGTGCCACAAAATCATAAACCATATATCATAGCATAACCCATGTAATAAAAATGGAAATCTTAAACATCGTGACATCATAAAACAACTCATATAAGATAAAGGAATTTATAACAATAATTCCATCACAACATAATCAAATCAATGTAATAATATGGATATAAACATAACCCTTTATTATCTTAGATAGAATATAATTTTGATAAAACGCTTGAACTCCATTCTTGAGGAAAATATCCTTTCTACTTCAAAAATAGTTTTCATTTCTTAACATGTTATACAATTATAAACTAAAAGAAGTTGATTAAAAATAAACTTGAAAACTTGTAAGGGAATCTTCTTGGAAATAATGTTTTAAAAATCCATTCACACCGTATAAGTTAAAAGAAAACATTCTTCTCGTACTTTTGTCGGAAAAGTCAAAAAGTACCTCGTACGAAAAACGACAAAAGATTCCTTTCATATCTTTTACTAAAAAATCACTGAAGGGTAAAATTTGATATAAAATATTGTAGAAGGATATAAATATTACATATTGAGGAAACATGGATGTGGATGATAAAATACACCCCAGTAAATACCAAATAATAAACAATCTAGGATAAAAATGTGATTGTGATATTTCCCTTACCTTAGGTACGATTTGCTTCGTAAGTGTCCGAACCTCCTGTATAATGATTTAAATAATGTCATTGACTTATTATAGAATCATAATCATTGTTATGATATCATATATGGTTCACTTATGACTTTATATTACCCGTTCTTTTGTAAATTCCATGTTAAAGAGCGTTTTGGGTAAAATTGTTTTATTTGTCGTCCGTGTTTTGACTTGTAATTATTCATATGATTACTTAGATCACGATTACTTAATTCCAGAATATAAAACATGATTTATATATAATATATATTCAGAATATACATATATATAATAAATCAGTAAATGGAAAGAAATACACCGTTCACGGAGACAGTAGGCCGTACGTACGCATGAACACTGTTTTGGTTTCCTTATTGAGTTTAATGGAATTAAGTAGATGAAATACATATATGTACACATAAATACAGTATCATTATTATTTCATATATTTCATGATTACTTATTATATATACTTTATAATCATTCATGTATGGTTAAAGTGGAGAATGATTCTCATCGCGTCGTGGAGACGGTAGTCGGTACGTACGCACAAGCGATGATATCGTTCTCATGATCGTGGGACTATATTGGAGTGTATGTATACTATTTCAGAATCAATATCACTTTAAAATAATCATATATAGTTATTATTTACACCCTTATACCCATCCAAGTAAGGTGGTGGTGGAAAATAGATTTCACCATGGCGTGGAGACGGTATTCTGTATGTACGCACGCGCGGTGATTTCGTTTTTCTTTAGGATGGATAGATGGTGAAATAGGGTTGTTTAATACATATAATAACATATCAGAATATGAGGGATACTGATGTTATTACTTCATAATGAAACAACCTAAGAAGAAGAGGTGGAAGAAGAAATAAAGTTGAATGAATCGGTAACGGACATTACCTCTTCTTTGAAGCGCCTCTTTGAGATCTCCTTTTAGGGCACTAAAATTGGTCTTTGAGGAAGACAATAACCTCTGGGATGTTTCTAGGGAAGTGGAGATGAGAATTTGGGAGGGTTTGGCCGAGCCTGAAGGCTCAATGTGATGTGAGGAAAAGAGGGAGGAGGTGCCCTTTTATAAGGGAGGAGAGAGGTACCTTTGTAATAACTAAAACTATTATTTTATTATAAAGAAAATTTCGGGTTTTAAATATCTCCAAATTGATTTATTTCAAAGATAAGGTGGGTATGGGTCTAAATCCTCTCATAAAATAAAATTTAGACAAGTTTAGGTCCCTATTTTAACCTTATCATTTAGATTTAACATTAAGTTAAATAATTTTACTTTTACCGTGTCTTCTTGTGTTCTTATACTATAAGGTTAATAAACTTACTATAACAAGACAAAATAACCCCAAGTTGTTTATTATTAATATATAAAACCTTATATAAGTCATTTGGAAAAACCTTAGATTTTTCGGAATAAAATAACAATTTATAATATAATATTTGTTTTAAAAACTATTTTATGTCAATTTTGGTACTATTTAGTAATTGATTTTTGTGAAAATTATAACAGAATTATTAGTTCGAAAAAGGTTCCTTAAATAAATACTAACATGTCATATTAACCTATAAAATTAGTGTAATTCATAAAAAGTCTCAACTTACATTTATTTGGGTATTTATAACATCAATTATGTCAATATTTCATTAATAAGATAATTACTGCATCATTGTTGTGTCATCAATAAATTAAATTATTTAATGTATAAAAATTATAAATAAAATACCATTATGTAGGAAATAGTATTATCCTTCTAATTAATATTTAAAATAGAATTTATCTTATGTATAACCATATATTAAAAATGTTTTAGTAAATAAACTCTGATTTTAACTCTTTTAACTCTTCTTTGAATTAAATAATAACAAATGTCCTAATCTAAACCAAGTGGGCCTTAATTGTCATATTTTATTCCTAAGGTTGTTTTTGGTCGAATTACACTTATCCAATAGAATTAGGACATGTGTTAGGGTAATAATAATATCATTTTTACCCTTAATTACCCTATATACTTTTAACCGTGGTAAAAAAAAGAAAAAAGTTACTATTCACCAAAAGTTATTTTCATCTCATTGAACCACATTTTACTTACTGAAATCAACCGTGTCTCTCGGATTTTTGAAATTCCACTCACAGAAGCGGTAAAATTATGTTTTATGAAAAAATCATTTTTTTACTACCACTTAGTGGTTTCACTATTCATCAAAAAATGAAAGTTTCCAGAAAAATACCAAAAATTAGGCCTAAGATATATTTGATATTATGAACTCAAAAATGATGTCTATTTTACCAAATTCAAAACATATTAGTTGCATTAATTAATTTCAAAAATTAATTCCCGTCGTCAAAACAAATAGCATGTTCTTAAGAGATAATAACTATCAAAAGATTGACACTTGTTTATAACTGGTTTAAATGTCAAATTACATCCAATGACCAACATTGTATTAAATTGTAAAAATATATTCTAAATATACTTTAAAACCACTCAAATTAATAATTTATCACTATTAATTATTTCGATTAAAAAAGTTGTTTTTAATTTAAATTTAGTAATTTTTACTATTCATCAGAATATGAAAGTTATCCGAAAAGTACCAAAATTTCACCCTAAGCTAATTTCAATATTCTGAATCCAAAAATGAAGTCCATTTTGAGAGATAAAATTTCTAAAATTTTAAAAGGTGGTTATTACTATTCATAACGACTAGTTTTAATAATATTTTAATAGCATATCGTTGTTTAGTGAAACTCGGTATTGCGTACTACACACGCTATCGAGGAAGGTCGCAATTGTGTGTAATGCAAGGCAAGTCAAGGATGCGTGTTGTGCAAGCTCCTTTTGGTGTAGCATACAACACAAGACATTTAATGAAATTAAAAGGAATATTTTTCATAAAATCTCGGGGTGTTACATAGAGTGATATATCTTTGTATTCCTATCTATTCTAGAGTTCTTGATCATACCTTAGTGTTGGAGATATTCTTGGTGAAGTAGTTGTTTATAGTTGGTACTGGTAGTGGGAACCCTGGAGATGAAACTTTGGTAGCTGGTAGCCAACAGTAGAGTCAGGGATCCATGAGAGCTATGCATTTTCGAAGATAGTGAAAATACATAGGATCTACTCACACGACTCACAAGATGGTTTGATCCAATTGAGAGAGAGGCGTTGCTATTTTTGTATGATCAAATAAATATCACATTAGATTATCCGGCCCATCTTACCATA
This sequence comes from Viscum album, assembly GCA_963277665.1. NCBI lineage: Eukaryota > Viridiplantae > Streptophyta > Magnoliopsida > Santalales > Viscaceae > Viscum > Viscum album. Next base: position 421,557,497 of record OY728137.1, read on the forward strand.
AACATAGGTAAAATTGATGGGCCGCCTTGGCAGAGGTAGCATGTAGAGCAAAGTGGTTCATATAGTGGTGGATGTGGTATATGACTATAGAGAGTATCAAGAAGTGCGAGATAGTTTGGGATTTGGACACCCCCACCCCCAAGTGGTACATATCAGGAATAAGGAGATGGTGGTCATAGAAGAGGAAAATTGAAAGTAGTGGAGGCCTATAACCCCTATGCTATACGGTTGATTAGAGGTACATTTCATGTCTTCACTTATTTACGTGTAGTATTGATTGAAAAAAATACCAAGACACTCTATTCTTTACACATCCCGTGTTCAATATCTAGAGATTATATTTGATCTTTTCATAGACCATTGAGTATGGAGACTCCCATTAGAGGGGATTCAGTGATAACACAATTCCACTAATAGTGTGACATGACTCTCAGAGGAGTGAAAATCCAATGATATCTTTTCATAGAAACGATGATTACTTATGGAATAATATCAGTTATTGATTTAATATCCATAGTTTACATATTTATTGATTGTTTTAGGCAGAGGATGTAGTGTGTCTATGATGATGGGATAAGGATTTCATTCATCGGTGATAAGGAAGATTAGGAAGAGAATAATGGTATTATTCTCTAGATGATACAAAAGTTTTTCATTAGTTGGATAATATTATCCATAGAATAACATATGTTAGGATATATCATTTTCCTACATTGGTGGTAGAGTTTAAGGATGTATTCCCTAATGACATGCATGACTTACCTCCCCACAAAGAGATCAAATTTTGTATAGAACTACACCCAGGGAAGGCCTTGAAATCTAATCCAAAATATCGAATGAATATTGTAGTGATTCATGAGATGAAGGTGTAGTAAGAGTACTTATAGAGGAAATAATTTGTTATACCTAGTGTATCATCCTATGAAGCCCCAATTTTTTCACCAAGAATGTGGATGGGAGTGTGAGGTTCTGTTTGGATTATCATCAACACAATCAAGTGACAATGAAGAATAAGTATCCAATTCTGAGAATCAATGTTCTATTCTACTAGTTCAATGGTATGAAATTGTTCTCAAAGATAGACCTCATGTCAGCTTATCACCAACTATGAGTTTGGGATGAGGATATACCAAAGATGGAATTATGATGTTTTTATAGTCTCTATGAGTACTTTGTGATTCCCTTGGGTTTGACAAACACCCCAGAAGTGATCACGTGAATCCTGAATCAAATATTTCTGCCCTTACTAGACAATTTTATGGCAGTCTTTATCAATGATGTACTAGTATATTTAATATCAAATGTGGAGTGAATGAGACACCTATAGATAGTTCTGGATACACTCCAAGAGCACAAAATATATGGTTAGATATCAAACTGTTAGATATTATTTTTAGAGATCCACTTTAGGGGAAATGTTATCTCATTGATAAGAGCTTGAATGAACTTATCTATGTTTGTTGTATTTTTATCTTGGGATCCACCCAAGTGCATTATGGGGGTGTATATATTTCATGGGTTGAAAGGATACTATTATATATTATTGTTTTATTTCTCTAGGATATAGACAACCTTGAATGAATTGAAATGAAAGGTTAATCCTTTCATATGGATGTAGAAGTTCCAAAAAATTAGGAGTATCAAATGTGGTTGATGAGCACCCTCATATTGAGACTTCGAGAGGAGGATGTTTAGAATATAGTGTTTTGTGATGCCTAGAGAATTGGGATTGGATGTGTTCTGATCTAGAGTATGAAAATTATTACCTATGCATCCTGACAGTTGATACCTCATGAGTAGAACTATGAAACCTACAATATAGAGCTACTAGAATTACCCTTCACCATAAATATGTGGTGAAACAATCATATGGGTGAGTGGTTTATCATCTATTTTGGTCACAAGAGCCCAAAATATTTCTTTTAACAGAAAGATATTAACTTGATATAGATGTGGTGGCATGATTTAATCTATGATTATAAATTTGAGACAACATATACTGTCAATAAGTAGAATTTGGTGGAAGATTCTATCAGTACTAGATCTCATTATCAGTTTTTAGTGAGTCATTAGAGTAGTTGGAATCATTGTAGTTTTCCTTAATGAATAATGCTGATACAACTTACCTCCAATTTATGGTTATTACCAATAAAATTCTTCAGTATATCACCCTCAGTCTTAGGTACATGACCCATTATTTATGTATTTTGAGTCTATATATTTTTTGGATTAAATTTCTGGAGGTGCTTAGGGATTTTGGAATGGTTTGGATGATTTTTTTGATGTAAAAATTTTGTGAACACTTTGTATAAACCATGAACCATATCCAAGAAATTGTGCAAGAAAATACCATGGCAACTAGCCAGGTGCACGGTTTGGTCAAACTATGTGAGTGATCAGAGGAAATATTGCAGCTTGAAATAAAGGGAAAAGTATGGTTGTCACATGAATTTTCTAACTATGTGAGCTAACTGTACAGGGGTGGGGGTGGGGGTATATTAAGGTAGTAGTATTTCATGGTTGGCATACAGTTTTCCAAACCGTTTAGCCTAATAATATGACTTAGAGTTGGCACCGCTAAAAATATGGATCTAATATGAATTAACTCTACAATGACTAATTAATCAAAATATCAATCTAGATCCCGAAATAAGTTTTCTTTCTAGGTTTTAGAGTCTATTCTATTGGATCCAAATGTGATTATTATGTGAATCAAAGTGCATTGAATGTTTGGTTTTTTTGGTAAGTACTAATACTTCATCGTTATTCTTAGATCTGTCCTTCTACTCCCATATAGAATATTAGATCTAATACATGGTTGATATATTTATGTTAATCAATTTGAATATAGATCTTAATCATTAGGTCAATCGATGGAAAGGAGAACCACATCCAGATCTAGAGTTTTGTAGTTTTGTTCTTCGTTTTTTCTAACTATTTTGAGGTAGGTGGATTCTGTGTTATCTCCACTATAGTTAGAACATGAAGGATTAGTTTTAATAATTTTTTTTATTGAAATAAAGGTGTAATACCTTTTTTAATTTCTGATGGAAACCCATTTTTGGTTTTTTAATTTGGAAAAAATTGATAGATTTTGGAAAAGCCCCTTTCACTTATAATTTGAAAATAATGATTTAGGAATTTACATTTGTTTTTGAATAATGTAAAGTGTTTTATAAAATTATTTAAATAATTAAAAGGTATTATGTGGAATGGGTTTTCATGGATATTTTGCATAAATCCTTGGTGTTAGTGAATTCATAAATGTTACCCTATGGATGGGGCATGTCCTATTGTGTAACCTAGTATTGGCTACCTTATGGTGACTTAGTGGATCACTGAGATCTCTCTCATGAGTATGGAATTGGGACTTGGGAATAAATGGTGTAACACCTTGATATTTCAAAAGATGAAAATTATATTTTATAACATAGAGGACACATAACACTATGTGAATTTTCATTACATGAATCACTCATTTTAGCTTGTGTTACATGCAACCCTGTGATTTTTATGATTGATATCATATTCATCACAAAACACCAAACATAAAAGAAACAAGATATATATTACCAGTATAAACTAGAAATTGGAATAGAGGGTATGAATAGGATTAAATAAATTGTAAAATATGGTTTACATATATTATTTGGCAACCAATTAATTATAAATTAAAATAATAATCTTTTGAAAATAAAAGGAAATGTTTTTCTAAAAAACCATTTTGACGTGTACTTGTTTTTATACAAATAAATTAAAAAAATCAATATTTTTTTATTATATTAAAAAATTTATATATTATATACTAAATTTGATGTTTAATTTTTATATTATATGTTTTCAATACATGAGATAAAAAATAAATCCAATTTTATGCTTAAAACACTTTTTTTTCAAAAGTAGTTTTGTCACCTTTTATGGTGCACTTATCTTAAAAATAATTTTTGAAAATTTTATAAAATTGATTTTATTAAATTATGCTCATTTTTGGAATCCAAATATAGAAATTTACTATTATGAATATTTTTACTTTTTTGGGAAAAATTTGATTTTTTGGTGAATAGTGAAAAATATCCTTTTTTATAAAAAGTATTTTGATTCCAATAAATTATGAAATTAAAATAGTCCCAATATTTTTTGAATATTTTTAAAGTAAACTAATTTATATTTAATATAATTATTTAATTTGAACCAACTTTATATTGTTTTTTAGTATAAATTTGTTTTTTTGGATTAGAAACAGGTATTTTAAAAAATTGTTTTAAAATGAATAATGTTTCTCAATTTTAATTAACTAGAATAACCCGAAATTATGAATGTTTTAAATGAAACTTTAAGATTATATATCAGTAAATATAATTTTATTTTAATATAATTATTATTATTAGTTATATATTTAATATGGAATCATATTTTTCTATAAAAATACTCTTATTAGAAACCTGATGTCTTTCCATGTCCGCGGAATTAAAAATAATTAATTTTTTTAAATTATGTTAATTTAATTTTTAAAATTGGATTCCATAATTTTAACCATAATATCTTATAATTTAAATTATTTTGGAATTATTTTCTTAACAAATAAATTAGTGAAATCATTTAAAATTAATTAGAGAAATTAAGGTAAAAACAAGTTTACATAGGGGCTAAACATTAAACTTAAGGAGAAAATAACCTATAAAATTTCAAAACACAAATTTTATGGAAATATTTTAAAAAATTAATTCAATTATCTTGAATGGACAATTATTGGGTCCTGGTGACATGAACAAAATGTGGGTGGAATTCATTTTCACCCACATTGTTCGTGTGTATGACAGATTATCTCCTCACTAAGCGATGGGATTCCTTTTCACTAACGTGTTACATGGAAGGAAATAAGGGTTAAAATAATGGATATATGTGATATAAATGACATATAATGATATTAATTAAACATTTATCATTCTTTAAGTATAATATATGATTTGTTTTCTTACCTTTTTACTCACTGAAAAAGTGATAACATCATTCGTGGATGTGTGGACTACCACCTCCTCAAAGTGATGTGATTCCTTTTTTCACCCCCACATTAGAATAATGATATGTATAAGTATATATAATTTATCAATATATTATTTATGATATTATTATCATTTTTATAGATAAAATATTACTTAAATTATTTCCATAATGATCATAGAAAAATGGAAATGATACTCATGTGTACATACAACCTACCAACACCATGATCATAATGTTAGTTAGTTTTTCATAAACATATCTCATGATTTATTTTAAAATTATAATCTAAGTATAAATATGATAATTATCTAGTGATTATTATTCTTTATACGTTTAAATAATGACCTCTTTTACCATAGTCAATGCACCTAAGTTTTTTTTACGTACAAGCTGAATATAGTGAAAACATCTAATGTAAATTTAATAAATTAAGTAAATTTATACAACATGATAATAATTAAATAAAAACTAAACATTAAAAAGATTATAAATAATTAAATTTTTTAACTCAATTTTTTTAATCTCAATGATATTGACACATGGTAAAAGTTTGACTCAATGTAAGGGCTTCCTCATCTCACTTTTATTTATATGAGAAATATGCCATATTCACCACTTATTATTGTTTCCTAGTGTATATAAAAACCAGGAAAGTGTTATAATATCATATAATTAAATTTATGGGGTTTTAAAAATCCATTTTATGATATCTTTTTCATGTAGTTTAAGGTTTCAAAATTACCAAAGAAATAAGGTATTTTTGTAACAATTTTACTTCTTTAAGATATTTGTTATTTTATACACCTATCTTATTTTATGAGTTTTATATACCACCTATTTGATATTTAATATAATAAACCTAATTATTTTCATGATATTCTACATTTTTTGTGAATATTTCTTCATGGGTATTACAATTCAATGTTACTAAAGTGGTAAGAGTATTTGGTTACAATTTCACCATTTATCTGGATTCATATGAGTATGCTTAAAATGATGATATATTTTGATATATATCTTAATAAACTCATGACTTTTATCCTCCTTTATTTTTTTTATGATATTTTTCATGTAATATTACCATTTTTTCCACTCTATGGTATATAAATTTTTTTATAAGAAAATATGACTTCATTTCTCTTTTTATTTGATGATTTTTTATTCTTCCAAAAACCTATTTTATGAAAATGTTTTCAAAAATGATTATAATATTTTAAAATGATTTATTAAAGAAATTATTTACCCATTTTTTATTTTTACAAAAACATTAATGTAATATTCTTGTTACTTTCCAAACATGGAACTTTTCTATCGTTTTTACCGTGAAAAAAGAACATTCATTACAACCTATACACATTTACCCATTGAAATTAATGAAATTTATTTGAAGCTTCATTGTAATTTTTTCAAGGATATTATTCAGGAAATTTTTTAAATATTTTGGAAATTTTTATTTCATAAAATTGGATTTCAAAGAAATGTATCCTCAAAAAGTTTAATGTTTTAAAACGTTATTTTCCAAAGGAAAATGATACATTACTCAACAATGATTTTAATTATCATTTAATGGTTTTTCTTATTAATCAATATTAATATACCTTGTTATTAATTATTCTCCATTGGGGATATTTTATAATGAAACCATCTCCACTCTTTCACCAGATGGATTATTTTTATTTCAAAGAGATTGTTATGAAATCTCTTTCTTTTCCCTAGGTTAATAATGTTACAAAAGGATAATTATGAAACCCATTTATTTTACCATGGTCAGTCGTGTAAAAAATATATTGGGATGAAAACAATTTAGTTTCCATGGTTTAATGATGTTATAAAATTAATAATGATTATTTTCATGAGCTTTATATTACTTTCATTCTCTTTGTAGTTTATTCATGTTATGTTTTTTAGACATTACATATGCGATGGTTCAGCCTAGATAGAACTAGTTGATCCCATTTCAACTTATATCATGGGAAATCCAAGACATCACTAGATGATCGCTTTACGTCTTATATGATGGTCCATCCATTATAGCATCAGGTTAGCCCATTGTATCTTATAGAGTAGGTGTTCTCACATAGCGATTCAGTGCATCATGTAAAAATTATATTGGAATCCATTCGTATGGTTATCCAAATTAAATTGTGTTTGAAAGGGTTTTATTAAAATAATTCTCAAAATTTTAGAAAAGGGATTTAACTACTTTTTACGGGTTTATGATATTTTATTTGATCAATATTGTTATCACATGGCTCATTATTATTGATTGTTTTTATTAAAGCATTATGCCTTATTATCATGTTTTACGATCCAAGTATTTATAGGTGTGTATATTCTTATTTTATACTCCTGTACATTAATTATGCCATCATACCCCATACGCTCTTCTTATTATCATTTATCACATTCAATTGTTAATGATTATTTTATCCTTATTGAGCATTTAAGATAACCCTTTTTATATTTCCACTTCACATGGTTATATTTAATGAGGTTGAAACAATTATGTCTAGAAGTTATTTCATATGGATGATATTGATGAAATAATGTGAAATAAGAAAAAAAATATATATAGAGGGAGATGATGTTCTTCTTTATAAACCGGTTGTTTATGAATCCAAGTTGATATGAGTTAGTCTTAATTCTATAGTAATCTAAAACTAAAAGGTCTATGTGTATGTAAGTGATCCAATATTTATTTTTAATGTTTTATGTTTTTAATCGTGAAAATTGGTTTACCTTATTTGGTAATAAATCTAAAAATGTAATGTTTATAAATTTAGCACCAGATCTGGGAGTGCAGGTTCTGGGACTATTATACATGGTGTGTGTGTGGGGACATGATTATGGGTATTCAAAATAAATGATAAAGGCTTAATTCTGAAAAATATTTTAATTTTTTATTATTTATGTTTTTTATATAAATTTTTGAAACATCTTTTGAACTATTATATATATATATATATATATTTGTAACATGTTTTTGCATTGTGGCATGATTTAGGAAGTCATTGGGAAATCCTACAGAGTTTAGACTCACCCCTTATTGGGTACTATTTTGTTATTATATATTTCATCTATAAATACATAGGTAATTTCAAGGATTCTTAATTATTTACTGATGCTTCTTGATACTATTTTCATGACATGTGGAGTTGGATTTTGAAGTAGGTTGGGTGTTGCTGGCAGATGTTACTTTAGAGTCTTGATTTTGTTTGGTGTTTGGTTCTATTAGAGTACATATTTTAGATTCTATTTTACACTAATGGATTTTATCAGTTTTTTTATTATTCAAGGTTTTTTTATACTCATTCATTATTTATATTTTTGGTTTTTTATTGTTTATGTAGTATATATGTTTTATCTTTAAAAGTGAAAATCACCCTCAGATGTTCTTAATGAACTAAGAATTTATTTCCACCCTTTGGTGTCTTGGGGATATCACCTAAGGCCTAGTAGAACACCCATAACTTCTCAATCCAATGAGGATGGGTGGTATTTTACAAATTTTATCAATCTCAGTCGGTCCATCTTTCACTTCGGAAAAAATACTATTATATTGTTTGAAACTTTGGTTAGAAATGGTATTCACCTTGATTGGTTTATCTATTATTTTTGGTATAAATGGTATCATTATTGTTAATTCTTTGTATTGAAGTTAGTATAAAGGATATAAGATCATCAAAACCTTAATTTTATATCATAAAAATAAGAATCATTCCTTTTTATTCCAAACATCAAGTTACCAGGGTGTTTGGGAACATAAGTGTTTGAAGACACTTCTAGGTAGTGTTCCCTCATCAACATGGGTCCAACCGATGATGGTTTCATAAAATTATTTGATATAAAGACTTACAATTAATACCGAATTTTTCATTTTGAGTTCTATGTTTAATGAAATGGTCAAAAAGTGATAATTGGTTAAATAGTTGAAACGATTATTTTGAAAACAATGGTTGTAGTATTTAAAAAAACTTGAAATTTTGACAATGGTTGAATTATAGAAAGATATATTGTGATATGTTTTGATGTGGAAAATTTAAATTTATAAGGCTTCAGTTGCTAATGAGTGAAACTAAATTGAGTTTAGTTCTTGTAATAGTGAAAGGCATTGGGTAGACATTGAAGAAATAAACTAAAGGAGGCTGTTAAATATATGGTTGCACCTTACCAACAGGTGGACCGATAGCTGGTCCAAAGAATTTTATAGTATTTTTAGGTCATGTATAAGGGTAACTAGAATTACGAGCTTTATTATGTGGACCATTTGGTTTATTTCTGAAATAAAAATCCATCCATATTTCATGGAGATTCCAAGACAGAAAAAGCAAAAGTATTGTTGAATAGGATTAATCGAATCGTTGATTTCCATGGGACTCCATAGGAGCCAAAAATAAATATGGAAATGTATATGATTGAGGATTTGGAATGAAAATGGTGGTAATTAGTAGTTAATGAGAAATGTTAACATGTAATTACATGGAAGACTTTATGTTATTGTTTAACAATAATGTCTATCCTTACACATTTAAAATTACTAGAAAATTATACTTCTTCAGTTGAAAGAAATAGAAAATCATGGTGATAGATTATACTATTAAATTTAATAATTTAGTCTAATTTGACGTAGTTTTTTCTAAAAATTCATCCTTAATTTAATTTATTTTTGTGTCATGGTTGAGGCCAAATTTTCTCTCAAATACTTCCATTATTTTTATAATATAGTATAAAAAACTGTCAATAGTTTGATGATGATAGAAATGAATATCTTGGGTAATATGAATTAAAGGAGAATGTTTATTCTTATGGGAACATGTGAGAACTATAATGAAGATAATAAATTGAATTGGGACACCAATTTCCAAAGATGCAGGACACCTCGAAATTAGACCATGGGATCTAAAAATATTCCTCCAAAATCAAAAAGATATATGTCATGTTTTTAATGTGGGGTTTCAATCAAATGATGTGACATTTTACTACACCACCTAGATCATGAAACAGTTTCAACTAGTTGGGACACCTATACCTCTATTTCCACAATTCTCCAAGGTCTCGTCCTACAGACACATTTTATGGTTTCCAAAAAACATATGCTTTAACAGGATGCATAAAGTAGAATAATTCCCATCATCATAACTAAGTGATCACTGTTGATTATAGGAACACCATGAATTCTCAACCAGGGCAATCTTAATTGGGTATCCAAGAGAAAATTTTAGCGAGTAAGCAATTGTATAGAGGTGAGAATGTGATTAAGGATGATCAATCTAGTCCTTCCATGGTTAGAGGTACAATTCTTTTGATGTCTACCCTTAGGAAAGATTTTTTTTTGATATGGACACATCCCACTCATTTATTGATTCATGTGCTATTGATCATATGGATTTGTATGTTGAGATGATACATTATGTGTTGAAAAATAAATCTCTACTCATTCAAATAGAATTTCAAGCCATTATATGTATATATTGTTCTATATCTATAGATGGGTCTGATTTTCATTGATATTTCTCTATTATTGTGATTGATGTACATGAATTGATTTTGGGTATGGATTAGCTGGCATAACTAAATTCCCAAATCTATATTTATTCCAAAAAGGATAGTTTCAAATCTCTGTATGGCGTCAGCCATCTATTTAGAGGATATTGGGACTTAATGTAAAGTAGAGAAGGATTTTTAGCCTCGATGGTGGGAACCCTATATTATCAATTTGTAGAACTTACCTTGGGAAATGTGGATGAGATTGGGAATGTGATTTTACAAATATTTTCACCAATTTCCTAATGTTTTCCCTGATAATTTACACGGTTTCTACACAAAAGGGAAGTGTACAATACGGTTGACTTCCCACCATGGACTAGTCTTATCTAACTACCATATTATAGGATGGAAGCAATAAAATTGATGTAATTGAATGTTCAGTTGGATGAGTCGGAAAACATAGATTTCATTAGACTATGAATATCTTTATGGGCATCACAACTTTTTTTTTGTAATGAATTCAGATGAAACTATTAGAATTTAAATGGATAACTATAAGATTAACCTAGTTATGATATATAATTTTTATCCTATTGAACCTATTTAAGATTTTTTTGAAGAAATGGGGGGATCCTAGTTGTTCTCAAAAATTGAATTACATTGTGGGTATCACTGATTGTGAATTTGGAGGGAGGATATTATAATGATATATTTCAGAAGTTGAAATTGCCATTATGAGTATGTGGTTATACATGTTGGTCTTATAAATCCACCACTAGTCATTATGGAAATGATGAATTAAATATTTCATAGGTATCTGGATTCTTTTGTGGTGGTGTTTTTTGATGATAAACTGATGTAATCTATGAGAAAATAAGGTCATGAGAAACACTTGGCTATAATGTTTGGTATCTTGTGTAAGAATCCATTATATTTCAACTTATAAAAGATTGATTTATAAAAAGAAGGGGTACATTTCCTTAGTTATATAATTTTTGAAAAGGTTGTTTATTTGGATCCTAAAAAGATAGAATATTTAATCTCTTAAAAACCACCCAATAATGTATTTGAAATATGGAGTATCCTTGGATTACCAGGATTTTGTAAAAAAAATTCATATTATTTTTTACATTTGGAATCACTGATGAGAACATTGAAAACGAATGAGTCCCTTTCCAATAGAACGAGTAATGCTAGAAATCATATCAAGAACATAATTTTAGACTTACATCAACTCATATTATAACATTTCCAAGGTATCGATATGTCTATATAGTCTACTTTGATGCATACGGATCTGTGTTGGGATGTGTTCTCATATAGAGAGATTTTTTGTTTCATATGGCTCATGATAGTTATGGATGAATGAGAACAATTACCCAATTCATGATTTGGAGTTAGTTATAGTAGTCTATGCTTTGAATACTTGGAATCATTATTTATATGGTGATAAATTCATAGTTCTTACCCCAAGTAAATTGAAATCTATAAAGAATAAATTAGGAATGAAGTTATATTATAATATGGATAAAGAAGATATAGACCAGTTGAAAATAATGTCATCCATAGTGGATATTCATCTACATTGATTAAGCTATTGTGATGTGTTCATTTTATTTCTAGTTTCTATTATTCGTGTGTTGGTTGAGAATGTTATAAATTCTCAGACAAATGATCCTAAATGTGTTACTATGAGGTCAAAACTGAATTGTGGGGAGACCATTAAGGGTTTAACGCTAGATGGGAGTTCAATGTCGTGGTTTGAGGGTCATATATTCATACATTTTTCTTATTAGGAACATATTCTTAGTGCCTACCACCATTTGAGATGGTCTATTCATCTGGGAATATAAAAGTTTTATAATGATTTTAAAGCATAGTTTTGAAGTGTTGGCAAGAAAAGAGATATTGTGGAGTATGTCTCTTGATACCTCATACATCAGTAGGCCATGGTATAGTATCAATGACCAATGAGTATATTACAGTCTTTATCTATTCATAGTTGGAAATGGGTGCTTATTGTCATAGATTTTGTGACAGTTCTACCAAGGATAGTTTGAAAACATTATTACATATGGTTGATAGTGGATAATCTCATAATGTGAGCTCAATTCACCCCAATTCATGAAAGTAATATGGTTGAAGAATTGTCCCAAATATACATTTGGGAGATTATAAAGATGTATTATGTTCCCATATCAATTTTATCTAATTGAGACCCTAGTTTTACATTTTTTGGAAATCATTGCAGAAATCCTTTGGAACATATTTGACTATGAGTATGGTTAATCATCCTCAAATGGATGCACAATAGAAACAGAAAATCCAAACATTTGATGACAAGATTACGGATTTTTTGATGGATCTTGATATCTCTTAGGAGGATAATATACCTTTAGGGTATTTATTATACAATAAAATTATCATGAATCAACACATACAGATCCTTTTGAATCATTGTATGATCATCCTTGTTATTCTACACATTGTTTGGTGGAGATAGTTGAGACTATACTAATTGGATCCAATCCTATGTAAGAGAAAACATGAAAGATTCAGTTGATCAGAAAGAGGATGGAGATGGCTCAAAGTCATCATAAATATTACATGGATCATCTCCAGTGACCATTGTCATTTTAGGTGAGTTATCATAAGTTATTGGGAATCTCTCTAATACTCAGTCATTGTCATTTTGGTAACCAATGTAAGTTGTCTCCCCGTTACATATTATTTTTTAGACACTTGAATGGGTTTATGAGGTTCATATTTGTTGGATTTACCACCAAGTTTTAGTTCAGTTAAGAATGTGTTTCATGTATCTTTGTTCAAGAAGTACCAATCTCATCCGGACCATGTGATTCAATAAGATCTTGTTGACCTAGATTAATAAGATATGTTTATTTATGTGCCGGTACAGATTATGGATTGGAAAGATAATATATTGTATAAAAAAATAATTAGTCTAACATGGGTTTTGTAGAAACTTGGTAAGATTCACGAAGAAAGATGAGAGTGTGAGATGGAAATGTTAGGGCAGTGGTCTGAACTCTTTTATGACAACAAGGGTTTTCTCTTTTCATGGATGAGAAATTTAATGGTGGGGAAATTTTAAGACCCACATATTTAGTTAAATAACTCAATATTCATGTATTTTGTGTCGACATATTTTTAGGGTTATGTTTAGGGACGTTGTGAGGGGTTTTGGCATGGTTTGCAGGATTTTCTAGAGGTTCATGATTTGTGTAAGATTTGAAGAAACCTTGCACCATCTCAAGAAAACCAGGAAAGGGAAGATAGTGGGAACTAGGTAGATACATAGCTGTAGAATGGTTTGTACAAACCATGAAGGTGCCCAGGGGAATCCATATAAATTGAAATGTAGGAAAACAAGTATTTGACACGCAATTTGTCTAATTATGTAGGCCAACCATACGAGGGGTTTGCTTAATATAGTTGCATCACACAGTTGGAAAATAGTTTTCTAAACCATGGATTCTAAACCTCAAATATATAGTTATAACACTAAATAATGTGGATATAACATAAATTAACTCTAGAATGTCTCTTTAATCACCTAATATCTCAAGATCCTAAATTCGTTTTTCTACCTAGTCATGGGTGAATTTTTATTTCGATCTAGAAGTGATTCTTAGGTGAATCAATACTCATTAGATGTCTCAATTTGTTAGTAATTAATCATTCTTCATCATTATTCATAGATATATCCTTCTTCTATCTCATATAATCTTATCTCTAATCTGGGGTGGATATATTCATCTTTCTTGATGGGAATATTGATATTTAATCATTGTATTAATTGAAGGAAAATAGATCCATGGGCATAAATTGAGATTTATATTGTAATTCTTCATTTTCTCTAACTATGATGAGGTAGGTGGACCATCTCTTATCTTCAATTGTCTTATGTGTTGAATAATTAGTTTTTATTAAATTATTTTATTGAAATGGTGGTCAAATCCTTATTTGATTGTTTATGGAAACTCGTTGTGGGTGTAGATTTTCAATTTTGGAAAAGTGGATGGATATTAGAAAATCCAACCCTTTTTTATAATTTTGAAATGATTATTTTAAAATGATGATTTTATTTTGATGCATGTAAATCATTTGATTAATTTATTTGAGTAATTAAAAGGTTTTATATAGAATGGTTAGTCGTGGGTATTTGGAATACATGGTTTGTGTGAGTTCATTCATAGATGTGACCTTGTAGAAGGGGTGTGTCCCATTGGGGAACCTAGAATTGGTCAACTTGTGAGGACTTAGTGGATTTATGAGGGACTATTAATGAGTATGGAACTTCTACTTGGGTATGAATGGTGTGTGTGTAGAGTAAATATTATGCGTATGCCAAATAAACAAGAGAATATTTATTCTTGAAAAAAATTGATTCATGGAAATTGTTTATGGTTCTGATATAAATTAATTAAACTAATTTAAAACTATTTTATAAAAATTGTTTTAAAAATTTTTATCCTAGTGTAATGATTTTGGAAGTCATTGGGGAAATCATACTCAGTTTTGATTCACCCCTTACTTGGGAAATATTTTTTATTTTCATATGTCATCTACCGAGACAATGGTAAAAGAAAGGTATCTTAGTTCTTTAGTGATCCTTCTTGATACCATGAAAATGTAATGTGGAGTTGGAGCTTAGAGTGGGTTGGGTTCTATTAGATGATGTCATTTGGGAGTTGTTAGTTTTTGTGGTATTTTGGTTCTCTTCAAGCATGCCATTTTGTTTCCATTTTTACTTTTATACGGTTTATTTTTTTGGTTATTTTTTGAGTTTAATTTTGTACTCATGCATAATTTAGAGGTTTTTATGGTTATTGTTTATGTAGTTTTTATTTTTTATTCTTTAAAATGGAAAATAATCCCCTAGACATTGTTGAAGACCTTACCATTTATCAGAATCCTTTGGGGTCATTGGTATGTCACCTAAGTCCTAGTATCACACACATCACCTTTCACTCTAATGAGTAGGGGAGAGATGTTATATTCATCATGTTAGAGAGGATTATCTTAGAGATACTGATCACAAGACAATTAATACTCATATATCCAATGGATATTATCTTAATGATTTTTATAAATGTAGGGATCACATTATCCTTTTTCAAGGACATCAAACATTACCAATGATGTTTCAAGAGGTGGTATTGAGGGATTTTTACAATCCCCCCATAATGGTACATATAGGAGTGAAAAATATATACTTGGACCTTTAACATCAGTTTTGGTGGTGATGGATGAAGATAGGTGTATGAGAGTTTGTCTCTCAATGACCCACTTTTTAGTAGGAGAAGGATGGGAACCAAGTACCATTGTTTTTAGCACAACCCCTTGAGGTGATAGAGTTGGATGTGGGATGGTATATCCATAGACTTCATATCAAGGATTCCATGATCATCTAGAGGAAACAATTCCATCCATGTGGTCATAGAACAAATCAAAAAGTCATCCGTGTTCCTAGACATCCATGAGAGGAGTTCAGTAGAGAGTTTGAGATGCCTTTATATTCATTAGATAGTCCAACACCATAGGGTTGTTTCATCTATCATTTCAGAATGTGATACTTACTTCACATCATGATTATAGAGAGGATTGTAGGAGGCATTTGGGACTGAATTTCATTTGAATATGATATTTTACCCCCATACTAAAGGTTAGAATTAGATGATAATTCAGGTTATGGAGGACATGATTAGGTCTTACATGATGGACTTTGACCATAGTTTGGAGGATCAACTAACATTGGTGTGGTTTTCATATAACAACAGTAACAACTCCGCCATCATTATGGAACCATTTGGGTCCTTACATTAGTGACCCTATGGATCCACACTATACTGAACTAATCTGAGGGATTAAACACTTATGGGCCCATAGATGGTCAAAGTAGCTACGAAGAAGGAACATATAATCCAAGAGTGAATGATGACTACATAGATCCCTCAGAAGTATATGTGAACCGATGAAGGAGACCATTTGAGTTTGATGATGGAGACCATGTGTTCCTTATGGTATAAACATGGTAAGGATTATAAATATTTTTTAGGGAGTAAAGTCATATTAAAGATTCACTGACCCTTTTTAGATACTATATAGACTTGGGGAGGTGGTGTGCCACTTAACTATATGACTACAATTAAACTGGGCACACGATGCCTTCCATGTGTCTCAATAGAAGTGGTATGTGAATGAATCATTTCATGTTATCAACTAGGGTGAGATGGACATTGATTATGAGGATACATTTTTTATGTGCCTAGTAGATATTGATGATCAAAAGGAGAAGATCCCTTGTGGGTGAGTGATGCCATTGGCGCATGTTTGGTGGAAGTATGAGAGTCTTTAAGAGAGAACTAGGGAATTAGAGAACCAATTGCGAGACAAGTACCCCCACTTTATTAAGTAGGAATTTTTCTTTTTTGGATGAAAATACCTAAGGCAGAGAGAATTTAACATCTTTAATTTTCCCTTTAAGACATTGATATATTAAAGGTATATTTTTAGATCAAAGAGCTATGACAATGTGAGATTCGGGGGCTCGAAGAGCCTCAACATTGAAATATTACAAATATTATGTTGATTATATCATGAAATCATAGTTTTCTTGGAAATAATGGAATAAATCTAAAATGGAGACTGAGGCCGAAAATCCGAATCAACCATTAAGTATAGAATATGGTTTTTACCCTAGGCTTGGAATAACCCATTTCAACATCGGGTGGTTGTTTAAGTGTTGTAATGGGAGGGATATTAAATGTTAAATAAATAAATAAATATATAATTTGTTTATTATCCAAGAAATTTCTAAATTCTATATAAAAAACGAATGGAAATGACTGTGGTATATCCCTACAAAACTAGGGATTTGGAGATAGAGTTTTGGAGATCTTTGTGAGATTGATGAATCATGGTTCAAAGGATTAGTACCGATAAGATCATCTATTCCAACAAACATTGTGGATCTCACCAACGATGACAAAACGAAACTGTTATTCACAAATGATTTATCCAAACTTGAGGTAGGATGTTATTTTATGAATTTTGTCCCCTTTTTGTTTATCCCATGCTGAACACAAGTCAATCCTTATAATAAGACTAATCCACAGATTGATGGTTGATTTGTGTTTGAGGATTTATATTCATATAAATAAGAATTTGATATTGTTTTTTATTCTTATTCCTTATTCTCTCTATGAAAATGAATCGGGGACAACAAAAATATTAGATGGGGTTTATTCCTCATGTTTTTGTTTAATAAATTTCTACCTCAGTTCTATGTGCGATCATCGTCATCATTCTATTTGGTTGGTGGTCCGAAAAATACCCTGTGAATTATCAATGTACAATCATTATTTAGAAAAATGTATTAAAAATGCGGGTTCAGGTCTGGGGTCAATGGTGAAATCGACATATGATGAAAAGAACAATAGATTTGGGTGTTGGATTGGGTGTTCATCATTAGTTGTTTGGAATTCTGGTAGCAATGTGTAATGAAAATCATTTCCTGGGCGAACATGATTGTTGAAATCCATCTAGTGGTGATGAAAATGACATGTAAATTCTAGATTGGTGATCTATGATACAATTTGTGGTGAAATAAGAAGCAATGAATTCGTGGGATGAAACCCCATGAAGGACTTGTGGGTTCTGTGAAAATATTGACTACACATCATGTACTCAAAAAGAACACACGTCGTGTGGTATGCCTTATGTGGTGCTAGGGTTTACACATGGAGAAATGTATCACATGTCATGTGACACCTATCACACATAATGTGACCTATGGATGGAGGCACGGTGTGTACCATATATGTACATGGGTATATACACAGACACAGAATCATGGTCATGACCAAGGTACATGGTCATAGCCCATTAAACATGCAAGACCTCTATAGAAAACATGACCAAAGTACATAGGGATGACTAGTGTACATGGGAACATGTATAGGAACACCATCATGGACATGGGTATGTCTAGGATTATAAGGACACACTGTGTATTGAAAGTACACAACATGTACTCATTTTAGGGAAGGCTGAGTCCCTCATTCTATTTAATTAGAAGTATCCCCCCTTTAGAGTTCAGTGTGGGTGAGTTCCCTAATTCCAAAATTAATTTTTTTTAGTCCATAACCATGAATTTTAGTGTGAAATCCAATTCCAATCATAGTTTACGATCCCTTTGTTAGACTATAGTAGTAATCTCTTCACAAGGATAAAAGTTGATTTGTATTCACATGCTTCTTCCTTAGGTTGGGTTTTTTCTAGAACCTTCGTGACCAACATTCAAGGGCGTATGATCCCCTACATAAAAGGTCAGTCTTGTTATGGTTTTCGGAATATTCTTGAGGCCCTGGGTGAAATCCCCTATATATGGATCCCGATATCCTGATTTCCTGCATTTAATTATTCATGGCGAGTCCTGGTGGGTAGTAACCTCCAGGATGAGTTCCATCATTGATATCAGGCTCACAGGGATAGTTAGCCGATATGAGCATTACATCAAACACTTAAGATGAATAATATGGATGGCTATTTGGTTGTTATATAATTAGGACTGAGTGTGTATAAGAGTACACATGGGGGTTTCTATCATGATGCCTCATATTTCCAATTGACTTATCTTTAGGATTGATGAGTTAACTTCTCACTTGATGAATTATTCTTTATGATTTAGGTATGTCCTACTAAGTATGTTGTAATCATTCATTCTTGGGCTCCATCCTCACATATTGTGTCTTATATAGACGACAATCCATTTGATAGATTCCTAGTAGGACTACGAGAAGGTGGAGTATAGTTGATCTTGACAGGCTAGTTATTCTAGGATTGTATTTTATATTATTCCCTTCCATAGTTGGTTGGACTCTTTTTATAGCTTTGGTGGGCTTATATTTGGCCATTTATGCTTTCTAGTACTTTTTTATACCCTGATTGTGGGATCTAGATGTATGAATGATTTTTTTATATTTTTTGTGCTTTACAATTAATAATTATGTGGGTATTTGGAGATGTGTACGTGTTAACAAATACATTAGGAAAATTCCTCTCATGTATTGGATATGCCTATTGGGTGCTTTCTGCCGTCCCTTGACCTATTAAAGGCGGTGTTTGGGTGTCACGGTCAACTTAAAGCCAACCACATGTGCCCTGGTGGGTCCGGTCATGATAATACATTATCAAGGTAAGTATATAAATGATGTTAATATATTAGAATTAGGGTATATATATATGGTATGTCGTGAGAAAAGTTATTTTTAGGGTGAAAGTATTACATGAAAGATAACTAACCATTGATCAATGTGACCATTTATCAATATTACCATTGACCAACAAGACCATTGGTCAATATGAACATTGACTTATATGACTGTTGTGTTTTTTGACTATTGGAAATACAGCTGTTATAAAGTGAATGTTGAGATTTTAGTATATTAAGAGTAATAATGATAACTAGTTAATGTATACGGTAGACACCATGGCCTTGAACATTAGGATCATGCCTTATGAAACCCATTTATCAAAGCTTGGGAGGGTTGTGGAATCACTAGGGTTCTCCCTTGACTAAATCCACGTAGATCCTTAACAAGTGATCCTTGAGAGGAACTACATACGAGAATAGTTCAAGTTTGTAGAGATCACCATGAGGTCGATGTAAACCGATCCACCCTATAAGAGTTCCACCATAGTACACCACACCCTTAGGGAATATACTAGCTTAATAAGAGGTTCTGTATATAGACTATAGTGTTATAAAGGTGTAGTTTTATTTTTATAAATTAAATAGTAGTTTCTTCAATCCCATGTTTGTTACCTTTTTATAAAATACACATTGAAATAAGATGAATGTGATAAATATATTTTTAGATACAAGGAAAAAATAATTTCATTTATAAAAATATCCAATTTCAATAAAAATAATCATTTCTGATAAATTCATAAATGTTAAATAGAATTTATTTTCATGATGTTGTCTTTTAAAATTGTAGTTATTTAAATATAAATTATAATAAAAATTTTAAACATCCTATGAAATATTTATAAGGTTCGCAAAGTTATTTATGTCATAAAAATGATTATTTTGCTATAAATAAGGTTTTATTTAAAAGTAAAAAACCCTATATTTATAAAATTATTGGTATAAAATAAACATCATTTTTGAAATTATCATATACAAATTAACTAATAAATAATTTTTCACATCTTTTTTGATAAACTATAATTTTTTTGGGACACAAATATATACAATATCAATATAAAATTACTATTATGGAACCATAATTGCCCAAAAGTGATGTAATAAATTATATAAAGTATTTTCATGACCAAAAATAGTTTTTATCATTAAAATAAGTTATTTTAATGTTATAATATTATTTTTCAAAACGTATAACAAACCTTCCAAAACTTAAAAGATATTTTAATATTAAAAAAACAATTCATTATGAACATGATTCAAATCCACATCAGAAATGATATTATATTAAGGTGTTTTGGTTATAAACTAATAAAATATTAAAAATCACTCCTCATTAAAAAACATGAGAAAAACCCATTGGAAATATTTTTTTATTAACCAGGTATCCAAGGATTATGTTTAGAAATTAATAAATAAAACCCCCTATTTTTCTATATATACCACCCATTTTCCCATTAGTCTTATCTAAAAATACATAAATAATTCATTTTGTATCATTTTCCCTCTCTATGGTCATTTTAAGGAATTTATAATGTTTAAGGAGCTCCTCTCATGCTTTAAGAATCAGCCTCTATATATATGGATTCTCTCCCTCCTCTTTTCCATTAGAGCACTTCCATTATAATAATTATTTTTATTCTCAATTTATTATGATGTTTTATGTTTATGAACATTCCTTTACTAACCAAATGTTTCCCAAAAAATGAGAGACCACATTTCTATCTCAACTATCCCTTCAATTAAATTTTATTTGGGTCATACATTTGTATTGTGAAAACCCAACCATATTTTCATTCAAGAGAATTCCACTAGATATTACCATCCTAAATTGATTTTTGGATTTCCATGTATGAAACCCACATTCATTAATCATGGGATTTAAATAATTAAATACATTCATATATTATATGGTTTTTGTTTCACATGTAATGTTATACATATGAAGGGTGCACCCAGATAGTTCTAAAATACCTTCGGTAATATTTTCATCTAATTAGATACCATGTATTATGGATGGGAGGTTATCCTAAGAACACTCTATTATGATGTATTGGTTGTTATCCTTGTCTTGTCACTCCTAAAAAATACCATCTCATGGGTGGTTCTTTTTATTATTGTCAGTGGTTTAAACATCCACTATATTATTTAGTGGTATTTATTTAAAATTCTATGTATTTCAGTGTTGGAAATAATTTAGTGACATTTTTTATATACATAGTTTATAGGTACCTAGTAGTGATTTATATTCAGTTAGTGTAATTTTTGTGAAAAAAATTAGGGCGAATTAGCTTATCCACTACTAAATTATTCAGCGTCCATTTACTTTCTAGTAGGAAAAAATAACTGAAACCACCTTAATCTGCAATAAACATATTAAATGTTTTTAATTTCATTTAATAAAAAAATATTCATAAAAAAATATTCTTATAAAAAACTAAACCATTAATACACAATAAAATCATCATATATCCACAGTTCTAAATACAGAACCATCAGCTAACCACATGCTTGTTTATCATATATATACATATAAAACATGACTGAAATCCACCAAAAACCCATGGAAAATATTTAAATCCAACCACCTACATGGAATCCAACATCCTCCATAGCTAGAGTCATCATATGTGAAACTAACCAGATTGTGCCATCAATTTAAAAAAATAGAGACCATAATTGAACATAATAAATAAGAATTAATATAGAATAATTGAAAATATTTAAACACACCACAAAAAAATGGGCCACCATTATTGATATATAAAGAGTTTCATGGATTATAATGATCTACCTCCATCTTACTACATGTATCTATCACCTACAATACAAACTAGAATATTTAAGAAATGAAATATGAAACATAATATGCATAGAATATAATCTTATATTTTCACATAAAATTTGTTATTTTTTAATAAAACAAATGTATTTGTAACATAAAACAAATAATATAACATGAAAACCACATTGAATACATAAAAATAACTATTAAATTTATGATTAGACACTTGTATCTCAAAAGAGATAAGTATATAACAATCAAATCAATTTTTAAACTGACTTGTGATATGCTAGAAATTATTCAATTATTTTTTAAATACATTGATATTGAAGAATTTACTATATTAAAAAAATAATTAAATGGTGGTTGTACCATTATTTCACATTATTATAAGGTTTTTTCTATGGTTTTTACCATTACTCAAGCATTTTATGGTTTTAAAACACTGAAAAAATGATTACGGGATTCCCTGGAAAACAGTTACTTAGATTGATGTGGCATCAGTTACTATATTTCATAATTCAATTTACAGCCATTTTATATAATTTTACAGACATATGATTCAATATTATTGGTTTTAACTCCCTGATGCTTGTTTTTGAAGAGTTTTATATCTTTTAAAACAAATTATTGAGTCATTTCGAGCACACCGAATCTTGGATAGGAATATTGTCTTCCCATACATGTCAAAAATAATTCAATTGTTGTTGAGCCATGATTTATGATAATATTAGATCATTTTCTATGATTTTGACTATTACATCAACATTTTGGTGTTTTAAATCACAAAAAATGTGTTTACGATCATCCAAGACAAACCGTAACTCGAATTGATGTTGATTTAGATCCTACACTTAAAAAATAAATATATGGTCATTTTCCTATGATTTTACAACCATTAAATTTTGTTTTCTTGGTTTTTATTTGTAGATAAACATTTTTAAAGACTTTAATACATTAAAACATCTTATTAAGTCATTCCAATCACATTGCATGTCAGATGGATCCATTGCATACTTTAATTCATAAAAATATTTCAATGGTATTTTTATCATGATTTAATTTGAATTTGAGGTATTTTTTTTGGTTTTTATCATTACACTTACATTTTTTGGTTTTTAAAACACTAAAAACATTTTTACACGAATCTTAAGAAAACCATAACTTGGATTGATGTTTCACCAATTCCTACATTTGAAAATAAATGTATGGTCATTTTCTCATGATTTCATGGTCATTAGACACCATTTTCATAGTTTTTACCCAATGAAACATGTTTTTAAAGACTGATATCTTTTAAACATGATTTTTGAGTCATTCCTAGAACACCAAAAATCATAAAGATTTTTCCCCTCATACACATCAAAAATAATTCAAATGTATTTGAATATGATGTTATGCATATCTAATGCTTTTTTCATGGTTATTACCATTACAAACATGTTTTAGTTTCTTAAAACACTAATATCGCTTTTATGGGCATCATGAACAAACCATAACATTGATTAACATGAAATTTATTACTACATTTCAAAAAAAATCTATGATCATTGTACTATGATTTCATGGTCATCTGATGGCGATTTCTTGTTTGTGTCCCCCTAATGCATATTTCTATATACATTGATATCTTTTAAAACTACTTATTGAGTTTTTCAGATCACACCACATGTCATATGGATGTATTTTTTACTTTTAAATGTAAATCATAATTCATCGGTGGGTTTCCAATGTTTTTAGGTCAATATACAAGAATTTTCTATGGTTTTGTCCATTACATGTTTCTATGATTTAAAACACAAAAAAACTGTTTACGAGCATCCCCAAAAAACTGAAAGTCATATTGTTGTGGCCTCAGTTCCAAAATTTAAAAAGAAAATATAATGTAATTTTAATGTGATTTCAAGGCCATATAACTCCATTTTATTGAGTTTTACCCCCATAATTGATGTTTTTAAAGACTTTTTTATCTTTCAAAATATCTTATTGACTCATTCTGAGCAGAAAACATGTTAGGTGGATGTTTTATTTACTTATGAACATAAAAAATAATTCAATTGTAGGTTTACCATTATTTTAGGTCAATAAAATGCCATTTTTAATGAATATTTCAATTACATTAATTTTTAGTCTTTTAAAACACTAAAAATGTGATTATGAGCATCCAAGACAAACTGTAACTCGGATTGATGTGGAATCAGTTACTATATTTCAAAATTAAATCTAAAGTTTTGAACATATTATTTAATGTCTCTATAACTCTATTTTATTGGTTTTCACCCCTAATTTTTTTAGAAACATTTAAATCATTGAAAACATATTTTTGAGTCATATATAGAGTTTAGAAATTTCCTTAGTATGAGGAGATATAAGACTAAAATTTTTCAAGGGGATAATTCCCATCATTCTTTGAAATTTAGAAACCATGAAAATTTTCATTTTTGACTACAATTGATCATATTTTTTCCTACAATAGTCATGTTCTTTCACATTTTGTTTCATCCATGATATTTCTCATGGTTTTTTCTGATCAACAACACTACTCAAACCCCAACTGTGTGTTTTAGTAAATTATGATGACAGCCTACTAAACCCAACTGACGAGGTGGGCCCAGAACCCATCCCTCATAAACCTCCTGATTCTCTTTCCATAAAATAATTGGAACTACATAATTACGTGAAACATATTATTAATTTTGTGGGTTCACATCTTCTGTAATTCTAACATGTTAATACAATAATTCTAATTATGAATTTCTGAAAATTGAATTTTTCTTAATGAAAAAATAATACATAAGCAACTCTAGTCTCATATAAGGAGATAATGATGAATAATTTGATCATCACAATTTATAATGATCCTATTGTCATTGGGTAAGGACCCCAAACAACTACACAATATCATGCTCACACTTGGATTCACTTTTTTGGCCAAAGCATCGGTCAAAAAAATCCCTTCCCTATAAGTCTGACCATCATCAATTCCCTAGTTAATAAACATACATAATTTTTTGATAAAGTATTCAAGTTCCCTTGCTGAGCTATCCTCTCCATGAAGAATCCCTACCAACACAATGAAGTCTTATTCAAGATCCTCCAACTAAATATTTGAAAACTCGCATGGAATAATACCAATGACCATTGATCTTACATCTACTCAAATGGAATTACATATACCACAGTAAGAGTTGAACACGAGAATGACCGAACCTATGTTATTCCTCACTATACCACCCCTATAATTTTTATAGAGACACAATATCCATTCACATTTAGATTTAGCCCCATTCTTGGTGGCCTCCATTTTATGAACATACCATGGTTACTTTTACATATTTATTCAATATTATAGCATAACCATTGGAGGATTATTCTTAAAAAAATAGTATACCCCTAAATATTGATTAAAACACTATTTTTCATCAAAATATCTTTCACGTGGTCTTGAATGAAAATAAGAGAGTACCTTATGTGTTCTCTCTCATTGTTCTATGCCTCCAATATCATCCAAAAAACAACCAAGGAAACCACACAATAAATCGTATCTCCTAAACCAAGCTAGCTGGATCCCTAGATCCAAGACTCAATAAATATTTGAATTGATTCCCCACATCCATATATGCCCATTCCATGTCCCATATAATTACAAATTCCATTTTCTAAATCAATTTTGAACAATAGATTCCAATCTTATTATTATAATAGTGATCGAAAACACTATCATCGTAACACCATGACCTCAGCCTTATTTTTCATATTATCATCCATAAGAAGTTCTTGGTGACTCATATGACATGATAAAATAATAATGAGAAATAATTTACAATAACAAATCAATATTAGACCTAATTAATTCAGGTTGACTACATGGATCAAATAGTGCTAATGAAGCTAATTGGAAACTTTTGATTCAAGTATCCAACCCTGTTTAGTTGTATTTAAGTATTTTTGTTATTGATTTTTTTTCATTATTATGTTTCTTAGTAATGAAATAACATTAAATTGTAATGAAATGTACATAAACCAATAACTTTGGTATGTTTATTCAAAAAACTACAACTAGATTCCTACGAACTTTATTCCATGTCTCTATCGAAGCAATTGACTAACCTAATCCAAGATAGTTTATAATATATATATATAAGTTATAAAAAAACCTTTAGATATAAAAATATAATATAAATAATAATGGATAAAATATAACCAAGAATTCCCTTTTTTTAGAAAAACTATGCAACCTATTGATATGAGTTGTGACTTTATTTTCAAAACTCATTGTATTTTTAAGATAATTCCAGCAAAAAATATCAGGATTATTATAAATTTTTTTTATTTTATTATGATACTATAAAATATGAAATTATCAAATTAGATACATCTCTATTAATATCAGGAAATATATTCCACCACTCAAGAGACATACCTTAAGTAACATTCTCATACATTTTCTAGAGCATAGGGATGTGTCATTAATCTCTTTCCATAATCATCATTTAAGGTATCCTCATTTCTTGCCAAATAATTTCATGGTCCATGGGCTTGAAATAATGTTTGGGATATTAAAATGAATAAAAAATCAAGAAATAAAATACACAACACTATATAAATATTAATAATTTTAATCATGCCATTTAAATTAGTTATCAACTAATAATAATCGAATATTACCTTTACTTGGTCATTAAAATCCACATTTTTTTGTTTGTGGGAATGTGCCTCCAATATTTATAATCAATAAGAAATGTCACCATCTTGTAAAAAAATTCCCCAATAAAATTTTCATAGATTACAAAAGCATATCTGGTTGGCACCCAAAATTAATCGAATAGAACAATATTTTTTATGTTTTTTAAGATTAATACATCTTCTATGTTTATATTTATACCTCATCAATTTTTATCTTTATCTTTTTGAAAAATTAATCTAAAAATTAGTGGAAGATTTTTTACTACAATGATATATATAATAGTAATGGTGAATCTTCAATATACCCTAGATAGAGGGGAAAAAACTACTCCATCATTGGAGTTACATCATACGGTGTTCTACCAACAACATCTGGAGAAGCTATGGGATCATTAGAGGTCTATAGTATAGTACAATCCCTTGGATCCAGTGAAGCTTATTATATTGGTGGTGTGCTCTGAGAAGTTAATTAGTGAGGATGTCAATTTTTTATTCTATGAATTCCTACAATTTTATTATTTTAGAATATATTCTATGAATAAAAAATTCATATAGAAAATTGTTTTACAAAAAACAAAAAAAGAACAATGTATATATGTATGAAACTCTTATAAAGGGGAAATAGTAATATAGTTTCATTTCCAATTTATACATTCAATTATCTTCATATTTATTGTCTTCATTATTATTTGCCTCCATTGTAATGGGTGATTTATTTTCAACCTCTCTTGTAAGTTATATTTTTTCAAAATTCTCAATGAAAAAACCATTGAATGTTTTTTGGTTGATGAGGATCATTTTCACAAAGTACCAATTAACAATCATTATCCATATCATACCAGTGTCTCTATTTTAAGTGTACAACAACATTCCAAACTTAATGTATTTCAATATCCACAAAATAAACCATATTATATTGTAAACCGGATACAATTAGATCATGCTCTGTACACTCATTAGTTTGGATCAATTGAGAGAAGTAGACATAACTAACTTGTAACGAATATTTCATTATACCCCTATGAATGTTGACCAACTTTATTTTGAATATGACAACTAAAAATTGACCATGCTAGTTTAATTTGATTATATCAACAAACATTCCATAATATATCACATCTATAAGGGTAAATACACTACTATTTTGGGGTTCCAAGCCGTATTCATGAGAAATAGTACAAAACCTGAATCCAAGAATATTATGGGCCTGAAATATCACATCCCATCTTAGTTGAACTCATGTCAAAAGATTTAAATCCTTTTATATTTCACATTGATTCTCAAAATTAATTATATTGTAAATAATACATAAGGTGTTATTGTTAACATATAAAAAATAATTACATGCCAATAATATGAATATGAGTATATACATAAATGATAATAAAACCATTCAACAATCTCATTATTAATACATTTTCTTAATTACCGCACATTTCAAGCATAACCATAAAATCATATCTTTGAATGAAATATAAATTATACAATAAATTGACATGAAATAAAACTATTGAGTACAAAATATCTATTAACTTTTATTAACCACAATTCTGTTAGTTTGAAATTTGACTCCCTTCCAACTAGTCATCCAATAGCTACAAATACCGATGACGAGTTTCTAGAATTTGAATTACTAGATATGTCATCAACACATACCAAATGATTGAATCTAATCTAAATCACATCTATATGACTATAATATAGGGTAAATCACACTTTGGGAATGTAATATTCAAAAATAGTTCCTTCTAGATGAGGAATGTAATGTAATACCTTTGTAGGAGGATTATTCTTCTACTTATTCTTATTATTGCATTGATTTTTACTCTCATTGTTGCTCATTGAGTTATGTCTACTTGTCTAAAATAATGATGATTATATTTTATCATAATATAATCCCTAATAAATTATGTGATAAATATAATTTGAATATATATTTTTATAACCATGTCTAAGTATGATGATTATTTTATTCATCTCATAGAATGATGTAAGAGTCTTAGCTTCACTAAATGTATCATGAATAAAATATAAAATCAAGGAAGATGATTTTTTTGTAATTCCATAAATAAACTTTATGTGATACAAATTAAGTATAAAAAGAAACTTTTAATACATGTCACGCCCTTCATACAGTTATTGTTTTTCAACTTAAACTAATACATAAAACTCATTTTTTGGTTACTGATGTTATGAGAAAGATTAACCTTTCCATGATCGACTAAAGGAAACATTTATTTATTAAAACATTTCACATTGTATCCTAAAAATAAAATTTTTCCATTTAACATGTTTTTATCATAATTATCCTCTGGTGGGTCAATTTGGGTTTCACTAATAGGATAATCAATGTTTTGAATTTAGATAATATACTATTCACCAAGAAAATCCCGAATTGATATCATGTAGGAAAAAATTTTCAATATCAATGGCCCAAATGCATCATTTCTATTCATCCATTGATTGATTTCGAAATCTGGAAAAAAAATTATTACACCATCCACTAACTGTGATTTAATTTAATAATTAAAAAATTCTTCCAATCCCGTGGCATGCTAAGGCGTGTTTAAAGGTAAATTAATCCATCTTTTATCTATAGGTTTGGTTTTTCCTCTTATCCCTATAAATATAATATAAATATATAAGTGTTTAATAAAATAAGTGGAAGAAATTTTTAACATCAACCAACTTCATCATTGGTCTGGAGGAGGTGTTGAATCAATATAACAAAAATTCAATATTAAAATGATTAAATTAGACATTAAAAACATAATCAACATTATGAATAAATGTTACCCCTCACAATAATTGGGATAGATTTCATGGAATAAGACCAATGAGATTAGTAGGTTGTAAAATACTACATTGAGATCGAGGATACGAGCCCAACATCATCCGACTACTGTATAAAAAAGAGTAGGAGAAATTGAGGAGGTAGGGAGGAGGAATGGGTTGTGGGGGAAGGGTATAAGGCATTTATATTATCAGGGGGGGAGTGGTCACTGGGAAATAGGGAATAGAGGATGCCTTCATTTTGAGAATATCTACATGGGGGTTGTTGTTGTCAGCATCGATGGAGGTATGGGGGGTTGGGATTCAGCGATTGATGTTAAGGGAGGAGACCCAGGGGTCAGAGGCAGACATCGAGGGGGGGGGGGGGGGGTCAAGGACTCGAGGTTTGGTGTGGGGGAAGTGGAGGGTTAATTTAATCATTTTTAAAGGATATATATGTTTTTTAATAAAACCACTGTTAAATGGAAAAATATTTTTTGAATAGAGGAATTTTTAAACCACTTCAATATTTTAAAAAATATTCAAAAAGTTTTAATTAGCGATGGTTATAAAAACACTACAAATAAACTATCACTAAGAACACATTTTTTGTAGTGTATATGCCTATAGTGTCATGTTTTATGTTGTTTCTATATTCATATGACACCTTCATCTTATTATAACGACCCAAATTTTCATTAATGGAAATCCCTCATGATCTAATTAAATATCTTTTTATGTTTATATAAAATTTCAACTTCATTGGTTTTATGTTAAGAATTTTGACCGTTTCTAATATAGTTGTTGAACAGTTATCACATGATTATTATAAATATAGGACTTTAACAAATCCAAATTTACTCAGACAAAGGAAGCGATGGCCTCATCCAGTAGAATTGCTCCATACGAAGCCCATTTGTCAGAGCTTGGAAAAGAGGTGGCATCCTTGGGCTTCGCTCTTGACCAAGCCCAAGATGATCTTCATCATGTCAAGCTCGAACGTGACCGTCTATGGGAAAAGTGGAAGTTGATTGAAATTACCACACGAGCGATGTTATCCGAGCCACCCCAAGAGTCTGTCACCATCGCACACCTTACCCTTAGGTCTTATGCGACTATTTTTAGGGGTTACGTAACAAATAAGTAGTACTATGTTCATGTAAATTATTTTTGTATATAATAAGGAATATAATTTCTAGTCATTTATGATACATTGTAAATAGTTTTTAAAGTACAAATAGCATTTTTAGTTACTATTTAATTAAGAATTCTATTTTATTAAATTAAGGTATTATTGAATTAAATAATACATTAATAAAATATTATTATTATTTTAAAATTAATTTTTATTAAATATAAATGATTTTATAATTTTATGAATGCAATTATAATTTTTTTAAGGTTTGAAAGCCATTTCTGTCAAAACCCGTGAATTTTCGATAAATGTCGGTTTTTATTTTAAAAGTTAAAATTAAAATATATAAAAAATTAATTAGATAAAATAAATGTTATTTTTGGAATCAGGATGTCGAAATTATCCAACTGTGAATTTTTTATAATTTTCTGAGACAGTAAACTTTTTGGGTAAAAATTAAATACCATTTAAATATATAATGTGTTTTATGACATCATAATGACCCAATAGTGATGTAATAGAATAATATAAGCTTTATTTTCGGAAAATATATGTTTTCACATTAAAATATTGTGATTTTGGGTTTGTTTAACTTACTTTTAAAAGCATTAATGGACCCCTCAAGACTTATGAAATACCTTGTCTTTTTAAATTAATTTCCATGGGAGTGTGACTCACCTCCACATATGAAAACTCATTATTTTAAGAAGTTCGGACCTTGGACTTATAAAAAATTATTTTCCACTTCCCTTTTCCAAAAACCATGGGAAAAAACCATGGGATGGTTTGTGGTTTTGATTAATTAAATATAAGGGGTCCCAAACCTAAATAATAAAGAATTCCCTCACCTTTCCTATATAAACCCACCCAAGCTCCCACTTCCTCCTCACTCAAAACCTTTAGTGTTTATCCAAACCCTTCCCTAATCTTTCTATAATCCTCCAAAGGTGCCCCAAGATCCCAAGAAGCCTCTCACAAGCCTCTCTCTAGCCTTTGGAAGCACACTTCCAAGTAAGGGTTTTTTCTTCATTTCTCATTTTTGTCTAATTTTCTATACGTTGTATTTCCCTTTTAGTTTCAATTATAAATGTTGGGGTATGGTTTCTAACCTCCCTCATACTTCCTTATTTATGTTTTAATGATTGGAGACACCTTTATCTCTCATTAAATTCCTCCCATGTACACCCGTTACTATGCCAAAATTACGAAAGGAACTTCTCTCTCCTCATTTACATTCAATCAATAATTTTGTATCATGAATATAAATTCCATTAAAATTTTTGTGACATGCATCCTTATTACCACCTTAATTTACATTACATGTAAATATGATGAGGAACCTCTTTCTCTCTCATAAACCATTTCTATTAATTCTTATGTCACGCTATTACGCTGCCGAAATCGCACCGATTTTCTAAGCCAATGCCATTGTGTGGTGAATACCATTCCCATTTCTCCACCAAGGGTATTCACCTTTTTTCACTTTTACTTATTTATTATAATGTTTCATTTATTAATTCCACATTCCTTTATCGTGGAATAAATGATTATGTTTTATGAATCCATGTTTTATGATCCATGTGGAACACTTATGATTGAAATGAAATGTCTAAGAAGGGTGCGCCCTTATAGCGCCCCAATGCATTGGGTAAAGTATAGTATCATGATGATTCATGTGAAATGAGTGTTGACTCATGATAATTCAAGTACAACAATTGTTTACTCGTGCTTTATGTGAAATGAGGATTTACTCATGCTTCATGTGCAATGAGCCTTGCGTCATGCTAATTCCATGTTAAGTGTTGTTGCCACATTTCCATGTTATGAATATCAAGCTTTATCATGCCTTTTATGTTCATGTTTTTCTTATGATCTATTGATATGCCTATTGTCTAACATGTATTGTACTCCTCATGTTATTCCATGTGTACTCCCTTAGTGGGCTTTATAGCTCACCCTTTTCTTATGCATGTCCTCAGGTTATCCCATGCAATGCTAAGTATGGGGGAATGTAGTGGTCATGTAAAGGAATTATTCAATAAAGATGTTGTATTTCATGTTTCAAGTTTTTATGTAATGATCTTAATCCCCAAAGAAACTAAACCTCTCGATCTTCTTTGTTGTATCAAGTGATGTTTTATGTAATAAATCATGTTTAAGTTGTAATAAAAAGCAGGGTTGTCATAGTTGGTATCAAAGGATAGGTTTAGTTATTTTTGGGATTCGGAAACCCTAGTAAAGCCTTTGATAAAAGACTATGTATAATAAAAACATCCCTAAGTTTTGGTAAGTACTGATTAATTGGGTTTTCAATCAAATAAATCCCTGTCTGGATACGAGCAGGTAGAGGCGGCTCTGGCAGAGATGTATCTTAGGGGTAAAACCCGAAAATACCGCTTTGAGATAGACTCAAACGAGAACTGGTGCACGACAATGGGCCTTTCTGCACTCTTGGTTACGACACTCCCGGGGGATATGTTTTGATAAATTCACAAGCTTAGTATGAACCCTTATTAAGGGAATTAAGAAAAAAATTCCCCTAAGAATATATGTTAGAAAGTAGATCATGAAAATCCTAGATTGAAGCCTACAAACTCATGAGTTAAGGAAATAAAAGTTTATTTATAAGTCATCAACTTTTGTCTTTGGATTACCGTTTATGTGTTACCCCTAACCTTCCTTTTATTCCAGCCAATGGCCTGTAATAGGAGGACTCGGGCTAACAACCGTTGTCAAGATCAGTGCGATAACTGTACTAATGAGATGCCCAATCCAATCGGAGCAGGAATCACGAACTTTGTCACACTTCTCTCTC
Organism: Viscum album; assembly: GCA_963277665.1. NCBI lineage: Eukaryota > Viridiplantae > Streptophyta > Magnoliopsida > Santalales > Viscaceae > Viscum > Viscum album. The sequence goes on from OY728137.1 coordinate 421,591,413, forward strand.
AGATAACTCAAGTTTTGAATAGAAACACGGGTCAATAGGAACGTTCAACCCGCCCTAATAAAGAACAATTCGCTATCAAGAGCTTCATTAGACAAATTCCTCCTACTTTTAGTGGATCTTCCGATCCTACGATCGCTGAACAATGGATCAACTCCATTGAAATGATGTTCTACATCCTTCAATGTTCTGAAATAGAAAAGGTTCTCCTGGCGGCTTATCGTATAGAGGGTGAAGCTGATCAATGGTGGACGTTGATCAAAAATACGAAGCCTGAGGAAGATATCGAGGCATTAGAATGAAAATATTTCCAGAAGATATTTTTTGATAAATATTTTCCGTGCACCCTCCGACTTAAGATGGAAAGGGACAACCTTTACCTTAAGAAAAAAGACAAAGAAACTGTTGGAAAATACGCGGAAAACATCACAAGGTTTGCACGATATGCTTCTGAATTTGTTGTTACCACAGAATACAAGGTTGAACGCTTCTTTGGTGGGCTGAAGCCTAGCCTATGGAAAGCATTAGTGATCCGTGACATTGACATCTATGATGAGATTATCCGATGTGCCCTCAAGGTCGAAATGGATATCGGAGAATCACAGGGGTATCATGGGGATATGAAGCATAAGGTGGACTTCAATTCTGGTGGGCCGATGGTTAAATCCAACAATGCTAAGAAGATCCAGCACCCCACTTTCCAAAATTGTGGAAAGAAGAACCCTGAAAATTGCCTTAAGGGGATGAGGAAATGCTTCAGGTGTGGAAGAGAAGGGCGCCTAGATTTTAACTGTCGGCCAGAAAGACCTGTGGCTGTGACAGAGGAGAGGAACGCTCCGTTAGAGCCTCAACGCATTGTTCAATGATACAAATGAAAAGAACCGGATCATTTTGAAAATCAATTCCATAATCCAAGGGTTTTTCGAGACAACCAACAACCTCCAAGGCAGTAAGGAAGAGAATTTTCCATCACTTCTGCTGAAGTGAACCCCGACAACAAAGTGGTGACAGGTACGCTAGTTATTCATTCAAGAATAGCGAACATACTTTTTGATTTAGGTTCTACGCATTCTTATATATCTCTAATGTTTAGTAGAAATATCCTAGCACCACCACAAATCATGGAAGTGAAGATGTCGGTGAGTACAGAAAATGGGGCAATCATTGCATCCCATGAGTATAAGTCCTCCACTGCTATAATCTGTGGATTGAATTTCTCGGTGAACCTCGTCATACTCCTTATGGTGGAATTTAATGAAATTCTTGGCATGGATTGGCTTTCCTTATATAGAGCCAACACAAATTGTCGGAAGAGAGAAATCACACTCCATATGGAGTATCGGCCCCTGATTCATTACAAGTGTCTGGAGGAAGATGAATCTCCTTTAGCTCCATCATCTCCAGAATGGATATTACTTCCCTATGATCACGCGTATCTAGCTCAGATGATTAAGTCCAAGGAAGAAACCATCTTTGAAGAAATTCCTATTGTGAGGGAATTCGTAGAAGTGTTTCCCGAGGAACTGCCTGGTCTTCCTCCTAGAAGAGATGTTGAGTTCTCAGTTGAACTTATACCTGGGGCACTACCAATATCCAAGAATCCATATAGAATGGTTGTTGTTGAGCTTAAAGAGTGGAAGAAACAACTACAGAAGAATCTGGATAAAGGGTTTACATGCCCAAGTGCTTCACCATGGGCTGCACCAGTCCTCATCGTCATGAAGAAGTATGGGTCAATGCGGCTTTGCATCGATTATCGTGAACTTAACAAAACCATGATAAAGAAAAAGTATCCTCTTCCACGAATTGATGAATTCTTCGATCAGCTGCTTGGTGCACAATACTTCTCCAAGGTGGACTTGCGGTCTGGATATTATCAAGTAAGTGTGAAGAAGGAAGATATCCCCAAGACTGATTTTCGTACAAGATACAGGAACTATGAATTCATAGTAATGCCTTTCGGACTCACCAATGCTCCAGAAATATTCATGGACTTAATTAATAGAGTCTTTAGAGATTACCTCGACAAATTTGTGGTAGTCTTTATAGATGATATTCTAATATACTCCAAAACCAAGGAGGATCATGAAGAGCATTTAAGAACTGTACTGGAGACTTTGCACAAGGAGAAGCTCTATGAAAAGTACAACAAGTGTGAGTTCTGGTTGAAGGAAGTCTCATTCTTGGGCCATATCATCACAAGCAATGAGATATCTGTGGACCCCTCTAAAACATATGCAATTGAGGGATGTCCGAGGCCAATATCGGTAACGAATATCCGTAGCTTCTTGGGGTTAGCTGGATATTATCGACGATTTGTGAGAAATTTCTCACGATTGTCCAACCCTCTTACCAAGATAACTCGAAAGGGAGTAAAGTTTTCTTAGAGTGATGAATGCAAAGAAAGATTCATGGAGTTGAAAAAGAGACTTATCACTGTGCCCGTGCTCACTTTACCCACAAGTGGGGAACTTTTTGTTGTTTTTAGTGGTGCTTCAAAGAAGGGATTAGGATGTGTGCTGATGCAGAATGATAAAGATATATCCTATGCCTCAAGGAAGTTGAAAATCCATGAGCGAAACTATCCAACGCATGATCTGGAGTCTACGGCAGTGATATTTTCCTTGAAAATCTGGTGGCATTATCTCTATGGAAAGAAATGTGAGATATATACTGACCACAAGAGTCTTCAATATATATTCACATAGAAAGAGCTTAATATGTGCCAGAGAAGATGGATATAGCTCATCAAGGATTATGACTGTTCAATCCATTACCACCCTGGGAAAGCGAACAAGGTGGCAGATGCCCCAAGTAGAAAGGACCCAATAATTCTATCAATGATTAGAATTGAGAAGGATCCAATATTATTAATCTTCATGAACATGGACATGGGAATCATAAATAAGGGAACATCATCAATCCTTTCAAAAATGATTGTTCAACTATATATTTTAGAAAGGTTAATGAATGATCAAAAGGATGGTGTGGGAATTCATGAAAAAGTGGAAGCTATCAAAAAGGGGAAATCCTTGAAGTTTAATGTTAATGAAGAAGTAATTGTGTGGTTTGGGAAAAGAACATGTGTTCCATCAAGGTTGGAGTTGAATAAGGAACTTTTGGATGACACACATAGTCCAAATTTCTCTATTCACCCAAGGAGAAGAAAGATATATCGAGATCTCTGAGAATACTTTTGGTGGGATAATATGAAGAAAGAGATCGCTGAATATACATCAATGTGCCTGGTGTGTCGGAAAGTGAAGGCAGAGAGGCAAAAGACTAAGAGGATGATGCAACCATTTCTCATACCAGAATGGAAATGGGAGAACATCACCATGGAATTTTTCATCGGACTTCCGAGGACATCCAAAGGCAACAACGAAATCTGGGTTGTTGTGGATCATCTTATAAAGACTGCACACTTCATTTCTATTCATGAAGATTTCTCATTGGATCAACTGGAATGGATATATATCAGGGAAGTGGTAAGGTTTCATGGAGTACCACTATCTATTGTGTCTGACCGAGATCCAGGATTCACCTCTATGTTTTGGAAGAGTCTTCAACATGCTCTGAATACTGAACTGAACATTAGTACGACCTATCATCCTCAAACTGATGGCAAATCCGAGCGTACTATCCAAAAACTTGAGGACATGTTGAGAGCGTGCTCAATGGACTTTAAAGGAGGATATGATCAACATATTCCTCTGGCTGAGTTCTCTTATAAGAATAGTTTCCACTCAAGCATCCAAATGGCACTATATAAAGCCCTATATGGGAAAAGGTGCAGAACACCGACATGTTTGTATGAGGTCGGTGAGCGTAAGCTTATTGGACCAAAAATGGTCGAGGAAATGGTGGAGAAGGTGAAAACCATTCAGCAGCATATCAAGGCAGCTCAGAGTTGACAGAAGAGTTATGCAGATAATCGTCGATGAGACCTTGAGTTTAAAGTTGGAGACATGGTGTTTCTACGCATATCTCTATGGAAGAAGGTTATGAGGTTTGGAAAGAAAGGGAAGTTAAGTCCAAGGTACATCGACCCCTTCGAGATTCTTGGTCATGTCAGGGCTGTGGCCTATCAACTAGCACTTCCACCTACCATGGCCAATGTTCATAATGTCTTTCATGTATACCTCTTAAGGAAGTACATATCGGACCCTTCACATGTACTCTCTTCTGAGGTGGTGCAATTGGAAGATGATATCTCTTATGAGGAGCAACTAGTGAAGATCTTAGATCCTAGAGAAAAAGTTCTACAAAATAAGACGATGCCCCTCGTCAAGGTGTTGTGGAGAAACCACATGATTGAAGAAGCGACTTGAGAATTGGAGGAAATTATGAAGCTAAGTTTCCCACATCTGTTTTAGTGTGGGAAATGGAAAATTTCGAGGGAGAAATTTCTTAAGGGGGGAATATTGTAACGACCCAAAGTTTCATTAATGGAAATACCTCTTGATCTAATTAAATATCTCTTTATGTTTATATAAAATTTTAAATTCATTGGTTTTATGTTAAAAATTTTGACCGTTGCTAATATAGCCGTTGGAAAGTGATCACACGATTAGTATAAATATAGGACTTTAACAAATCCAAATTTACTCAGACAAAGGAAGTGATGGCCTCATCCAGTAGAATTGCTCCATACGAAGCCCATTTTTCAGAGCTCGAAAAAGAGGTAGAGTCCTTGGGCTTCGCTCTTGACCAAGCCCAAGATGAGCTTCATCATGTCAAGCTCGAACATGACCGTCTACGGGAAAAGTGAAAGTTGATTGAAATTACCACTCGAGCGATGTTATCCGAGCCACCCCAAGAGTCTATCACCGTCGCACACCTTACCCTTAGGTCTTATACGGCTGTTTTAAGTGGTTATGTAACAAATAAGTAGTACTATGTTCATGTACATTATTTTTGTATTTAATAATGAATATAAAATCTAGTCATTTTTTATACATTGAAAATAGTTTTTAAAGTACAAATAGTGTTTTTAGTTATTATTTAATTAAGAATTATATTTTATTAAATTAAGGGATTTTTAATTAAATAATATTTTAATAAAATATAATTTTTATTATTAATTTAATTTTTATTAAATATAAATGATCTCATAATTTTATGAATGCAATTATAATTTTTATTAAGGTTTGAAAGCCATTTCTGTCAAAACCCGTAAATTTTCAATAAATGTCGGTTTTCCTTTTAAAAGTGAAAATTAACATATTTAGAAAATTATTTAGATAAAATAAATGTTATTTCTAGAATCAGGACGTCAAAATTATCCAACGGTGAATTTTTCATAATTTTCTGAGAAAGTAAACTTTTTGGGTAAAAATTAAATACCATTTAAATATATAATGTGTTTTATGACATCATAATGACACAATAGTGATGTAATAAAATACTATAAGCTTTAGTTTTTGCCAATATATGTTTTAACATTAATATATTGTGATTTGGGGTTTGTTTAACTTACTTTTAAAAGCATTAATGGACCCCTCAAGACTTATTAAAGACCTTGTCTTTTTAAATTAATTTCCATGGGAGTGTGACTCACCTCTACATAAGGAACCTCATTATTTTAAGAAATTAGGACCTTGGCCTTATAAAAAAATATTTTCCTCTTCCCTTTTCCAAAAACCATGGGCAAAATCCATGGGATGGTTTGTGGTTTGGATTAATTTAATATAAGGGGTCCTAAACCTAAATAATACAGAATTCCATCACCTTTCCTATATAAACCGACCAAAGATCCCACTTACACCTCACTCAAAACCTTTGTAGTTCATCCAACATCTTCCCTACTCGGTCTAGAATCCTCCCAAAGTGCCCTAATCTCCCAAAAATCCTCTCACAAGCCTCTCTCTAGCCTTTGGAAGCACACTTCCAAGTATGGGTTTTTTCGTCCTATCTCATTTTTGTCCAATTTTCTTTTTTTCCCTTTTAGTTTCAATTATGAATGTTGGGGTATGGTTTATCACCTCCCTCATACATCCCTCTTTATGTTTGAATCATGGGATACCCCTTTGTCTCTCACTAAATTCCGCCCATGTTCACCCATTATTATGCCGAAATTATGAAAGGAACTTCTCTCTCTTCATTTACATTCAAGCAATACTTTTGTATCATGAATATAAATTCCATTACAATTGTTGGGACATGTATCCATATGACCTCCTTACTGTCCATTACATGTAAATATGATGAGGAACCCCTTTCTCTCTCATCAACCATTTCTATGAATTCTTATGTCACGTCGTTATGCTGACGAAATCGCACTGATTTTCTAAGCCAATGCCATTGTGTGGTGAATACCATGCCCATTTCTCCATCAAGGGTATTCACCTTTATGCACGTTTAATTATTTATTATAATGTTTCATGTATTAATTCCACATTACTTTATCTTGGAATAAATGATTATGTTTTATGAATCCATCTTTTATGATCCATGTGGCACACTTATGCATGAAATGAAATGTTTAAGAAGGGTGCGCCCTTATAGCGCTCCAATGCATTGGGTAATGTATATTATCCTGATACGACATGTGCAATGAGTGTTGAGTCATTCTAATTCAAGTGCAACGAGGGTTTTGTCGTACTTTATGTGCAATGAGAATTTACTCATTCTCCATGTGCAATGAGACTTGGCTCATGCTAATTCCATGTTAAGTGTTGTTGCCACATTTCCATGTTATGATTATCATGCTTTATCATGCCTTTATGTTAATTTTTTTTCTTATGATATATTGATATGCCTATTGTCTAACATGTATTGTACTCCTCATGTTATTACATGTGTACTCCCTTACTGGGATTTATATCTCACCCTTTTCTTATGCATGTCCTCAAGTTATCCCATGCAATGCTAAGTACGAGGGAATGTAGTCATCATGTAAAGGAAGTTTTCAATAAAGATGTTGTATTTTATGTTTCAAGATTTTATGTAATGATCCTATGCCCCAAAGACACTAAAAATCTCGACCTTCTTTGTTGTATCAAGTGAAGTTTTATGTAATAAATATTGTTTAAGCTGTAATAAAAAGCAAGGTTGTCATACTTATGATACCAACCTCTCATTTCATTCTTAAATATTTATGATTTTCACCTTTTTCTATTATCATGAAAGGCTTATTGTCTCACATGTAATAATTTTCATCATGCTGTGATTTACTATCTCCTTATCAAGATATATATATCACCCTTTTCTTATCTATGTACCAAGGTTAGCCCGTACAATATTAAGAGTTCAATAATGACTAGGAATGTATTATGGAGTTTTAAATAAGTATTATATATTTTATTTAAATTTAATGGTTCATGTATCTAATTCACTAAAGACATTAAACCTATCAATTTTTTAGGATTATTTTATATGGATTTATGTTAAAAAATATGAAATAAAATGTACAAGAATTATATGTTGTTATAGTTGGTCTCATAGAAATACATTGTTATTTTTGGAGATTCGGATTGATAAAACATTAGTGAAATCCATAAGGATAAGTCTAAATATAGGACAATATCCCAAAAATTTTGTAATGTATAGAGTATGTGGTTTCCCAGAAATTACATCCATGTTTATATACAAGAATGTAAATGTTGTTGCGGCATAGATTCAACTAGGGGTAATCACCCTGAAAAACGATAGTTGTTCTTTGACTCAATATTCACTCAGTGCATAATGACTGAGCATACGAATATATACCTGTATAGAAACTCCCTAGGTATACATTCAAGATAAATCATATTATAATTACAAATGATTATGAATTATTTGAATAAAATGAAAGGTTAAAGAACATAATCATAAATTGACTAAGAATATCCTAGATTAAAAAATCTAGATTAATAAGTTATGGTATATACGTCATTCCATCAAAGTTAAATAGTTCAGAATTTTTTATATTCTCATTGAATTAGTTATTCTCAACCCAAAAAACAAATTTAGTTTATAAAATTGATGGAAATAGGAGGGATTGTTTCAACAGTATATGCGTTAGGAAATTTCATAATTATCCTAATTAAATTACTAACATGATGTGAGTTAGAGTTAAGAACATTATCATATTACTAGAAAAACTGACTATTATTATGATTAATAACATGAATCAGGTTGAACTCCTTCCATCCCCTAAGAAAGAGAAGGTCCCAAATGAGTCTTTTATGTGAACAAGGATTACATATTTTAGTATATATTCTAGTACCAAAATTATCTAGAGATGGATTAAATCCATTTAAAAGATATTCTCTATCCTCAAATGATTTCAAAAAGATATAGTCATACTAGATGTTTATCAATGATAGAAAAAAATGATCTGTGGTGAAAACTGATCAATAATTCAAATTCATAGGAGGACATTGAATCCTTAGAATGAGGCAGATTCAAGAATATTTTATTCTATAAATATTTTCCCCAAACTCGCTGTCATAAAATTAATAGGTAATTCCTTAGAATTAAGAAAAATGGGGATAAATCTGTTTTTGATAATGAATCAAAATTAAAAAGGATTAAATGAAACACATCTAACGTATTCATGGATACTGAAAGTACGGTTGATCACTTCTTTAGTGGGTTAAATACAAATCTTTCAAAATCTTTAAAGATATTACACTACGAAAGCTACAATGAAATATTTAAATGTTCATTTAAAATTGAGATGGAAATAAGGGATTATCAGTGCTCCTGTTGTACTATATATAATAATTATAGAATGTATTTTAACTACGGAGGGTCACTGGAAAAAATTATGGTTGCAAGAGAATCCATCATTCAAAATTTCCTAAGTGTGTGGTGAATCATCCTAGAAACTGCCACAAGGGAACATACAAGGGTTTTAAGTGTGAAATGGAAGGAAATAAAGAAAATTATTGTTGAAATGAGATGAATAATCCCACTAATGTAATATAGGAAAATAATGTTCTGATCAAACCTCATATCATGTTCTACTGTTATAACTACAAAGAACATGGACACTTTGTGAAGTAATTCACTAAGCTAATGGTTTTAAAAAAATGAAGATAGAAACATAAAAATCCAAGGTAATAAGTGTGAGTATATACTATCACTAATACATTGGTGGATCCTAATAATGATCCAATATTAATTTTATTGAGATGGAAATTACCATCCATATCCCAATTCATCATCCAATTCACTACCAGAATGAAACAAGGGATGAATCACCTTTTTAAAACTCATATCAATCATGGATAATGTTTCCTTATGTGAAAAAATATCTAGATATAATTATTGAGAAAAAGGATATAATCACTCTAGAATAAATGTCTATTATAAATGAATATACTAATGTATTCCCTGAATTGTTGTATGGCCTTCCCCCAAAAGTGTGGTTGATTACTCAAATGAACATATACCAAAATATTTTCTATTTTTAAAGACTCACTATAGAATGGACCTGATTTAACTAGAGGAAATAAATAAGTATGTAAAATATAATTTAGAAATGATATTCATACCCCCATGTTCTTCACCATGGGGTAAACAAATCCAATTCTTCTAAAAGAAAGACGATTCAATACATCTATGAATTAATTACCATGAGCTCAAAAATATAATGATAATAAATAATTATCCCCTTCCATGGGTTGATGACTTGTTCAATAATCTACATAGGGCTTAATACTTCTCTGAAATTGGACCTTTGGTCGGGATATGATCAATTAAAGGAGAATAAAAAAGATATTCCAAAGACTAACATTCAAACAAGGCTAAATACACGATGAGTTCAAAATGATGCAATTCATACTCAGAAATTATTCAATAAACGTCAATGAAATAAGGAATAGTGTATTTAGATATTATTTCGAATAATTTTTGGTAGTATTTATAGATTATATTTTCATATAATCCCAAATCAGGGAGGAACATGAGGAGCACTTAGGTATCATATTGAGCACATTGAGAAATGAGAAATTATGTGCAAATTATAGAAAATGTGAGTTTTGGATAGAGAGAGTATCATTCTTAGGATATGTTGTTACAAGAAAGGGGATATATGTGGATTGTTTTAATACAATGGTTTTTGATGAATGAACTAAACAAATTTGTAACTATGATTTTTAGTTTTCTTGGATTAGCTGGGTACTATTAGTGATTTTTGGGAAACATTTCTTGACTGTTAAAACTGCTAACCAAGATAACATAGAAGGTAGTGAATATTTTTTGCTATGATTAATTTGAATATAACATCAAGGAGTTAAATAAGAGGCTAATAATTTCAACTGTACTCAAACTACCCACCTACGCAGAATTATTTTTGATCTATAATGATGCATCAATGGATGGTTTTGAACATTTCATCATGAAAAATAATAAATTGATAGCCTATTCCTCTCAATAGTTGTTGACAGATGAACAAAATTATCCAATACAAAATAGAGAAATGAAAAAAAAATTCATTGAATTAAAGATTTAGTAGAATTTTCTATATAGATTAAAGTGTGGAATATATATGGATCATAAGATCCTCAAGTATATACTCAAATAGATGGAGATCAATGTGCGCCAATGAAGGTGGTTAGAGGTACTCCAAGATTATGATTATTGAATCCATTACAATCATGGGAATGAAAATAATGTGGAATATTCCCCAAGTATAAAAAATTAAATAACCATATCCATGATATAGATTGATAGCGATCTAATATTCTTAGACATGAAAATGATCGACATGGGAATCATATATAAATAAACATTTTCTAAACTTACTCAATTGATCACTCAACAATCCTTCCTAGAGAAGATTAAATAAGATAAAATGGATGATATAAGGATATAAAAAATGTGGATTCTATTAGTGAGTGGAAATACATAGAACTAAACATTAGTAAAGGTAGAGTATTTGTATTTAGGATAAAAATATGTATACCATCAGATCCTGAGATAAATAAGGATCTTTTGAATAATGCACACAAATCAATGGTATCTATCTAATCAGGGAGTTTAGAGATGTATGAAGATATCTGAGGGAACAATTGGTGGGAAAACATGAATAACTAGATTATGGAATATATATAAATGTTTCTAGTATATGAACAATTGAAAGTAGAAAGAAAAAATCCCAAAGGGATGATACATACTTTACCCATACCCATGGGTAAATGAGAGAACATCATTATAGATTTGATCATGATTTTTCCAAAGAAAACTAAAAGAAAAAAATTACATATGGGTCATGGTGGATTATCTTGCGAACAATTATTATTTAATTTACATTAAATAAAAATTATCACTCGATAAACTTGTAAGGATATACAATAATGATGTGGTGAGGCTGTATGAAGCATCACTATCAATTATATTCGATCGAGATTCTGGATTCACATCAATATTCTCAAAAGGTCTACAACATGATATAAACATAATTTTTAACTTATATATGGCATATAACCCTCATAGTGATGGTCAATGTTAATTTAGTATCTCAATACATGAAGATGTGTTGAGGTCCTATTCAATAGACATCAAAGGATGTTTGGATCAACATCTTCCTTTCTTGAATTTCTCAACTAATAATTAATTTTACTTGAAATTACAGATTGATACTTCTAAATCCATATATGGAATGAAATTAATAAATCCAACATGTTGGGATAATGATATATAATGAAAGATATTGGGACTATAAATAGTGGAAGAAATTCTTGAAAAGGTTAAAGCTATTTGGAAATATATCAAAGATGCACAATGTTGATAGAAGATCTTTTATGGTATTTGTTGGTGAGATATAGAGTTTGAAATTGGAGATAAAGTGTTTCTACATATATCTCACTGGAAGAGATTCATGAGGTTTGGGAAGAATAGATATCTATGTTTTAAGAAAATTGGACCCTTTATGATTCTTGATCACATTAGATCTATGGAATATCAAATGACACTCCCACCAAACATATATCAAGTACATAACATGTTCCATGTATCCCTCTTGAGGAATTATATACCCCACACCTCGCATGATATAAATCTAGTGGTGGTACAATGAGACAATGACCATTCTTATGAAGATAAATTGGTGAATATCTTGGATGAAAAAAACAAAGATCTACACAATTTAAAAACTCACCTTGTAAAATTTCATTAGAGGGTTTATAAATTTTCCAAAGTAACATGGGAACCAAATAAAATATATAAAATACCTCACTTTTCTATCCTTAGTGTACGAATATAAATATTGAAGGTATTTTTTAAGGGGGAAAGAATGTAATGACAAAAAAATCCTTCTATCTAAAAAAAGACTCATGTTTAATAATAACTATTTTATCATTTATTATAGTAGAAACATAATGAAATATTATTACATTTAATTAAAACTCACAAAATAATATAAAATATAACAATTACAAATAGTACTTGAAGATAAAAACCAAAGAGTAATGCACACACAAGGGTAAATTCCATAGGCTCGAGTATTCCCATGAAAATCAGTCCTTCCATGAAAACTATTAGAAGAAAGGGAAACATCAAGAAAATATAAGTCATTTTAAAGGGTAGTATAGAATTGAATAAAATATATGACAATAGAGGAATACAGACACAAATATATATATATATATATATATGGTGTGTAATGGGAAAATTGATTACTATGATTTGACAATTTTATGACTAATACCTGACTATTGGTCAATATGACTGTTAGGCATTGTAACCATTGATAATATAGAATTTATAAATTGACCATTGATTTTATTGTATATTAATAGTAATAATGATAAATAGTTATTGCAAGAAAAAGATTTCATAGACTCATCTAGTAGGATCAAGTCTAATGAAGCTCATTTATAAGATCTTGGGATGGAGGACACAACACTAGGGTTCTCCCTTAACCAAGCCCAAATATATCTTTAAAAAGTATGGCTAGAGAGGAATGGATTACTAGAAAAGTTCACGTTATTATTGATCACCCTTAGATATATGTTAGCTGATACACCCTATTAAATTACTACCATTACACACCCTAACCATAGGGCATATATTTCTATAGCAATGGTTAATGTATCTATAAGTTAGTATTATAATGGTTAAATTCTCTTTTTAGAAATTAAATATTGTTTTATTCAATTCCATGATCATAATTATTTGATGAAATACATATGAATATAATAAAAATATGATAAATTGATTTTTCTATTAAGAAATAATATAATGGTATTTTTGAAAAACATGTATTATAAAATAACATAAAATATTATAATAAATTAAAAAGTATATAATAATATTTATTTTTATGAAATAGTTTTGTAATTACTTATTTATTCAAATATAAATGATAATATAATATTTTAAAGTCCAAAATAAGTTTTATAATTATCAGAAAGGTTATTATGTCAAAAAAACTATTATTTTTCAATAAATATTTTTTCTGATTAAATGTTAAATTTTTTATATTTATAACTTTATTTTAAAAAAATATCATTTTTGAAATCATCAAATCCAAATTAGCTGATGGTGAATTTTGTCATAATTTTCCGAGACATTAAATTTTTTGGATAAAAATTATACAGGGAATTAATATAAAATATTTATAATGTAATCATAAATATAAAAAAATTGTGTAATAAATTCTATAAAGGGTTTTCTTGACAAAAAATAGTGCGTTCAATAAAATAATATATTTTAATTTCATAATAGTTTTTTTAATCTATAAATAACATTCCAAAACATAAATGATATTTTATTATTTTAAAAAATAACTCTTTATGAACATGACTCACTTATATATCATAAATGATATTATTTTAATGAGTCAGGTTCTTAAAATAATAAAATATTAAGAACCACTACCCATTTAAAAATACCCTAGAAAAAATCCTTAGTAATTCCAATGGTTTTCTATTTTTTATTAACTAAGTGTCTATGTCACATGTATTTTTCCATAAATATCAACCAATTATCCCATTAAACATCAATAAAAATACATAAAGCCTGATTTTACTCTCATTTTACCTCTATAGAGCCCTCCAAATTAATTTCTATGGTTTTAAGGATCTCCTACCAAGCTTTAAGAAGTAACATCTCAATGTTAGTTATTCTATACCTTCTCATTTCCTATTAAGAACTAATTTTTCAATAATCCTTTTGATTCTCAATTTATTATTTTGTCCTGTGTTAATGAAAATTAATTCACTTTATAGTTTTTTACAAATTATGAGATACTACCTTCTTCCCTCATTTATCCATTCAATGAAATTTTATGTTTTCAAATTATACTATCAAAATTATCCCTTTATTTTCTATGCTATGTCATTGTGTTGGGAATACCCAACATAGATTTCATTCAAGGGTATTCACCTAGATATAAAAATACTTCATTGACCTGGTACTTCTATATATGAAACCCCCATTCCATAATCATGGGATTGAAATTATTAAACATGTTCTTATGTTGTATGATCAATGTGGAATATGTAATGGTAGATATATGATTGGTAAATATTGATTGCACTCTAATATACTAGGTAATGTTTCTATTTCAGGAGATTCAATGTATTGTTCATAGGTTGTTGTCATAATCACACTATGTTTTAATACCTAGGTACTTACCCTTGACTTATGCTTATGATGTCATTTTTTACATTGTTTACACATTTATCTGCTGTCATGATCTTATGATATCATCCTATAATTTAAAGGTTCAGGATTTATTATTTTTACCTTTTTATGTTATCATGATATTCCAATTGACTCAAATATATTACTTTTCATCATTATATGTTTTATTATTCCCTTATTAGGTTTTATAACTACCCATTTTCTTATGTATTTCCCCCGGATATCCTATTTAGTATTAGTAGTTCAAAGGAAAATAGGACCACATTATGAAGTATTAAATAGTGATGTAATCTTTTATTAATGTTAATGGTTTATTTATCCAATTTTCCAAAGACACCAATCCTTTAAATTTATTGGAATTGTATTGTATGGATCTTTATGTTAAAAAAAGAAATGAAATTTATTATAAATATGGGTTGTTATAAAGAAGATGATGATAATATACAAGGTGGGGGTGAAATTGAAATATATGTGAGGTGGAAAGGAATACTAGGATGGAATGATTAGTTCAAAAGCCAATGATTTTTATAATAATTTAATTTCAAAATGTTTCTGATTAAAAAATAATTGAGATTTATTTTTTATAGGAAATGAGGAAGGTAGAAATATTATTTGACCATGGTAAGACCCAACGCTATTTAGAAAAAATATTGAATTTTCATTCTGTAGTTCTCATCTAATAGTTAAGTAGTTGACAGTTAACACTAAGAGGGATTATACACTAAAATGGGTGATATTAAACTGTACAAAAATTAAATCATAAAACTAAATCCTACATTGAGAATAATAAATTCAATGATCATACATAATATAACATGGTAATTCATGACTATGTTTCATAAAATCTATCAAGAAAAAAAAATAAAAAACATGAAACGTAATACCCTAAAGTGGGTTTATAATAAAAAAAGCCCAATATTAACACCTAATGAAAATTTACAGTCAATCCTCTAATGTAAATGAAAATAAATGTTGTAATGCTGTCTTTTTTTTTCAATTTGAGTCATCAGGATGATTTTTTATTTCTTGGAAGAGGTGTGAGAATTTTTGAAGGTGTTTAGAAGAATTATTGATAATTTCGGTGGTGAGAAGGATGGTGCTAAATTGGTAATGTAATATGTTCTTTAAGGGTACTCGAAAACACCTAAGGATGCATAAGAGTAATTAAATCATATATAAGAGAATTTATGAGTTACAAATTGAGAAAATGGGAATATACAAGTATGTAAGAGTCGTCATCATGATATGTATGGTCATCTTTATGATACATAATGGTAATATGTATGATAAATTAGGGTAACCAAAATGATATATAATGGTCAACTGAATGAAACATAAGGGTTATCTAGATGATATATAAGGGTTTATATATATGATATGTAAGGGTTACCTCATAGAAGAATATAATAATTAAAGGTTACCTCACATATTTACATGATATGTAAGGGTATATTCCTCTACCATTATAGAGATATAAAACATACACAAGGGTGACCTGAAGACATTATTGAATACTTTAGGGTGGATTTAGATTTCTGAGTGACATATAAGGGTTAAACAATAAGTATGTATAAATCCAAACTTTGACAAAAATTAAATGTAACAGACTAAAGAAGATACTATTGTCTGATATAGAATTTTATCATGCCCAAATATTGAGGTCACGATATTATTAAATAGACTATAACTTAATGGTGAGACTCTAATGCAATAATTGGGTCCCTAAAAGTTATGGTTTGGGTTTTATTCTATACAAATCAATATTCCACTATGAAACATCCTATCATGATTGATACATCTGAAAGATAAAGAAAATGATTAAGGACCTAACTTTTTATGCCATTGTGGATGTTTCCACACCATAAAATATGAAAAAAGTTAAAAAAATAAGTTAATATTTGGTAAAATTTCTATCTCAAAATGGTTTTTTGGGTTTTTGGGATGACTATAAGTACCCATTTGAATATCTATGGATGAGTATCACATGGTAAAAAATTAATGGATGTATTAGAGGAAAATTAAGATCATGGTGGTTGATAATGTTTGGATTTTAATTTGAAAATCCATAGTTTATTTGGTAATTTAAATTACAAATACATACAATATAGAGAATAGAGAAACATTAGCAATGGATTCTAGGAAGAGAAAGAGAATAAAAAGTAAGGTAGTCCACCACATGGTATAAATTAAATATTAAAATTTTATAGAGTGATATAGTATTGAATATAAGTTTATTAAGGAATGTATTTTTAGTGATAAAGTGTGATGAATAAATTAAGTGAATTATGTGAAGAGAAAAAATGATGTTCTATTGACCACATATATTTGACTGGATGATGAATATATAATATAACAAGAGAATTCCTAATCTGGACATATCTTCATCTAGAGATTTTATATTGTGTGAAGTTTACTTGGAAGACATGGTTTCAACTCTTCTAACACAGTGTTTAATATATCTAGATTTTTACTTTTGGTGTAGAACAATGTATACATTGTTGCATTACATATATAATTACTATGTAGTTTACATTTGGTATATATGTTAATTATAAAAAAACATTATTTTGATAAACTGAGAAGAGACCTAAGTGTATATAATCTCATATGTTATAAAGTAGTGCATGAAATAGGAGAAGGGTGTGACCCTTAATAGGTAGTGAGTTATTCCATAAACCATTGTATGGAAAATGAACCTTGATAAAGAGTGACTTAATAGAATTCATGTGTGTTATGATATCAAAATTTTAATGATATAAGAATACATGAAATATTGAACGATGATGAAAAATAATATAATTCCATGTCTGGAGAATAGTCTAATGAGATATTTATGAAAGTGATGATCTGTATTATAGAAAAATGATTTTGGATAAGCATGAATGTATCTATAAATGTGAATAAAAGTAAACAAAAAAATATACAGGTTCTTCAAAACAAATTTGATGATTTGAAGATGAGCTCAAATGAAAATGTTAATAATTTATTAAAACATATTATCAATGTTGTTGGATCTATTTATAGAATTGGTTATGAGATGAATTATTTTTATATAGTGAATAATATAATATTAATATTTCCACTAATTTATAATCCAAATGTGTCATAACTTGAGGATGTAAACTTTAGTGAATTTACTCTTGATAATCTATAGAAAAAACTAACTTACTATGAGATACAACTAAATCTATAAAGTTATTTAAAATATTCATCAAAATAAATGGATTTTAACGCTGTATATAAGTTAGAGATTCAGTAGACTAAAATTAATAATTATATTAGATATGATTTATTATATCTTATTGTATGTAAGATTAAATGTGGAAAATAATGATTTGAGGTTAAAATAACTCTAACATGTTTTCATTATGGAAAGGTTAGAACATTACTACTAGGATTCCATATATATTTGATAGAGAGGACATTGAGTATAAATTAACCAAAAACAAATAATGTAATTACCCATAGAAAGAACATTAATTCAGGTAATTAATGTAGAAAGAGTTTTAGAGAAAGTAATTGGTAATAAAATTGGGGGACTCAAAGGGTGTGTGTGTTTATAATGAAAAAATACCCAAAAGGAGGGCTTTGAAAACATTTAAAAAGATAATGGTACTGGTAACAAAAGTGGTAGATGAAACAAAGGAAAATACATTATAAATGATTGAAAATAAGCTTATCTCAATCACGGAAGGTGATATTATGGATATTGGGGATAAATATACATATTTAGTAGAAGATAATGATAAACCAAAGGAAGTTTTTAATATCAAGATGAAATTAGAAGGGACTATTGTGGATATTTACATAAAAATTAATAATAATTGGAAGATAAGATTATTTCATAATGAATTCAAAAGCTATGCTCATGACTTTGAAGAAAAAATTAATCACATTGGGAAAGTAAGGCAAGAATAAGAAAATGATCAAGTTAAACCTTAAGAAATATAAAACTACATTTTAATGATTGAGTAATTGGATAAAATAATTGATGGTCATAGTATGTATATCAAGGATAAAAACATAGAATATTGAATCACTATATGTATAAGTTATATCTTTGATAAAGAATATTGAGTCTAAAATAATAATGGATTGATCAAGTAAGAATATAGGATATAGAATGTTCAAGAATGAAGTATTAATGGAAACAGATGAATGAGGAATTTTTTTTGAGGAAGTGTTTCACACTAAAATAACTCATTTATGGGTAAAATTGTTCTTGGGTTAGATACTAAAACACCTAGAATAAAGATAACTTCAGTGAATTGAAAAGATAATAAAAATAAAAGGGAAGGTTTTCAATCAGCATGAACTTACTAATAATTAAGGTGATATTCCAAACTATGGGATATGTGGAGATATTATAGAAGCCTGATATTTCTATTAAGGAATTTCATATTTTATGGATACATAGGACATATAATGTATTATTTAAATAAAGATAAAAGTTACATAAAATTTAAATGAAATTGGAAGTTAGTAAAGGATAATTGAAACAAATCATTTATATTAAAATTAAAATTCATTCTATAGATATTGTTTTAATTTCTCTAACCTTGGTCATAAAACTATTGATTATCAAAAAATAAGTGTAATTTTTCTAATTGGAATAAATATAATAAGGAATGAAAGTCAATATAATTCAATTACTTTTAAAAGAATATTTTACCTATTTGCGGAAGAAGAATATGAATTCATTTATTATAATAAATAAAAGAAGAAGATACTTACACATGTCTCAAATCATTCTAGAGTTTTTAGAATGTGAAGAAGAAAATGATAAATAAGAAATATATTATGTTTTATATAGATTTTAAATCTTTGAATAAATGTAATAAACAGAATCTTGATAGTGGGTGATCATCCCATATAAGGGATAACATAAATCTTATCAATAATTTTAATGGAAGATTTAATGGAATAATTATGTATGTAAATTATGGAGATATAAAGATCAAAGGGTGTGGTAAGACTCTCTTATCTATAGTTTCATTTTTTAATAATTAATTTATCTAAGATAATGGCCTATAAAACATTTTCTCAGTGTAATTTCATTATGTGACTCAGTATTGGAATTTTCATTCAATCGAAAAAGCTGTAATATCAAAGAAATGGTTGGAAACACTGTTATACAGGGATGAAAAACGAATGGAAACTTTTATCAGGTGGATAACAATGAGAATATCTATATAATTATTGTTTAATAGGAGATCAGTTTATGGAATTATATGTATTTTTACATTTATCATAAGTGTGTAGAGAATTTATCAAAGTGAAAAGATACTATAGATATTACTTATTTTAATAAGGATAGCGAAATACATTTGAGGAAGGATTGGGGGGAATGAAAGTGAAAAACATGTATTATATTAAGAAAAAGTGATCATCAAATTAAGTTAATATTTAATTTCAATCAAATTCATCAAACTAAATAGGTTTGAAATATCCTCTTCCAATTGTACATAATTATTTACTTAGTTGTTGTGTTCTTTTTTATGTTTTTATTTTTTCATTGAGTATTATAATATTGGGGTATACATAGTCTAAGGGGAATAAAAAACAAGAAATAATCAATGATATATATATATATAATTTTATAAGTTAACTTATTCTCTTTTTTCATACAATGATATTTGGATCATGTGGGATTAGATAATTTTTTAATATAATTTTATTAGTTATGGAATAACATAATTATCATGAATTTGTAGTTGTGATCAGATCTAGAAAAAAACCCTTTGAATTTTTTTGTTAATGGGGGAGAATGAATGTAAGAAGAGAGTCATATATAGGGGGAGAATGGATGAAAATATTAAGCTTGTTTAACATGGGTGATATGGAACATGGAGAAGAAAATGGAAGATTTAAAACCAAATCCATATAGAGAAAATATTAAAACCAAAGGATAAAATATTGGATTGTTTCCCAATGGGAATCATAGGGATGATTATTTATTATTTGGAACATGTGTGACCATGTTTGAAGGTGTTTGGATGATGTCTGGAGATGGTTGGTGCTGAGTAAATTGTGTCTAAAATTATTAAAGTACTATGATATGTATGATACTCATAAACTCTAAATTAGGTGTAAGATTAATTTACTCATATATAATAATATTTTTATGTTACATATTGAGAAAATCCAAGTAACTATTTGTAGTAATAATCTTCTTAGTATGAATGGGTCACCTTCATTATATGTGAATGTAATTTTCATGATAAATAGATGTCATCCTTATGATATGAAAGAATCACTAACATAATATGTAAATAATTTCATCTTTATAATATGTAAGGGTTATTTGGATAATTCATAAAGGAGGATCTAAAAAATATGTAACAGTTACAATGCAGATACACATGATACATTAGGGATGTTTCCTTTGTTGTAAAATAGATATTACCTATACATAAGATTAATCTGAAAAACATTGAATAATACCGAAGAGTTTATATGGATTTCAAATTGATACCTAATGGTTACACATTAATTAATGAAAAATCTATACTATTCTTAAAATTTATTGTGATAGGTAGGATAAGTAGTTCATATATGATCTATAATATGGTCATCCCATGATACAAAAGTCGCACTATGATTAAATGGATCTTGTCATAATAGATCGATCCATAACAAAAAACTATGTACATTAAAAGTAGGTTTCACTATATTTTAGCAACCCAAATAAAAAATTTTCCCTTAAAAATCCTATCACACCACATTATTTAGGAAAATTATAGAAAAATAATGAAGGAAAAAATCATTCACATCAAAATTGATGTTGTCACACTATGAAATTTGAATAAATATAGAACTAAATTAATAATAAATGACTTAGAACTCTCAATATGGTTTAAAAGTTTTTGGAATGACCATTAATACCCATTTGAATATATATAGAACATATTCACATAGAAACAATTCAATGGATGGATTGGAGGGTGATGAAGTTCACGGTGGGTGATAAAGTTATAATTTGAGTTAAAAAATGTCTAGGATATATTGGAACAAACAATAATGATTCATACAAGATTGATAATAGAGATAAGAAATATAGATTTCCAATAAGGGAAAAATAAGAAGATGGAAAGTGGTTGAAAACCTGGGATTTATTGACTATTTAAATTAGAGTGAGTGAGATATTATTGATTTTTTTATTAAACATCATATTTGTGGTGATAGAGTATTCTACATAAAATAAGATAATTAAGAGAAGTAGATAACTGATGTTATGTTGATAACATCTGATTGATCAGTTGAAGAAGATATAGTACAACAATATAATTACTGATATATAAATATCTTTATTTTGAGTTGTACTACAATGTGATGTTTTTTAAAAAAACAATATTTATATTCCTCTAATATAAAGTTGAATATATATATTTATCCTTGTAATTTGGGAGAAATACATGGTATCAAATAGAGGATCATATTTATAATTATGAGTTGGTTCACCATATTCCATCATGATAATCTTGGAGTGACCTCCATATTGATAAACGAAGAATATACCTAAAAGACTATAATCTTAACCCATCTAGATTAATGAATGAAGGAGGATAATGGAGTGACCCTTGGGAGGTAGTGAGATATTCTCTAAACCATTTTATATGAAGTAAAACTTTGTGTAGAGTGACTTCACCTATATTGTATATGTAGTGATCATTGATGAGGAGTGACTTCACGAAAATTGTGAATCTATGAAAACAGTGAGTTTATAGGGGATTTTTTTGTAAAATAAAAATAATAATGAGTGTATGATACATGGAAATACTCTAGTGTAGGTGACCCATGTAAAATCCATGTGTCCCTATATGTTTTACTTTCTCTAAGCATTCATGATAATTTATGTGTATGAATTTGAGAAAGAGATAGATTAAATAATTTCCCATTCAATAAGGAAATAAGATCTAGAAGGAAATGAATGCGGATTAAGAATTTAAATTTGGTAACAACATGATTCACTCCCTTCTTAGGGTGTCTTAGGATACAATAGAGGTCTTCCTAAAATCAACCCTAAGAACTTTCTCCACCAACACCTCATCCCCTTAGTCACATACAAATCGAAAGACATCAGAAAAACCATTAATATATTATTGTACATGTTCCCATATAGGGGTAAGTATAACAACCTAATAAGTGTCATAATAGATATGGAATAAAAATTTGAGGTCATGCATACAATATAATCATGTTATACAAAGTTATAATGCATATTCATATCTTCACTTCTCATCACCCTCTATGGATAACTCGTTCTAGTTAATAAAAAACTCTTAGAGATATTTATACCAAGATTCTCACCATAAACTTAAATTTATAAATATCATGTTTTATAAATAAACTCACACAAAAACAAGGACCCAAGAATTGAACCATAACCATAAGAGAATGTTATTATAAACATGGGGGAATATCATAATTCTATGTTTCAATTAAATAAAGTTATTTTAATACTCCATAATAAATGACCATTTAATGCATATTCAAACATTGTACAAATGAATAACAATATGTGTCATTCAATGGAGGAATATGCATTTCTAAGCACAATGGTAGAATAGGAATAACCAAATCCCATGAAAAACATAGTATTCATGTAAGAACACAATGTTTAATGTCCTAGAGTTAATATCTCCATAATAAAATTTTATGTTATTAGTTAATCTATATTGAAACCACTAAGATATAAAAAATTCATCCAAAAAAAATACTCATAAAACCAATCTATATCACCACTATCTCCATGATAGAAAAATTCATTATTTTACTTCTTATGGTCAATCATTGATTAACAGGGTAATTTTAAACCCATTTTCTATTCCTCAATATCACTCATAGTCGTGATCATAGTGGAAATATGAGAAATGAGTTATTGTCAAGATCACACCCCTATTTGATAAGACTACACTATTATGACTAAAAATAATATAAAAACATCATAAAACCATTGTGATGTAATAATTATTCAATATAAAAGTATCATCATGGTAATTATCTAGATCATAGGTTCCACCAATATCCCTATGGGAATCATCATCACCACATAGTATCACCATACTGCACACATGTACATCTATAGAAAAAATATTTTTTTAAACCTTCCTTTGGAAATTAAAATGAATAATTTAAAGATAATTTTTAGATAAATATGAAATAAAAATAACTAAATTATATATAATTAAAATTATTAAAATATAGAGAAACTTTATCAACTATAAAGACTCACCTAGATGTTGATTTAATCGAACTTTGGAAGCTTGACCACTACATAAATCGCCACACTAATTCTAGTAATACTCACACAATCATGAAAAACTAATTAAAGATGAAAAAAATAAGTAATAATTAATAGAAAACATTAATATGTGGTTCATACATTATGTGCTATTTTTATGAGACAACACTACTACATTTCCATTATAATTGAAAGATACATGAATTATAATCACTTTTTCCATGTTATCCAATTTGACAAATAGTTACAGGTAATCACCTAACATGTGTGAAAATTTTCCCACCCCTAATTTATAGTGGCTCTCAGATAATCATCTCATTGAACTGACTATTCCTATTTTCTTATGTCCCTCTATTGAACTCAACAACCTATGATCTCTTATAACAATATTACTTCAACTAATGACTTTTTGTGAACATGAATCTTACTCTCACATTCCATTGAATAACTCTTATGTATTATTTCCTTTACTATTTATCCAAAAGGATTAAACAGAACTTACCTTCATCAGTGATCCCAATATATTTTTTAACTCTCTTCATCACCTTCTAGACCACTAAACAAAACAGCATACATGCACATAACTTTCATACACCATCCTCCACAAGATTTTACCACCACTCTTTGAACATTAGACTGAATTAATTCTTAATCTTCTCATTTTAGTCATCATAATGAGTATTTGAAATAGACTTAACCATTTCTAATAATCAAATACTTAAATACTACTTCAAGAAATCCATAGGATCCTCAAATACTTACGCAAAACATGCACCCCTTCTTCCATCACAAAAATAAGGTCTCAATCTTCCATCAATTAACCCAATTACCATTGGGGCACAATTTTTCCTCATAATTTACTTGAGTATAACCTTGGTGAACATATACACTAGATTATATATTCCATATATCTTCGATAGTTCTTCATTTCCATCCTCATTCATCATCTTGTTGAAATGATATTTTAGGTTTATATGTTTTATATGAGCATGAAACACCATATTCTTCAAAAAATTCCTTACACATTAACCATCACAGTAGAGTAATCCACCACTCTAAATTCTTACATGATCATTCATTAAAAACATTAACTATGTCAATTTTTCCTAGATTTCATTATGGCTACATATTCTAATTCGTTTATGGACATAGATACCATGGTTTCTAGCCTTAACATCCAACCAACTATAATAATTCTTAATGTGAACACATAACATGCTATAATCATTAGAGTATCTAAATATACCTTAAAATTCCACAACTACATACCCCTACAATAGGTCATCTACTCTTAAACCAATGTGTTTATCTTCAGATCCTTGAAGATATCATATTATTTATTTCAACAATTTCTGATGTTCTTTACCATGATTCTATATAAAATGAATAACAATTCCCATTAAAAATGAATTATCTAGGATAATATATAACATTATGTATATAATTATTCCAAACATAGATGAAAATATAACTTTCACTATATAAATTCCCTTGTATTTTTTTCATCACTAGACCTTTAGATTGATTAACCTATTCAACCATTGGAGTTATGACCAACATAAATTTGGAAATTTTGAGTAATTCATTTATCTTCTTGATGTATTCCATCTAATATAAAACTAGGATTTTTGATTTCTAATCTATATAAATTCGCATCCCCAATATTTTTGTAGCCTCCTTGAGATCTTTCATCTCAATTATTCTATACACATATTTATTCAGTTCCTAAATCCTCATAATTTCAATAACTTCCAAGAACATCTCATTACTATATAAGATAAAGAAATTGAAACTGCCATCCTCAAACACATTACGATTGTTATGGTGATTAGTGTTACTCTGCATGAATCCCTTCTCCACCATGAATAAATCAAAATTCTAGTTTTACTACCTTAGTGAATTCCTTAAGATATATAGTCTTATCTTCATCATATACACTGACTATTGATACCAATTATCCTAGTAATGTTTCAATTTATTTATTTATATTTCCTCCTTGATGGTCTCGTGAGAAAAATTTCATTTTCACGCCCATTTAATCAAGATGTAGTATATCATAAGAAACCATTATTATAACTTTTCTAGATGGTATTGGGCTTCACCATTGATGAAAATAAATCATTGAATCCAATCCATTCTTTTTTTTCAAATACCTTGACAAGTATCCTCTCCATAAACCTCTTCACTATAAGGAAATTGACTTCAAGTAATAATTTTTTTGAACACAATAGTTTAAACTACCTCAAATTGATTCATGATATTTTTCAAACAATTTTGGTTTATTAATTGGGTTACTAATTAGTTATAGTGTTTTCTTAGTGATGGCCTTGTTGAACTACTACCAATCTATAAATGGTTTCATTTATAAAACTTCTAGTATAATGAAATTATTGATTCAAAATATAATATTATTATAACATTTCACAATGGTTATAGCCGCTATGAAAATAGTCAGTATTGGTTTAATACCTTCTATTATTATAATATTTAATAGAGTTATTACCACCATGAAAATATTCAATTGTGGCTATCCCAACTATATATTTTTTCATAAATTAGTTTTTATTAAGACTATAATAAATTAATTTTTGGTGGTCTTTTATAACAGTTGTGGATCCATAATTGGTAGTTTTTTTTAATCCAAAACTATAACTAATACAGAAATTTAAAATCCAAAAATATTTTAATATTTAATAAAGGTTATAACCTCAATGAAAATTTTCCATGAATGTTTCATCTCTTCTACTCTTATAATATTAAGTGGCAGTTATAATCTCTATGAAGTTATTTCATGATTGTAATTTCAATTAAATATTTTTGGGAAAGTTACTAGTTCTTAAAACCACCATGAATTAAATAGTGGATATTTAGTAGTGAGTATGAATATATAGAATATATTTATTAGTAGGAGGTGGTGGTTAAAAATACTATGAAATAATTTGTGATACTTTTTAAAATTTTCATATGGTTTAAACCACTGCTAACAATGAGAAAAACTTTATCAAAAATAGGGGTCGTATAAATATTCTAATACATATAACTTAGTTTATATATAAATCTATATATCCTATCCATATAGAATTAATTACATTTAATAGTAAAACCATTGAATGGAATACTAAAATTATAAAAATTATATCACACAATTTTATAAATTCACAAATATTTATTTTTCTATCTAATTCTACAAAGAAAGCATATATAAGTTTTCTAAAAAAGGTATTACCAAAATGAAAAGGGGTATTAAAAATCAAATATACACTTATATTACAGGACTACTAGACCTAGATGATTTACACACCTGATGTTCCTATCAACTAAAGGACTCTAGCACATTCGATTACCATGTTAAATAAAAATTTCAATATAAATTATTTTAATTACACATTTTGTATACAAAAAAT
Organism: Viscum album; assembly: GCA_963277665.1. Classification (NCBI taxonomy): domain Eukaryota; kingdom Viridiplantae; phylum Streptophyta; class Magnoliopsida; order Santalales; family Viscaceae; genus Viscum; species Viscum album. The sequence goes on from OY728137.1 coordinate 421,618,635, forward strand.
ATATAGAAAAATTATCATAATAATATAAACATATTAAAATACATGTAAATTTTTTTTTATCGCATGTATCGTGGATGAAATGTATAAATGAATACTTCCATCTATTCCCTAAAATATATATTAAAAAATAATTAAACATGAATTTTATAATAATATCAAATAAAATACACTAAAAATATTTATTCTCAATTATTATACTAATTTATAGAAATAAAAATCCTTTCAGGTGAAGATAATGTGCCTCTAATCATGAAAAGTGATGGGAAGGGATGTAGTTTACCATGATAACTGCTATGAGATATATTTGTATAAGCCTCTAACTTCATTAATAGGAATCCCATTATTATCAAGTATAATAAGTAATTTCTTCAGCCTCTAAATATCTGATGTACTCATGTTAATTTATATCAAGTTATTATTTATGTATTTTTATTAAATATATTAAAATATTAATATACATAAGTTGAAAATATTTTATTACATTAAAAAGTCATGAAGAATGACCCAACGAGCTTGACTACAATCTCGAGGAACCTTCCACCTTTCAGAACTTCTGTACTTATAGTACATCATAGTATATGTATCAGTAGACGAAAACATCCAATGATCCTACTACCATTAGAGAATATTTTAAACCACTATATTTCCCTCAAACCCAAACAATCATATTGTGCATGAAATTATAGTGAATGAAATTATTATGAATCAACATCCAATGAACTAAATAGTCTTCAACTCCCAATATTTGATGTTATAATTAAGATGGATAACTATTATAAAATATAATATTCTTTCCAGGAGTAAATATCTACCCTTATATACTATCAACAAAACATAATAACTTAGAAATCACAAAACTGAGTTCATATATCCTCAATATTTTTTAAAAATAAGGTAATAACTTCGTAAAATCATTCACATTGTCAAATGATTTCCAAAAATAAAATATAATGAATTACTTATAAAAAATAATTCTTATAGAAAATATTTAGTCTCACCGAGTCATTAACACACTCAATCAAATTGAATACATGAGAAGAGACTAAATTTACCTTGGTCATATTAAATCTAATTCCTTTGAAACCTCTAATGAATTTTTATTTTCTTTTCATAATCATCTAGATACACTTGTTGAATAATAGAAACTCATAAAGTAAATTCAACAACACATAGAAATTCATGTCTTCTTAGGAATAATTCTTAAATCCTGTACCAGCCTAAGTAGTTTCTCAGATTTTCAAAGATTGGTCTTAAATATAAGTCAGATGATGATTTTGTTAATATCTTCAACAAAATATTTTATAAGATAGGTATCTTGTTTTACATATATTTAGTAAGGAATTTTATTAAAAATTATCTGACTAAAGTGATGACACCTTTTAAATTCATTATATCTATTTTCGGGCTAAGATCCAAATTTTCCTAACTAATGACCCCACTTTATCATGATCCTAATTGGGTAGAATTTTGGTGGTATTTTAGGCCAATCATAACATATATGGATAAAATTGTCACAATCTACTAGAATATGAGTTATTTGCGATAGGGTCCCATCAGAAATACCCTATTATTGAAAATAGCGTAGCAGATAGTTTCTTTACGTTTCTTAAAAAACCAAATTACGATGGGCCCAACATAAAAACATAAATATAATAAAAAATAAAATTAATAAAATAAAATAAAATAATATTAAATAATAATAATAATAATATAATAATAATAATAATATTTTAATTATAATTAAAATAATATTAGCTTTTGTAATAAGAGTAATAATAAAATTATAAAAAATTATAAAATAATAAAAACTTCAATATTATAAGAACAATGAAAAAGAATAAATGCAATATTCACAACAATATAAAATTGTGGTATTTAAAAATGTAGATATAAAATATTAAAATAATACATTCAAATGTTTTTTCATAAAATATAAATACATCATTGGGGGTCATATAGAGGAGGTGGAGGAGGTTGAGGAGAGGGTGGAGGAAACTCCATCCCTAAACCACATGCCATACATTGCATGTACTCCAACGCCTTCTCTTACTGCTGTTACTGCTACGACCATTAACACATCTACTCCTTTTGTTGTTGCTACTATCAACGAAGGTCTTACATCTCCCTAGAGATACTCTCTATATGCTCAACCTAATCTCATATCTTCTCCTCATATTGTGCAATAGATGATGATGAATCTCCATGAGAATCTCCAAAGTTTTACACTGACATCACAATAGTACCATAATAACTCTCAAGCATCAATAGAGAGCTGATACAAAAAACTCCAGACTCCTTGAAGGCATAATGGGTTGCATGTATCCATACTTCCCAATCAAATATTTTTTCACTAGTCTGATCATTGGTCTCGGCCTGAATATCAATTTGTGTATGAGATGTCACAGACGCATATGACTCCTTCAGTTTCAATTAAAAAAATATAGTTGAAGGATTATATTCAATTAATTTTGAAACCCTAATAAAATTATACTAACCAAAATATGATTTTGGTGATCACCTCTAATCTCTCTAGAGATAAGATTGTTGTACATCCTTCTATAAATATAGAACTCCGTAACATCAGGTTGTTCAGCTTCCAATATTAATATAAAATAAACTATTTTCATGTAATGTTATACAAATTAATTTAAAGATGGTACTTATCATATGTTCCCTATGCCTACTGAATTTATGAATACCAGATTGATGATTTACCACATATCTCCCATGGTTCTATTGACCTACTAATGTTCTCTTCTAAAAATGACAACCCATCCCGTGTGAACGTAATCCATCCCAAACCTGAGGTCAAATATAATATGGTCTTTGGTCACAGTAAGACTGATAAAACTTTGTGGCTCCTCCTTTCCTCAATGATAACATTCTAAAATTGTGAAAAAATTGATGAAAATGATCCCACATAAAACCTTTCTATGCCTACAATATAGGGTCGCGCATGCTCTCATTTATGGGATACCATAATATCTATAAATAGTTAATAATATAAAGTTATTAATTAAATACATTTCAATAAAATTATTTATTTTCATATCGTCCAATGATTGAACATGCAGAGATAGGCATATATGGGAATATAATCCCATGTAACCCATTCTTCATGAAAATAATTTCACAAACTAGCACTCCCCTATCTGATAACTATATACATAAATCTGTGATAAAGAAGAACAAATAATAAAACAATTAGAATATAATGAAATTAATAATAATGAATGAAAACAATTTAAAATACACATGTACACATACCTATGAATATATGGATCGAATCCAAGATGTGGATGTTTCTCATGGATAGGGTTATGAATCATCAATCATGCAAGAACACGCCCCCTCCAAGTACTCACTGAACCATTAGCATTCTGAGGGTAAGATGATCCAACATCCGGATTATCATTATATAGATTAGCCACATACAACTGACAAAAACAAATATGATTCCATCAAAACCATGAAATGGATATTGTTATCAAACAATTGAAAATAACTATTAAATATAGATATATATTATATATGATTATAACAAGCATTTGAATTTTTAAATCTTCATCTTCATAATCATATTCATATTTAACAGTGTCAATATCATCATATTCCTCCTCCTCATCGTTATCAATTTCAGTATGATTTTCATTTTCATCATCTTTTGTCATTTCTAATTCATTTTATACATCATTAACATCATTTTCACCATCGACCTTAAAATGTGGGGTGTCATCATCGATATTCATGTATCTTCAACAAAAATATGTATTTGGAGTATTCTCATGAAAATTTTACAATCCATTCACTTCTGCAGAACCATAATCACATTGAGTAAACTGATTTTCCTGAGATTTCATTTATATTATGATCCACTAATCACCCCACTATTTTGAGGTAGCCTAGTAATTTAAATAATAAATTTGATGTCCTTGATGATCGAAAAAATGATTCATTTACTATAAGAAAGATTTAATATTTAATATCAATGATTCCATGGTATAGATGAACAAATAATCCAATTTCATTATCCATCCTCTGACATTTAAACATCGTTATATAATTATGTCCCATATATAATAGGTCAATAAATTCTTCTAGCATGACGAAAAAGTAAAGATCAATTTATCTATGATAATATATTCTCAAATAGATACCACTATTCATTGTTTTTTTATTACCCATATTCATGTGTATGAAATCGAAAACCATTCCCCACATATGCATTATAAGGTTTAACCATTTTAGATGGTGGGTTACTCAATAAAAAAATCGATTATCATTTTTAGTAGCATATTGGGATACCTGAAATATTTTAAAACAATTATGATTATTTCAACTATTAAATTTATTTTATATGTTAAAGAATAAAAATTTTATGTTACTGGTTTTTGTAACAAGGAGGAAAAATTATTTTTCTGGCATTCTTCAAGAGAAGCTGTTGTAATTTTTGGAATCTATTTTTTGATATGAATATCATATAACCTAGAAATAAAATTATATAAATTTAGTATAACAATATTTATTGAACATGTGATAGGAGAACTCAAGGTAAAAATGATGTCATTTATTCACAGTTGAGAAAAACATATGTATGAGTTCAGTGATGTTCATCATCTAAAATCCATCCATTATGAACTCCACGAAATCCATTTTTGGACTAATTAAAAAATTATAACTGATTACTCATTTCATTATCAAAATTTATATCATTATGGACCATGTGTTTGTGTTTTTATGGATACACATATTGAAAATAATGAGATCATAAAAAATAAATTTCCTCCAATAATAGGCTTTAGTAATTGATTCATCAAATAATGTTTTGTTATGTACTTTTCTCTCCAATTTCTACAGGCATCTCTCGAATGGGAACATCTATCAGAACTATACCAGACCTACACATTTTACATCATTCTCAGAATTTCATATCAAATGTTCTATTATGAAAATGAAATCTGGAATAAATATTTTTTTAGTTTATATAAAATTAAAAAAAAAAATCTTCTTAGAGTTCACTTTGTGCATCATATTATTTTTTTCACCACAAAAAGACCTCAAAAAAAAAATTGAAATGTCTGTTAAAGAAAACCATATCTTATAAATCAACAAGCCCTTGAATCCAATTGGTAGAAGTCTTTCCATTATAACATAACAATGATGACTTTTTAATATAGTAATATGACCATTTGTGTCATATCTATCCAAATTGGAAACATATCAATCAATAAGTCTCAAATCATCATTCCATTGAAAAAATAATATTCTATTTTCTTTTGAAAGAGTAGAATTTTATTTTGGATACATTAAATTCTATGATCTGACCTTTTCAATCAGTTTATGTTCTGATCGCCTGAAATTTTTTCCACAATTTAATTATACCTTGAAATTATATTTGTTCTTACCTAGTGTATCCAAAACTGTATAAAATATATTATGAAAATAGTTATTCTCAATATTAATGACATCAAAAATGTGAAAAACTAGTAAATCAGACCAATATGGCTGATCCTAAAAATGATCAGTTCATCTAATTGTGTTCTTTCCCAAAGCAATCAATTTTCTATTTGTTTTAAGTTGGTCCAAATGTAATGGTAGGTAATGAAGAGAAAATTGATTTTAAATCCATAACCGATATCAATTTCTGAGGTCCTAGTCTTTCAATTATTCCTTTTCTAAAATAATATTTGACCCCCCTAAAAGAATGATCAGTTGGAAGGAATCTGTGATGACAGTAGAAAAAACCATTTTTTCTTCCATTGACAAGCATAAATTCTTTTCTATCTATCATAAATTATGAACATGATTTTGGACCATGTGTACAGTAGCCAGATAACATTCCATATGATGATAAGTCACTAATTGTCCACATAAATGCAGCTTTCTATAGAAAATGGGTTTTCACAATAACATCATATATAATGACACCATTAATACATAATGAATTTAACTCATCTATCGATGGTTTCAAATAAACATCAATATTCATTTATGGATTTCCTAGAAATAATAAGGTCAAAAAGAAAAATGGACCTTTCATCGACTTCTAAGAAGTCTGATTATATGGAGTTTTAAATAATGTCCAAGATGAATACTGACTATCGAAAGAAGAAAATGGATACAAACCATCTGTAGAATGACCAAATCACATGATTTGGGATTCTAATGCAAATGACTAATGCACTTGGTCAAAATATTTCTCGGATTCACCATTAGAGGTATGATTTATTCTTTTACCAGTTGAAATATTTTTTTGTGCCATGACATTAATGTCTTTATGTTCTGAGGCATAAATAAACACTACTATCTAGGTGTAAGCGGGAAAAACATCAACTATTTTACAAGAATAAATCTAGACTTCCCTAGTTGATCCAATTTATACCATGATTTTCCATATGTGGGACAACTATCCAATGACTCATTTTATCCATAAAATAATATGAAATCATTTGAACACGCATGAATATTTTGATAACCAATACCCATAATACGAACCAACCACTTAATATTTTTGAAATTTTTAGGAACCATATTTCTTTTTGGTAACAGTATTTTAACCAAAGTGACTATCTGATAAAATCACATATTTGACATGTCATTGTATGATTTAAGCGACATAAATTTTATAACCTCTTCAAATTTTCTAATCATGAAACCAGTATATAAGGAATCCTCAATGGACCTCAACAACACAAAAAATTAAGATGGTTCTAGCTTGTGAGATAAATAAATAACATCCTGAGTTTCATGTTATTGAGAAGACATACCTACCACATCATATACTAAATTATGAAAGCATTATTGATCCAGAACCAAATTATTAGTATCTTATATGGATAATTGTTTACTAAGTTGATACCAAAAAGAATAATCTTTTTGAAAACCAAAACATAATAGATAGCCCCAAACATTGTCAAATGTGTGAAATATCCTTATAGCACATTTTTTACATGGACACTAAATTGACCCTTCTAAAACAAATTTTTTTTCTGATGATGCAAATGATTGGAATGTTTCAACACCCTCAATATATACAAGATTTATTCAAGAACCATTTTGATTCTTGCACAGATTTATCCAAGCATGATCATCTACTAAAGAATATTATCGATGTCCTTGTTCCATTTTTATATAAAAATATAAAACTATTAGTTTTTTATGAATAATTTTATATAAGAAAATAATTATCATAAAAAGAGTAAAAATTAAAAAAATCACAATTTACTCTTAAATATGATTAATTTTATCCATTTGCTACGGATTATTACAATAATAAAGTGACAGAACCATTTTATACCAAGCTTGTCTAAATTTTTATTAAACTAATTAATCCTAATTATTTATAATTAATCATAATTATTACTAATTAATTCCAATTATTACAAAATAATCCTATTTATTACTATATAATCATAATTATTACGAATTATTCCTAATCATTACAAATTAATCCTAAATATTACTAATCATTATTTTTTATTACTAATTATTTCTATTTGTTACTAATTAATCCTAATTAATACCATTTAATCCTAATTAATCCTAATTATTTATAATTAATCCCCATTATTATTATTTAATCCTAATTATTAATAAATAACCCCCTTTATCACCAATTAATCCTATTTATTACTAATTAATCCTAATTATTACTAATTAATCATAAATATTACTAAATAATACTAATTATTACTATTTAATCCTAATTATTAATCATTAATACTAATTAATCCTAATTATTACTAATTAACCATTACTAGTACTAATTAAAACTAATTAATACTAATTAAGACTAATTAATCCTAAGTGATCATAATTATTACTAATTATTACAAATTATTACAAATAATTTCTAATTATTACTAATTAATCCTTAATATTACTAATTAATCATATTTAGTACTAATTAATCCTAATTATTATTAATTAATCTTATTTGATACTAATTAATCATATTTATTAATAAAAACTAATAAATGGGATCAATTATTAAATATAGGATTAATTAGAAATTAATATGATTAATTTGTAATAAATAGGAATAATTTGTATTAATTAAGATTAGTTAGTAATAAATAGGATTAATACTAATTATTAATTATTAATCATAATTATTACCAATTAATCCTAATTATTACTAAGTAATCTTAAGTATTATGTATTAATCCTATGTATCACTAAATAATCCTAATTATTACTAATTAATCCCATTTGTTACTATTTGATCATATTTATTACTAATAAATGCATTTTATTAATAAATAATACTATTTTTTACTAATTAATCATATTTATAAGTAATTATTTATATTAATTACTAATTAATCCTATTTATTAAAAATTATTTCTATTTATTACTAATTAATGCTATTTATTACTAATTAAATCTATTTTTATTAAATATCTATATTTATTACAAATTAATCCTATTTATTACTAATTAATCATATTTATTACAAACTAATCATATTTATTATTAACTAATACTATTTATTATTAATTAATCTTATTTATTTCTAATTAAACCCATTTGATAATAATTAATTCTATTTATTACTAATTATTCATATTTGTTACTAATTAATCCTATTTAGTACTATTTAATCCAATTTATTACTTATTAACCCCACGTATTACTAATTAATCATATTTATTTCTAATTATTCATATATATTACAACTTAAACCTATTTATTTCTAATTATTCTGATTTATTACAAATTATTCCTATTTATTACTAATTATTACTATTTATTACAAATTAATCCGATTTATTACAATTTAATCCTATTTATTAGTAATTAATCCTATTTATTTCTAATTAAAAATAATTATTACTATTTACTGATATTTATTACGATTTATTACTAATTATTGTTAATTATTACTAATTATGACTAATTATTTTTATTTACTACTATTTATTATTAAATATTACTAATTATTATTATTTTTCATTATTTAGTACTATTTATTACAAATTATTACCAATTGTTACTAATTAGCACTTATTATTTCATATTATTCCAATTTATTACAAATTATTCCAAAGTATTACTAATTAATACTAATTGTCACTAATTATTCGTATTTATTTATATTTATTAGTATTTGTTACTATTTATTATTATTAATCACTAATTATTACAAATTATTACTAATTATTACTAAATAATCCCATTTCTTAATAATTCTTCTTAGTTATTATAAATTATTCTTATTTATTACTAATTATTACTATTTTATTTCTAATTATTACATTTTTTTAATAATTAGTACAAATTATTTCTAATTATTACTAATTGTTAGTAATTATTACTATTTTTTACTAATTAATCCTATTTATTAGTAATTATTCTTAATTAATCATGTTATTACTAATTATTCCTAAGTGTTACTAATTATTCATAATTAACACTAATTATTCCTAATTAATAGCAATTAATCCAAATTACGACTAATTATTCCTAAGTATTACTAATTATTCCCAAGTATTATTAATTTCTTTTAATTATTACTAATTCATTGAATTATTTCCAATTAATTATAGATATTACTAATTAATACAAATTAGTACTAGTTATTACTAATTATAAATATTTTTTAGTAATTATTACTATTTATTGCTAATCATTACAATTTATTAATAATTATTCCTAATTATTAATATCTATTACTAATTATATCTAATTATTAGTAATTATTACTAATTATTTCTAATTAACCTTATTTTTAATCATTATTACTAATTATTAGTATATATTAATTATTAATCCTATTTATTATTAATTACTCCTAATTATTCCTAATTTTTACTAATTATTAATAATTATTACTAATTATATATATTTATTACTATTTATTACTGTAAATTACTAATTACCGCTAATTATTATTAATTAAAGTTAATTATTAATAATTAGCACTAATTGTAACAATTTATTAGTATTTATTACTTATGAATCAATATTTTTTAAAAAATAAATAATGCAATATGAAACGATCTAATTCTTATTTAATTTAATTGTCTTTATTTAAAAATAAGTACAACTAATATAAAATTTAAGAAATTAACTAAATAACAATAGTAATAGATAAATACCATAAAACAGAGTCTTTTATACGATGGAGGGCTTGAAAATTGATCGGATTTGAAATTTTAAACATTGAAAAATTACTCAAAGAATCACAAGAGCTCAGAGAGAGAGATGAGTTGAGAGAGGTGTGAAATAAAAAAAATGGATGAGGGTATATATATATGTTAGATTATTTGCGATGGGTTTCGTCATAAATACTAACCCCCTATTAATTAGGGATGATAGTTAAAAAGGAATTTATGAGGGGACCAGTCACAAATACCTACTTCCCGACATAGTATTTGCAACGGGAGATAAATCCCGTCTCAAATGCTTAACCCCTCTTAATGAGCGGTTTCAATTAAAAAAGGTCATTGCGATAGGCCCGTCATAAATACTGAAAACAACGATAGAGTATTTGCGTAGGGAACCCTTGCAAATACTAATGCCCTCTGAAGAGTATTTGGGATCAGTGCTTAAACGTGTCGCAAATATGCTTCCTGCGATTTGGCACACTGTGCACGCCAAACCTTTTTACAACATGATACATTATCCAATCGTAAATAATTAGTCATTTGCGATGGGATACCCATCACATAGCAAATAACCACTCACGACAGACTATCTGCGACGAGGCCTTTAATAGTCACAAATAACCCATCACAAATGACTAATATTTTCACAGTGACTATTCATCCGGTATCTGTCCCACGGTTTTCCAAGCTCAGTGAAACCCAAATAAAATTCCATGAACAAGGAAACTAACTCTTGGGGTCACCTCACTGCTTTTTTTCCTTACACGAGATATTCTACGAGCACCCCACATTGATTTGAACCTATCGTGTTGGATGATCAATGTCTTGGTAAGTGTTCACTTTTGATGTAATCCAATACTTAGTATTTTATTGGGATTTAATCTCACCATCTAATCTCAATTTATTCCCTTTACATGTTTGCATTCCTCTAATAATTTTTTTGGAACCCTTTTAATTTCACTAAATATATCTGTTCAAAAAATATCAATTTATAAATCTTTACATGACTTATAGCTATATTACAAACTCAATTCAAAATCCAACAATATTAATACTTATTAAAATGCATCCCACATATAAGGTACATAAAACTCTTTCTTCTAAAGATTTATAATCATAAAAAATCAACCATCCCCATAAGAGGAAACCTGGGGATATAGATATCCACCCCCACTTTTCAAAATAAGGCATAATCCTCCAAGATAGTGAGATGTATAACCCAAACTCTCTCTAACCAAGGATAAATTACTCATGGACGATCTCAATTACATCATAATTCCAACACCTAATATGGATATACTATAACAAACTTTTTAAATTCAAGCTTATGACTAAGTGCAAGACAAAATCAAGGCATATAGAAAAATAAATCAATTATAACACCTGGCATAAAATCGTTTAAATGCATGTTAGATAATTTAGACAATAATTTTAACACATTAAACTAAATCATACAAATATTCATAATATAAAAAACATGTCTACGAATCAAACCACAAAAAACTAAATAAATGAAAAATTATTGAATTTAAACATCAGATAAAAATTAAAAAAAAATCATAAATAAAGTAATTTTTAAATACCTTATCTTTTGTGTATTAATTAGGGTTATTTCATAATCATATAAATTTAAATACCAAACATTTATGTCCGTATGACCACTTTATATTATCCTTAATATGTAATTTAATTTAATATTATATTAAGTGAAATAGAAAAAATTTAGATTTTAATTCTATTATATGTGTTTACATAATCTAAATATCATAAATTAATCATTATTTAGGCCATATAATTACAATAACTAAAAATCATTTTGATATAGTTTTAATAGTTCCAAAAATAATTTATTTAATTTAAACCATCCAGATTAAATACTTATGAATAATTCATAATTAATATATACTCTATATATTGGATTTATTTTATAATTCATAAACATTTTATAAATCACCATTATAATTTCGATAGAAAGCATTTATATCTAAATTATATTTCATACCAAATAATTTGAAATAGGTATTCAAATATTCACAATTAATATTTAAAGATATTTATTTATTAAATGAGCAACAAACATTTAATTAATTTTAAACAATTTATAAGTGATTAATTTATAAACATCTTTATAAATTAATACATATCCCAAAATAAATTTTATGTGATTTATAAAAAAATTATAAACCATTAATTTTATTTATATATTTTAATATATAAAAATCCATTTTCCCCAATATATCATGTTTTATTATTTAATCCAAACCACCATAAACACATTTTCTAATGTATTTAACTATAGATAAACTGTGTCTAGAGGCTGCCTGGTTTAGTTGCATAAGAATGAACCTTGGACCCTACCATAAGAATAACTCACACAACATCCAACCATCCCGAATTGTGATATATGTGCCTACGTAATATAAAAATATTACTCTAATGGCCTAATAGAATTAAGTTGCGCACCTTTTGACCAATTTGGCTTAAATTCTTGTTATAATGTAATACTGTAATTTCTTGTTTAAGAATACCCCTACACTCAAGCTTATATCATAACACCATGATGTCCTTCATTGAAACAAACTCTCTAATGAATTAGAAACTACTATTTAACATATCTCTAATATCACATAGATGATATGAGGCTCTTCTATTTAGACTCATGAATGGTTCAAAGTGATGGCCCAATATTTTATGATTCCACATTCCATACCCTACATCATGTTAAAACTGATGGTTTACAATTGATTCTCGGTCGAGCACACATATCTTATTAGAATATATGTATTACGATATCAATTTTTCATAAGAAAATTTATATATTAGGAAACAATTCACAACACAACATGTATTAAACCTCAAAATTCATTATTTTGAACATAATTTCAGAAATCTAATCATATAGAATAGATAAGATACCACTTAAGTAATTTTAAGGATCTACTAACACTCTATAAATATAGAAAAAACAATGAGAAACCCTTTTACCTAAGATTTACCTTTTTATTGAAATCAAAACCATTATTAAACTAAAATGGAAAAATAATATACCTTTTTAACAATCGATATTCATTGATCCTTCATCATCCATGCATGTTTTTGATGAAGATCCCTTAGAAGAAACCAAATGAATACTTCCTCCATCGTCTATCTAAAAGATAAAATGAATCACCCATAATATGGGTGGGACTCTCCTTAAATCTATGATATGATTGTTCCTCACACATTAATTGAAGAATAAGATGAAAAATTTTGGGTAGGGAGAATCATACAAAAGATTCCACAAGGTTCACACACCTGTATAAATGGGATTTACACCGTATATAAGATCTATGTTATTTTCCCCAAGATTCATGTTTTAACACATTCATTGAAACACATGAGTAAATGGATTCAACCATTCGATAATTCAATTCATAAATGTACTTATCATTCAATACATTATATCATATGAAATTTTGAAAAATGATATCCAGTATAAGAATATTTTAATGTCAACTCTTTACCATACCACTTCCATGTCAACGAAGTGACTTGTATCACATAACAGGCTAGGTAAAATCCCTAATTCAATGAATTATGATATAAAGTTAAGGCTTAAAATATTCCATTGTAACAATTCATTTCATACTATAATACAGTCTCATCTATAAAGCATATGTGACACAAATTTGTCATATATATATATATATTAAGCTTTTAGGCCATATTTTACACACCATGTTTTATGATAACTCACTTTATTCTTATAATTTCTTCATGATGGTCATTAATTTATCTCTAAAATTTATAGATCTTTTCTAATGGAGAATCTAATCTTGGTTGTGATTTTTATATTGTTGACACATATTGGAGATTTACCACTAAAATAGAATTATATTTTGTTAAAATATTATTTTTTATTTTACTTCCTCTTAAATTTATTGTCATCAAGATGATTATATAATTATGATATATATTTCTCTATTTTAAAACAATAATAGTTAGATTTTGTTATTTATGAAGTTATCTATGGTTTCAATCTTTTTCTTTTTAATAAGATATAATAATATTCAAATATTGATTCTTAAATTTTCTCATCTTAATATAATGTCATACAAAAATTTATTTTTTACATCATTGTGAAAGAAAATCAGGGCCCCACTTATTTATTGGATCACTACATTATCAATAAACTTATTGAAGTTTGGGGTTCCTTCATAACACCTTTACTAGTTAGGTAAAAAATCTTTTTAGTATTGGTTCCATTTTGTCCTAAATTTGGAGTAGTTTAATGGGATTAAATGTATTATACATCTACATTTCCATTATTTTTAATGGATAACATGGCTATGAAAATCAAAATTTTATATCCATTGCTATAATATAACATTTTTTATCACATCAATGAAATAAAGATGAAAATTATCATAATCATAGGTTTTATATCTTTGTTAAATATGTACATTATAAATTTAAAATAAAACAAAATTTATTTAAAGCATTTTATTTGGATTAAACTCCTTCCAATATGGGTTAACAAGCCTCTTTACTATTATTATAATATGGGACTCATAATGATTTATATGAATCATAAATAATTATGTAATAAAAAATAATAAAATAATAAAATTATAAATATTCTTTTTTTCATAAAATATTCACCAATATAGAAAATTCTTGAGTGATAATCACATTTCATGAGGGTAATCATCAATAATCATGGGATATAAATATTTCTTGCATTCTTTGTAGTATAATTTTTTCTAGGATAACCACATGGATATTTTGTGATATAAAATCAGATCTAGTTATCATATCATGATGTGAAAGGATTAACCTTAGAACCCCATATATTATATCACAAAATATAAATTTTTAAAAAATTAATTAGAGGGGATATATAATTTTGAACCATTTATCAAATATAATTTTTATAAAATAATGAAGAAATTTGAATGAAATAAATTCATAGGTGAAAAATATAAGTATTTCATATCAAGTGATATTTCATTATGTCTAAATACAATTATTATGTAATTAAAATGATTGGTTAAATAATCCATTATAAATTAAATAATAATAAATAAATATGATAATGTATAAATAACTAAATATTTGTTAACAAAAGGTATATTTGAAGAATAAAATCCCATGAAATGGTATTGGAACAATGGTTTATAAAAATTTGTTACCAAAAAATTACATATATCCCCTCGATGGTCAATAATATATATCCATACATTTATGCAACTTTAGATATTTTGAATACTCTTCAAGGATAACCTTTAGGATATTATTTAAAAAAAATACAAACAAATTTAATCTATTAGAAGTAATTCTATAAATTATAGTGAGGTATAGAAGAAGTGTATCCAAATTGATTTTATAGTTATACTATCCTATTAAATTTTTCTACCCTTAATTCCATAGATAATGGAACATGTATATAGGTATTATGAAGAAATATATTTAATGTTTGGAATTGAAATAGAGAGGTATTATTAATATTTTAAAATTAATTATAAATGGAAAATGAAAAAAGAATACCCACACCATAATTAATATTTATAAACCTTCAAAATTGGACTTCTTAAATACTATTTAATTTATCCAAGAAAAATATCATAAATGAACTTATTTAGAAGGAACTTATAATAATTTTTATAATGATAAATAAATAGATAGGTGAAAACCAATTGTAAATGATTGGTAGTTGTTAAACATTTTTTAGAGATAAGAATTAGTAAACTTGGATATAAAAATTAACATGAAATTATAATTGGGTTTTTAAACAATGATATTTTATATTTATCTCATGGGTTTTGAGTTTTAATCCTTATGATATATACAAAATATCTAAAATAAGTATAATATTGAAATAATCAATTAAATAAATATAATTTTTTTAAAATGATAAAATATAATTTAAACATTGAAAAATACATTATTGATTATAAAATTTGAATTCAGTATTTTTGAATTAATTATTTAACTAATGAAATATATGTTACATCTTATAATTTTTTTATTTCATAAATTTTACCACAAAATGTGTTTAAACAACATATCGTATAAGAATACCCTAGTTTACTATTCTTCATTCTATATTATTATTCATAATACCTTCCAAAATTTTATTTTCAATTTAGATATCCATTTTATGAAAATAATTCCTTAAAATTTTTAAATGTAGGTATTAATTTGAAATAATAATAAATACCTGAAAAATTGAGAATCTATGCGAAATTAATTATTTAACCCTTAAATGGTTATTATCATATCAGGAATTAAACATAGTATGTTATATTAATTTATATAAACAATTATCTGTATTACTATATAATGATCCTTAAGAGTGATGTGTGTAATGGTTATACATTCATGGACTAGAGCTACTAGCATGGATCCCATAGTGATCATTAATAGGATGAAATTATCACAAAAGTGATTCAATTCAAGTAATACTTGTTATAGTTTTCTTGATATTGGACTATGGAAAACAAAGGTGACATGATCACTTCTAAACACTATACGGTGCACTTATTTTTTAATGATTATACTACTTCATTCCATAATTTATCCCTATATGAAATTTTTAAAAGGTCATCACTATTATTTATACACATAAAACACACGACATGAAAAAAGAAAATATAATGGTATAATTACTATTTTTGATGGTCATGTGAGTATTCTAACACTGATATTACCAAAGGAATTCTCACCCCTAATGACTAACATACTCTCAAATACTACCTCTACTATCTAAAAATTTCCTCAAACCATCTCTTTGAGAATTATATCAATTCTTAAAAAATTTACCCAATGTTATTGACTTACTTATCTAAATTTTTTAATTCTTTGATAATGATGAATTTTCTCTTAGTTGATATTTTTACAGTTTTTATACATATTAGAGACTTCCCATGATATATGATTCAAATAAAATTAACTGATTATATATATTAATATATATATATATATATATGTTTTTTTAAATCATCGTGATGGGTATATAAGTTTGATTTGTATTATTTTACTTAGAATAATAATACCGATCTTTCTATTTCTCATTTTCGATATAATGGTAGACCATTAAAATTTAAGAACATATAATCCTATAAATATATTAGTTCTTATATCAACCATATTTAATAAACTTTTCCAATAAGTGTGATTTTTTACTAATTAGGCATGCCACCCAGGGTACCTATTCTTCATTGCATCATTGTGTTTCATAGTATTTCTTCAAAATTTTGATTTCACTATTACACCATTACTAGTTAAGTAGTGTAATTTTCTAGCATTGGTTCCCCTTAGCCTTGAATATAGTCAATTTTAAGGGTATAAAATATATTTCATGTTCTAAATATTCAATATATTTTACTTTCTAGTATAGTTTTATGATATAACACTTATTATCATGTGAAACAATACTACAAATAATCATAATCATAAGTTAAGTGTATTTGGTAAATGAGTACATGATACAAGGAAATTACTAAATCATTTATCTAAATCAACTTTTCATGTTAACCAACAGCCATTTTTAGTTAATAAACCTCCAACCAACACCAAAATCAAGATTTCATGATAATTTATACGAAGAAGAAATAATGATCCCATAAAATCCCAATTAGAGTATCTAATATAAATTAATAGTATGTCAGGAAACATTCCTTTGTATGACATAAAAAAATTCATGATATAATCATAATTCATGAGATTAATCATCAATACTAATGATATATAAATATTTATGGGTATCTTGATATAATTAAAATGTTTTCTTTGATATATTCCATGATATAATTTGATAACATTGCCTACAAAGTAACAATCTCGTGATGGGTAAGACTACCAATAGTATCCCATATATAGTATATATAGTATATCTACTAATAGATCATTAATTAATAAATTTGAGTATATATAATTTATAAATATTATATAACATAACTTGTAAGGAATATAATAGATCAATTGAAATTAAATACATACAAGGGTTCATAACTTAAGGATTTCATATTATGTGATGATTTGTTATAGTTAACCAAAAAATAGTTCTGAAAAATAGTGTTGGGTTAACAAATCCCCAATCAAGGAATTGTTAATTTATAAATATTATCACCAATAAATGTATATATCATTTATAATTAATGATTTATTGGGGGAATATAATTCGATGGAATATAATTGTTTTAAATTTTCATATAAATGGGTTTCTAAATAGGACACTGACAATCCCTTGTTGGTCAAGGATATGTATCCTTATATTTAATGAACTTTTTATATCTTTGATATTATTCATATATTGAGTCTAGGATACATTTTTATATTTCAAAGGTACATTTTTTTTATATTCCAAAATTACTCACTAAATATTTTGTTTGTGGATAATCCAAGTATATTTATAATCACAACCTAATCTAAGTATTTTAATACCCTAAATTTCATATAAAAATAAACACATTCATATAGATTATAAATAAAGGAGTTTTAGTTTTATAACTAAAATAAAGTGGAATGATTACTAATATAAAGTTATATATAACATGAAAATAAAAAAAGAGAATGAATAAACCCAATAAATTAATAATTTTTCCATTATTTAATAATTAAAATTTGGAAATAATTTTATATTTATTTTAAAAAAATATGTGAGATAAAATGAGAGTAAAAGAGATTAAAGAAATATATTAATTACAAATGAATGAATTTGTAAGGATTTTTTTATAAATTAATAGTTTATAATTAATTATGCTAATTAAGAGTAAGTGCCCTAAAATAACTCATTTAGAATCTAATGATCATTGTAAAGAATAATTTAATACATAAAAATTATTTTTAAAATTTATAAAATTGGCTTTTTAATGTGAAAAAAAAGAAATTAATTTTAATATAGTTTTTTGTATTTGAAGATTAATCATTTATTTAATAGAAACTATTTAAGACCTTGAAATTGATAATTTCAATTCTTATAACATATTTACTTCAAAATGACTTCGGATAATATGTTTCATATGAATTCCTTATTTTTTACAATTCACCCTTGGTTCAACCGGTTTTAAAAATTTCTAAAATTTTACTCAAGGCCATTTTTGATAGCCTGACTCAAAATTAGGAATTAAAATTTTCAAAATAATTCTCAAAATATAAAAAAATTAATAATTAATTAAAATATTAATAAATAGATCAAAAAAATTTCCAAGATTAAATGATTTATTTTACTATTAAAAGTGTTTTTTTATTATTTTATAAATTACACAAAGTATATTATCTTGATTTCAAGATACACTGGCCCCATATTTCACTTTAATATCAATCAATATTTTGGTGTCAAATGGTAAAACATTCATTCATTAGAACAACTAGAATTGACCTATTATTGATCTCCGATGTTTTGAAGTTCTCATGTAAGTGAAATTATTTAAGTTACACTTGTCAAATCATGGATTGGGTTTTATTCAAGGAAAATGTTAGAGATATTCCCACTTCTTAAGAACATACATGTGAAATTATTATACTTTTCATCTACTATTTTTTGTCCTAGATTCTCCCCTAAACAAAAAATTTAAAACCCCATCATTATTATTTTTTTCACATAAAATAAACTATTTTTGATGGTAACTTATAATTGTTACATTAATATTTCTATATTGATATTAAATTTCTAATACATTAAAATGGATATATTATCTCCGATGACTACCTTGCCACAAATTACTACCTTAAACTTCTATAAATTCCTTAAAACCTCTTCATATGATTAATCTTTCCATTATTTTTATTTTCACCCTATGCTCTTAATTATTAATCTAAAATTTATTCTTCATTTTTAACTGTGAATTCCGATTTAACTATGTTTGTAAAATGTTTATAGTTATTAGTGAAAACTCAAAAAATATTTTCCAATACAACTAAACATGTTTAAATTTTTTAATTTTATTTATATTCTAACTATTTAATATGATGTTATAAATTTAATTTCAATTTTTATTTTATGAAACAATAATATGTAGGTTTTATTATATCTCAATTTGGATATAGTGACATGCCTTTTTTTAAGAAAATATAATCTTATATTCATATTGATTCATATATTTTACACATTATGGTAAATTTTCCTCTAAAATTTAAATATTAGCTGATTAGGAAAGTAAAAATTTCCACCTCATCTTCATTATCTCATTGAGTTCCCCAACTACTCATTCAAAATTACGGGTTATACAAAACAACATTACTGGTCAGATAATCTAGATTCATAGAATTTATTCACTCCATTTGAAATTTTCAATTATTTATCCTCATAAGAAAAATAAATCTTCATTCATACTCCTTTCATGATTATTAAATATGTTAGGTTAATAATAAAAAAATAGTTGATAGAGTGAAAGAAATAATTCAAATAATAATTTGTAAATGGAATGTCTATTTGATATGATACAACCCGTATATGATAAATTATTTCTAATGGACCAACATATCATAAGATTAACATCCCGTTACTTTTGAATCCACATATACCTTTATAAATATATATCATCAAGAATACAAGGTCGATAACCTCAGACAACATTCCCTGCCTTCTAAATATATGGATAATATTCTAAAGAGCTCTATTGAACTATTTTTTATTTAGTTTACTTATATTATTCATTTTAATGAGATTTATAGGCATTTTATATACAATAAATTCAATATAAAATAATAAAAAAACCCAATCCAAAATATATTTGGAGTGTTTTTAAAGTAATTAATAAGGGTAAAACATGGAAAATCGTAATAGTCCCATTAATAAATCGTCTTTGTTTGGTTTTTAATGAACACCATCGAGAACTTGTTGAAATATTTTTCCCCCTTATGAAATACATTTAATGTGTCAATTAAAGATATAAATTTTTTGATTTCTTTCAACTAAAAACGTGTTATCAATTTTAATAATAGAGGGAGATTATAATAGAATAACTCTAGTCAGAGATTTCAATTATAGTGAAAATATTACTTCAATTAGTTAATATCATTTATATAACCTCATATTACATAATTTGACAAGATTCAAATTTTTATAAAGTTTATTTAGCATTCATTAATTAAAAATAGAATATTATAGCTTTTTAAATTCAATTTTACTAATTATTTTTATTTAATTACATAAACTCTTATATAATTAATTACAATTGGTTTAAATTACCCTAAAAACAATATTACATGATGTGTATATTTATTGAAATTAAATTTGGGGGGAAATAGTGGAATTCAATGAAAAATATTATATATTGATTCTGACTAAATATAATCATAGAAAATGAGTTTTCTATTTCCTATAATGTGATATGTATATAAATATGATAATAAAATCAAATAAAATGAATTTAATCCATAACTAATAAAACATATTACATTCAATAAACCTTTTTAGAGTCTTTTCTAAAAAAAATATATTACTCTATATTTATCAAACTATGAAACTATGCCTCAACTCATTTGGATTAATATATAACATACGATATTTTACATTTTAGTGAAACAATTTTCAAAAAATGATATTTCATTCACATAACGTTATATACATAGAATATGTTAATCCAATAAAATACAGGTCATTCATTCAATGTTCTTCAATTGGATTCATCCAAATCGATGAATACATTTTATATAATTTATCAAATGTAATTAATCAAATAACATTATATTTATCTAATAATGACTATAATTTTTTATAGTCATTACAAATCAATTAAATGTTTGTAATAAAATTTATAAAGAAATAAAAATTAAATATTATTTCATTAAATACCTTTCTATTATAAACATTATACCCAATCACCCCATGATTTTTTATTCACATAAATATTATAGTATAGATATGAAACATTGAAAATTCACATATATAAAACATTTTTTGATGGTCTAAAAGCATTATTACATAATATTCACCAAAGTACACCAATATAACATTTATATGAAACATTCTTTATTGTATCTAAGGTCAATCAATCTGGATTTAATAACAAACTTTTGTCTCATGAATGGATTTTTAATTTTCATATGAGTACCTATTCATGATAATGTTAATATATCATCAATACTCTTGAATTTACACAATGATCATCAATTATGAATAAGTTAAAAATCAATCTCTAACGGGTGAATTTTCATATTTTTTATTCTGTTACAAACACAAAATATTTAAATGAATGATGATTTTAATGTTTCAATTAATTGTAAACTAATGAGAAAAAGTATATTTCTGAGTTTTAAACATATTAATAGCCACAATAATCATATACTAATAAAGAAAAATACACTAGAGATAGTACCCAATATATCTAATAACCAATGAATTTGTTTGAACCCCATGTCTTTGTTTAAAAAGTATAATTTCCAAAGAGTCTAAAATATTATCATCAGTAGATATAAAGTAGATCATAACATGTCCCTTATAAATAATATATTTAATAATATATAATAAATTATGGTTGTTTTTATATATATTTAATGATAAAAGGTTTAATTATCTATATTTATAGCTTAGTTGTTTTCACAATAGAGTTCTGTAGGATTCACAATGCTAGGAGGAACCCATGATTCAACTATGAAATTCCTTAACAAAATATTTTTCCTCCACATATGATCTTATAATATATTTATTTTATATTATAGTATTATCTAATGTTTCTTTCAGGTTTATTGTTCCATAATTTTGGATTAAAATAAATTGTAACATAGATTTTAAATCATATATTTTGATTTGGAATCTAGCTTTAGTATAACCATTACAATGAGTTTAAAAGCTAATAATGAATAATTTCTTCTTCTGAAGTACTTAAGTATATAATTAAAAATTATACAAAAAAATATCACTACGTATTAATTTGTATCTTCTAGTTATAGTCAATGTATATGAGGAAATATAGCGAGTAAACATGATGACATACATGATATATCATATTAGTAAATAATAATTAATATTAATAATCCATTTCTTTAATAAATTAATAGATGGGAATTAAAATTTTATTATACTATTGAGAGTAAATACCCATAAATAACCTATCTTGTAAATATATATTCTAAATCATGGAAAACCATTACCAATATATGTATTTTGAGACAAACCAAATATTTTCTTATATATATATATAATTATTCCTAATATATAAGCTACATATCATATCACTTTTACTTATATTTTTTTTCATAACTAATCCTTTATAATCTCTAAAGTTGTCATATTTTTTTTGAAGAGATGTATTTAATCCATGTATCATATCAAAAATATTATTTCACTACCAATAATTTTCTAATAAACAAAGATTTCATATAGTTAATTGGTAAAAAATTATTTGATTACATGATTTCTCAAAACCTAAATTTTACTTTTAATTTTTATTTACATTATTTTGGAATAATTTATGTTTTGATAAAAATTAGTTTGAAACATTAGAATTATGGAATTTTTCCTCTGGTACACAGTTAGAACGCATATGTAATATGAAGAAATTAATGAAGTATGATATAGAGGCCATTCTAATTCATTTTGTTAGAACATAGTTAGTCTATATGGGAAGCACATGGTTGAGTTTTAACCATGCAAAATACTATGTAATTATTTATGTCCTTTTTAACTTGGGGTTTTTGTGTACGTTTTCTATGTAGTTGTGAAAACCTTGTGAGTAACCATGTGCTACTGGTTTAGTTTTTAAAACTAGTGTTTTTCATAGTTGGATAATGGTTTGGTATACCATATAAAAAAACCTTGTGTCTCTATTATGATATTTCATTTATTTAATGATGCTTGGAAAATGGTTTACCAAACCATGTGGCATAAACATGTATGCTTCACAGTGTTAGAAAAACATGAATTTTATCCTTTCACATATAGGGTTTCAAGGAATTTATACTCCATTTTCACTACCTCTCATTTGTATAAATCTAGGGTTTTTATGGGGATATCATATATTATTTCCTTTATTAATCTCAAATCCTTATCCTCTGATTT